>JAKSZU010000008.1:95210780-95810780 GCA_026018925.1 Tupaia tana | reverse complement strand
CTGTTAGTTTTCGGGTAATTGTTACGGTTGGAGTTAGCGTCAGGGACAGGTTAGGGTTGGGGTTGAGCTTAAGGTGTCCGCCTAGGGTTAGGGTTAGGTCTGTGATTTGAGTTAGGGTTCAGGTTAGGTTAGGTTTGAACTTAGTTTGAGGGGGTAAGTTTAGGGCTACTGTTAGTTTTCGGTTCAGTGTTACGGTTGGAGATAGCGTCAGGGTCAGGTTAGGGTTGGGGTTGAGCTTCAGGTTTCCGCCTTGGGTTAGGGTAAGGTCTATGGTTTGAGTTAGGCTTCAGGTTAGGTTGGTTTGAACTTAGTTTGAGGGAGTAAGTTTAGGGCTCCTGTTAGTTTTCGGGTAACTGTTACTGTTGGAGTTAGCGTCAGGGCCAGGTTAGGGTTGGGATTGAGCTTAAGGTGTCCGCCTAGGGTTAGGGTTAGGTCTGTGGTTTGATTTAGGCTTCAGGTTAGGTTAGGTTTGAAGTTAGTTTGAGGGAGTAAGTTTAGGGATACTGTTAGTTTTCGGTTAACTGTTACAGTTGGAGTACGCGTCAGGGTCAGGTTAGGTTGGGGGTTAAGCATAAGGTGTCCGCCTAGGGTTAGTGTTAGGTCTATGATTTGATTTAGGCTTCAGGTTAGGTTAGGTTTGAACTTAGTTTGAGTGAGTCAGTTTAGGGCTACTGTTAGTTTTCGGTTAACTGTTACGGTTGGAGTAAGCGTCAGGGTCAGGTTAGGTTTGGGGTTGAGCTTAAGGTGTCCGCCTAGGGTTAGGGTTAGGTCTGTGGTTTGAGTTAGGCTTCAGGTTAGGTTAGGTTTGAACTTAGTTTGAGGGAGTAAGTTTAGGGCTACTGTTAGTTTTCGGTTCAGTGTTACGGTTGGAGATAGCGTCAGGGTCAGGTTAGGGTTGTGATTGAGTTTCAGGTGTCCGCCTAGGGTTAGGGTTAGGTCTATGGTTTGAGTTAGGGTCCAGGTTAGGGTAGGTTTGAACTTAGTTTGAGGGAGTAAGTTTAGGGCTACTGTTAGTTTTCGGTTCAGTGTTACGGTTGGAGATAGCGTCAGGGTCTGGTTAGGGTTGTGCTTGAGTTTCAGGTGTCCGCCTAGGGTTAGGGTTAGGTCTATGGTTTGAGTTAGGCTTCAAGTTAGGTTAGGTTTGAAGTTAGTTTGAGGGAGTAAGTTTAGGGCTACTGTTAGTTTTCGGGTAACTGTTACTGTTGGAGTTAGCATCAGGGCCAGGTTAGGGTTGGGGTTGAGCTTAAGGTGTCCGCCTAGGGTTAGGGTTAGGTCTGTGGTTTGATTTAGGGTTCAGGTTAGGTTAGGTTTGAACTTATTTTGTGGGAGACAGTTTAGGGCTACTGTTAGTTTTCGTTTAACTGTTACGGTTGGAGTAAGCGTCAGGGTCAAGTTAGGGTGGGGGTTAAGCATAAGGTGTCTGCCTAGGGTTAGGGTTAGGTCTATGGTTTCATTTAGGGTTCAGGTTAGGTTAGGATTGAATTTAGTTTGAGGGAGTAAGTTTAGGGCTACTGTTAGTTTTCGGTTCAATGTTACGTTTGGAGTTAGCGTGAGGGTCCAGTTAGGGTTGGGGTTGAGCTTAAGGTGTCCGCCTAGGGTTAGGGTTAGGTCTGTGGTTTGAGTTAGGCTTCAGGTTAGGTTAGGTTTGAACTTAGTTTGAGGGAGTAAGTTTAGGGCTACTGTTAGTTTTCGGTTCAGTGTTACGGTTGGAGATAGCGTCAGGGTCAGGTTAGGGTTGGGGTTGAGCTTCAGGTGTCCGCCTAGGGTTAGGGTTAGGTCTATGGTTTGAGTTAGGCTTCAGGTTAGGTTAGGTTTGCACTTAGTTTGAGGGATTAAGTTTAGGGCTACTGTTAGATTTCGGTTCAGTGTTACGGTTGGAGTTAGCGTGAGGGTCAGGATAGGGTTGGGTTTCAACTTCAGGTGTCCGCCTAGGGTTAGGGTTAGGTGTTTGGTTTGATTTAGGCTTCAGGTTAGGTTAGGTTGGAACTTAGTTTGAGGCAGTAAGTTTAGGGCTACTGTTAGTTTTCGGGTAACTGTTACGGTTGGAGTTAGCGTCAGGGCCAGGTTAGGGTTGGGGTTGAGCTTAAGGTGTCCGCCTAGGGTTAGGGTTAGGTCTGTGATTTGAGTTAGGGTTCAGGTTAGGTTAGGTTTGAACTTAGTTTGAGGGGGTAAGTTTAGGGCTACTGTTAGTTTTCGGTTCAGTGTTACGGTTGGAGATAGCGTCAGGGTCAGGTTAGGGTTGGGGTTGAGCTTCAGGTTTCCGCCTTGGGTTAGGGTAAGGTCTATGGTTTGAGTTAGGCTTCAGGTTAGGTTGGTTTGAACTTAGTTTGAGGGAGTAAGTTTAGGGCTCCTGTTAGCTTTCGGGTAACTGTTACTGTTGGAGTTAGCGTCAGGTCCAGGTTAGGGTTGGGGTTGAGCTTAAGGTGTCCGCCTAGGGTTAGGGTTAGGTGTATGGTTTGATTTAGGCTTCAGGTTAGGTTAGGTTTGAAGTTAGTTTGAGGGAGTAAGTTTAGGGCTACTGTTAGTTTTCGGTTAACTGTTACAGTTGTTGTACGCGTCAGGGTCAGGTTAGGGTGGGGGTTAAGCATAAGGTGTCCGCCTAGGGTTAGGGTTAGGTCTGTGGTTTGAGTTAGGCTCCAGGTCATGTTAGGTTTGAACTTAGTTTGAGGGAGTAAGTTTAGGGCTACTGTTAGTTTTTGGTTCAGTGTTACGGTTGGAGATAGCGTCAGGGTCAGGTTAGGGTTGGAGTTGAGCTTAAGGTGTCGGCCTAGGGTGAGGGTTAGGTTTGTGGTTTGATTTAGGCTTCAGGTTAGGTTACGTTTGAACTTAGTTTGAGTGAGTCAGTTTAGGGCTACTGTTAGTTTTCGGTTCAGTGTTACAGTTGGAGATAGCGTCAGGGTCAGGTTAAGGTTGGGGTTGAGCTTCAGGTGTCCGCCTATTGTTAGCTTTAGGTCTATGATTTGAGTTAGGCTTCAGGTTATGTTAGGTTTGAACTTAGTTTGAGGGAGTAAGTTTAGGCCTATTGTATTTTTTGGTTCAGTGTTACGGTTGAATTTAGCCTCAGGGTCAGGTTAGGGTTAGGGTTAAGCTTAAGGTGTCCGCCTAGGGTTAGGGTTAGGTCTATTGTTTGAGTTAGGCTTCAGGTTAGGTTAGGTTTGAACCTAGTTTGAGGGAGTAAGTTTAGGGCTACTGTTAGTTTTCGGTTCAGTGTTACGGTTGGAGTTAGCGTGAGGGTCAGGTTAGGGTTGGGGTTGAGCTTCAGGTGTCCGCCTAGGGTTAGGGTTAGGTCTATGGTTTCATTTAGTGTTCAGGTTAGGTTAGGATTGAATTTAGTTTGAGGAAGTAAGTTTAGGGCTACTGTTAGTTTTCGGTTCAATGTTACGTTTGGAGTTAGCGTGAGGGTCCGGTTAGGGTTGGGGTTGAGCTTAAGGTGTCTGCCTAGGGTTAGGGTTAGGTCTGTGGTTTGAGTTAGGCTTCAGGTTAGGTTAGGTTTGAACTTAGTTTGAGGGAGTAAGTTTAGGGCTACTGTTAGTTTTCGGTTAACTGTTACGGTTGGAGGAAGCGTCAGGGTCAGGTTAGGGTTGGGGTCAAGCTTAAGGTGTCCGCCTAGGGTTAGGGTTAGGTCTATTGTTTGAGTTAGGCTTCAGGTTAGGTTAGGATTGAACTTAGTTTGAGGGAGTAAGTTTAGGGCTACTGTTAGTTTTCGGTACAGTGTTACGGTTGGAGTTAGCGTGAGGGTCAGGTTAGGTTTGGGGTTGAGCTTAATGTGTCCTCCTAGGGTTAGGGTTAGGTCTGTGGTTTGAGTGAGGCTTCAGGTTAGGTTAGGTTTGAACTTAGTTTGAAGGAGTAAGTTTAGGGCTACTGTTAGTTTTCGGTTCAGTGTTACGGTTGGAGATAGCGTCAGGGTCTGCTTAGGGTTGTGGTTGAGTTTCAGGTGTCCGCCTAGGGTTAGGGTACGGTCTATGGTTTGAGTTAGGCTTCAGGTTAGGTTGGTTTGAACTTAGTTTGAGGGAGTAAGTTTAGGGCTCCTGTTAGTTTTCGGGTAACTGTTACTGTTGGAGTTAGCGTCAGGGCCAGGTTAGGGTTGGGGTTGAGCTTAAGGTGTCCGCCTAGGGTTAGGGTTAGGTGTATGGTTTGATTTAGGCTTCAGGTTAGGTTAGGTTTGAAGTTAGTTTGAGGGAGTAAGTTTAGGGCTACTGTTAGTTTTCGGTTAACTGTTACAGTTGGAGTACGCGTCAGGGTCAGGTTAGGGTGGGGGTTAAGCATAAGGTGTCCGCCTAGGGTTAGGGTTAGGTCTATGATTTGATTTAGGCTTCAGGTTAGGTTAGGTTTGAACTTAGTTTGAGTGAGTCAGTTTAGGGCTACTGTTAGTTTTCGGTTAACTGTTACGGTTGGAGTAAGCGTCAGGGTCAGGTTAGGTTTGGGGTTGAGCTTAAGGTGTCCGCCTAGGGTTAGGGTTAGGTCTGTGGTTTGAGTTAGGCTCCAGGTCAGGTTAGGTTTGAACTTAGTTTGAGGGAGTAAGTTTAGGGCTACTGTTAGTTTTCGGTTCAGTGTTACGGTTGGAGATAGCGTCAGGGTCAGGTTAGGGTTGGAGTTGAGCTTAAGGTGTCGGCCTAGGGTGAGGGTTAGGTCTGTGGTTTGATTTAGGCTTCAGGTTAGGTTACGTTTGAACTTAGTTTGAGTGAGTCAGTTTAGGGCTACTGTTAGTTTTCGGTTAACTGTTAAGGTTGGAGTAAGCGTCAGGGTCAGGTTAGGTTTGGGGTTGAGCTTAAGGTGTCCGCCTAGGGTTAGGGTTATGTGTATGGTTTGATTTAGGCTTCAGGTTAGGTTAGGTTTGAACTTAGTTTGAGGGAGTAAGTTTAGGGCTACTGTTAGATTTCGGTTAACTGTTAGGTTGGAGTAAGCGTCAGGGTCAGGTTAGGGTTGGGGTCAAGCTTAAGGTGTCCGCCTAGGGTTATGGTTAGGTCTATTGTTTGAGTTAGGCTTTAGGTTAGGTTAGGTTTGAACTTAGTTTGAGGGAGTAAGTTTAGGGCTACTGTTAGATTTCGGTACAGTGTTACGGTTGGAGTTAGCGTGAGGGTCAGGTTAGGGTTGGGGTTCAGCTTAAGGTGTCCTCCTAGGGTTAGGGTTAGGTCTGTGGTTTGAGTGAGGCTTCAGGTTAGGTTAGGTTTGAACTTAGTTTTAGGGAGTAAGTTTAGGGCTACTGTTAGTTTTCGGTTCAGTGTTATGGTTGGAGATAGCGTCAGGGTCAGTTTAGGGTTGTGATTGAGCTTCAGGTGTCCGCTAGGGTTAGGGTTAGGTCTATGGTTTTAGTTAGGGTCCAGGTTAGGGTAGGTTTGAACTTAGTTTTAGGGAGTAAGTTTAGGGCTACTGTTAGTTTTCGGTTCAGTGTTACGGTTGGAGATAGCGTCAGGGTCTGGTTAGGGTTGTGGTTGAGTTTCAGGTGTCCGCCTAGGGTTAGGGTTAGGGCTATGGTTTGAGTTAGGCTTCAAGTTAGGTTAGGTTTGAAGTTAGTTTGAGGGAGTAAGTTTAGGGCTACTGTTAGTTTTCGGGTAACTGTTACTGTTGGAGTTCGCGTCAGGGCCAGGTTAGGGTTGGGGTTGAGCTTAAGGTGTCCGCCTAGGGTTAGGGTTAGGTCTGTGGTTTGAGTTAGGCTTCAGGTTAGGTTAGGTTTGAACTTAGTTTGAGGGATTAAGTTTAGGGCTACTGTTAGATTTCGGTTCAGTGTTACGGTTGGAGTTAGCGTGAGGGTCAGGATAGGGTTGGGTTTGAACTTCAGGTGTCCGCCTAGGGTTAGGGTTAGGTGTATGGTTTGATTTAGGCTTCAGGTTAGGTTAGGTTGGAACTTAGTTTGAGGCAGTAAGTTTAGGGCTACTGTTAGTTTTCGGGTAATTGTTACGGTTGGAGTTAGCGTCAGGGCCAGGTTAGGGTTGGGGTTGAGCTTAAGGTGTCCGCCTAGGGTTAGGGTTAGGTCTGTGATTTGAGTTAGGGTTCAGGTTAGGTTAGGTTTGAACTTAGTTTGAGGGGGTAAGTTTAGGGCTACTGTTAGTTTTCGGTTCAGTGTTACGGTTGGAGATAGCGTCAGGGTCAGGTTAGGGTGGGGGTTGAGCTTCAGGTTTCCGCCTTGGGTTAAGGTAAGGTCTATGGTTTGAGTTAGGCTTCAGGTTAGGTTGGTTTGAACTTAGTTTGAGGGAGTAAGTTTAGGGCTCCTGTTAGTTTTCGGGTAACTGTTACTGTTGGAGTTAGCGTCAGGGCCAGGTTAGGGTTGGGGTTGAGCTTAAGGTGTCCGCCTAGGGTTAGGGTTAGGTCTGTGGTTTGATTTAGGCTTCAGGTTAGGTTAGGTTTGAAGTTAGTTTGAGGGAGTAAGTTTAGGGCTACTATTAGTTTTCGGTTAACTGTTACAGTTGGAGTACGCGTCAGGGTCAGGTTAGGGTGGGGGTTAAGCATAAGGTGTCCGCCTAGGGTTAGGGTTAGGTCTATGATTTGATTTAGGCTTCAGGTTAGGTTAGGTTTGAACTTAGTTTGAGTGAGTCAGTTTAGGGCTACTGTTAGTTTTCGGTTAACTGTTACGGTTGGAGTAAGCGTCAGGGTCAGGTTAGGTTTGGGGTTGAGCTTAAGGTGTCCACCTAGGGTTAGGGTTAGGTCTGTGGTTTGAGTTAGGCTTCAGGTTAGGTTAGGTTTGAACTTAGTTTGAGGGAGTAAGTTTAGGGCTACTGTTAGTTTTCGGTTCAGTGTTACGGTTGGAGATAGCGTCAGGGTCAGGTTAGGGTTGTGATTGAGCTTCAGGTGTCCGCCTAGGGTTAGGGTTAGGTCTATGGTTTGAGTTAGGGTCCAGGTTAGGGTAGGTTTGAACTTAGTTTGAGGGAGTAAGTTTAGGGCTACTGTTAGTTTTCGGTTCAGTGTTACGGTTGGAGATAGCGTCAGGGTCTGGTTAGGGTTGTGCTTGAGTTTCAGGTGTCCGCCTAGGGTTAGGGTTAGGTCTATGGTTTGAGTTAGGCTTCAAGTTAGGTTAGGTTTGAAGTTAGTTTGAGGGAGTAAGTTTAGGGCTACTGTTAGTTTTCGGGTAACTGTTACTGTTGGAGTTAGCGTCAGGGCCAGGTTAGGGTTGGGGTTGAGCTTCAGGTGTCCGCCTAGGGTTAGGGTTAGGTCTGTGGTTTGATTTAGGGTTCAGGTTAGGTTAGGTTTGAACTTAGTTTGTGGGAGATAGTTTAGGGCTACTGTTAGTTTTCGTTTAACTGTTACGGTTGGAGTAAGCGTCAGGGTCAAGTTAGGGTGGGGGTTAAGCATAAGGTGTCTGCCTAGGGTTAGGGTTAGGTCTATGGTTTCATTTAGGGTTCAGGTTAGGTTAGGATTGAATTTAGTTTGAGGGAGTAAGTTTAGGGCTACTGTTAGTTTTCGGTTCAATGTTACGTTTGGAGTTAGCGTGAGGGTCCGGTTAGGGTTGGGGTTGAGCTTAAGGTGTCCGCCTAGGGTTAGGGTTAGGTCTGTGGTTTGAGTTAGGCTTCAGGTTAGGTTAGGTTTGAACTTAGTTTGAGGGAGTAAGTTTAGGGCTACTGTTAGTTTTCGGTTCAGTGTTACGGTTGGAGATAGCGTCAGGGTCAGGTTAGGGTTGGGGTTGAGCTTCAGGTGTCCGCCTAGGGTTAGGGTTAGGTCTATGGTTTGATTTAGGCTTCAGGTTAGGTTAGGTTTGCACTTAGTTTGAGGGATTAAGTTTAGGGCTACTGTTAGATTTCGGTTCAGTGTTACGGTTGGAGTTAGCGTGAGGGTCAGGATAGGGTTGGGTTTGAACTTCAGGTGTCCGCCTAGGGTTAGGGTTAGGTGTATGGTTTGATTTAGGCTTCAGGTTAGGTTAGGTTGGAACTTAGTTTGAGGCAGTAAGTTTAGGGCTACTGTTAGTTTTCGGGTAACTGTTACGGTTGGAGTTAGCGTCAGGGCCAGGTTAGGTTTGGGGTTGAGCTTAAGGTGTCCGCCTAGGGTTAGGGTTAGGTCTGTGATTTGAGTTAGGGTTCAGGTTAGGTTAGGTTTGAACTTAGTTTGAGGGGGTAAGTTTAGGGCTACTGTTAGTTTTCGGTTCAGTGTTACGGTTGGAGATAGCGTCAGGGTCAGGTTAGGGTTGGGGTTGAGCTTCAGGTTTCCGCCTTGGGTTAGGGTACGGTCTATGGTTTGAGTTAGGCTTCAGGTTAGGTTGGTTTGAACTTAGTTTGAGGGAGTAAGTTTAGGGCTCCTGTTAGTTTTCGGGTAACTGTTACTGTTGGAGTTAGCGTCAGGGCCAGGTTAGGGTTGGGGTTGAGCTTAAGGTGTCCGCCTAGGGTTAGGGTTAGGTGTATGGTTTGATTTAGGCTTCAGGTTAGGTTAGGTTTGAAGTTAGTTTGAGGGAGTAAGTTTAGGGCTACTGTTATTTTTCGGTTAACTGTTACAGTTGGAGTACGCGTCAGGGTCAGGTTAGGGTGGGGGTTAAGCATAAGGTGTCCGCCTAGGGTTAGGGTTAGGTCTATGATTTGATTTAGGCTTCAGGTTAGGTTAGGTTTGAACTTAGTTTGAGTGAGTCAGTTTAGGGCTACTGTTAGTTTTCGGTTAACTGTTACGGTTGGAGTAAGCGTCAGGGTCAGGTTAGGTTTGGGGTTGAGCTTAAGGTGTCCGCCTAGGGTTAGGGTTAGGTCTGTGGTTTGAGTTAGGCTTCAGGTTAGGTTAGGTTTGAACTTAGTTTGAGGGAGTAAGTTTAGGGCTACTGTTAGTTTTCGGGTAACTGTTACTGTTGGAGTTAGCGTCAGGGCCAGGTTAGGATTGGGGTTGAGCTTAAGGTGTCCGCCTAGGGTTAGGGTTAGGTCTGTGGTTTGAGTTAGGCTCCAGGTCAGGTTAGGTTTGAACTTAGTTTGAGGGAGTAAGTTTAGGGCTACTGTTAGTTTTCGGTTCAGTGTTACGGTTGGAGATAGCGTCAGGGTCAGGTTAGGGTTGGAGTTGAGCTTAAGGTGTCGGCCTAGGGTGAGGGTTAGGTCTGTGGTTTGATTTAGGCTTCAGGTTAGGTTACGTTTGAACTTAGTTTGAGTGAGTCAGTTTAGGGCTACTGTTAGTTTTCGGTTCAGTGTTACGGTTGGAGATAGCGTCAGGGTCAGGTTACGGTTGGGGTTGAGCCTCAGGTGTCCTCCTAATGTTAGCTTTAGGTCTATGATTTGAGTTAGGCTTCAGGTTATGTTAGGTTTGAACTCAGTTTGAGGGAGTAAGTTTAGGCCTATTGTATTTTTTGGTTCAGTGTTACGGTTGAATTTAGCCTCAGGGTCAGGTTAGGGTTAGGGTTAAGCTTAAGGTGTCCGCCTAGGGTTAGGGTTAGGTCTATTGTTTGAGTTAGGCTTCAGGTTAGGTTAGGTTTGAACTTAGTTTGAGGGAGTAAGTTTAGGGCTACTGTTAGTTTTCGGTTCAGTGTTACGGTTGGAGTTAGCGTGAGGGTCAGGTTAGGGTTGGGGTTGAGCTTAAGGTGTCCTCCCAGGGTTAGGGTTAGGTCTGTGGTTTGAGTTAGGCTTCAGGTTAGGTTAGGTTTGAACGTAGTTTGAGGGAGTAAGTTTAGGGCTACTGTTAGTTTTCGGTTCAGTGTTACGGTTGGAGATAGCGTCAGGGTCAGGTTAGGGTTGTGATTCAGCTTCAGGTGTCCGCCTAGGGTTAGGGTTAGGTCTATGGTTTGAGTTAGGGTCCAGGTTAGGTTAGGTTTGAACTTAGTTTGAGGGAGTAAGTTTAGGGCTACTGTTTGTTTTCGGTTCAGTGTTACAGTTGGAGATAGCGTCAGGGTCTGGTTAGGGTTGTGGTTGAGTTTCAGGTGTCCGCCTAGGGTTAGGGTTAGGTCTATGGTTTGAGTTAGGCTTCAAGTTAGGTTAGGTTTGAAGTTAGTTTGAGGGAGTAAGTTTAGGGCTACTGTTAGTTTTCGGGTAACTGTTACTGTTGGAGTTAGCGTCAGGGCCAGGTTAGGGATGGGGTTGAGCTTAAGGTGTCCGCCTAGGGTTAGGGTTAGGTGTATGGTTTGATTTAGGCTTCGGGTTAGGTTAGGTTTGAAGTTAGTTTGAGGGAGTAAGTTTAGGGCTATTGTTAGTTTTCGGTTAACTGTTACAGTTGGAGTAAGCGTCAGGGTCAGGTTAGGGTGGGGGTTAAGCATAAGGTGTCCGCCTAGGGTTAGGGTTAGGTCTATGATTTGATTTAGGCTTCAGGTTAGGTTAGGTTTGAACTTAGTTTGAGGGAGTAAGTTTAGGGCTACTGTTAGTTTTCGGTTCAGTGTTACGGTTGGAGAGATCGTCAGGGTCTGGTTAGGGTTGTGGTTGAGTTTCAGGTGTCTGCCTAGGGTTAGGGTTAGGTCTATGGTTTGAGTTAAGCTTCAAGTTATGTTAGCTTTGAAGTTAGTTTGAGGGAGTAAGTTTAGGGCTACTGTAAGTTTTCGGGTAACTGTTACTGTTGGAGTTAGCGTCAGGGCCAGGTTAGGGTTGGGGTTGAGCTTAAGGTGTCCGCCTAGGGTTAGGGTTAGGTCTATGGTTTGAGTTAGGCTTCAGGTTAGGTTAGGTTTGAACTTTGTTTGAGGGAGTAAGTTTAGGCCTATTGTATTTTTTGGTTCAGTGTTTCGGTTGAATTTAGCCTCAGGGTCAGGTTAGGGTTAGGGTCAAGCTTAAGGTGTCCGCCTAGGGTTAGGGTTAGGTCTATTGTTTGAGTTAGGCTTCAGGTTAGGTTAGGTTTGAACTTAGTTTGAGTGAGTAAGTTTAGGGCTACTGTTAGTTTTCGGTTCAGTGTTACGGTTGGAGTTAGCCTGAGGGTCAGGTTAGGGTTGGGGTTCAGCTTAAGGTGTCCTCCCAGGGTTAGGGTTAGGTCTGTGGTTTGAGTTAGGCTTTAGGTTAGGTTAGGATTGAACTTAGTTTGAGGGAGTAAGTTTAGGGCTACTCTTAGTTTTCGGTTCAGTGATATGGTTGGAGTTAGCCTGGAGGTCAGGTTAGGGTTGGGGTTGAGCTTAAGGTGTCCGCCTAGGGTTAGGGTTAGGTCTATGATTTGATTTAGGCTTCAGGTTAGGTTAGGTTTGAACTTAGTTTGAGGGAGTCAGTTTAGGGCTACTGTTAGTTTTCGGTTAACTGTTACGGTTGGAGTAAGCATCAGGGTCAGGTTAGGTTTGGGGTTGAGCTTAAGGTGTCCGCCTAGGGTTAGGGTTATGGTTTGATTTAGGCTTCAGGTTAGGTTAGGTTTGAACTTAGTTTGAGGGAGTAAGTTTAGGGCTACTGTTAGTTTTTGGTTCAGTGTTACATTTGGAGTTAGCGTGAGTGTCTGGTTAGGGTTGGGGTGGAGCTTAAGGTGTCCACCTAGGGTTAGGGTTAGGTCTGTGGTTTGAGATAGGGTTCAGGTTAGGTTAGGTTTGAACTTAGTTTGAGGGAGTAAGTTTAGGGGTACTGTTAGTTTTCGGTTTAGTGTTACGGTTGGAGATAGCGTCAGGGTCAGGTTAGGGTTGGGGTTGAGCTTCAGGTGTCCGCCTATTGTTAGGGTTAGGTCTATGATTTGATTTAGGCTTCAGGTTAGGTTAGGTTTGAACTTAGTTTGAGCGAGTAAGTTTAGGGCTACTGTTAGTTTTCGGTTCAGTGTTACGGTTGGAGTTAGCGTGAGGGTCAGGTTAGGGTTGCGGTTGAGCTTAAGGTGTCCTCCCAGGGTTAGGGTTAGGTCTGTGGTTTGAGTTAGGCTTCAGGTTAGGTTAGGTTTGAACGTAGTTTGAGGGAGTAAGTTTAGGGCTACTGTTAGTTTTCGGTTCAGTGTTACGGTTGGAGATAGCGTCAGGGTCAGGTTAGGGTTGTGATTCAGCTTCAGGTGTCCGCCTAGGGTTAGGGTTAGGTCTATGGTTTGAGTTAGGGTCCAGATTAGGTTAGGTTTGAACTTAGTTTGAGAGAGTAAGTTTAGGGCTACTTTTAGTTTTCGGTTAAGTGTTACGGTTGGAGATAGCGTCAGGGTCAGGTTAGGGTTGGGGTTGAGCTTCAGGTGTCCGCCTAGGGTTAGGGTTAGGTCTATGGTTTGAGTTAGGCTTCAGGTTAGGTTAGGTTTGAACTTAGTTTGAGGTATTAAGTTTAGGGCTATTGTTAGTTGTCGGTTAACTGTTACAGTTGGAGTAAGCGTCAGGGTCAGGTTAGGGTGGGGGTTAAGCATAAGGTGTCCGCCTAGGGTTAGGGTTAGGTCTATGATTTGATTTAGGCTTCAGGTTAGGTTAGGTTTGAACTTAGTTTGAGGGAGTCAGTTTAGGGCTACTGTTAGTTTTCGGTTAACTGTTACGGTTGGAGTAAGCGTCAGGGTCAGGTTAGGTTTGGGGTTGAGCTTAAGGTGTCCGCCTAGGGTTAGGGTTAGGTTTATGGTTTGATTTAGGCTTCAGGTTAGGTTAGGTTTGAACTTAGTTTGAGGGAGTAAGTTTAGGGCTACTGTTAGTTTTCGTTTAACTGTTACGGTTGGAGTAAGCGTCAGGGTCAGGTTAGGGTGGGGGTTAAGCATAAGTTGTCCGCCTAGGGTTAGGGTTAGGTCTATGGTTTCATTTAGGCTTCAGGTTAGGTTAGGATTGAACATAGTTTGAGGGAGTATGTTTAGGGCCACTGTTAGTTTTCGGTTCAGTGTTACGGTTCGATTTAGCCTCAGGGTGAGGTTAGGTTTGGGGTTAAGCTTAAGGTGTCCACCTAAGGTTAGGGTTAGGTCTATTGTTTGAGTTAGGCTTCAGGTTAGGTTAGGTTTGAACTTAGTTTGAGGGAGACAGTTTAGGGCTACTGTTAGTTTTCATTTAACTGTTACGGTTGGAGTAAGCGTCAGGGTCAGGTTAGGGTGGGGGTTAAGCATAAGGTGTCCGCCTAGGGTTAGGGTTAGGTCTATGGTTTCATTTAGGCTTCAGGTTAGGTTAGGATTGAACTTAGTTTGAGGGAGTAAGTTTAGGGCTACTGTTAGTTTTCGGTTCAATGTTACGTTTGGAGTTAGCGTGGGGGTCCGGTTAGTGTTGGGGTTGAGCTTAAGGTGTTCGACTAGGGTTAGACTTAGGTCTGTGGTTTGAGTTAGGCTTCAGGTTAGGTTAGGTTTGAACTTAGTTTGAGGGAGTCAGTTTAGGGCTACTGTTAGTTTTCGGTTAACTGTTACGGTTGGAGTAAGCATCAGGGTCAGGTTAGGTTTGGGGTTGAGCTTAAGGTGTCCGCCTAGGGTTAGGGTTATGGTTTGATTTAGGCTTCAGGTTAGGTTAGGTTTGAACTTAGTTTGAGGGAGTAAGTTTAGGGCTACTGTTAGTTTTTGGTTCAGTGTTACATTTGGAGTTAGCGTGAGTGTCTGGTTAGGGTTGGGGTGGAGCTTAAGGTGTCCACCTAGGGTTAGGGTTAGGTCTGTGGTTTGAGATAGGGTTCAGGTTAGGTTAGGTTTGAACTTAGTTTGAGGGAGTAAGTTTAGGGGTACTGTTAGTTTCCGGTTTAGTGTTACGGTTGGAGTAAGCGTCAGGGTCAGGTTAGGGTTGGGGTTGAGCTTCAGGTGTCCGCCTATTGTTAGGGTTAGGTCTATGGTTTCATTTAGGCTTCAGGTTAGGTTAGGTTTGAACTTAGTTTGAGGGAGTAAGTTTAGGGCTACTGTTAGTTTTCGGTTCAGTGTTACGGTTGGAGAGATCGTCAGGGTCTGGTTAGGGTTGTGGTTGAGTTTCAGGTGTCTGCCTAGGGTTAGGGTTAGGTCTATGGTTTGAGTTAGGCTTCAAGTTAGGTTAGCTTTTTTTTTTTTTTTTTTTTTTTTTTTTTTTTTTTTTTTTTCTTTTTTTGGGAGAGGTTTTTGCTATAGGGCGCGTGCGCTCGCCAGACAGACAGAGAGAGACAGAGAGATAGAAAGCAGGAAATCACCCCCCATGGGGGATGGCCACGCCGCAATCCCTTCTCCTCCATTCTCCTCTCGGGATCTTGGGCACGCACGCACATGCGCCCGGCGTGAGTTTAAGCCACCGGGTCCGGGACGCGAACCGCGGTCGACTACGTGGGAGTCCAGCGACATAGCCATTACGCTAACTGCTGGTCCCAAGTTAGGTTAGCTTTGAAGTTAGTTTGAGCGAGTAAGTTTAGGGCTACTGTTAGTTTTCGGGTAACTGTTACTGTTGGAGTTAGCGTCAGGGCCAGGTTAGGGTTGGGGTTGAGCTTAAGGTGTCCGCCTAGGGTTAGGGTTAGGTCTGTGGTTTGAGTTAGGCTTCAGGTTAGGTTAGGTTTGAACTTAGTTTGAGGGAGTAAGTTTAGGCCTATTGTATTTTTTGGTTCAGTGTTACGGTTGAATTTAGCCTCAGGGTCAAGTTAGGGTTAGGGTTTAGCTTAAGGTGTCCGCCTAGGGTTAGGGTTAGGTCTATTGTTTGAGTTAGGCTTCAGGTTAGGTTAGGTTTGAACTTAGTTTGAGTGAGTAAGTTTAGGGCTACTGTTAGTTTTCGGTTCAGTGTTACGGTTGGAGTTAGCCTGAGGGTCAGGTTAGGGTTGGGGTTGAGCTTAAGCTGTCCTCCCAGGGTTAGGGTTAGGTCTGTGGTTTGAGTTAGGCTTTAGGTTAGGTTAGGATTGAACTTAGTTTGAGGGAGTAAGTTTAGGGCTACTCTTAGTTTTCGGTTCAGTGATATGGTTGGAGTTAGCCTGGAGGTCAGGTTAGGGTTGGGGTTGAGCTTAAGGTGTCCGCCTAGGGTTAGGGTTAGGTCTATGATTTGATTTAGGCTTCAGGTTAGGTTAGGTTTGAACTTAGTTTGAGGGAGTCAGTTTAGGGCTACTGATAGTTTTCGGTTAACTGTTACGGTTGTAGTAAGCATCAGGGTCAGGTTAGGTTTGGGGTTGAGCTTAAGGTGTCCGCCTAGGGTTAGGGTTATGGTTTGATTTAGGCTTCAGGTTAGGTTAGGTTTGAACTTAGTTTGAGGGAGTAAGTTTAGGGCTACTGTTAGTTTTCGGGTAACTGTTACGGTTGGAGATAGCGTCAGGGTCAGGTTAGGGTTGGGGTTGAGCTTCAGGTGTCCGCCTATTGTTAGGGTTAGGTCTATGATTTGATTTAGGCTTCAGGTTAGGTTAGGTTTGAACTTAGTTTGAGCGAGTAAGTTTAGGGCTACTGTTAGTTTTCGGTTCAGTGTTATGGTTGGAGATAGCGTCATGGTCAAGTTAGGCTTGGGTTTCAGATTCAGGTGTCCGCCTAGGGTTAGGGTTAGGTCTATGGTTTGAGTTAGGCTTCAGGTTAGGTTAGGTTTGATCTTAGTTTGAGGGAGTAAGTTTAGGCCTATTGTATTTTTTGGTTCAGTGTTACGGTTGAATTTAGCCTCAGGGTCAGGTTAGGGTTGGGGTCAAGCTTAAGGTGTCCGCCTAGGGTTAGGGTTAGGTCTATTGTTTGAGTTAGGCTTCAGGTTAGGTTAGGTTTGAAGTTAGTTAGAGGGAGTAAGTTTAGGGCTACTGTTAGTTTTCGGTTAACTGTTACAGTTGGAGTAAGCGTCAGGGTCAGGTTAGGGTGGGGGTTAAGCATAAGGTGTCCGCCTAGGGTTAGGGTAGGTCTATGATTTGATTTAGGCTTCAGGTTAGGTTAGGTTTGAACTTAGTTTGAGGGAGTCAGTTTAGGGCTACTGTTAGTTTTCGGTTAACTGTTACGGTTGTAGTAAGCGTCAGGGTCAGGTTAGGTTTGGGGTTGAGCTTAAGGTGTCCGCCTAGGGTTAGGGTTAGGTGTATGGTTTGATTTAGGCTTCAGCTTAGGTTAGGTTTGAACTTAGTTTGAGGGAGTAAGTTTAGGGCTACTGTTAGTTTTCGTTTAACTGTTACGGTTGGAGTAAGCGTTAGGGTCAGGTTAGGGTGGGGTTTAAGCATAAGGTGTCCGCCTAGGGTTAGGGTTAGGTCTATGGTTTCATTTAGGCTTCAGGTTAGGTTAGGATTGAACTTAGTTTGAGGGAGTAAGTTTAGGGCCACTGTTAGTTTTCGGTTCAGTGTTACGGTTCGATTTAGCCTCAGGGTTAGGTTAGGGTTGGGGTTAAGCTTAAGGTGTCCGCCTAGTGTTAGGGTTAGGTCTATTGTTTGAGTTAGGCTTCAGGTTAGGTTAGGTTTGAACTTAGTTTGAGGGAGACAGTTTAGGGCTACTGTTAGTTTTCATTTAACTGTTACGGTTGGAGTAAGCATCAGGGTCAGGTTAGGGTGGGAGTTAAGCATAAGGTGTCCGCCTAGGGTTGGGGTTAGGTCTATGGTTTCATTTAGGCTTCAGGTTAGGTTAGGATTGAACTTAGTTTGAGGGAGTAAGTTTAGGGCTACTGTTAGTGTTCGGATCAATGTTACGTTTGGAGTTAGCGTGAGGGTCCGGTTAGGTTTGGGGTTGAGCTTAAGGTGTCCGCCTAGGGGTACGGTTAGGTCTGTGGTTTGAGTTATGCTTCAGGTTAGGTTAGGTTTGAACTTAGTTTGAGGGAGTAAGTTTAGGGCTACTGTTAGTTTTCGGTTCAGTGTTACGGTTGGAGATAGCATCAGGGTCAGGTTAGGGTTGGGGTTGAGCTTCAGGTGTCCGCCTAGGGTTAGGGTTAGGTCTATGGTTTGAGTTAGGCTTCAGGTTAGGTTAGGTTTGAACTTAGTTTGAGGGAGTAAGTTTAGGCCTATTGTATTTTTTGGTTCACTGTTACGGTTGAATTTAGCCTCAGGGTCAGGTTAGGGTTGGGGTCAAGCTTAAGGTGTCCGCCTAGGGTTAGGGTTAGGTCTATTGTTTGAGTTAGGCTTCAGGTTATGTTAGGTTTGAACTTAGTTTGAGGGAGTAAGTTTAGGGCTATTGTTAGTTTTCTGTTCAGTGTTATGGTTGGAGTTAGCGTGAGGGTCAGGTTAGGGTTGGGGTTGAGCTTAAGGTGTCCTCCTAGGGTTAGGGTTAGGTCTGTGGTTTGAGTTAGGCTTCAGGTTAGGTTAGGTTTGAACTTTGTTTGAGGGAGTAAGTTTAGGGCTACTGTTTGTTTTCGGTTCAGTGTTACGGTTGGAGATAGCGTCAGGGTCTGGTTAGGGTTGTGGTTGAGTTTCAGGTGTCCGCATAGGGTTAGGGTTAGGTCTATAGTTTGAGTGAGGCTTCAAGTTAGGTTATGTTTGAAGTTAGTTTGAGTGAGTAAGTTTAGGGCTACTGTTAGTTTTCGGGTAACTGTTACTGTTGGAGTTAGCGTCAGGGCCAGGTTAGGGTTGGTTTTGAGCTTAAGGTGTCCGCCTAGGGTTAGGGTTAGGTGTATGGTTTGATTTAGGCTTCAGGTTAGGTTAGGTTTGAAGTTAGTTTGAGGGAGTAAGTTTAGGGCTACTGTTAGTTTTCGTTTAACTATTACGGTTGGAGTAAGCGTCAGGGTCAGGTTATGGTGGGGGTTAACCATAAGGTGTCCGCCTAGGGTTAGGGTTAGGTTTATGGTTTCATTTAGGCTTCAGGTTAGGTTAGATTTGAACTTAGTTTGAGGGAGTAAGTTTAGGGCTACTCTTAGTTTTCGGTTCAGTGATATGGTTGGAGTTAGCCTGGAGGTCAGGTTAGGGTTGGGGTTTTACTTAAGGTGTCCGCCTAGGGTTAGGGTTAGGTCTATGATTTGATTTAGGCTTCAGGTTAGGTTAGGTTTGAACTTAGTTTGAGGGAGTAAGTTTAGGGCTACTGTTAGTTTTCGGTTAACTGTTACGGTTGGATTAAGCGTCAGGGTCAGGTTAGGGTTGGGGTCAAGCTTAAGGTGTCCGCCTAGGGTTAGGGTTAGGTGAATGGTTTGATTTAGGCTTCAGGTTAGGTTAGGTTTGAACTTAGTTTGAGGGAGTAAGTTCAGGGCTACTGTTAGTTTTCGTTTAACTGTTACAGTTGGAGTAAGCGTCAGGGTCAGGTTATGGTGGGGGTTAACCATAAGGTGTCCGCCTAGGGTTAGGGTTAGGTCTATCGTTTCATTTAGGCTTCAGGTTAGGTTAGGTTTGAACTTAGTTTGAGGGAGTAAGTTTAGGGCTACTGTTAGTTTTCGGTTCAGTGTTACGGTTGGAGATAGCGTCAGGGTCTGCTTAGGGTTGTGGTTGAGTTTCAGGTGTCTGCCTAGGGTTAGGGTTAGGTCTATGGTTTGAGTTAGGCTTCAAGTTAGGTTAGGTTTGAAGTTAGTTTGAGGGAGTAAGTTTAGGGCTACTGTTAGTTTTCGGGTAACTGTTACTGTTGGAGTTAGCGTCAGGGCCAGGTTAGGGTTGGGGTTGAGCTTAAGGTGTCCGCCTAGGGTTAGGGTTAGGTCTATGGTTTGAGTTAGGCTTCAGGTTAGGTTAGGTTTGAACTTAGTTTGAGGGAGTAAGTTTAGGCCTATTGTATTTTTTGGTTCAGTGTTATGGTTGAATTTAGCCTCAGGGTAAGGTTAGGGTTGGGGTTAAGCTTAAGGTGTCCGCCTAGGGTTAGGGTTAGGTCTATTGTTTGAGTTAGGCTTCAGGTTAGGTTAGGTTTGAACTTAGTTTGAGGGAGTAAGTTTAGGGCTACTGTTAGTTTTCGGTTCAGTGTTACGGTTGGAGTTAGCGTGAGGATCAGGTTAGGGTTGGGGTTGAGCTTAAGGTGTCCTCCTAGGGTTAGGGTTAGGTCTGTGGTTTGAGTTAGGCTTCAGGTTAGGTTAGGTTTGAACGTAGTTTGAGGAAGTAAGTTTAGGGCTACTGTTAGTTTTCGGTTCAGTGTTACGGTTGCAGATAGCGTCAGGGTCAGGTTATGGTTGTGATTGAGCTTCAGGTGTCCGCCTAGGGTTAGGGTTAGGTCTATTGTTTGAGTTAGGGTCCAGGTTAGGTTAGGTTTGAACTTAGTTTGAGGGAGTAAGTTTAGGGCTACTGTTTGTTTTCGGTTCAGTGTTACGGTTGGAGATAGCGTCAGGGTCTGGTTACGGTTGTGGTTGAGTTTCAGGTGTCCGCCTAGGGTTAGGGTTAGGTCTATTGTTTGAGTTAGGCTTCAAGTTAGGTTAGGTTTGAAGTTAGTTTGAGGGAATAAGTTTAGGGCTACTGTTAGCTTTCGGGTAACTGTTACTGTTGTAGTTAGCGTCAGGGCCAGGTTAGGGTTGGGGTTGAGCGTCAGGTGTCCGCCTAGGCTTAGGGTTAGGTCTATGGTTTGAGATAGGCTTCAGGTTAGGTTAGATTTTAACTTAGTATTAGGGAGTAAGTTTAGGGCTACTGTTAATTTTAGGATCAGTGTTACGTTTGGAGTTAGCGTGAGGGTCAGTTTAGGGTTGGGTTTGAGCTTCAGGTGTCCGCCTAGGGTTAGTGTTAGGTGTATGGTTTGATTTAGGCTTCAGGTTAGGTTAGGTTTGAACTTAGTTTGAGGGAGTCAGTTTAGGGCTACTGTCAGTTTTCGGTTAACTGTTACGGTTGGAGATAGCGTCAGGGTCTGGTTAGGGTTGTGGTTGTGTTTCAGGTGTCCGCCTAGGGTTAGGGTTAGGTCTATGGTTTGGGTTAGGCTTCAAGTTAGGTTAGGTTTGAAGTTAGTTTGAGGGAGTAAGTTTAGGGCTACTGTTAGATTTCAGGTAACTCTTACTGATGGAGTTAGCGTCAGGGTCAGGTTAGGGTTGGGGTTGAGCTTAAGGTGTCCGCCTAGGGTTAGGGTTAGGTGTATGGTTTGATTTAGGCTTCAGGTTAGGTTAGGTTTGAACTTAGTTTGAGGGAGTAAGTTTAGGGCTACTGTTAGTTTTCGTTTAACTGTTACGGTTGGAGTAAGCGTCAGGGTCAGGTTAGTGTGGGGGTTAAGCATAAGGTGTCCGCCAAGGGTTAGGGTTAGGTCTATGGTTTCATTTAGGCTTCAGGTTAGGTTAGGATTGAACTTAGTTTGAGGGAGTAAGTTTAGGGCCACTGTTAGTTTGCGGTTCAGTGTTACGGTTGGATTTAGCCTCAGGGTCAGGTTAGGGTTGGGGTTAAGCTTAAGGTGTCCGCCTAGGGTTAGGGTTAAGTTTATTGTTTGAGTTAGGCTTCAGGTTAGGTTAGGTTTGAACGTAGTTTGAGGGAGACAGTTTAGGGCTACTGTTAGTTTTCGTTTAACTGTTACGGTTGTAGTAAGCGTCAGGGTCAGGTTAGTGTGGGGGTTAAGCATAAGGTGTCCGCCTAGGGTTAGGGTTAGGTCTATGGTTTCATTTAGGCTTCAGGTTAGGTTAGGATTGAACTTAGTTTGAGGGAGTAAGTTTAGGGCTACTGTTAGTTTTCGGTTCAATGTTACGTTTGGAGTTAGCTTGACGGTCCGGTTAGGGTTGGGGTTGAGCTTAAGGTGTCTGCCTAGGGTTAGGGTTAGGTCTGTGGTTTGAGTTAGGCTCCAGGTCAGGTTAGGTTTGAACTTAGTTTGAGGGAGTAAGTTTAGGGCTACTGTTAGTTTTCGGTTCAGTGTTACGGTTGGAGATAGCGTCAGGGTCAGGTTTGGGTTGGAGTTGAGCTTAAGGTGTCGGCCTAGGGTGAGGGTTAGGTCTGTGGTTTGATTTAGGCTTCAGGTTAGGTTACGTTTGAACTTAGTTTGAGTGAGTCAGTTTAGGGCTACTGTTAGTTTTCGGTTCAGTGTTACGGTTGGAGATAGCGTCAGGGTCAGGTTACGGTTGGGGTTGAGCTTCAGGTGTCCGCCTATTGTTAGCTTTAGGTCTATGATTTGAGTTAGGCTTCAGGTTATGTTAGGTTTGAACTTAGTTTGAGGGAGTAAGTTTAGGCCTATTGTATTTTTTGGTTCAGTGTTACGGTTGAATTTAGCCTCAGGGTCAGGTTAGGGTTAGGGTTAAGCTTAAGGTGTCCGCCTAGGGTTAGGGTTAGGTCTATTGTTTGAGTTAGGCTTCAGGTTAGGTTAGGTTTGAACTTAGTTTGAGGGAGTAAGTTTAGGGCTACTGTTAGTTTTCGGTTCAGTGTTACGGTTGGAGTTAGCGTGAGGGTCAGGTTAGGGTTGGGGTTGAGCTTCAGGTGTCCGCCTAGGGTTAAGGTTAGGTCTATGGTTTCATTTAGTGTTCAGGTTAGGTTAGGATTGAACTTAGTTTGAGGGAGTAAGTTTAGGGCTACTGTTAGTTTTCGGTTAACTGTTACGGTTGGAGGAAGCGTCAGGGTCAGGTTAGGGTGTGGGTCAAGCTTAAGGTGTCCGCCTAGGGTTAGGGTTAGGTCTATTGTTTGAGTTAGGCTTCAGGTTAGGTTAGGATTGAACTTAGTTTGAGGGAGTAAGTTTAGGGCTACTGTTAGTTTTCGGTACAGTGTTACGGTTGGAGTAAGCGTGAGGGTCAGGTTAGGTTTGGGGTTGAGCTTAATGTGTCCTCCTAGGGTTAGGGTTAGGTCTGTGGTTTGAGTGAGGCTTCAGGTTAGGTTAGGTTTGAACTTAGTTTGAGGGAGTAAGTTTAGGGCTACTGTTAGTTTTCGGGAACTGTTACTGTTGGAGTTAGCGTCATGGCCAGGTTAGGGTTGGGGTTGAGCTTAAGGTGTCCGCCTAGGGTTAGGGTTAGGTGTATGGTTTCATTTAGGCTTCAGGTTAGGTTAGGTTGGAACTTAGTTTGAGGCAGTAAGTTTAGGGCTACTGTTAGTTTTCGGGTAACTGTTACGGTTGGAGTTAGCGTCAGGGCAAGGTTAGGGTTGGGGTTGAGCTTAAGGTGTCCGCCTAGGGTTAGGGTTAGGTCTGTGGTTTGAGTTAGGCTCCAGGTTAGGTTAGGTTTGAACTTAGTTTGAGGGAGTAAGTTTAGGGCTACTGTTAGTTTTCGGTTCAGTGTTACGGTTGGAGTTAGCGTGAGGGTCAGATTAGGGTTGGGGTTGAGCTTAAGGTGTCCTCCTAGGGTTAGGGTTAGGTCTGTGGTTTGAGTTAGGCTCCAGGTTAGGTTAGGTTTGAACTTAGTTTGAGGGAGTAAGTTTAGGGCTACTGTTAGTTTTCGGTTCAGTGTTACGGTTGGAGATAGCGTCAGGGTCTGGTTAGGGTTGTGGTTGAGTTTCAGGTGTCCGCCTAGGGTTAGGGTTAGGTCTATGGTTTGAGTTAGGCTTCAAGTTAGGTTAGGTTTGAAGTTAGTTTGAGGGAGTAAGTTTAGGGCTACTGTTAGTTTTCGGGTAACTGTTACTGTTGGAGTTAGCGTCAGGGCCAGGTTAGGGTTGGGGTTGAGCTTAAGTTGTCCGCCTAGGGTTAGGGTTAGGTGTATGGTTTGATTTAGGCTTCAGGTTAGGTTAGGTTTGAAGTTAGTTTGAGGGAGTAAGTTTAGGGCTACTGTTAGTTTTCGGTTAACTGTTACAGTTGGAGTACGCGTCAGGGTCAGGTTAGGGTGGGGGTTGAGCTTCAGGTGTCCGCCTATTGTTAGGGTTAGGTCTATGATTTGATTTAGGCTTCAGGTTAGGTTAGGTTTGAACTTAGTTTGAGCGAGTAAGTTTAGGGCTACTGTTAGTTTTCGGTTCAGTGTTATGGTTGGAGATAGCGTCATGGTCAAGTTAGGCTTGGGTTTCAGATTCAGGTGTCCGCCTAGGGTTAGGGTTAGGTCTATGGTTTGAGTTAGGCTTCAGGTTAGGTTAGGTTTGATCTTAGTTTGAGGGAGTAAGTTTAGGCCTATTGTATTTTTTGGTTCAGTGTTACGGTTGAATTTAGCCTCAGGGTCAGGTTAGGGTTGGGGTCAAGCTTAAGGTGTCCGCCTAGGGTTAGGGTTAGGTCTATTGTTTGAGTTAGGCTTCAGGTTAGGTTAGGTTTGAAGTTAGTTAGAGGGAGTAAGTTTAGGGCTACTGTTAGTTTTCGGTTAACTGTTACAGTTGGAGTAAGCGTCAGGGTCAGGTTAGGGTGGGGGTTAAGCATAAGGTGTCCGCCTAGGGTTAGGGTAGGTCTATGATTTGATTTAGGCTTCAGGTTAGGTTAGGTTTGAACTTAGTTTGAGGGAGTCAGTTTAGGGCTACTGTTAGTTTTCGGTTAACTGTTACGGTTGTAGTAAGCGTCAGGGTCAGGTTAGGTTTGGGGTTGAGCTTAAGGTGTCCGCCTAGGGTTAGGGTTAGGTGTATGGTTTGATTTAGGCTTCAGCTTAGGTTAGGTTTGAACTTAGTTTGAGGGAGTAAGTTTAGGGCTACTGTTAGTTTTCGTTTAACTGTTACGGTTGGAGTAAGCGTCAGGGTCAGGTTAGGGTGGGGTTTAAGCATAAGGTGTCCGCCTAGGGTTAGGGTTAGGTCTATGGTTTCATTTAGGCTTCAGGTTAGGTTAGGATTGAACTTAGTTTGAGGGAGTAAGTTTAGGGCCACTGTTAGTTTTCGGTTCAGTGTTACGGTTCGATTTAGCCTCAGGGTTAGGTTAGGGTTGGGGTTAAGCTTAAGGTGTCCGCCTAGTGTTAGGGTTAGGTCTATTGTTTGAGTTAGGCTTCAGGTTAGGTTAGGTTTGAACTTAGTTTGAGGGAGACAGTTTAGGGCTACTGTTAGTTTTCATTTAACTGTTACGGTTGGAGTAAGCATCAGGGTCAGGTTAGGGTGGGAGTTAAGCATAAGGTGTCCGCCTAGGGTTGGGGTTAGGTCTATGGTTTCATTTAGGCTTCAGGTTAGGTTAGGATTGAACTTAGTTTGAGGGAGTAAGTTTAGGGCTACTGTTAGTTTTCGGATCAATGTTACGTTTGGAGTTAGCGTGAGGGTCCGGTTAGGTTTGGGGTTGAGCTTAAGGTGTCCGCCTAGGGGTACGGTTAGGTCTGTGGTTTGAGTTATGCTTCAGGTTAGGTTAGGTTTGAACTTAGTTTGAGGGAGTAAGTTTAGGGCTACTGTTAGTTTTCGGTTCAGTGTTACGGTTGGAGATAGCATCAGGGTCAGGTTAGGGTTGGGGTTGAGCTTCAGGTGTCCGCCTAGGGTTAGGGTTAGGTCTATGGTTTGAGTTAGGCTTCAGGTTAGGTTAGGTTTGAACTTAGTTTGAGGGAGTAAGTTTAGGCCTATTGTATTTTTTGGTTCAGTGTTACGGTTGAATTTAGCCTCAGGGTCAGGTTAGGGTTGGGGTCAAGCTTAAGGTGTCCGCCTAGGGTTAGGGTTAGGTCTATTGTTTGAGTTAGGCTTCAGGTTATGTTAGGTTTGAACTTAGTTTGAGGGAGTAAGTTTAGGGCTATTGTTAGTTTTCTGTTCAGTGTTATGGTTGGAGTTAGCGTGAGGGTCAGGTTAGGGTTGGGGTTGAGCTTAAGGTGTCCTCCTAGGGTTAGGGTTAGGTCTGTGGTTTGAGTTAGGCTTCAGGTTAGGTTAGGTTTGAACTTAGTTTGAGGGAGTAAGTTTAGGGCTACTGTTTGTTTTCGGTTCAGTGTTACGGTTGGAGATAGCGTCAGGGTCTGGTTAGGGTTGTGGTTGAGTTTCAGGTGTCCGCATAGGGTTAGGGTTAGGTCTATAGTTTGAGTGAGGCTTCAAGTTAGGTTATGTTTGAAGTTAGTTTGAGTGAGTAAGTTTAGGGCTACTGTTAGTTTTCGGGTAACTGTTACTGTTGGAGTTAGCGTCAGGGCCAGGTTCGGGTTGGGGTTGAGCTTAAGGTGTCCGCCAAGCGTTAGGGTTAGGTGTATGGTTTGATTTAGTCTTCAGGTTAGGATAGGTTTGAACTTAGTTTGAGGGAGTAATTTTAGGGCTACTGTTAGTTTTCGTTTAACTATTACGGTTGGAGTAAGCGTCAGGGTCAGGTTATGGTGGGGGTTAACCAT
Organism: Tupaia tana; assembly: GCA_026018925.1. Lineage (NCBI taxonomy): Eukaryota > Metazoa > Chordata > Mammalia > Scandentia > Tupaiidae > Tupaia > Tupaia tana. Next base: position 95,786,242 of record JAKSZU010000008.1, on the reverse strand, counting down.
AAGGTGTCCGCCTAGGGTTAGGGTTAGGTCTATGGTTTCATTTAGGCTTCAGGTTAGGTTAGATTTGAACTTAGTTTGAGGGAGTAAGTTTAGGGCTACTCTTAGTTTTCGGTTCAGTGATATGGTTGGAGTTAGCCTGGAGGTCAGGTTAGGGTTGGGGTTTTACTTAAGGTGTCCGCCTAGGGTTAGGGTTAGGTCTATGATTTGATTTAGGCTTCAGGTTAGGTTAGGTTTGAACTTAGTTTGAGGGAGTAAGTTTAGGGCTACTGTTAGTTTTCGGTTAACTGTTACGGTTGGATTAAGCGTCAGGGTCAGGTTAGGGTTGGGGTCAAGCTTAAGGTGTCCGCCTAGGGTTAGGGTTAGGTGAATGGTTTGATTTAGGCTTCAGGTTAGGTTAGGTTTGAACTTAGTTTGAGGGAGTAAGTTCAGGGCTACTGTTAGTTTTCGTTTAACTGTTACAGTTGGAGTAAGCGTCAGGGTCAGGTTATGGTGGGGGTTAACCATAAGGTGTCCGCCTAGGGTTAGGGTTAGGTCTATCGTTTCATTTAGGCTTCAGGTTAGGTTAGGTTTGAACTTAGTTTGAGGGAGTAAGTTTAGGGCTACTGTTAGTTTTCGGTTCAGTGTTACGGTTGGAGATAGCGTCAGGGTCTGCTTAGGGTTGTGGTTGAGTTTCAGGTGTCTGCCTAGGGTTAGGGTTAGGTCTATGGTTTGAGTTAGGCTTCAAGTTAGGTTAGGTTTGAAGTTAGTTTGAGGGAGTAAGTTTAGGGCTACTGTTAGTTTTCGGGTAACTGTTACTGTTGGAGTTAGCGTCAGGGCCAGGTTAGGGTTGGGGTTGAGCTTAAGGTGTCCGCCTAGGGTTAGGGTTAGGTCTATGGTTTGAGTTAGGCTTCAGGTTAGGTTAGGTTTGAACTTAGTTTGAGGGAGTAAGTTTAGGCCTATTGTATTTTTTGGTTCAGTGTTATGGTTGAATTTAGCCTCAGGGTAAGGTTAGGGTTGGGGTTAAGCTTAAGGTGTCCGCCTAGGGTTAGGGTTAGGTCTATTGTTTGAGTTAGGCTTCAGGTTAGGTTAGGTTTGAACTTAGTTTGAGGGAGTAAGTTTAGGGCTACTGTTAGTTTTCGGTTCAGTGTTACGGTTGGAGTTAGCGTGAGGATCAGGTTAGGGTTGGGGTTGAGCTTAAGGTGTCCTCCTAGGGTTAGGGTTAGGTCTGTGGTTTGAGTTAGGCTTCAGGTTAGGTTAGGTTTGAACGTAGTTTGAGGAAGTAAGTTTAGGGCTACTGTTAGTTTTCGGTTCAGTGTTACGGTTGCAGATAGCGTCAGGGTCAGGTTATGGTTGTGATTGAGCTTCAGGTGTCCGCCTAGGGTTAGGGTTAGGTCTATTGTTTGAGTTAGGGTCCAGGTTAGGTTAGGTTTGAACTTAGTTTGAGGGAGTAAGTTTAGGGCTACTGTTTGTTTTCGGTTCAGTGTTACGGTTGGAGATAGCGTCAGGGTCTGGTTACGGTTGTGGTTGAGTTTCAGGTGTCCGCCTAGGGTTAGGGTTAGGTCTATTGTTTGAGTTAGGCTTCAGGTTAGGTTAGGTTTGAAGTTAGTTTGAGGGAATAAGTTTAGGGCTACTGTTAGCTTTCGGGTAACTGTTACTGTTGTAGTTAGCGTCAGGGCCAGGTTAGGGTTGGGGTTGAGCTTCAGGTGTCCGCCTAGGCTTAGGGTTAGGTCTATGGTTTGAGATAGGCTTCAGGTTAGGTTAGATTTTAACTTAGTATTAGGGAGTAAGTTTAGGGCTACTGTTAATTTTAGGATCAGTGTTACGGTTGGAGTTAGCGTGAGGGTCAGGTTAGGGTTGGGTTTGAGCTTCAGGTGTCCGCCTAGGGTTAGTGTTAGGTGTATGGTTTGATTTAGGCTTCAGGTTAGGTTAGGTTTGAACTTAGTTTGAGGGAGTCAGTTTAGGGCTACTGTCAGTTTTCGGTTAACTGTTACGGTTGGAGATAGCGTCAGGGTCTGGTTAGGGTTGTGGTTGTGTTTCAGGTGTCCGCCTAGGGTTAGGGTTAGGTCTATGGTTTGGGTTAGGCTTCAAGTTAGGTTAGGTTTGAAGTTAGTTTGAGGGAGTAAGTTTAGGGCTACTGTTAGATTTCGGGTAACTCTTACTGATGGAGTTAGCGTCAGGGTCAGGTTAGGGTTGGGGTTGAGCTTAAGGTGTCCGCCTAGGGTTAGGGTTAGGTGTATGGTTTGATTTAGGCTTCAGGTTAGGTTAGGTTTGAACTTAGTTTGAGGGAGTAAGTTTAGGGCTACGGTTAGTTTTCGTTTAACTGTTACGGTTGGAGTAAGCGTCAGGGTCAGGTTAGTGTGGGGGTTAAGCATAAGGTGTCCGCCTAGGGTTAGGGTTAGGTCTATGGTTTCATTTAGGCTTCAGGTTAGGTTAGGATTGAACTTAGTTTGAGGGAGTAAGTTTAGGGCCACTGTTAGTTTGCGGTTCAGTGTTACGGTTGGATTTAGCCTCAGGGTCAGGTTAGGGTTGGGGTTAAGCTTAAGGTGTCCGCCTAGGGTTAGGGTTAAGTTTATTGTTTGAGTTAGGCTTCAGGTTAGGTTAGGTTTGAACGTAGTTTGAGGGAGACAGTTTAGGGCTACTGTTAGTTTTCGTTTAACTGTTACGGTTGTAGTAAGCGTCAGGGTCAGGTTAGTGTGGGGGTTAAGCATAAGGTGTCCGCCTAGGGTTAGGGTTAGGTCTATGGTTTCATTTAGGCTTCAGGTTAGGTTAGGATTGAACTTAGTTTGAGGGAGTAAGTTTAGGGCTACTGTTAGTTTTCGGTTCAATGTTACGTTTGGAGTTAGCTTGACGGTCCGGTTAGGGTTGGGGTTGAGCTTAAGGTGTCTGCCTAGGGTTAGGGTTAGGTCTGTGGTTTGAGTTAGGCTTCAGGTTAGGTTAGGTTTGAACTTAGTTTGAGGGAGTAAGTTTAGGGCTACTGTTAGTTTTCGGTTAACTGTTACGGTTGGAGGAAGCGTCAGGGTCAGGTTAGGGTTGGGGTCAAGCTTAAGGTGTCCGCCTAGGGTTAGGGTTAGGTCTATTGTTTGAGTTAGGCTTCAGGTTAGGTTAGGATTGAACTTAGTTTGAGGGAGTAAGTTTAGGGCTACTGGTAGTTTTCGGTACAGTGTTACGGTTGGAGTTAGCGTGAGGGTCAGGTTAGGTTTGGGGTTGAGCTTAATGTGTCCTCCTAGGGTTAGGGTTAGGTCTGTGGTTTGAGTGAGGCTTCAGGTTAGGTTAGGTTTGAACTTAGTTTGAGGGAGTAAGTTTAGGGCTACTGTTAGTTTTCGGTTCAGTGTTACGGTTGGAGATAGCGTCAGGGTCTGCTTAGGGTTGTGGTTGAGTTTCAGGTGTCCGCCTAGGGTTAGGGTTAGGTCTATGGTTTGAGTTAGGCTTCAAGTTAGGTTAGGTTTGAAGTTAGTTTGAGGGAGTAAGTTTAGGGCTACTGTTAGTTTTCGGGTAACTGTTACTGTTGGAGTTAGCGTCAGGGCCAGGTTAGGGTTGGGGTTGAGCTTAAGGTGTCCGCCTAGGGTTAGGGTTAGGTCTGTGGTTTGAGTTAGGCTCCAGGTCAGGTTAGGTTTGAACTTAGTTTGAGCGAGTAAGTTTAGGGCTACTGTTAGTTTTCGGTTCAGTGTTACGTTTGGAGATAGCGTCAGGGTCAGGTTAGGGTTGGAGTTGAGCTTAAGGTGTCGGCCTTGGGTGAGGGTTAGGTCTGTGGTTTGATTTAGGCTTCAGGTTAGGTTACGTTTGAACTTAGTTTGAGTGAGTCAGTTTAGGGCTACTGTTAGTTTTCGGTTAACTGTTAAGGTTGGAGTAAGCGTCAGGGTCAGGTTAGGTTTGGGGTTGAGCTTAAGGTGTCCGCCTAGGGTTAGGGTTATGTGTATGGTTTGATTTAGGCTTCAGGTTAGGTTAGGTTTGAACTTAGTTTGAGGGAGTAAGTTTAGGGCTACTGTTAGATTTCGGTTAACTGTTAGGTTGGAGTAAGCGTCAGGGTCAGGTTAGGGTTGGGGTCAAGCTTAAGGTGTCCGCCTAGGGTTATGGTTAGGTCTATTGTTTGAGTTAGGCTTTAGGTTAGGTTAGGTTTGAACGTAGTTTGAGGGAGTAAGTTTAGGGCTACTGTTAGATTTCGGTACAGCGTTACGGTTGGAGTTAGCGTGAGGGTCAGGTTAGGGTTGGGGTTCAGCTTAAGGTGTCCTCCTAGGGTTAGGGTTAGGTCTGTGGTTTGAGTGAGGCTTCAGGTTAGGTTAGGTTTGAACTTAGTTTTAGGGAGTAAGTTTAGGGCTACTGTTAGTTTTCGGTTCAGTGTTATGGTTGGAGATAGCGTCAGGGTCAGTTTAGGGTTGTGATTGAGCTTCAGGTGTCCGCTAGGGTTAGGGTTAGGTCTATGGTTTGAGTTAGGGTCCAGGTTAGGGTAGGTTTGAACTTAGTTTGAGGGAGTAAGTTTAGGGCTACTGTTAGTTTTCGGTTCAGTGTTACGGTTGGAGATAGCGTCAGGGTCTGGTTAGGGTTGTGGTTGAGTTTCAGGTGTCCGCCTAGGGTTAGGGTTAGGGCTATGGTTTGAGTTAGGCTTCAAGTTAGGTTAGGTTTGAAGTTAGTTTGAGGGAGTAAGTTTAGGGCTACTGTTAGTTTCCGGGTAACTGTTACTGTTGGAGTTCGCGTCAGGGCCAGGTTAGGGTTGGGGTTGAGCTTAAGGTGTCCGCCTAGGGTTAGGGTTAGGTCTATGGTTTCATTTAGGGTTCAGGTTAGGTTAGGATTGAATTTAGTTTGAGGGAGTAAGTTTAGGGCTACTGTTAGTTTTCGGTTCAATGTTACGTTTGGAGTTAGCGTGAGGGTCCGGTTAGGGTTGGGGTTGAGCTTAAGGTGTCCGCCTAGGGTTAGGGTTAGGTCTGTGGTTTGAGTTAGGCTTCAGGTTAGGTTAGGTTTGAACTTAGTTTGAGGGAGTAAGTTTAGGGCTACTGTTAGTTTTCGGTTCAGTGTTACGGTTGGAGATAGCGTCAGGGTCAGGTTAGGGTTGGGGTTGAGCTTCAGGTGTCCGCCTAGGGTTAGGGTTAGGTCTATGGTTTGAGTTAGGCTTCAGGTTAGGTTAGGTTTGCACTTAGTTTGAGGGATTAAGTTTAGGGCTACTGTTAGTTTTCGGGTAACTGTTACGGTTGGAGTTAGCGTCAGGGCCAGGTTAGGTTTGGGGTTGAGCTTAAGGTGTCCGCCTAGGGTTAGGGTTAGGTCTGTGATTTGAGTTAGGGTTCAGGTTAGGTTAGGTTTGAACTTAGTTTGAGGGGGTAAGTTTAGGGCTACTGTTAGTTTTCGGTTCAGTGTTACGGTTGGAGATAGCGTCAGGGTCAGGTTAGGGTTGGGGTTGAGCTTCAGGTTTCCGCCTTGGGTTAGGGTTCGGTCTATGGTTTGAGTTAGGCTTCAGGTTAGGTTGGTTTGAACTTAGTTTGAGGGAGTAAGTTTAGGGCTCCTGTTAGTTTTCGGGTAACTGTTACTGTTGGAGTTAGCGTCATGGCCAGGTTAGGGTTGGGGTTGAGCTTAAGGTGTCCGCCTAGGGTTAGGGTAAGGTGTATGGTTTGATTTAGGCTTCAGGTTAGGTTAGGTTTGAAGTTAGTTTGAGGGAGTAAGTTTAGGGCTACTGTTAGTTTTCGGTTAACTGTTACAGTTGGAGTACGCGTCAGGGTCAGGTTAGGGTGGGGGTTAAGCATAAGGTGTCCGCCTAGGGTTAGGGTTAGGTCTATGATTTGATTTAGGCTTCAGGTTAGGTTAGGTTTGAACTTAGTTTGAGTGAGTCAGTTTAGGGCTACTGTTAGTTTTCGGTTAACTGTTACGGTTGGAGTAAGCGTCAGGGTCAGGTTAGGTTTGGGGTTGAGCTTAAGGTGTCCGCCTAGGGTTAGGGTTAGGTCTGTGGTTTGAGTTAGGCTTCAGGTTAGGTTAGGTTTGAACTTAGTTTGAGGGAGTAAGTTTAGGGCTACTGTTAGTTTTCGGGTAACTGTTACTGTTGGAGTTAGCGTCAGGGCCAGGTTAGGATTGGGGTTGAGCTTAAGGTGTCCGCCTAGGGTTAGGGTTAGGTCTGTGGTTTGAGTTAGGCTCCAGGTCAGGTTAGGTTTGAACTTAGTTTGAGGGAGTAAGTTTAGGGCTACTGTTAGTTTTCGGTTCAGTTTTACGGTTGGAGATAGCGTCAGGGTCAGGTTAGGGTTGGAGTTGAGCTTAAGGTGTCGGCCTAGGGTGAGGGTTAGGTCTGTGGTTTGATTTAGGCTTCAGGTTAGGTTACCTTTGAACTTAGTTTGAGTGAGTCAGTTTAGGGCTACTGTTAGTTTTCGGTTCAGTGTTACGGTTGGAGATAGCGTCAGGGTCAGGTTACGGTTGGGGTTGAGCTTCAGGTGTCCTCCTATTGTTAGCTTTAGGTCTATGATTTGAGTTAGGCTTCAGGTTATGTTAGGTTTGAACTCAGTTTGAGGGAGTAAGTTTAGGCCTATTGTATTTTTTGGTTCAGTGTTACGGTTGAATTTAGCCTCAGGGTCAGGTTAGGGTTAGGGTTAAGCTTAAGGTGTCCGCCTAGGGTTAGGGTTAGGTCTATTGTTTGAGTTAGGCTTCAGGTTAGGTTAGGTTTGAACTTAGTTTGAGGGAGTAAGTTTAGGGCTACTGTTAGTTTTCGGTTCAGTGTTACGGTTGGAGTTAGCGTGAGGGTCAGGTTAGGGTTGGGGTTGAGCTTAAGGTGTCCTCCCAGGGTTAGGGTTAGGTCTGTGGTTTGAGTTAGGCTTCAGGTTAGGTTAGGTTTGAACGTAGTTTGAGGGAGTAAGTTTAGGGCTACTGTTAGTTTTCGGTTCAGTGTTACGGTTGGAGATAGCGTCAGGGTCAGGTTAGGGTTGTGATTCAGCTTCAGGTGTCCGCCTAGGGTTAGGGTTAGGTCTATGGTTTGAGTTAGGGTCCAGGTTAGGTTAGGTTTGAACTTAGTTTGAGGGAGTAAGTTTAGGGCTACTGTTTGTTTTCGGTTCAGTGTTACAGTTGGAGATAGCGTCAGGGTCTGGTTAGCGTTGTGGTTGAGTTTCAGGTGTCCGCCTAGGGTTAGGGTTAGGTCTATGGTTTGAGTTAGGCTTCAAGTTAGGTTAGGTTTGAAGTTAGTTTGAGGGAGTAAGTTTAGGGCTACTGTTAGTTTTCGGGTAACTGTTACTGTTGGAGTTAGCGTCAGGGCCAGGTTAGGGATGGGGTTGAGCTTAAGGTGTCCGCCTAGGGTTAGGGTTAGGTGTATGGTTTGATTTAGGCTTCGGGTTAGGTTAGGTTTGAAGTTAGTTTGAGGGAGTAAGTTTAGGGCTATTGTTAGTTTTTCGGTTAACTGTTACAGTTGGAGTAAGCGTCAGGGTCAGGTTAGGGTTGGGGTTGAGCTTAAGGTGTCTGCCTAGGTTTAGGGTTAGGTGTATGGTTTGATTTAGGCTTCAGGTTAGGTTAGGTCTGAACTTAGTTTGAGGGAGTAAGTTTAGGGCTACTGTTAGTTTTCGTTTAACTGTTACGGTTGGAGTAAGCGTCAGGTCAGGTTAGGGTGGGGGTTAAGCATAAGGTGTCCGCCTAGGGTTAGGGTTAGGTCTATGGTTTCATTTAGGCTTCAGGTTAGGTTAGGATTGAACTTAGTTTGAGGGAGTAAGTTTAGGGCTACTGTTAGTTTTCGGTTCAGTGTTACGGTTGGAGATAGCGTCAGGGTCAGGTTAGGGTTGTGATTGAGCTTAAGGTGTCCGCCTAGGGTTAGGGTTAGGTCTATGGTTTGAGTTAGGGTCCAGGTTAGGGTAGGTTTGAACTTAGTTTGAGGGAGTAAGTTTAGGGCTACTGTTAGTTTTCGGTTCAGTGTTATGGTTGGAGATAGCGTCAGGGTCTGGTTAGGGTTGGGGTTGAGCTTAAGGGTCCGCCTAGGGTTAGGGTTAGGTCTGTGGTTTGAGTTAGGCTTCAGGTTAGGTTAGGTTTGAACTTAGTTTGAGGGAGTAAGTTTAGGGCTTCTGTTAGGTTTCGGTTCAGTGTGACGGTTGGAGTTAGCGTGAGGGTCAGGTTAGGGTTGGGTTTGAGCTTCAGGTGTCCGCCTAGGGTTAGGGTTAGGTGTATGGTTTGATTTAGGCTTCAGGTTAGGTTAGGTTTGAACTTAGTTTGAGGGAGTAAGTTTAGGGCTACTGGTAGTTTTCGGGTAACTGTTACGGTTGGAGTTTGCATCACGGCCAGGTTAGGGTTGGGGTTGAGCTTAAGGTGTCCACCTAGGGTTAGGGTTAGGTGTATGGTTTGATTTAGGCTTCAGGTTAGGTTATGTTTGAACTTAGTTTGAGGGAGTAAGTTTAGGGCTAATGTTAGTTTTCGGTTAACTGTTACAGTTGGAGTAAGCGTCAGGGTCAGATTAGGTTTGGGGTTGAAGTTAAGGTGTCCGCCTAGGGTTAGGGTTAGTGTATGGTTTGATTTAGGCTTCAGGTTAGGTTAGGTGTGAACTTAGTTTGAGGGAGTAAGTTTAGGGTGATTGTTAGTTTTCGGTTCAGTATTATGGTTGGAGTTAGCGTCAGGGTCAGGTTAGGTTTGGGGTTGAGCTTAAGGTGTCCGCCTAGGGTTAGGGTTAGGTGTATGGTTTGATTTAGGCTTCAGGTTAGGTTAGGTTTGAACTTAGTTTGAGGGAGTAAGTTTAGGGCTACTGTTAGTTTTCGGTTAACTGTTACGGTTGGAGTTAGCGTCAGGGTCAGGTTAGGGTTGGGATTCAGCTTCAGGTGTCCGCCTAGGGTTAGGGTTAGGTCTATGGTTTGAGTTAGGGTCCAGGTTAGGTTAGGTTTGAACTTAGTTTGAGGGAGTAAGTTTAGGGCTACTGTTTGTTTTCGGTTCAGTGTTACAGTTGGAGATAGCGTCAGGGTCAGGTTAGGGTTGTGATTGAGTTTCAGGTGTCCGCCTAAGGTTAGGGTTAGGTCTATGGTTTGAGTTAGGCTTCAGGTTAGGTTAGGTTTGAAGTTAGTTTGAGGGAGTAAGTTTAGGGCTACTGTTAGTTTTCGGGTAAGTGTTACTGTTGGAGATAGCGTCAGGGTCTGGTTAGGGTTGTGGTTGAGCTTAAGGTGTCCGCCTAGGGTTAGGGTTAGGTGTATGGTTTGAGTTAGGCTTCGGGTTAGGTTAGGTTTGAAGTTAGTTTGAGGGAGTAAGTTTAGGGCTATTGTTAGTTTTCGGTTAACTGTTACAGTTGGAGTAAGCGTCATGGCCAGGTTAGGGTTGGGGTTGAGCTTAAGGTGTCTGCCTAGGTTTAGGGTTAGGTGTTGTTTGAGTTAGGCTTCAGGTTAGGTTAGGTTTGAACTTAGTTTGAGGGAGTACAGTTTAGGGCTACTGTTAGTTTTCGTTTAACTGTTACGGTTGGAGTAAGCGTCAGGTCAGGTTAGGGTGGGGGTTAAGCATAAGGTGTCCGCCTAGGGTTAGGGTTAGGTCTATGGTTTCATTTAGGGTTCAGGTTAGGTTAGGATTGAACTTAGTTTGAGGGAGTAAGTTTAGGGCTACTGTTAGTTTTCGGTTCAATGTTACGTTTGGAGATAGCGTCAGGGTCAGGTTAGGGTTGTGATTGAGCTTAAGGTGTCCGCCTAGGGTTAGGGTTAGGTCTATGGTTTGAGTTAGGGTCCAGGTTAGGGTAGGTTTGAACTTAGTTTGAGGGAGTAAGTTTAGGGCTACTGTTAGTTTTCGGTTCAGTGTTATGGTTGGAGATAGCGTCAGGGTCTGGTTAGGGTTGGGGTTGAGCTTAAGGGTCCGCCTAGGGTTAGGGTTAGGTCTGTGGTTTGAGTTAGGCTTCAGGTTAGGTTAGGTTTGAACTTAGTTTGAGGGAGTAAGTTTAGGGCTTCTGTTAGGTTTCGGTTCAGTGTGACGGTTGGAGTTAGCGTGAGGGTCAGGTTAGGGTTGTGATTCAGCTTCAGGTGTCCGCCTAGGGTTAGGGTTAGGTGTATGGTTTGAGTTAGGGTCCAGGTTAGGTTAGGTTTGAACTTAGTTTGAGGGAGTAAGTTTAGGGCTACTGGTAGTTTTCGGGTAACTGTTACGGTTGGAGTTTGCATCACGGCCAGGTTAGGGTTGGGGTTGAGCTTAAGGTGTCCACCTAGGGTTAGGGTTAGGTGTATGGTTTGATTTAGGCTTCAGGTTAGGTTATGTTTGAACTTAGTTTGAGGGAGTAAGTTTAGGGCTAATGTTAGTTTTCGGTTAACTGTTACAGTTGGAGTAAGCGTCAGGGTCAGATTAGGTTTGGGGTTGAAGTTAAGGTGTCCGCCTAGGGTTAGGGTTAGTGTATGGTTTGATTTAGGCTTCAGGTTAGGTTAGGTGTGAACTTAGTTTGAGGGAGTAAGTTTAGGGTGATTGTTAGTTTTCGGTTCAGTATTATGGTTGGAGTTAGCGTCAGGGTCAGGTTAGGTTTGGGGTTGAGCTTAAGGTGTCCGCCTAGGGTTAGGGTTAGGTGTATGGTTTGATTTAGGCTTCAGGTTAGGTTAGGTTTGAACTTAGTTTGAGGGAGTAAGTTTAGGGCTACTGTTAGTTTTCGGGTAACTGTTAAGGTTGGAGTTAGCGTCAGGGTCAGGTTAGGTTTGGGGTTGAGCTTAAGGTGTCCGCCTAGGGTTAGGGTTAGGTCTGTGGTTTGAGTTAGGCTTCAGGTTAGGTTAGGTTTGAACTTAGTTTGAGGGAGTAAGTTTAGGGCTACTGTTAGTTTTCGGTTCAGTGTTACGGTTGGAGATAACGTCAGGGTCAGGTTAGGGTTGTGATTGAGCTTCAGGTGTCCGCCTAAGGTTAGGGTTAGGTCTATGGTTTGAGTTAGGGTCCAGGTTAGGGTAGGTTTGAACTTAGTTTGAGGGAGTAAGTTTAGGGCTACTGTTAGTTTTCGGTTCAGTGTTACAGTTGGAGATAGCGTCAGGGTCTGGTTAGGGTTGTGCTTGAGTTTCAGGTGTCCGCCTAGGGTTAGGGTTAGGTCTATGGTTTGAGTTAGGCTTCAAGTTAGGTTAGGTTTGAAGTTAGTTTGAGGGAGTAAGTTTAGGGCTACTGTTAGTTTTCGGGTAACTGTTACTGTTGGAGTTAGCGTCATGGCCAGGTTAGGGTTGGGGTTGAGCTTAAGGTGTCCGCCTAGGGTTAGGGTTAGGTCTGTTGTTTGAGTTAGGGTTCAGGTTAGGTTAGGTTTGAACATAGTTTGTGGGAGACAGTTTAGGGCTACTGTTAGTTTTCGTTTAACTGTTACGGTTGGAGTAAGCGTCAGGGTCAAGTTAGGGTGGGGGTTAAGCATAAGGTGTCCGCCTAGGGTTAGGGTTAGGTCTATGGTTTCATTTAGGGTTCAGGTTAGGTTAGGATTGAATTTAGTTTGAGGGAGTAAGTTTAGGGCTACTGTTAGTTTTCGGTTCAATGTTACGTTTGGAGTTAGCGTGAGGGTCCGGTTAGGGTTGGGGTTGAGCTTAAGGTGTCCGCCTAGGGTTAGGGTTAGGTCTGTGGTTTGAGTTAGGCTTCAGGTTAGGTTAGGTTTGAACTTAGTTTGAGGGAGTAAGTTTAGGGCTACTGTTAGTTTTCGGTTCAGTGTTACGGTTGGAGTTAGCGTCAGGGCCAGGTTAGGGTTGGGGTTGAGCTTAAGGTGTCCTCCCAGGGTTAGGGTTAGGTCTGTGGTTTGAGTTAGGCTTCAGGTTAGGTTAGGTTTGAACGTAGTTTGAGGGAGTAAGTTTAGGGCTATTGTTAGTTTTCGGTTCAGTGTTACGGTTGGAGATAGCGTCAGGGTCAGGTTAGGGTTGTGATTCAGCTTCAGGTGTCCGCCTAGGGTTAGGGTTAGGTCTATGGTTAGAGTTAGGGTCCAGGTTAGGTTAGGTTTGAACTTAGTTTGAGGGAGTATGTTTAGGGCTACTGTTTGTTTTCGGTTCAGTGTTACGGTTGGAGATAGCGTCAGGGTCTCGTTAGGGTTGTGGTTGAGTTTCAGGTGTCCGCCTAGGGTTAGGGTTAGGTCTATGGTTTGAGTTAGGCTTCCAGTTAGGTTAGGTTTGAAGTTAGTTTGAGGGAGTAAGTTTAGGGCTACTGTTAGTTTTCGGGTAACTGTTACTGTTGGAGTTAGCGTCAGGGCCAGGTTAGGGATGGGGTTGAGCTTAAGGTGTCCGCCTAGGGTTAGGGTTAGGTGTATGGTTTGATTTAGCCTTCAGGTTAGGTTAGGTTTGAAGTTAGTTTGAGGGAGTAAGTTTAGGGCTATTGTTAGTTTTCGGTTAACTGTTACAGTTGGAGTAAGCGTCAGGGTCAGGTAAGGGTGGGTGTTAAGCATAAGGTGTCCGCCTAGGGTTAGGGTTAGGTCTATGATTTGATTTAGGCTTCAGGTTAGGTTAGGTTTGAACTTAGTTTGAGGGAGTCAGTTTAGGGCTACTGTTAGTATTCGGTTAACTGTTACGGTTGGAGTAAGCGTCAGGGTCAGGTTAGGTTTGGGGTTGAGCTTAAGGTGTCCGCCTAGGTTTAGGGTTAGGTGTATGGTTTGATTTAGGCTTCAGGTTAGGTTAGGTTTGAACTTAGTTTGAGGGAGTAAGTTTAGGGCTACTGTTAGTTTTCGTTTAACTGTTACGGTTGGAGTAAGCGTCAGGGTCAGGTTAGGGTGGGGGTTAAGCATAAGGTGTCCGCCTAGGGTTAGGGTTAGGTCTATGGTTTCATTTAGGCTTCAGGTTAGGTTAGGATTGAACTTAGTTTGCGTGAGTAAGTTTAGGGCTACTGTTAGTTTTCGGTTCAGTGTTACGGTTGGAGATAGCGTCAGGGTCAGGTTAGGGTTGGGGTTGAGCTTCAGGTGTCCGCCTAGGGTTAGGGTTAGGTCTATGGTTTGAGTTAGGCTTCAGGTTAGGTTAGGTTTGAACTTAGTTTGAGGGATTAAGTTTAGGGCTACTGTTAGAATTCGGTTCAGTGTTACGGTTGGAGTTAGCGTGAGGGTCAGGATAGGGTTGGGTTTGAACTTCAGATGTCCGCCTAGGGTTAGGGTTAGGTGTATGGTTTGATTTAGGCTTCAGGTTAGGTTAGGTTGGAACTTAGTTTGAGGCAGTAAGTTTAGGGCTACTGTTAGTTTTCGGGTAACTGTTACGGTTGGAGTTAGCGTCAGGGCCAGGTTAGGGGTGGGGTTCAGCTTAAGGTGTCCGCCTAGGGTTAGGGTTAGGTCTGTGATTTGAGTTAGGGTTCAGGTTAGGTTAGGTTTGAACTTAGTTTGAGGGGGTAAGTTTAGGGCTACTGTTAGTTTTCGGTTCAGTGTTACGGTTGGAGATAGCGTCAGGGTCAGGTTAGGGTTGGGGTTGGGCTTCAGGTTTCCGCCTTGGGTTAGGGTACGGTCTATGGTTTGAGTTAGGCTTCAGGTTAGGTTGGTTTGAACTTAGTTTGAGGGAGTAAGTTTAGGGCTCCTGTTAGTTTTCGGGTAACTGTTACTGTTGGAGTTAGCGTCAGGGCCAGGTTAGGGTTGGGGTTGAGCTTAAGGTGTCCGCCTAGGGTTAGGGTTAGGTGTATGGTTTGATTTAGGCTTCAGGTTAGGTTAGGTTTGAAGTTAGTTTGAGGGAGTAAGTTTAGGGCTACTGTTAGTTTTTGGTTAACTGTTACAGTTGGAGTACGCGTCAGGGTCAGGTTAGGGTGGGGGTTAAGCATAAGGTGTCCGCCTAGGGTTAGGGTTAGGTCTATGATTTGATTTAGGCTTCAGGTTAGGTTAGGTTTGAACTTAGTTTGAGGGAGTCAGTTTAGGGCTACTGTTAGTTTTCAGTTAACTGTTACGGTTGGAGTAAGCGTCAGGGTCAGGTTAGGTTTGGGGTTGAGCTTAAGGTGTCCGCCTAGGGTTAGGGTTAGGTCTGTGGTTTGAGTTAGGCTTCAGGTTAGGTTAGGTTTGAACTTAGTTTGAGGGAGTAAGTTTAGGGCTACTGTTAGTTTTCGGTTCAGTGTTACGGTTGGAGATAGCGTCAGGGTCAGGTTAGGGTTGTGATTGAGCTTCAGGTGTCCGCCTAAGGTTAGGGTTAGGTCTATGGTTTGAGTTAGGGTCCAGGTTAGGGTAGGTTTGAACTTAGTTTGAGGGAGTAAGTTTAGGGCTACTGTTAGTTTTCGGTTCAGTGTTACAGTTGGAGATAGCGTCAGGGTCTGGTTAGGGTTGTGCTTGAGTTTCAGGTGTCCGCCTAGGGTTAGGGTTAGGTCTATGGTTTGAGTTAGGCTTCAAGTTAGGTTAGGGTTGAAGTTAGTTTGAGGTAGTAAGTTTAGGGCTACTGTTAGTTTTCGGGTAACTGTTACTGTTGGAGTTAGCGTCATGGCCAGGTTAGGGTTGGGGTTGAGCTTAAGGTGTCCGCCTAGGGTTAGGGTTAGGTCTATTGTTTGAGTTAGGGTTCAGGTTACGTTAGGTTTGAACTTAGTTTGTGGGAGACAGTTTAGGGCTACTGTTAGTTTTCGTTTAACTGTTACGGTTGGAGTAAGCGTCAGGGTCAAGTTAGGGTGGGGGTTAAGCATAAGGTGTCCCCCTAGGGTTAGGGTTAGGTCTATGGTTTCATTTAGGGTTCAGGTTAGGTTAGGATTGAATTTAGTTTGAGGGAGTAAGTTTAGGGCTACTGTTAGTTTTCGGTATAATGTTACGTTTGGAGTTAGCGTGAGGGTCCGGTTAGGGTTGGGGTTGAGCTTAAGGTGTCCGCCTAGGGTTAGGGTTAGGTCTGTGGTTTGAGTTAGGCTTCAGGTTAGGTTAGGTTTGAACTTAGTTTGAGGGAGTAAGTTTAGGGCTACTGTTAGTTTTCGGTTCAGTGTTACGGTTGGAGTTAGCGTCAGGGCCAGGTTAGGGTTGGGGTTGAGCTTAAGGTGTCCTCCCAGGGTTAGGGTTAGGTCTGTGGTTTGAGTTAGGCTTCAGGTTAGGTTAGGTTTGAACGTAGTTTGAGGGAGTAAGTTTAGGGCTACTGTTAGTTTTCGGTTCAGTGTTACGGTTGGAGATAGCGTCAGGGTCAGGTTAGGGTTGTGATTCAGCTTCAGGTGTCCGCCTAGGGTTAGGGTTAGGTCTATGGTTAGAGTTAGGGTCCAGGTTAGGTTAGGTTTGAACTTAGTTTGAGGGAGTAAGTTTAGGGCTACTGTTTGTTTTCGGTTCAGTGTTACGGTTGGAGATAGCGTCAGGGTCTGGTTAGGGTTGTGGTTGAGTTTCAGGTGTCCGCCTAGGGTTAGGGTTAGGTCTATGGTTTGAGTTAGGCTTCCAGTTAGGTTAGGTTTGAAGTTAGTTTGAGGGAGTAAGTTTAGGGCTACTGTTAGTTTTCGGGTAACTGTTACTGTTGGAGTTAGCGTCAGGGCCAGGTTAGGGATGGGGTTGAGCTTAAGGTGTCCGCCTAGGGTTAGGGTTAGGTGTATGGTTTGATTTAGGCTTCAGGTTAGGTTAGGTTTGAAGTTAGTTTGAGGGAGTAAGTTTAGGGCTATTGTTAGTTTTCGGTTAACTGTTACAGTTGGAGTAAGCGTCAGGGTCAGGTAAGGGTGGGGGTTAAGCATAAGGTGTCCGCCTAGGGTTAGGGTTAGGTCTATGATTTGATTTAGGCTTCAGGTTAGGTTAGGTTTGAACTTAGTTTGAGGGAGTCAGTTTAGGGCTACTGTTAGTTTTCGGTTAACTGTTACGGTTGGAGTAAGCGTCAGGGTCAGGTTAGGTTTGGGGTTGAGCTTAAGGTGTCCGCCTAGGTTTAGGGTTAGGTGTATGGTTTGATTTAGGCTTTAGGTTAGGTTAGGTTTGAACTTAGTTTGAGGGAGTAAGTTTAGGGCTACTGTTAGTTTTCGTTTAACTGTTACGGTTGGAGTAAGCGTCAGGGTCAGGTTAGGGTGGGCGTTAAGCATAAGGTGTCCGCCTAGGGTTAGGGTTAGGTCTATGGTTTCATTTAGGCTTCAGGTTAGGTTAGGATTGAACTTAGTTTGCGTGAGTAAGTTTAGGGCTACTGTTAGTTTTCGGTTCAGTGTTACGGTTGGAGATAGCGTCAGGGTCAGGTTAGGGTTGGGGTTGAGCTTCAGGTGTCCGCCTAGGGTTAGGGTTAGGTCTATGGTTTGAGTTAGGCTTCAGGTTAGGTTAGGTTTGAACTTAGTTTGAGGGATTAAGTTTAGGGCTACTGTTAGATTTCGGTTCAGTGTTACGGTTGGAGTTAGCGTGAGGGTCAGGATAGGGTTGGGTTTGAACTTCAGATGTCCGCCTAGGGTTAGGGTTAGGTGTATGGTTTGATTTAGGCTTCAGGTTAGGTTAGGTTGGAACTTAGTTTGAGGCAGTAAGTTTAGGGCTACTGTTAGTTTTCGGGTAACTGTTACGGTTGGAGTTAGCGTCAGGGCCAGGTTAGGGGTGGGGTTGAGCTTAAGGTGTCCGCCTAGGGTTAGGGTTAGGTCTGTGATTTGAGTTAGGGGTCAGGTTAGGTTAGGTTTGAACTTAGTTTGAGGGGGTAAGTTTAGGGCTACTGTTAGTTTTCGGTTCAGTGTTACGGTTGGAGATAGCGTCAGGGTCAGGTTAGGGTTGGGGTTGAGCTTCAGGTTTCCGCCTTGGGTTAGGGTAAGGTCTATGGTTTGAGTTAGGCTTCAGGTTAGGTTGGTTTGAACTTAGTTTGAGGGAGTAAGTTTAGGGCTCCTGTTAGTTTTCGGGTAACTGTTACTGTTGGAGTTAGCGTCAGGGCCAGGTTAGGGTTGGGGTTGAGCTTAAGGTGTCCGCCTAGGGTTAGGGTTAGGTGTATGGTTTGATTTAGGCTTCAGGTTAGGTTAGGTTTGAAGTTAGTTTGAGGGAGTAAGTTTAGGGCTACTGTTAGTTTTCGGTTAACTGTTACAGTTGGAGTACGCGTCAGGGTCAGGTTAGGGTGGGGGTTAAGCATAAGGTGTCCGCCTAGGGTTAGGGTTAGGTCTATGATTTGATTTAGGCTTCAGGTTAGGTTAGGTTTGAACTTAGTTTCAGTGAGTCAGTTTAGGGCTACTGTTAGTTTTCGGTTAACTGTTACGGTTGGAGTAAGCGTCAGGGTCAGGTTAGGTTTGGGGTTGAGCTTAAGGTGTCCGCCTAGGGTTAGGGTTAGGTCTATGGTTTGAGTTAGGCTTCAGGTTAGGTTAGGTTTGAACTTAGTTTGAGGGAGTAAGTTTAGGGCTACTGTTAGTTTTCGGTTCAGTGTTACGGTTGGAGATAGCGTCAGGGTCAGGTTAGGGTTGTGATTGAGCTTCAGGTGTCCGCCTAGGGTTAGGGTTAGGTCTATGGTTTGAGTTAGGGTCCAGGTTAGGGTAGGTTTGAACTTAGTTTGAGGGAGTAAGTTTAGGGCTACTGTTAGTTTTCGGTTCAGTGTTACGGTTGGAGATAGCGTCAGGGTCTGGTTAGGGTTGTGCTTGAGTTTCAGGTGTCCGCCTAGGGTTAGGGTTAGGTCTATGGTTTGAGTTAGGCTTCAAGTTAGGTTAGCTTTGAAGTTAGTTTGAGGGAGTAAGTTTAGGGCTACTGTTAGTTTTCGGGTAACTGTTACTGTTGGAGTTAGCGTCATGGCCAGGTTAGGGTTGGGGTTGAGCTTAAGGTGTCTGCCTAGGGTTAGGGTTAGGTCTATTTTTTGAGTTAGGGTTCAGGTTACGTTAGGTTTGAACTTAGTTTGTGGGAGACAGTTTAGTGCTACTGTTAGTTTTCGTTTAACTGTTACGGTTGGAGTAAGCGTCAGGGTCAAGTTAGGGTGGGGGTTAAGCAAAAGGTGTCCCCCTAGGGTTAGGGTTAGGTCTATGGTTTCATTTAGGGTTCAGGTTAGGTTAGGATTGAATTTAGTTTGAGGGAGTAAGTTTAGGGCTACTGTTAGTTTTCGGTATAATGTTACGTTTGGAGTTAGCGTGAGGGTCCGGTTAGGGTTGGGGTTGAGCTTAAGGTGTCCGCCTAGGGTTAGGGTTAGGTCTGTGGTTTGAGTTAGGCTTCAGGTTAGGTTAGGTTTGAACTTAGTTTGAGGGAGTAAGTTTAGGGCTACTGTTAGTTTTCGGTTCAGTGTTACGGTTGGAGTTAGCGTCAGGGCCAGGTTAGGGTTGGGGTTGAGCTTAAGGTGTCCTCCCAGGGTTAGGGTTAGGTCTGTGGTTTGAGTTAGGCTTCAGGTTAGGTTAGGTTTGAACGTAGTTTGAGGGAGTAAGTTTAGGGCTACTGTTAGTTTTCGGTTCAGTGTTACGGTTGGAGATAGCGTCAGGGTCAGGTTAGGGTTGTGATTCAGCTTCAGGTGTCCGCCTAGGGTTAGGGTTAGGTCTATGGTTAGAGTTAGGGTCAGGTTAGGTTAGGTTTGAACTTAGTTTGAGGGAGTAAGTTTAGGGCTACTGTTTGTTTTCGGTTCAGTGTTACGGTTGGAGATAGCGTCAGGGTCTGGTTAGGGTTGTGGTTGAGTTTCAGGTGTCCGCCTAGGGTTAGGGTTAGGTCTATGGTTTGAGTTAGGCTTCCAGTTAGGTTAGGTTTGAAGTTAGTTTGAGGGAGTAAGTTTAGGGCTACTGTTAGTTTTCGGGTAACTGTTACTGTTGGAGTTAGCGTCAGGGCCAGGTTAGGGATGGGGTTGAGCTTAAGGTGTCCGCCTAGGGTTGGGGTTAGGTGTATGGTTTGATTTAGGCTTCAGGTTAGGTTAGGTTTGAAGTTAGTTTGAGGGAGTAAGTTTAGGGCTATTGTTAGTTTTCGGTTAACTGTTACAGTTGGAGTAAGCGTCAGGGTCAGGTAAGGGTGGGGGTTAAGCATAAGGTGTCTGCCTAGGGTTAGGGTTAGGTCTATGATTTGATTTAGGCTTCAGGTTAGGTTAGGTTTGGACTTAGTTTGAGGGAGTCAGTTTAGGGCTACTGTTAGTTTTCGGTTAACTGTTACGGTTGGAGTAAGCGTCAGGGTCAGGTTAGGTTTGGGGTTGAGCTTAAGGTGTCCGCCTAGGTTTAGGGTTAGGTGTATGGTTTGATTTAGGCTTCAGGTTAGGTTAGGTTTGAACTTAGTTTGAGGGAGTAAGTTTAGGGCTACTGTTAGTTTTCGTTTAACTGTTACGGTTGGAGTAAGCGTCAGGGTCAGGTTAGGGTGGGGGTTAAGCATAAGGTGTCCGCCTAGGGTTAGGGTTAGGTCTATAGTTTCATTTAGGCTTCAGGTTAGGTTAGGATTGAACTTAGTTTGAGGGAGTAAGTTTCGGGCTACTGTTAGTTTTCGGTTCAGTGGTACGGTTGGAGATAGCGTCAGGGTCTGTTTAGGGTTGTGGTTGAGTTTCAGGTGTCCGCCTAGGGTTAGGGTTAGGGCTATGGTTTGAGTTAGGCTTCAAGTTAGGTTAGGTTTGAAGTTAGTTTGAGGGAGTAAGTTTAGGGCTACTGTTAGTTTTCGGGTAACTGTTATGGTTGGAGATAGCGTCAGGGCCAGGTTATGGGTGGGGTTGAGCTTAAGGTGTCCGCCTAGTGTTAGGGTTAGGTCTGTGATTTGAGTTAGGGTTCAGGTTAGGTTAGGTTTGAACTTAGTTTGAGGGGGTAAGTTTAGGGCTACTGTTACTTTTCGGTTCAGTGTTACGGTTGGAGATAGCGTCAGGGTCAGGTTAGGGTTGGGGTTGAGCTTCAGGTTTCCGCCTTGGGTTAGGGTAAGGTCTATGGTTTGAGTTAGGCTTCAGGTTAGGTTGGTTTGAACTTAGTTTGAGGGAGTAAGTTTAGGGCTCCTGTTAGTTTTCGGGTAACTGTTACTGTTGGAGTTAGCGTCAGGGCCAGGTTAGGGTTGGGGTTGAGCTTAAGGTGTCCGCCTAAGGTTAGGGTTAGGTGTATGGTTTGATTTAGGCTTCAGGTTAGGTTAGGTTTGAAGTTAGTTTGAGGGAGTAAGTTTAGGGCTACTGTTAGTTTTCGGTTAACTGTTACAGTTGGAGTACGCGTCAGGGTCAGGTTAGGGTGGGGGTTAAGCATAAGGTGTCCGCCTAGGGTTAGGGTTAGGTCTATGATTTGATTTAGGCTTCAGGTTAGGTTAGGTTTGAACTTAGTTTGAGTGAGTCAGTTTAGGGCTACTGTTAGTTTTCGGTTAACTGTTACGGTTGGAGTAAGCGTCAGGGTCAGGTTAGGTTTGGGGTTGAGCTTAAGGTGTCCGCCTAGGGTTAGGGTTAGGTCTATGGTTTGAGTTAGGCTTCAGGTTAGGTTAGGTTTGAACTTAGTTTGAGGGAGTAAGTTTAGGGCTACTGTTAGTTTTCGGTTCAGTGTTACGGTTGGAGATAGCGTCAGGGTCAGGATAGGGTTGTGATTGAGCTTCAGGTGTCCGCCTAGGGTTAGGGTTAGGTCTATGGTTTGAGTTAGGGTCCAGGTTAGGGTAGGTTTGAACTTAGTTTGAGGGAGTAAGTTTAGGGCTACTGTTAGTTTTCTGTTCAGTGTTACGGTTGGAGATAGCGTCAGGGTCTGGTTAGGGTTGTGCTTGAGTTTCAGGTGTCCGCCTAGGGTTAGGGTTAGGTCTATGGTTTGAGTTAGGCTTCAAGTTAGGTTAGCTTTGAAGTTAGTTTGAGGGAGTAAGTTTAGGGCTACTGTTAGTTTTCGGGTAACTGTTACTGTTGGAGTTAGCGTCATGGCCAGGTTAGGGTTGGGGTTGAGCTTAAGGTGTCCGCCTAGGGTTAGGGTTAGGTCTATTTTTTGAGTTAGGGTTCAGGTTACGTTAGGTTTGAACTTAGTTTGTGGGAGACAGTTTAGGGCTACTGTTAGTTTTCGTTTAACTGTTACGGTTGGAGTAAGCGTCAGGGTCAAGTTAGGGTGGGGGTTAAGCAAAAGGTGTCCCCCTAGGGTTAGGATTAGGTCTATGGTTTCATTTAGGGTTCAGGTTAGGTTAGGATTGAATTTAGTTTGAGGGAGTAAGTTTAGGGCTACTGTTAGTTTTCGGTATAATGTTACGTTTGGAGTTAGCGTGAGGGTCCGGTTAGGGTTGGGGTTGAGCTTAAGGTGTCCGCCTAGGGTTAGGGTTAGGTCTGTGGTTTGAGTTAGGCTTCAGGTTAGGTTAGGTTTGAACTTAGTTTGAGGGAGTAAGTTTAGGGCTACTGTTAGTTTTCGGTTCAGTGTTACGGTTGGAGTTAGCGTCAGGGCCAGGTTAGGGTTGGGGTTGAGCTTAAGGTGTCCTCCCAGGGTTAGGGTTAGGTCTGTGGTTTGAGTTAGGCTTCAGGTTAGGATAGGTTTGAACGTAGTTTGAGGGAGTAAGTTTAGGGCTACTGTTAGTTTTCGGTTCAGTGTTACGGTTGGAGATAGCGTCAGGGTCAGGTTAGGGTTGTGATTCAGCTTCAGGTGTCCGCCTAGGGTTAGGGTTAGGTCTATGGTTAGAGTTAGGGTCCAGGTTAGGTTAGGTTTGAACTTAGTTTGAGGGAGTAAGTTTAGGGCTACTGTTTGTTTTCGGTTCAGTGTTACGGTTGGAGATAGCGTCAGGGTCTGGTTAGGGTTGTGGTTGAGTTTCAGGTGTCGGCCTAGGGTTAGGGTTAGGTCTATGGTTTGAGTTAGGCTTCCAGTTAGGTTAGGGTTGAAGTTAGTTTGAGGGAGTAAGTTTAGGGCTATTGTTAGTTTTCGGGTAACTGTTACAGTTGGAGTAAGCGTCAGGGTCAGGTAAGGGTGGGGGTTAAGCATAAGGTGTCCGCCTAGGGTTAGGGTTAGGTCTATGATTTGATTTAGGCTTCAGGTTAGGTTAGGTTTGAACTTAGTTTGAGGGAGTCAGTTTAGGGCTACTGTTAGTTTTCGGTTAACTGTTACGGTTGGAGTAAGCGTCAGGGTCAGGTTAGGTTTGGGGTTGAGCTTAAGGTGTCCGCCTAGGTTTAGGGTTAGATGTATGGTTTGATTTAGGCTTCAGGTTAGGTTAGGTTTGAACTTAGTTTGAGGGAGTAAGTTTAGGGCTACTGTTAGTTTTCGTTTAACTGTTACGGTTGGAGTAAGCGTCAGGGTCAGGTTAGGGTGGGGGTTAAGCATAAGGTGTCTGCCTAGGGTTAGGGTTAGGTCTATGGTTTCATTTAGGCTTCAGGTTAGGTTAGGATTGAACTTAGTTTGAGGGAGTAAGTTTAGGGCTACTGTTAGTTTTCGGTTCAGTGTTACGGTTGGAGATAGCGTCAGGGTCTGGTTAGGGTTGTGGTTGAGTTTCAGGTGTCCGCCTAGGGTTAGGGTTAGGGCTATGGTTTGAGTTAGGCTTCAAGTTAGGTTACGTTTGAAGTTAGTTTGAGGGAGTAAGTTTAGGGCTACTGTTAGTTTTCGGGTAACTGTTACTGTTGGAGTTAGCGTCAGGGCCAGGTTAGGGTTGGGGTTGAGCTTAAGGTGTCCGCCTAGGGTTAGGGTTAGGTCTGTGGTTTGAGTTAGGCTTCAGGTTAGGTTAGGTTTGAACTTAGTTTGAGGGAGTAAGTTTAGGGCTACTGTTAGGTTTCGGTTCAGTGTGACGGTTGGAGTTAGCGTGAGGGTCAGGTTAGGGTTGGGTTTGAGCTTCAGGTGTCCGCCTAGGGTTAGGGTTAGGTGTATGATTTGATTTAGGCTTCAGGTTAGGTTAGGTTTGAACTTAGTTTGAGGGAGTAAGTTTAGGGCTACTGGTAGTTTTCGGGTAACTGTTACGGTTGGAGTTTGCGTCACGGCCAGGTTAGGGTTGGGGTTGAGCTTAAGGTGTCCACCTAGGGTTAGGGTTAGGTGTATGGTTTGATTTAGGGTTCAGGTTAGGTTATGTTTGAACTTAGTTTGAGGGAGTAAGTTTAGGGCTACTGTTAGTTTTCGGTTAACTATTACAGTTGGAGTAAGCGTCAGGGTAAGATTAGGTTTGGGGTTGAAGTTAAGGTGTCCGCCTAGGGTTAGGGTTAGGTCTATGGTTTGAGTTAGGGTCCAGGTTAGGGTAGGTTTGAACTTAGTTTGAGGGAGTAAGTTTAGGGCTACTGTTAGTTTTCGGTTCAGTGTTACGGTTCGAGATAGCGTCAGGGTCTGGTTAGGGTTGTGCTTGAGTTTCAGGTGTCCGCCTAGGGTTAGGGTTAGGTCTATGGTTTGAGGTAGGCTTCAAGTTAGGTTAGGTTTGAAGTTAGTTTGAGGGAGTAAGTTTAGGGCTACTGTTATTTTTCGGGTAACTGTTACTGTTGGAGTTAGCGTCATGGCCAGGTTAGGGTTGGGGTTGAGCTTAAGGTGTCCGCCTAGGGTTAGGGTTAGGTCTATGGTTTGAGTTAGGGTCCAGGTTAGGGTAGGTTTGAACTTAGTTTGAGGGAGTAAGTTTAGGGCTACTGTTAGTTTTCGGTTCAGTGTTACGGTTGGAGATAGCGTCAGGGTCTGGTTAGGGTTGTGCTTGAGTTTCAGGTGTCCGCCTAGGGTTAGGGTTAGGTCTATGGTTTGAGGTAGGCTTCAAGTTAGGTTAGGTTTGAAGTTAGTTTGAGGGAGTAAGTTTAGGGCTACTGTTAGTTTTCGGGTAACTGTTACTGTTGGAGTTAGCGTCATGGCCAGGTTAGGGTTGGGGATGAGCTTAAGGTGTCCGCCTAGGGTTAGGGTTAGGTCTAATGTTTGAGTTAGGGTTCAGGTTAGGTTAGGTTTGAACTTAGTTTGTGGGAGACAGTTTAGGGCTACTGTTAGTTTTCGTTTAACTGTTACGGTTGGAGTAAGCGTCAGGGTCAAGTTAGGGTGGGGGTTAAGCATAAGGTGTCCGCCTAGGGTTAGGGTTAGGTCTATGGTTTCATTTAGGGTTCAGGTTAGGTTAGGATTGAATTTAGTTTGAGGGAGTAAGTTTAGGGCTACTGTTAGTTTTCGGTTCAATGTTACGTTTGGAGTTAGCGTGAGGGTCCGGTTAGGGTTGGGGTTGAGCTTAAGGTGTCCGCCTAGGGTTAGGGTTAGGTCTGTGGTTTGAGTTAGGCTTCAGGTTAGGTTAGGTTTGAACTTAGTTTGAGGGAGTAAGTTTAGGGCTACTGTTAGTTTTCGGTTCAGTGTTACGGTTGGAGATAGCGTCAGGGTCAGGTTAGGGTTGGGGTTGAGCTTCAGGTGTCCGCCTAGGGTTAGGGTTAGGTCTATGGTTTGAGTTAGGCTTCAGGTTAGGTTAGGTTTGAACTTAGTTTGAGGGATTAAGTTTAGGGCTACTGTTAGATTTCAGTTCAGTGTTACGGTTGGAGTTAGCGTGAGGGTCAGGATAGGGTTGGGTTTGAACTTCAGGTGTCCGCCTAGGGTTAGGGTTAGGTGTATGGTTTGATTTAGGCTTCAGGTTAGGTTAGGTTGGAACTTAGTTTGAGGCAATAAGTTTAGGGTTACTGTTAGTTTTCGGGTAACTGTTACGGTTGGAGTTAGCGTCAGGGCCAGGTTAGGGGTGGGGTTGAGCTTAAGGTGTCGGCCTAGGGTTAGGGTTAGGTCTGTGATTTGAGTTAGGGTTCAGGTTAGGTTAGGTTTGAACTTAGTTTGAGGGGGTATGTTTAGGGCTACTGTTAGTTTTTGGTTAACTGTTACAGTTGGAGTACGCGTCAGGGTCAGGTTAGGGTGGGGGTTAAGCATAAGGTGTCCGCCTAGGGTTAGGGTTAGGTCTATGATTTGATTTAGGCTTCAGTTTAGGTTAGGTTTGAACTTAGTTTGAGTGAGTCAGTTTAGGGCTACTGTTAGTTTTCGGTTAACTGTTACGGTTGGAGTAAGCGTCAGGGTCAGGTTAGGTTTGGGGTTGAGCTTAAGGTGTCCGCCTAGGGTTAGGGTTAGGTCTGTGGTTTGAGTTAGGCTTCAGGTTAGGTTAGGTTTGAACTTAGTTTGAGGGAGTAAGTTTAGGGCTACTGTTAGTTTTCGGGTAACTGTTACTGTTGGAGTTAGCGTCAGGGCCAGGTTAGGGTTGGGGTTGAGCTTAAGGTGTCCTCCTAGGGTTAGGGTTAGGTCTGTGGTTTGAGTTAGGCTCCAGGTCAGGTTAGGTTTGAACTTAGTTTGAGGGAGTAAGTTTAGGGCTACTGTTAGTTTTCGGTTCAGTGTTACGGTTGGAGATAGCGTCAGGGTCAGGTTAGGGTTGGAGTTGAGCTTAAGGTGTCCGCCTAGGGTGAGGGTTAGGTCTGTGGTTTGATTTAGGCTTCAGGTTAGGTTACGTTTGAACTTAGTTTGAGTGAGTAAGTTTAGGGCTACTGTTAGTTTTCGGTTCAGTGTTACGGTTGGAGATAGCGTCAGGGTCAGGTTACGGTTGGGGTTGAGCTTCAGGTGTCCGCCTATTGTTAGCTTTAGGTCTATGATTTGAGTTAGGCTTCAGGTTATGTTAGGTTTGAACTTAGTTTGAGGGAGTAAGTTTAGGCCTATTGTATTTTTTGGTTCAGTGTTACGGTTGAATTTAGCCTCAGGGTCAGGTTAGGGTTAGGGTTAAGCTTAAGGTGTCCGCCTAGGGTTAGGGTTAGGTCTATTGTTTGAGTTAGGCTTCAGGTTAGGTTAGGTTTGAACTTAGTTTGAGGGAGTAAGTTTAGGGCTACTGTTAGTTTTCGGTTCAGTGTTACGGTTGGAGTTAGCGTGAGGGTCAGGTTAGGGTTGGGGTTGAGCTTAAGGTGTCCTCCCAGGGTTAGGGTTAGGTCTGTGGTTTGAGTTAGGCTTCAGGTTAGGTTAGGTTTGAACTTAGTTTGAGGGAGTAAGTTTAGGGCTACTGTTAGTTTTCGGTTAAGTGTTACGGTTGGAGATAGCCTCAGGGTCAGGTTAGGGTTGGAGTTGAGCTTCAGGTGTCCGCCTAGGGTTAGGGTTAGGTCTATGGTTTGAGTTAGGCTTCAGGTTAGGTTAGGTTTGAACTTAGTTTGAGGGATTAAGTTTAGGGCTATTGTTAGTTTTCGGTTAACTGTTACAGTTGGAGTAAGCGTCAGGGTCAGGTTAGGGTGGGGGTTAAGCATAAGGTGTCCGCCTAGGGTTAGGGTTAGCTCTATGATTTGATTTAGGCTTCAGGTTAGGTTAGGTTTGAACTTAGTTTGAGGGAGTCAGTTTAGGGCTACTGTTAGTTTTCGGTTAACTGTTACGGTTGGAGTAAGCGTCAGG
This sequence comes from Tupaia tana, assembly GCA_026018925.1. Classification (NCBI taxonomy): domain Eukaryota; kingdom Metazoa; phylum Chordata; class Mammalia; order Scandentia; family Tupaiidae; genus Tupaia; species Tupaia tana. The sequence continues at coordinate 95,760,412 of JAKSZU010000008.1, read as the reverse complement.
GTCAGGTTCGGGTTGGGGTCAAGCTTAAGGTGTCCGCCTAGGATTAGGGTTAGGTCTATTGTTTGAGTTAGTCTTCAGGTTAGGTTAGGTTTGAACTTAGTTTGAGGGAGTAAGTTTAGGGCTACTGTTAGTTTTCGGTTCAGTGTTACGGTTGGAGTTAGCGTGAGGGTCAGGTTAGGGTTGGGGTTGTGCTTAAGGTGTCCTCCTAGGGTTAGGGTTAGGTCTGTGGTTTGAGTTAGGCTTCAGGTTAGGTTAGGTTTGAACTTAGTTTGAGGGAGTAAGTTTATGGCTACTGTTAGTTTTCGGGAACTGTTACTGTTGGAGTTAGCGTCATGGCCAGGTTAGGGTTGGGGTTGAGCTTAAGGTGTCCGCCTAGGGTTAGGGTTAGGTGTATGGTTTCATTTAGGCTTCAGGTTAGGTTAGGTTGGAACTTAGTTTGAGGCAGTAAGTTTAGGGCTACTGTTAGTTTTCGGGTAACTGTTACAGTTGGAGTTAGCGTCAGGGCAAGGTTAGGGTTGGGGTTGAGCTTAAGGTGTCCGCCTAGGGTTAGGGTTAGGTCTGTGGTTTGAGTTAGGCTTCAGGTTAGGTTAGGTTTGAACTTATTTTGAGGGAGTAAGTTTAGGGCTACTGTTAGTGTTCGGTTCAGTGTTATGGTGGGAGATAGCGTCAGGGTCAGGTTAGGGTTGGGGTTGAGCTTCAGGTGTCCGCCTAGGGTTAGGGTTAGGTCTATGGTTTGAGTTAGGCTCCAGGTTAGGTTAGGTTTGAACTTAGTTTGAGGGAGTAAGTTTAGGGCTACTGTTAGTTTTCGGTTCAGTGTTACGGTTGGAGATAGCGTCAGGGTCTGGTTAGGGTTGTGGTTGAGTTTCAGGTGTCCGCCTAGGGTTAGGATTAGGTCTATGGTTTGAGTTAGGCTTCAAGTTAGGTTAGGTTTGAAGTTAGTTTGAGGGAGTAAGTTTAGGGCTACTGTTAGTTTTCGGGTAACTGTTACTGTTGGAGTTAGCGTCAGGGCCAGGTTAGGGTTGGGGTTGAGCTTAAGGTGTCCGCCTAGGGTTAGGGTTAGGTGTATGGTTTGATTTAGGCTTCAGGTTAGGTTAGGTTTGAAGTTAGTTTGAGGGAGTAAGTTTAGCGCTACTGTTAGTTTTCGGTTAACTGTTACAGTTGGAGTACGCGTCAGGGTCAGGTTAGGGTGGGGGTTAATCATAAGGTGTCCGCCTAGGGTTAGGGTTAGGTCTATGATTTGATTTAGGCTTCAGGTTAGGTTAGGTTTGAACTTAGTTTGAGGGAGTCAGTTTAGGGCTACTGTTAGTTTTCGGTTAACTGTTACGGTTGGAGTAAGCGTCAGGGTCAGGTTAGGGTGGGGGTTAAGCATAAGTTGTCCGCCTAGGGTTAGGGTTAGGTCTATGATTTGATTTAGGCTTCAGGTTAGGTTAGGATTGAACTTAGTTTGAGGGAGTAAGTTTAGGGCCACTGTTAGTTTTCGGTTCAGTGTTACGGTTCGATTTAGCCTCAGGGTCAGGTTACGTTTGGGGTTAAGCTTAAGGTGTCCGCCTAAGGTTAGGGTTAGGTCTATTGTTTGAGTTAGGCTTCAGGTTAGGTTAGGTTTGAACTTAGTTTGAGGGAGACAGTTTAGGGCTACTGTTAGTTTTCATTTAACTGTTACGGTTGGAGTAAGCGTCAGGGTCAGGTTAGGGTGGGGGTTAAGCATAAGGTGTCCGCCTAGGGTTAGGGTTAGGTCAATGGTTTCATTTAGGCTTCAGGTTAGGTTCGGCTTGAACTTAGTTTGAGGGAGTAAGTTTAGGGCTACCGTTAGTTTTCGGTTCAATGTTACGTTTGGAGTTAGCGTGGGGGTCCGGTTAGTGTTGGGGTTGAGCTTAAGGTGTTCGACTAGGGTTAGGCTTAGGTCTGTGGTTTGGGTTAGGCTTCAGGTTAGGTTAGGTTTGAACTTAGTTTGAGGGAGTAAGTTTAGGGCTACTGTTAGTTTTCGGTTAACTGTTACGGTTGAGGTAAGCGTCAGGGTCAGGTTAGGGTGGGGGTTAAGTATAAGGTGTCCGCCTAGGGTTAGGGTTAGGTCTATGCTTTCATTTAGGCTTTAGGTTAGGTTAGGATTGAACTTAGTTTGAGGGAGTAAGTTTAGGGCCACTGTTAGTTTTCGGTTCAGTGTTACGGTTGGATTTAGCCTCAGGGTCAGGTTAGGGTTGGGGTTAAGCTTAAGGTGTCCGCCTAGGGTTAGGGTTAAGTCTATTGTTTGAGTTAGGCTTCAGGTTAGGTTAGGTTTTAACTTAGTTTGAGGGAGACAGTTTAGGGCTACTGTTAGTTTTCGATTAACTGTTACGGTTGGAGTAAGCGTCTGGGTCAGGTTAGCGTAGGGGTTAAGCATAAGGTGTCCGCCTAGGGTTAGGGTTAGGTCCATGGTTTCATTTAGGCTTCAGGTTAGGTTAGAATTGAACTTAGTTTGAGGGAGGAAGTATACGGCTACTGTTAGTTTTCGGTACTGTGTTACGTTTGGAGTTAGCGTGAGGGTCAGGTTAGGGTTGGGGTTGAGCTAAAGGTGTCCTCCTAGGGTTAGGGTTAGGTCTGTGGTTTGAGTGAGGCTTCAGGTTAGGTTAGGTTTGAAGTTAGTTTGAGGGAGACAGTTTAGGGCTACTGTTAGTTTTCATTTAACTGTTACGGTTGGAGTAAGCGTCAGGGTCAGGTTATGGTGGGGGTTAAGCATAAGGTGTCCGCCTAGGGTTAGGGTTAGGTCTATGGTTTCATTTAGGCTTCAGGTTAGGTTAGGATTGAACGTAGTATGAGGGAGTAAGTTTAGGGCTACTGTTAGTTTTCGGTTCAGTGTTACGGTTGGAGATAGCGTCAGGGTCTGGTTAGGGTTGTGGTTGAGTTTCAGGTGTCCGCCTAGGGTTAGGGTTAGGTCTATGGTTTGAGTTAGGCTTCAAATTATGTTAGGTTTGAAGTTAGTTTGAGGGAGTAAGTTTAGGGCTACTGTTAGTTTTCAGGTAACTGTTACTGTTGGAGTTAGCGTCAAGGCCAGGTTAGGGTTGGGGTTGAGATTAAGGTGTCCGCCTAGTGTTAGGGTTAGGTGAATGGTTTGATTTACGCTTCAGGTTAGGTTAGGTTTGAACTTAGCTTGAGGGAGTAGGTTTAGGGCTACTGTTAGTTTTCGTTTAACTGTTACGGTTGGAGTAAGCGTCAGGGTCAGGTTATGTTGGGGGTTAACCATAAGGTGTCCGCCTAGGGTTAGGGTTAGGTCTATGGTTTCATTTAGGCTTCAGGTTAGGTTAGGTTTGAACTTAGTTTGAGGGAGTAAGTTTAGGGCTACTGTTAGTTTTCGGTTCAGTGTTACGGTTGGAGATAGCGTCAGGGTCTGCTTAGGGTTGTGGTTGAGTTTCAGGTGTCCGCCTAGGGTTAGGGTTAGGTCTATGGTTTGAGTTAGGCTTCAAGTTAAGTTAGGTTTGAAGTTAGTTTGAGGGAGTAAGTTTAGGGCTACTGTTAGTTTTCGGGTAACTGTTACGGTTGGAGATAGCGTCAGGGCCAGGTTAGGGTTGGGGTTGAGCTTAAGGTGTGCGCCTAGGGTTAGGGTTAGGTCTACTCTTTGAGTTAGGCTTCAGGTTAGGTTAGGTTTGAACTTAGTTTGTGGGAGACAGTTTAGGGCTACTGTTAGTTTTCGTTTAACTGTTAAGGTTGGAGTAAGCGTCAGGGTCAAGTTAGGGTGGGGCTTAAGCATAAGGTGTCCGCCTAGGGTTAGGGTTAGGTCTATGATTTGATTTAGGCTTCAGGTTAGGTTAGGTTTGAACTTAGTTTGAGGGAGTCAGTTTAGGGCTACTGTTAGTTTTCGGTTAACTGTTAAGGTTGGAGTAAGCGTCAGGTCAGGTTAGGTTTGGGGTTGAGCTTAAGGTGTCCGCCTAGGGTTAGGGTTATGTGTATGGTTTGATTTAGGCTTCAGGTTAGGTTAGGTTTGAACTTAGTTTGAGGGAGTAAGTTTAGGGCTACTGTTAGATTTCGGTTAACTGTTAGGTTGGAGTAAGCGTCAGGGTCAGGTTAGGGTTGGGGTCAAGCTTAAGGTGTCCGCCTAGGGTTATGGTTAGGTCTATTGTTTGAGTTAGGCTTTAGGTTAGGTTAGGTTTGAACTTAGTTTGAGGGAGTAAGTTTAGGGCTACTGTTAGTTTTCGGTACAGTGTTACGGTTGGAGTTAGCGTGAGGGTCAGGTTAGGGTTGGGGTTGAGCTTAAGGTGTCCTCCTAGGGTTAGGGTTAGGTCTGTGGTTTGAGTGAGGCTTCAGGTTAGGTTAGGTTTGAACTTAGTTTGAGGGAGTAAGTTTAGGGCTACTCTTAGTTTTCGGTTCAGTGTTACGGTTGGAGATAGCGTCAGGGTCAGGTTAGGGTTGTGATTGAGCTTCAGGTGTCCGCTAGGGTTAGGGTTAGGTCTATGGTTTGAGTTAGGGTCCAGGTTAGGGTAGGTTTGAACTTAGTTTGAGGGAGTAAGTTTAGGGCTACTGTTGGTTTTCGGTTCAGTGTTACGGTTCGAGATACCGTCAGGGTCTGGTTAGGGTTGTGGTTGAGTTTCAGGTGTCCGCCTAGGGTTAGGGTTAGGGCTATGGTTTGAGTTAGGCTTCAAGTTAGGTTAGGTTTGAAGTTAGTTTGAGGGAGTAAGTTTAGGGCTACTGTTAGTTTTCGGGTAACTGTTACTGTTGGAGTTCGCGTCAGGGCCAGGTTAGGGTTGGGGTTGAGCTTAAGGTGTCCGCCTAGGGTTAGGGTTAGGTCTGTGGTTTGAGTTAGGCTTCAGGTTAGGTTAGGTTTGAACTTAGTTTGAGGGATTAAGTTTAGGGCTACTGTTAGATTTCGGTTCAGTGTTACGGTTGGAGTTAGCGTGAGGGTCAGGATAGGGTTGGGTTTGAACTTCAGGTGTACGCCTAGGGTTAGGGTTAGGTGTATGGTTTGATTTAGGCTTCAGGTTAGGTTAGGTTGGAACTTAGTTTGAGGCAGTAAGTTTAGGGCTACTGTTAGTTTTCGGGTAACTGTTACGGTTGGAGTTAGCGTCAGGGCCAGGTTAGGGTTGGGGTTGAGCTTAAGGTGTCCGCCTAGGGTTAGGGTTAGGTCTGTGATTTGAGTTAGGGTTCAGGTTAGGTTAGGTTTGAAATTAGTTTGAGGGGGTAAGTTTAGGGCTACTGTTAGTTTTCGGTTCAGTGTTACGGTTGGAGATAGCGTCAGGGTCAGGTTAGGGTTGGGGTTGAGCTTCAGGTTTCCGCCTTGGGTTAGGGTAAGGTCTATGGTTTGAGTTAGGCTTCAGATTAGGTTGGTTTGAACTTAATTTGAGGGAGTAAGTTTAGGGCTCCTGTTAGTTTTCGGGTAACTGTTACTGTTGGAGTTAGCGTCAGGGCCAGGTTAGGGTTGGGGTTGAGCTTAAGGTGTCCGCCTAGGGTTAGGGTTAGGTCTATGATTTGATTTAGGCTTCAGGTTAGGTTAGGTTTGAACTTAGTTTGAGTGAGTCAGTTTAGGGCTACTGTTAGTTTTCGGTTAACTGTTACGGTTGGAGTAAGCGTCAGGGTCAGGTTAGGTTTGGGGTTGAGCTTAAGGTGTCCGCCTAGGGTTAGGGTTAGGTCTGTGGTTTGAGTGAGGCTTCAGGTTAGGTTAGGTTTGAACTTAGTTTGAGGGAGTAAGTTTAGGGCTACTGTTAGTTTTCGGTTCAGTGCTACGGTTGGAGATAGCGTCAGGGTCAGGTTAGGGTTGTGATTGAGCTTCAGGTGTCCGCCTAGGGTTAGGGTTAGGTCTATGGTTTGAGTTAGGGTCCAGGTTAGGGTAGGTTTGAACTTAGTTTGAGGGAGTAAGTTTAGGGCTACTGTTAGTTTTCGGTTCAGTGTTACGGTTGGAGATAGCGTCAGGGTCTGGTTAGGGTTGTGCTTGAGTTTCAGGTGTCCGCCTAGGGTTAGGGTTAGGTCTATGGTTTGAGTTAGGCTTCAAGTTAGGTTAGGTTTGAAGTTAGTTTGAGGGAGTAAGTTTAGGGCTACTGTTAGTTTTCGGGTAACTGTTACTGTTGGAGTTAGCGTCATGGCCAGGTTAGGGTTGGGGTTGAGCTTAAGGTGTCCGCCTAGGGTTAGGGTTAGGAATGTGGTTTGATTTAGGGTTCAGGTTAGGTTAGGTTTGAACTTAGTTTGTGGGAGACAGTTTAGGGCTACTGTTAGTTTTCGTTTAACTCTTACGGTTGGAGTAAGCGTCAGGGTCAAGTTAGGGTGGGGGTTAAGCATAAGGTGTCTGCCTAGGGTTAGGGTTAGGTCTATGGTTTCATTTAGGGTTCAGGTTAGGTTAGGATTGAATTTAGTTTGAGGGAGTAAGTTTAGGGCTACTGTTAGTTTTCGGTTCAATGTTACGTTTGGAGTTAGCGTGAGGGTCCGGTTAGGGTTGGGGTTGAGCTTAAGGTGTCCGCCTAGGGTTAGGGTTAGGTCTATTGTTTGAGTTAGGCTTCAGGTTAGGTTAGGTTTGAACTTAGTTTGAGGGAGTAAGTTTAGGGCTACTGTTAGTTTTCGGTTCAGTGTTACGGTTGGAGTTAGCGTGAGGGTCAGGTTAGGGTTGGGGTTGAGCTTAAGGTGTCCTCCCAGGGTTAGGGTTAGGTCTGTGGTTTGAGTTAGGCTTCAGGTAGGTTAGGTTTGAACGTAGTTTGAGGGAGTAAGTTTAGGGCTACTGTTAGTTTTCGGTTCAGTGTTACGGTTGGAGATAGCGTCAGGGTCAGGTTAGGGTTGCGATTCAGCTTCAGGTGTCCGCCTAGGGTTAGGGTTAGGTCTATGGTTTGAGTTAGGGTCCAGGTTAGGTTAGGTTTGAACTTAGTTTGAGAGAGTAAGTTTAGGGCTACTGTTAGTTTTCGGTTAAGTGTTACGGTTGGAGATAGCGTCAGGGTCAGGTTAGGGTTGGGGTTGAGCTTCAGGTGTCCGCCTAGGGTTAGGGTTAGGTCTATGGTTTGAGTTAGGCTTCAGGTTAGGTTAGGTTTGAACTTAGTTTGAGGGATTAAGTTTAGGGCTATTGTTAGTTGTCGGTTAACTGTTACAATTGGAGTAAGCGTCAGGGTCAGGTTAGGGTGGGGGTTAAGCATAAGGTGTCCGCCTAGGGTTAGGGTTAGGTCTATGATTTGATTTAGGCTTCAGGTTAGGATAGGTTTGAACTTAGTTTGAGGTAGTCAGTTTAGGGCTACTGTTAGTTTTCGGTTAACTGTTACGGTTGGAGTAAGCGTCAGGGTCAGGTTAGGTTTGGGGTTGAGCTTAAGGTGTCCGCCTAGGGTTAGGGTTAGGTGTATGGTTTGATTTAGGCTTCAGGTTAGGTTAGGTTTGAACTTAGTTTGAGGGAGTAAGTTTAGGGCTACTGTTAGTTTTCGTTTAACTGTTACGGTTGGAGTAAGCGTCAGGGTCAGGTTAGGGTGGGGGTTAAGCATAAGTTGTCCGCCTAGGGTTAGGGTTAGGTCTATGGTTTCATTTAGGCTTCAGGTTAGGTTAGGATTGAACTTAGTTTGAGGGAGTATGTTTAGGGCCACTGTTAGTTTTCGGTTCAGTGTTACGGTTCGATTTAGCCTCAGGGTCAGGTTAGGTTTGGGGTTAAGCTTAAGGTGTCCGCCTAAGGTTAGGGTTAGGTCTATTGTTTGAGTTAGGCTTCAGGTTAGGTTAGGTTTGAACTTAGTTTGAGGGAGACAGTTTAGGGCTACTGTTAGTTTTCATTTAACTGTTACGGTTGGAGTAAGCGTCAGGGTCAGGTTAGGGTGGGGGTTAAGCATAAGGTGTCCGCCTAGGGTTAGGGTTAGGTCTATGGTTTCATTTAGGCTTCAGGTTAGGTTAGGATTGAACTTAGTTTGAGGGAGTAAGTTTAGGGCTACTGTTAGTTTTCGGTTCAATGTTACGTTTGGAGTTAGCGTGGGGGTCCGGTTAGTGTTGGGGTTGAGCTTAAGGTGTTCGACTAGGGTTAGACTTAGGTCTGTGGTTTGAGTTAGGCTTCAGGTTAGGTTAGGTTTGAACTTAGTTTGAGGGAGTTAATTTAGGGCTACTGTTAGTTTTCGGTAAACTGTTACGGTTGGAGTAAGCGTCAGGGTCAGCTTAGGGTTGGGGTCAAGCTTAAGGTGTCCGCCTAGGGTTAGGGTTAGGTCTATTGTTTGAGTTAGTCTTCAGGTTAGGTTAGGTTTGAACTTAGTTTGAGGGAGTAAGTTTAGGGCTACTGTTATTTTTCAGTTCAGTGTTACGGTTGGAGTTAGCGTGAGGGTCAGGTTAGGGTTGGGGTTGTGCTTAAGGTGTCCTCCTAGGGTTAGGGTTAGGTCTGTGGTTTGAGTTAGGCTTCAGGTTAGGTTAGGTTTGAACTTAGTTTGAGGGAGTAAGTTTAGGGCTACTGTTAGTTTTCGGGAACTGTTACTGTTGGAGTTAGCGTCATGGCCAGGTTAGGGTTGGGGTTGAGCTTAAGGTGTCCGCCTAGGGTTAGGGTTAGGTGTATGGTTTCATTTAGGCTTCAGGTTAGGTTAGGTTGGAACTTAGTTTGAGGCAGTAAGTTTAGGGCTACTGTTAGTTTTCGGGTAACTGTTACGGTTGGAGTTAGCGTCAGGGCAAGGTTAGGGTTGGGGTTGAGCTTAAGGTGTCCGCCTAGGGTTAGGGTTAGGTCTGTGGTTTGAGTTAGGCTTCAGGTTAGGTTAGGTTTGAACTTATTTTGAGGGAGTAAGTTTAGGGCTACTGTTAGTGTTCGGTTCATTGTTATGGTGGGAGATAGCGTCAGGGTCAGGTTAGGGTTGGGGTTGAGCTTCAGGTGTCCGCCTAGGGTTAGGGTTAGGTCTATGGATGGAGTTAGGCTCCAGGTTAGGTTAGGTTTGAACTTAGTTTGAGGGAGTAAGTTTAGGGCTACTGTTAGTTTTCGGTTCAGTGTTACGGTTGGAGTTAGCGTGAGGGTCAGATTAGGGTTGGGGTTGAGCTTAAGGTGTCCTCCTAGGGTTAGGGTTAGGTCTGTGGTTTGAGTTAGGCTCCAGGTTAGGTTCGGTTTGAACTTAGTTTGAGGGAGTAAGTTTAGGGCTACTGTTAGTTTTCGGTTCAGTGTTACGGTTGGAGATAGCGTCAGGGTCTGGTTAGGGTTTTGGTTGAGTTTCAGGTGTCCGCCTAGGGTTAGGGTTAGGTCTATGGTTTGAGTTAGGCTTCAAGTTAGGTTAGGTTTGAAGTTAGTTTGAGGGAGTAAGTTTAGGGCTACTGTTAGTTTTCGGGTAACTGTTACTGTTGGAGTTAGCGTCAGGGCCAGGATAGGGTTGGGGTTGAGCTTAAGTTGTCCGCCTAGGGTTAGGGTTAGGTGTATGGTTTGATTTAGGCTTCAGGTTAGGTTAGGTTTGAAGTTAGTTTGAGGGAGTAAGTTTAGGGCTACTGTTAGTTTTCGGTTAACTGTTACAGTTGGAGTACGCGTCAGGGTCAGGTTAGGGTGGGGGTTAATCATAAGGTGTCCGCCTAGGGTTAGGGTTAGGTCTATGATTTGATTTAGGCTTCAGGTTAGGTTAGGTTTGAACTTAGTTTGAGGGAGTCAGTTTAGGGCTACTGTTAGTTTTCGGTTAACTGTTACGGTTGGAGTAAGCGTCAGGGTCAGGTTAGGTTTGGGGTTGAGCTTAAGGTGTCCGCCTAGGGTTAGGGTTAGGTCTATGATTTGATTTAGGTTTCAGGTTAGGTTAGGTTTGAACTTAGTTTGAGGGAGTAAGTTTAGGGCTACTGTTAGTTTTCGTTTAACTGTTACGGTTGGAGTACGCGTCAGGGTCAGGTTAGGGTGGGGGTTAAGTATAAGGTGTCCGCCTAGGGTTAGGGTTAGGTCTATGCTTTCATTTAGGCTTTAGGTTAGGTTAGGATTCAACTTAGTTTGAGGGAGTAAGTTTAGGGCCACTGTTAGTTTTCGGTTCAGTGTTACGGTTGGATTTAGCCTCAGGGTCAGGTTAGGGTTGGGGTTAAGCTTAAGGTGTCCGCCTAGGGTTAGGGTTAAGTCTATTGTTTGAGTTAGGCTTCAGGTTAGGTTAGGTTTTAACTTAGTTTGAGGGAGACAGTTTAGGGCTACTGTTAGTTTTCGGTTAACTGTTACGTTTGGAGTAAGCGTCTGGGTCAGGTTAGCGTAGGGGTTAAGCATAAGGTGTCCGCCTAGGGTTAGGGTTAGGTCCATGGTTTCATTTAGGCTTCAGGTTAGGTTAGAATTGAACTTAGTTTGAGGGAGGAAGTTTAGGGCTACTGTTAGTTTTCGGTACAGTGTTACGTTTGGAGTTAGCGTGAGGGTCAGGTTAGGGTTGGGGTTGAGCTAAAGGTGTCCTCCTAGGGTTAGGGTTAGGTCTGTGGGTTGAGTGAGGCTTCAGGTTAGGGTAGGTTTGAAGTTAGTTTGAGGGAGACAGTTTAGGGCTACTGTTAGTTTTCATTTAACTGTTACGGTTGGAGTAAGCGTCAGGGTCAGGTTAGGGTGGGGGTTAAGCATAAGGTGTCCGCCTAGGGTTAGGGTTAGGTCTATGGTTTCATTTAGGCTTCAGGTTAGGTTAGGATTGAACGTAGTTTGAGGGAGTAAGTTTAGGGCTACTGTTAGTTTTCGGTTCAGTGTTACGGTTGGAGATAGCGTCAGGGTCTGGTTAGGGTTGTGGTTGAGTTTCAGGTGTCCGCCTAGGGTTAGGGTTAGGTCTATGGTTTGAGTTAGGCTTCAAATTATGTTAGGTTTGAAGTTAGTTTGAGGGAGTAAGTTTAGGGCTACTGTTAGTTTTCAGGTAACTGTTACTGTTGGAGTTAGCGTCAAGGCCAGGTTAGGGTTGGGGTTGAGATTAAGCTGTCCGCCTAGTGTTAGGGTTAGGTGAATGGTTTGATTTACGCTTCAGGTTAGGTTAGGTTTGAACTTAGCTTGAGGGAGTAAGTTTAGGGCTACTGTTAGTTTTCGTTTAACTGTTACGGTTGGAGTAAACGTCAGGGTCAGGTTATGTTGGGGGTTAACCATAAGGTGTCCACCTAGGGTTAGGGTTAGGTCTATGGTTTCATTTAGGCTTCAGGTTAGGTTAGGTTTGAACTTAGTTTGAGGGAGTAAGTTTAGGGCTACTGTTAGTTTTCGGTTCAGTGTTACGGTTGGAGAGAGCGTCAGGGTCTGGTTAGGGTTGCGGTTGAGTTTCAGGTGTCTGCCTAGGGTTAGGGTTAGGTCTATGGTTTGAGTTAGGCTTCAAGTTAGGTTAGCTTTTTTTTTTTTTTTTTTTTTTTTTTTTTTTTTTTTTTTTTTTTTTTTTTTTCTTTTTTTGGGAGAGGTTTTTGCTATAGGGCGCGTGCGCTCGCCAGACAGACAGAGAGAGACAGAGAGATAGAAAGCAGGAAATCACCCCCCATGGGGGATGGCCACGCCGCAATCCCTTCTCCTCCATTCTCCTCTCGGGATCTTGGGCACGCACGCACATGCGCCCGGCGTGAGTTTAAGCCACCGGGTCCGGGACGCGAACCGCGGTCGACTACGTGGGAGTCCAGTGACATAGCCATTACGCTAACTGCTGGTCCCAAGTTAGGTTAGCTTTGAAGTTAGTTTGAGCGAGTAAGTTTAGGGCTACTGTTAGTTTTCGGGTAACTGTTACTGTTGGAGTTAGCGTCAGGGCCAGGTTAGGGTTGGGGTTGAGCTTAAGGTGTCCGCCTAGGGTTAGGGTTAGGTCTGTGGTTTGAGTTAGGCTTCAGGTTAGGTTAGGTTTGAACTTAGTTTGAGGGAGTAAGTTTAGGCCTATTGTATTTTTTGGTTCAGTGTTACGGTTGAATTTAGCCTCAGGGTCAGGTTAGGGTTAGGGTTTAGCTTAAGGTGTCCGCCTAGGGTTAGGGTTAGGTCTATTGTTTGAGTTAGGCTTCAGGTTAGGTTAGGTTTGAACTTAGTTTGAGTGAGTAAGTTTAGGGCTACTGTTAGTTTTCGGTTCAGTGTTACGGTTGGAGTTAGCCTGAGGGTCAGGTTAGGGTTGGGGTTGAGCTTAAGCTGTCCTCCCAGGGTTAGGGTTAGGTCTGTGGTTTGAGTTAGGCTTTAGGTTAGGTTAGGATTGAACTTAGTTTGAGGGAGTAAGTTTAGGGCTACTCTTAGTTTTCGGTTCAGTGATATGGTTGGAGTTAGCCTGGAGGTCAGGTTAGGGTTGGGGTTGAGCTTAAGGTGTCCGCCTAGGGTTAGGGTTAGGTCTATGATTTGATTTAGGCTTCAGGTTAGGTTAGGTTTGAACTTAGTTTGAGGGAGTCAGTTTAGGGCTACTGATAGTTTTCGGTTAACTGTTACGGTTGTAGTAAGCATCAGGGTCAGGTTAGGTTTGGGGTTGAGCTTAAGGTGTCCGCCTAGGGTTAGGGTTATGGTTTGATTTAGGCTTCAGGTTAGGTTAGGTTTGAACTTAGTTTGAGGGAGTAAGTTTAGGGCTACTGTTAGTTTTCGGGTAACTGTTACGGTTGGAGATAGCGTCAGGGTCAGGTTAGGGTTGGGGTTGAGCTTCAGGTGTCCGCCTATTGTTAGGGTTAGGTCTATGATTTGATTTAGGCTTCAGGTTAGGTTAGGTTTGAACTTAGTTTGAGCGAGTAAGTTGAGGGCTACTGTTAGTTTTCGGTTCAGTGTTATGGTTGAAGATAGCGTCATGGTCAAGTTAGGCTTGGGTTTCAGATTCAGGTGTCCGCCTAGGGTTAGGGTTAGGTCTATGGTTTGAGTTAGGCTTCAGGTTAGGTTAGGTTTGATCTTAGTTTGAGGGAGTAAGTTTAGGCCTATTGTATTTTTTGGTTCAGTGTTACGGTTGAATTTAGCCTCAGGGTCAGGTTAGGGTTGGGGTCAAGCTTAAGGTGTCCGCCTAGGGTTAGGGTTAGGTCTATTGTTTGAGTTAGGCTTCAGGTTAGGTTAGGTTTGAAGTTAGTTAGAGGGAGTAAGTTTAGGGCTACTGTTAGTTTTCGGTTAACTGTTACAGTTGGAGTAAGCGTCAGGGTCAGGTTAGGGTGGGGGTTAAGCATAAGGTGTCCGCCTAGGGTTAGGGTAGGTCTATGATTTGATTTAGGCTTCAGGTTAGGTTAGGTTTGAACTTAGTTTGAGGGAGTCAGTTTAGGGCTACTGTTAGTTTTCGGTTAACTGTTACGGTTGTAGTAAGCGTCAGGGTCAGGTTAGGTTTGGGGTTGAGCTTAAGGTGTCCGCCTAGTGTTAGGGTTAGGTGTATGGTTTGATTTAGGCTTCAGCTTAGGTTAGGTTTGAACTTAGTTTGAGGGAGTAAGTTTAGGGCTACTGTTAGTTTTCGTTTAACTGTTACGGTTGGAGTAAGCGTCAGGGTCAGGTTAGGGTGGGGTTTAAGCATAAGGTGTCCGCCTAGGGTTAGGGTTAGGTCTATGGTTTCATTTAGGCTTCAGGTTAGGTTAGGATTGAACTTAGTTTGAGGGAGTAAGTTTAGGGCCACTGTTAGTTTTCGGTTCAGTGTTACGGTTCGATTTAGCCTCAGGGTTAGGTTAGGGTTGGGGTTAAGCTTAAGGTGTCCGCCTAGTGTTAGGGTTAGGTCTATTGTTTGAGTTAGGCTTCAGGTTAGGTTAGGTTTGAACTTAGTTTGAGGGAGACAGTTTAGGGCTACTGTTAGTTTTCATTTAACTGTTACGGTTGGAGTAAGCATCAGGGTCAGGTTAGGGTGGGAGTTAAGCATAAGGTGTCCGCCTAGGGTTGGGGTTAGGTCTATGGTTTCATTTAGGCTTCAGGTTAGGTTAGGATTGAACTTAGTTTGAGGGAGTAAGTTTAGGGCTACTGTTAGTTTTCGGATCAATGTTACGTTTGGAGTTAGCGTGAGGGTCCGGTTAGGTTTGGGGTTGAGCTTAAGGTGTCCGCCTAGGGGTACGGTTAGGTCTGTGGTTTGAGTTATGCTTCAGGTTAGGTTAGGTTTGAACTTAGTTTGAGGGAGTAAGTTTAGGGCTACTGTTAGTTTTCGGTTCAGTGTTACGGTTGGAGATAGCATCAGGGTCAGGTTAGGGTTGGGGTTGAGCTTCAGGTGTCCGCCTAGGGTTAGGGTTAGGTCTATGGTTTGAGTTAGGCTTCAGGTTAGGTTAGGTTTGAACTTAGTTTGAGGGAGTAAGTTTAGGCCTATTGTATTTTTTGGTTCAGTGTTACGGTTGAATTTAGCCTCAGGGTCAGGTTAGGGTTGGGGTCAAGCTTAAGGTGTCCGCCTAGGGTTAGGGTTAGGTTTATGGTTTCATTTAGGCTTCAGGTTAGGTTAGATTTGAACTTAGTTTGAGGGAGTAAGTTTAGGGCTACTCTTAGTTTTCGGTTCAGTGATATGGTTGGAGTTAGCCTGGAGGTCAGGTTAGGGTTGGGGTTTTACTTAAGGTGTCCGCCTAGGGTTAGGGTTAGGTCTATGATTTGATTTAGGCTTCAGGTTAGGTTAGGTTTGAACTTAGTTTGAGGGAGTAAGTTTAGGGCTACTGTTAGTTTTCGGTTAACTGTTACGGTTGGATTAAGCGTCAGGGTCAGGTTAGGGTTGGGGTCAAGCTTAAGGTGTCCGCCTAGGGTTAGGGTTAGGTGAATGGTTTGATTTAGGCTTCAGGTTAGGTTAGGTTTGAACTTAGTTTGAGGGAGTAAGTTCAGGGCTACTGTTAGTTTTCGTTTAACTGTTACAGTTGGAGTAAGCGTCAGGGTCAGGTTATGGTGGGGGTTAACCATAAGGTGTCCGCCTAGGGTTAGGGTTAGGTCTATCGTTTCATTTAGGCTTCAGGTTAGGTTAGGTTTGAACTTAGTTTGAGGGAGTAAGTTTAGGGCTACTGTTAGTTTTCGGTTCAGTGTTACGGTTGGAGATAGCGTCAGGGTCTGCTTAGGGTTGTGGTTGAGTTTCAGGTGTCTGCCTAGGGTTAGGGTTAGGTCTATGGTTTGAGTTAGGCTTCAAGTTAGGTTAGGTTTGAAGTTAGTTTGAGGGAGTAAGTTTAGGGCTACTGTTAGTTTTCGGGTAACTGTTACTGTTGGAGTTAGCGTCAGGGCCAGGTTAGGGTTGGGGTTGAGCTTAAGGTGTCCGCCTAGGGTTAGGGTTAGGTCTATGGTTTGAGTTAGGCTTCAGGTTAGGTTAGGTTTGAACTTAGTTTGAGGGAGTAAGTTTAGGCCTATTGTATTTTTTGGTTCAGTGTTATGGTTGAATTTAGCCTCAGGGTAAGGTTAGGGTTGGGGTTAAGCTTAAGGTGTCCGCCTAGGGTTAGGGTTAGGTCTATTGTTTGAGTTAGGCTTCAGGTTAGGTTAGGTTTGAACTTAGTTTGAGGGAGTAAGTTTAGGGCTACTGTTAGTTTTCGGTTCAGTGTTACGGTTGGAGTTAGCGTGAGGATCAGGTTAGGGTTGGGGTTGAGCTTAAGGTGTCCTCCTAGGGTTAGGGTTAGGTCTGTGGTTTGAGTTAGGCTTCAGGTTAGGTTAGGTTTGAACGTAGTTTGAGGAAGTAAGTTTAGGGCTACTGTTAGTTTTCGGTTCAGTGTTACGGTTGCAGATAGCGTCAGGGTCAGGTTATGGTTGTGACTGAGCTTCAGGTGTCCGCCTAGGGTTAGGGTTAGGTCTATTGTTTGAGTTAGGGTCCAGGTTAGGTTAGGTTTGAACTTAGTTTGAGGGAGTAAGTTTAGGGCTACTGTTTGTTTTCGGTTCAGTGTTACGGTTGGAGATAGCGTCAGGGTCTGGTTACGGTTGTGGTTGAGTTTCAGGTGTCCGCCTAGGGTTAGGGTTAGGTCTATTGTTTGAGTTAGGCTTCAAGTTAGGTTAGGTTTGAAGTTAGTTTGAGGGAATAAGTTTAGGGCTACTGTTAGCTTTCGAGTAACTGTTACTGTTCTAGTTAGCGTCAGGGCCAGGTTAGGGTTGGGGTTGAGCTTCAGGTGTCCGCCTAGGCTTAGGGTTAGGTCTATGGTTTGAGATAGGCTTCAGGTTAGGTTAGATTTTAACTTAGTATTAGGGAGTAAGTTTAGGGCTACTGTTAATTTTAGGATCAGTGTTACGGTTGGAGTTAGCGTGAGGGTCAGTTTAGGGTTGGGTTTGAGCTTCAGGTGTCCGCCTAGGGTTAGTGTTAGGTGTATGGTTTGATTTAGGCTTCAGGTTAGGTTAGGTTTGAACTTAGTTTGAGGGAGTCAGTTTAGGGCTACTGTCAGTTTTCGGTTAACTGTTACGGTTGGAGATAGCGTCAGGGTCTGGTTAGGGTTGTGGTTGTGTCAGGTGTCCGCCTAGGGTTAGGGTTAGGTCTATGGTTTGGGTTAGGCTTCAAGTTAGGTTAGGTTTGAAGTTAGTTTGAGGGAGTAAGTTTAGGGCTACTGTTAGTTTTCGGTTCAGTGTTACGGTTGGAGATAGCGTCAGGGTCTGGTTAGGGTTGTGATTGAGCTTCAGGTGTCCGCCTAGGGTTAGGGTTAGGTCTATGGTTTGAGGTAGGCTTCAAGTTAGGTTAGGTTTGAAGTTAGTTTGAGGGAGTAAGTTTAGGGCTACTGTTAGTTTTCGGGTAACTGTTACTGTTGGAGTTAGCGTCATGGCCAGGTTAGGGTTGGGATTGAGCTTAAGGTGTCCGCCTAGGGTTAGGGTTAGGTCTATTGTTTGAGTTAGGGTTCAGGTTAGGTTAGGTTTGAACTTAGTTTGTGGGAGACAGTTTAGGGCTACTGTTAGTTTTCGTTTAACTGTTACGGTTGGAGTAAGCGTCAGGGTCAAGTTAGGGTGGGGGTTAAGCATAAGGTGTCCGCCTAGGGTTAGGGTTAGGTCTATGGTTTCATTTAGTGTTCAGGTTAGTTTAGGATTGAATTTAGTTTGAGGAAGTAAGTTTAGGGCTACTGTTAGTTTTCGGTTCAATGTTACGTTTGGAGTTAGCGTGAGGGTCCGGTTAGGGTTGGGGTTGAGCTTAAGGTGTCTGCCTAGGGTTAGGGTTAGGTCTGTGGTTTGAGTTAGGCTTCAGGTTAGGTTAGGTTTGAACTTAGTTTGAGGGAGTAAGTTTAGGGCTACTGTTAGTTTTCGGTTAACTGTTACGGTTGGAGGAAGCGTCAGGGTCAGGTTAGGTTTGGGGTCAAGCTTAAGGTGTCCGCCTAGGGTTAGGGTTAGGTCTATTGTTTGAGTTAGGCTTCAGGTTAGGTTAGGATTGAACTTAGTTTGAGGGAGTAAGTTTAGGGCTACTGTTAGTTTTCGGTACAGTGTTACGGTTGGAGTTAGCGTGAGGGTCAGGTTAGGTTTGGGGTTGAGCTTAATGTGTCCTCCTAGGGTTAGGGTTAGGTCTGTGGTTTGAGTGAGGCTTCAGGTTAGGTTAGGTTTGAACTTAGTTTGAGGGAGTAAGTTTAGGTCTACTGTTAGTTTTCGGTTCAGTGTTACGGTTGGAGATAGTGTCAGGGTCTGCTTAGGGTTGTGGTTGAGTTTCAGGTGTCCGCCTAGGGTTAGGGTTAGGTCTATGGTTTGAGTTAGGCTTCAAGTTAGGTTAGGTTTGAAGTTAGTTTGAGGGAGTAAGTTTAGGGCTACTGTTAGTTTTCGGGTAACTGTTACGGTTGGAGTTAGCGTCAGGGCCAGGTTAGGGTTGGGGTTGAGCTTAAGGTGTCCGCCTAGGGTTAGGGTTAGGTCTACTCTTTGAGTTAGGCTTCAGGTTAGGTTAGGTTTGAACTTAGTTTGTGCGAGACAGTTTAGGGCTACTGTTAGTTTTCGTTTAACTGTTACGGTTGGAGTAAGCGTCAGGGTCAAGTTAGGGTGGGGGTTAAGCATAAGGTGTCCGCCTAGGGTTAGGGTTAGGTCTATGATTTGATTTAGGCTTCAGGTTAGGTTAGGTTTGAACTTAGTTTGAGGGAGTCAGTTTAGGGCTACTGTTAGTTTTCGGTTAACTGTTAAGGTTGGAGTAAGCGTCAGGGTCAGGTTAGGTTTGGGGTTGAGCTTAAGGTGTCCGCCTAGGGTTAGGGTTATGTGTATGGTTTGATTTAGGCTTAAGGTTAGGTTAGGTTTGAACTTAGTTTGAGGGAGTAAGTTTAGGGCTACTGTTAGATTTCGGTTAACTGTTAGGTTGGAGTAAGCGTCAGGGTCAGGTTAGGGTTGGGGTTCAGCTTAAGGTGTCCGCCTAGGGTTAGGGTTAGGTCTGTGGTTTGAGTGAGGCTTCAGGTTAGGTTAGGTTTGAACTTAGTTTAGGGAGTAAGTTTAGGGCTACTGTTAGTTTTCGGTTCAGTGTTATGGTTGGAGATAGCGTCAGGGTCAGGTTAGGGTTGTGATTGAGCTTCAGGTGTCCGCTAGGGTTAGGGTTAGGTCTATGGTTTGAGTTAGGGTCCAGGTTAGGGTAGGTTTGAACTTAGTTTGAGGGAGTAAGTTTAGGGCTACTGTTAGTTTTCGGTTCAGTGTTACGGTTGGAGATAGCGTCAGGGTCTGGTTAGGGTTGTGCTTGAGTTTCAGGTGTCCGCCTAGGGTTAGGGTTAGGTCTATGGTTTGAGTTAGGCTTCAAGTTAGGTTAGGTTTGAAGTTAGTTTGAGGGAGTAAGTTTAGGGCTACTGTTAGTTTTCGGGTAACTGTTACTGTTGGAGTTAGCGTCAGGGCCAGGTTAGGGTTGGGGTTGAGCTTCAGGTGTCCGCCTAGGGTTAGGGTTAGGTCTGTGGTTTGATTTAGGGTTCAGGTTAGGTTAGGTTTGAACTTAGTTTGTGGGAGATAGTTTAGGGCTACTGTTAGTTTTCGTTTAACTGTTACGGTTGGAGTAAGCGTCAGGGTCAAGTTAGGGTGGGGGTTAAGCATAAGGTGTCTGCCTAGGGTTAGGGTTAGGTCTATGGTTTCATTTAGGGTTCAGGTTAGGTTAGGATTGAATTTAGTTTGAGGGAGTAAGTTTAGGGCTACTGTTAGTTTTCGGTTCAATGTTACGTTTGGAGTTAGCGTGAGGATCCGGTTAGGGTTGGGGTTGAGCTTAAGGTGTCCGCCTAGGGTTAGGGTTAGGTCTGTGGTTTGAGTTAGGCTTCAGGTTAGGTTAGGTTTGAACTTAGTTTGAGGGAGTAAGTTTAGGGCTACTGTTAGTTTTCGGTTCAGTGTTACGGTTGGAGATAGCGTCAGGGTCAGGTTAGGGTTGGGGTTGAGCTTCAGGTGTCCGCCTAGGGTTAGGGTTAGGTCTATGGTTTGAGTTAGGCTTCAGGTTAGGTTAGGTTTGCACTTAGTTTGAGGGATTAAGTTTAGGGCTACTGTTAGATTTCGGTTCAGTGTTACGGTTGGAGTTAGCGTGAGGGTCAGGATAGGGTTGGGTTTGAACTTCAGGTGTCCGCCTAGGGTTAGGGTTAGGTCTATGGTTTGATTTAGGCTTCAGGTTAGGTTAGGTTGGAACTTAGTTTGAGGCAGTAAGTTTAGGGCTACTGTTAGTTTTCGGGTAACTGTTACGGTTGGAGTTAGCGTCAGGGCCAGGTTAGGGTTGGGGTTGAGCTTAAGGTGTCCGCCTAGGGTTAGGGTTAGGTCTGTGATTTGAGTTAGGGTTCAGGTTAGGTTAGGTTTGAACTTAGTTTGAGGGGGTAAGTTTAGGGCTACTGTTAGTTTTCGGTTCAGTGTTACGGTTGGAGATAGCGTCAGGGTCAGGTTAGGGTTGGGGTTGAGCTTCAGGTTTCCGCCTTGGGTTAGGGTAAGGTCTATGGTTTGAGTTAGGCTTCAGGTTAGGTTGGTTTGAACTTAGTTTGAGGGAGTAAGTTTAGGGCTCCTGTTAGTTTTCGGGTAACTGTTACTGTTGGAGTTAGCGTCAGGTCCAGGTTAGGGTTGGGGTTGAGCTTAAGGTGTCCGCCTAGGGTTAGGGTTAGGTGTATGGTTTGATTTAGGCTTCAGGTTAGGTTAGGTTTGAAGTTAGTTTGAGGGAGTAAGTTTAGGGCTACTGTTAGTTTTCGGTTAACTGTTACAGTTGGAGTACGCGTCAGGGTCAGGTTAGGGTGGGGGTTAAGCATAAGGTGTCCACCTAGGGTTAGGGTTATGTCTGTGGTTTGAGTTAGGCTCCAGGTCAGGTTAGGTTTGAACTTAGTTTGAGGGAGTAAGTTTAGGGCTACTGTTAGTTTTTGGTTCAGTGTTACGGTTGGAGATAGCGTCAGGGTCAGGTTAGGGTTGGAGTTGAGCTTAAGGTGTCGGCCTAGGGTGAGGGTTATGTCTGTGGTTTGATTTAGGCTTCAGGTTAGGTTACCTTTGAACTTAGTTTGAGTGAGTCAGTTTAGGGCTACTGTTAGTTTTCGGTTCAGTGTTACGGTTGGAGATAGCGTCAGGGTCAGGTTACGGTTGGGGTTGAGCTTCAGGTGTCCGCCTATTGTTAGCTTTAGGTCTATGATTTGAGTTAGGCTTCAGGTTATGTTAGGTTTGAACTTAGTTTGAGGGAGTAAGTTTAGGCCTATTGTATTTTTTGGTTCAGTGTTACGGTTGAATTTAGCCTCAGGGTCAGGTTAGGGTTAGGGTTAAGCTTAAGGTGTCCGCCTAGGGTTAGGGTTAGGTCTATTGTTTGAGTTAGGCTTCAGGTTAGGTTAGGTTTGAACCTAGTTTGAGGGAGTACGTTTAGGGCTACTGTTAGTTTTCGGTTCAGTGTTACGGTTGGAGTTAGCGTGAGGGTCAGGTTAGGGTTGGGGTTGAGCTTCAGGTGTCCGCCTAGGGTTAGGGTTAGGTCTATGGTTTCATTTAGTGTTCAGGTTAGGTTAGGATTGAATTTAGTTTGAGGAAGTAAGTTTAGGGCTACTGTTAGTTTTCGGTTCAATGTTACGTTTGGAGTTAGCGTGAGGGTACGGTTAGGGTTGGGGTTGAGCTTAAGGTGTCTGCCTAGGGTTAGGGTTAGGTCTGTGGTTTGAGTTAGGCTTCAGGTTAGGTTAGGTTTGAACTTAGTTTGAGGGAGTAAGTTTAGGGCTACTGTTAGTTTTCGGTTAACTGTTACTGTTGGAGGAAGCGTCAGGGTCAGGTTAGGGTTGGGGTCAAGCTTAAGGTGTCCGCCTAGGGTTAGGGTTAGGTCTATTGTTTGAGTTAGGCTTCAGGTTAGGTTAGGATTGAACTTAGTTTGAGGGAGTAAGTTTAGGGCTACTGTTAGTTTTCGGTACAGTGTTACGGTTGGAGTTAGCGTGAGGGTCAGGTTAGGTTTGGGGTTGAGCTTAATGTGTCCTCCTAGGGTTAGGGTTAGGTCTGTGGTTTGAGTGAGGCTTCAGGTTAGGTTAGGTTTGAACTTAGTTTGAGGGAGTAAGTTTAGGGCTACTGTTAGTTTTCGGTTCAGTGTTACGGTTGGAGATAGTGTCAGGGTCTGCTTAGGGTTGTGGTTGAGTTTCAGGTGTCCGCCTAGGGTTAGGGTTAGGTCTATGGTTTGAGTTAGGCTTCAAGTTAGGTTAGGTTTGAAGTTAGTTTGAGGGAGTAAGTTTAGGGCTACTGTTAGTTTTCGGGTAACTGTTACTGTTGGAGTTAGCGTCAGGGCCAGGTTAGGGTTGGGGTTGAGCTTAAGGTGTCCGCCTAGGGTTAGGGTTAGGTCTGTGGTTTGAGTTAGGCTCCAGGTCAGGTTAGGTTTGAACTTAGTTTGAGCGAGTAAGTTTAGGGCTACTGTTAGTTTTCGGTTCAGTGTTACGGTTGGAGATAGCGTCAGGGTCAGGTTAGGGTTGGAGTTGAGCTTAAGGTGTCGGCCTAGGGTGAGGGTTAGGTCTGTGGTTTGATTTAGGCTTCAGGTTAGGTTACGTTTGAACTTAGTTTGAGTGAGTCAGTTTAGGGCTACTGTTAGTTTTCGGTTAACTGTTAAGGTTGGAGTAAGCGTCAGGGTCAGGTTAGGTTTGGGGTTGAGCTTAAGGTGTCCGCCTAGGGTTAGGGTTATGTGTATGGTTTGATTTAGGCTTCAGGTTAGGTTAGGTTTGAACTTAGTTTGAGGGAGTAAGTTTAGGGCTACTGTTAGATTTCGGTTAACTGTTACAGTTGGAGTACGCGTCAGGGTCAGGTTAGGGTGGGGGTTAAGCATAACGTGTCCGCCTAGGGTTAGGGTTAGGTCTATGATTTGATTTAGGCCTCAGGTTAGGTTAGGTTTGAACTTAGTTTGAGTGAGTCAGTTTAGGGCTACTGTTAGTTTTCGGTTAACTGTTACGGTTGGAGTAAGCGTCAGGGTCAGGTTAGGTTTGGGGTTGAGCTTAAGGTGTCCACCTAGGGTTAGGGTTAGGTCTGTGGTTTGAGTTAGGCTTCAGGTTAGGTTAGGTTTGAACTTAGTTTGAGGGAGTAAGTTTAGGGCTACTGTTAGTTTTCGGTTCAGTGTTACGGTTGGAGATAGCGTCAGGGTCAGGTTAGGGTTGTGATTGAGCTTCAGGTGTCCGCCTAGGGTTAGGGTTAGGTCTATGGTTTGAGTTAAGGTCCAGGTTAGGGTAGGTTTGAACTTAGTTTGAGGGAGTAAGTTTAGGGCTACTGTTAGTTTTCGGTTCAGTGTTACGGTTGGAGATAGCGTCAGGGTCTGGTTAGGGTTGTGCTTGAGTTTCAGGTGTCCGCCTAGGGTTAGGGTTAGGTCTATGGTTTGAGTTAGGCTTCAAGTTAGGTTAGGTTTGAAGTTAGTTTGAGGGAGTAAGTTTAGGGCTACTGTTAGTTTTCGGGTAACTGTTACTGTTGGAGTTAGCGTCAGGGCCAGGTTAGGGTTGGGGTTGAGCTTCAGGTGTCCGCCTAGGGTTAGGGTTAGGTCTGTGGTTTGATTTAGGGTTCAGGTTAGGTTAGGTTTGAACTTAGTTTGTGGGAGATAGTTTAGGGCTACTGTTAGTTTTCGTTTAACTGTTACGGTTGGAGTAAGCGTCAGGGTCAAGTTAGGGTGGGGGTTAAGCATAAGGTGTCTGCCTAGGGTTAGGGTTAGGTCTATGGTTTCATTTAGGGTTCAGGTTAGGTTAGGATTGAATTTAGTTTGAGGGAGTAAGTTTAGGGCTACTGTTAGTTTTCGGTTCAATGTTACGTTTGGAGTTAGCGTGAGGGTACGGTTAGGGTTGGGGTTGAGCTTAAGGTGTCCGCCTAGGGTTAGGGTTAGGTCTGTGGTTTGAGTTAGGCTTCAGGTTAGGTTAGGTTTGAACTTAGTTTGAGGGAGTAAGTTTAGGGCTACTGTTAGTTTTCGGTTCAGTGTTACGGTTGGAGATAGCGTCAGGGTCAGGTTAGGGTTGGGGTTGAGCTTCAGGTGTCCGCCTAGGGTTAGGGTTCGGTCTATGGTTTGAGTTAGGCTTCAGGTTAGGTTAGGTTTGCACTTAGTTTGAGGGATTAAGTTTAGGGCTACTGTTAGATTTCGGTTCAGTGTTACGGTTGGAGTTAGCGTGAGGGTCAGGATAGGGTTGGGTTTGAACTTCAGGTGTCCGCCTAGGGTTAGGGTTAGGTGTATGGTTTGATTTAGGCTTCAGGTTAGGTTAGGTTGGAACTTAGTTTGAGGCAGTAAGTTTAGGGCTACTGTTAGTTTTCGGGTAACTGTTACGGTTGGAGTTAGCGTCAGGGCCAGGTTAGGTTTGGGGTTGACCTTAAGGTGTCCGCCTAGGGTTAGGGTTAGGTCTGTGATTTGAGTTAGGGTTCAGGTTAGGTTAGGTTTGAACTTAGTTTGAGGGGGTAAGTTTAGGGCTACTGTTAGTTTTCGGTTCAGTGTTACGGTTGGAGATAGCGTCAGGGTCAGGTTAGGGTTGGGGTTGAGCTTCAGGTTTCCGCCTTGGGTTAGGGTACGGTCTATGGTTTGAGTTAGGCTTCAGGTTAGGTTGGTTTGAACTTAGTTTGAGGGAGTAAGTTTAGGGCTCCTGTTAGTTTTCGGGTAACTGTTACTGTTGGAGTTAGCGTCAGGGCCAGGTTAGGGTTGGGGTTGAGCTTAAGGTGTCCGCCTAGGGTTAGGGTTAGGTGTATGGTTTGATTTAGGCTTCAGGTTAGGTTAGGTTTGAAGTTAGTTTGAGGGAGTAAGTTTAGGGCTACTGTTAGTTTTCGGTTAACTGTTACAGTTGGAGTACGCGTCAGGGTCAGGTTAGGGTGGGGGTTAAGCATAAGGTGTCCGCCTAGGGTTAGGGTTAGGTCTATGATTTGATTTAGGCTTCAGTTTAGGTTAGGTTTGAACTTAGTTTGAGTGAGTCAGTTTAGGGCTACTGTTAGTTTTCGGTTAACTGTTACGGTTGGAGTAAGCGTCAGGGTCAGGTTAGGTTTGGGGTTGAGCTTAAGGTGTCCGCCTAGGGTTAGGGTTAGGTCTTTGGTTTGAGTTAGGTTTCAGGTTAGGTTAGGTTTGAACTTAGTTTGAGGGAGTAAGTTTAGGGCTACTGTTATTTTTCGGGTAACTGTTACTGTTGGAGTTAGCGTCAGGGCCAGGTTAGGGTTGGGGTTGAGCTTAAGGTGTCCGCCTAGGGTTAGGGTTAGGTCTGTGGTTTGAGTTAGGCTCCAGGTCAGGTTAGGTTTGAACTTAGTTTGAGGGAGTAAGTTTAGGGCTACTGTTAGTTTTCGGTTCAGTGTTACGGTTGGAGATAGCGTCAGGGTCAGGTTAGGGTTGGAGTTGAGCTTAAGGTGTCGGCCTAGGGTGAGGGTTAGGTCTGTGGTTTGATTTAGGCTTCAGGTTAGGTTACGTTTGAACTTAGTTTGAGTGAGTCAGTTTAGGGCTACTGTTAGTTTTCGGTTCAGTGTTACGGTTGGAGATAGCGTCAGGGTCAGGTTACGGTTGGGGTTGAGCTTCAGGTGTCCTCCTATTGTTAGCTTTAGGTCTATGATTTGAGTTAGGCTTCAGGTTATGTTAGGTTTGAACTCAGTTTGAGGGAGTAAGTTTAGGCCTATTGTATTTTTTGGTTCAGTGTTACGGTTGAATTTAGCCTCAGGGTCAGGTTAGGGTTAGGGTTAAGCTTAAGGTGTCCGCCTAGGGTTAGGGTTAGGTCTATTGTTTGAGTTAGGCTTCAGGTTAGGTTAGGTTTGAACTTAGTTTGAGGGAGTAAGTTTAGGGCTACTGTTAGTTTTCGGTTCAGTGTTACGGTTGGAGTTAGCGTGAGGGTCAGGTTAGGGTTGGGGTTGAGCTTAAGGTGTCCTCCCAGGGTTAGGGTTAGGTCTGTGGTTTGAGTTAGGCTTCAGGTTAGGTTAGGTTTGAACGTAGTTTGAGGGAGTAAGTTTAGGGCTACTGTTAGTTTTCGGTTCAGTGTTACGGTTGGAGATAGCGTCAGGGTCAGGTTAGGGTTGTGATTCAGCTTCAGGTGTCCGCCTAGGGTTAGGGTTAGGTCTATGGTTTGAGTTAGGGTCCAGGTTAGGTTAGGTTTGAACTTAGTTTGAGGGAGTAAGTTTAGGGCTACTGTTTGTTTTCGGTTCAGTGTTACGGTTGGAGATAGCGTCAGGGTCTGGTTAGGGTTGTGGTTGAGTTTCAGGTGTCCGCCTAGGGTTAGGGTTAGGTCTATGGTTTGAGTTAGGCTTCAAGTTAGGTTAGGTTTGAAGTTAGTTTGAGGGAGTAAGTTTAGGGCTACTGTTAGTTTTCGGGTAACTGTTACTGTTGGAGTTAGCGTCAGGGCCAGGTTAGGGATGGGGTTGAGCTTAAGGTGTCCGCCTAGGGTTAGGGTTAGGTGTATGGTTTGATTTAGGCTTCGGGTTAGGTTAGGTTTGAAGTTAGTTTGAGGGAGTAAGTTTAGGGCTATTGTTAGTTTTCGGTTAACTGTTACAGTTGGAGTAAGCGTCAGGGTCAGGTTAGGGTGGGGGTTAAGCATAAGGTGTCCGCCTAGGGTTAGGGTTAGGTCTATGATTTGATTTAGGCTTCAGGTTAGGTTAGGTTTGAACTTAGTTTGAGGGAGTCAGTTTAGGGCTACTGTTAGTTTTCGGTTAACTGTTACGGTTGGAGTAAGCGTCAGGGTCAGGTTACGGTTGGGGTTGAGCTTAAGGTGTCTGCCTAGGTTTAGGGTTAGGTGTATGGTTTGATTTAGGCTTCAGGTTAGGTTAGGTCTGAACTTAGTTTGAGGGAGTAAGTTTAGGGCTACTGTTAGTTTTCGTTTAACTGTTACGGTTGGAGTAAGCGTCAGGGTCAGGTTAGGGTGGGGGTTAAGCATAAGGTGTCCGCCTAGGGTTAGGGTTAGGTCTATGGTTTCATTTAGGCTTCAGGTTAGGTTAGGATTGAACTTAGTTTGAGGGAGTAAGTTTAGGGCTACTGTTAGTTTTCGGTTCAGTGTTACGGTTGGAGATAGCGTCAGGGTCAGGTTAGGGTTGGGATTGAGCTTAAGGTGTCCGCCTAGGCTTAGGGTTAGGTCTATGGTTTGAGTTAGGGTCCAGGTTAGGGTAGGTTTGAACTTAGTTTGAGGGAGTAAGTTTAGGGCTACTGTTAGTTTTCGGTTCAGTGTTATGGTTGGAGATAGCGTCAGGGTCTGGTTAGGGTTGTGGTTGAGTTTCAGGTGTCCGCCTAGGGTTAGGGTTAGGGCTATGGTTTGAGTTAGGCTTCAAGTTAGGTTAGGTTTGAAGTTAGTTTGAGGGAGTAAGTTTAGGGCTACTGTTAGTTTTCGGGTAACTGTTACTGTTGGAGTTAGCGTCATGGCCAGGTTAGGGTTGGGGTTGAGCTTAAGGGTCCGCCTAGGGTTAGGGTTAGGTCTGTGGTTTGAGTTAGGCTTCAGGTTAGGTTAGGTTTGAACTTAGTTTGAGGGAGTAAGTTTAGGGCTTCTGTTAGGTTTCGGTTCAGTGTGACGGTTGGAGTTAGCGTGAGGGTCAGGTTAGGGTTGGGTTTGAGCTTCACTTGTCCGCCTAGGGTTAGGGTTAGGTGTATGGTTTGATTTAGGCTTCAGGTTAGGTTAGGTTTGAACTTAGTTTGAGGGAGTAAGTTTAGGGCTACTGGTAGTTTTCGGGTAACTGTTACGGTTGGAGTTTGCATCACGGCCAGGTTAGGGTTGGGGTTGAGCTTAAGGTGTCCACCTAGGGTTAGGGTTAGGTGTATGGTTTGATTTAGGCTTCAGGTTAGGTTATGTTTGAACTTAGTTTGAGGGAGTAAGTTTAGGGCTAATGTTAGTTTTCGGTTAACTGTTACAGTTGGAGTAAGCGTCAGGGTCAGATTAGGTTTGGGGTTGAAGTTAAGGTGTCCGCCTAGGGTTAGGGTTAGTGTATGGTTTGATTTAGGCTTCAGGTTAGGTTAGGTGTGAACTTAGTTTGAGGGAGTAAGTTTAGGGTGATTGTTAGTTTTCGGTTCAGTATTATGGTTGGAGTTAGCGTCAGGGTCAGGTTAGGTTTGGGGTTGAGCTTAAGGTGTCCGCCTAGGGTTAGGGTTAGGTGTATGGTTTGATTTAGGCTTCAGGTTAGGTTAGGTTTGAACTTAGTTTGAGGGAGTAAGTTTAGGGCTACTGTTAGTTTTCGTTTAACTGTTACGGTTGGAGTAAGCGTCAGGGTCAGGTTAGGGTGGGGGTTAAGCATAAGGTGTCCGCCTAGGGTTAGGGTTAGGTCTATGGTTTCATTTAGGCTTCAGGTTAGGTTAGGATTGAACTTAGTTTGCGTGAGTAAGTTTAGGGCTACTGTTAGTTTTCGGTTCAGTGTTACGGTTGGAGATAGCGTCAGGGTCAGGTTAGGGTTGGGGTTGAGCTTCAGGTGTCCGCCTAGGGTTAGGGTTAGGTCTATGGTTTGAGTTAGGCTTCAGGTTAGGTTAGGTTTGAACTTAGTTTGAGGGATTAAGTTTAGGGCTACTGTTAGATTTCGGTTCAGTGTTACGGTTGGAGTTAGCGTGAGGGTCAGGATAGGGTTGGGTTTGAACTTCAGATGTCCGCCTAGGGTTAGGGTTAGGTGTATGGTTTGATTTAGGCTTCAGGTTAGGTTAGGTTGGAACTTAGTTTGAGGCAGTAAGTTTAGGGCTACTGTTAGTTTTCGGGTAACTGTTACGGTTGGAGTTAGCGTCAGGGCCAGGTTAGGGGTGGGGTTGAGCTTAAGGTGTCCGCCTAGGGTTAGGGTTAGGTCTGTGATTTGAGTTAGGGTTCAGGTTAGGTTAGGTTTGAACTTAGTTTGAGGGGGTAAGTTTAGGGCTACTGTTAGTTTTCGGTTCAGTGTTACGGTTGGAGATAGCGTCAGGGTCAGGTTAGCGTTGGGGTTGGGCTTCAGGTTTCCGCCTTGGGTTAGGGTACGGTCTATGGTTTGAGTTAGGCTTCAGGTTAGGTTGGTTTGAACTTAGTTTGAGGGAGTAAGTTTAGGGCTCCTGTTAGTTTTCGGGTAACTGTTACTGTTGGAGTTAGCGTCAGGGCCAGGTTAGGGTTGGGGTTGAGCTTAAGGTGTCCGCCTAGGGTTAGGGTTAGGTGTATGGTTTGATTTAGGCTTCAGGTTAGGTTAGGTTTGAAGTTAGTTTGAGGGAGTAAGTTTAGGGCTACTGTTAGTTTTCGGTTAACTGTTACAGTTGGAGTACGCGTCAGGGTCAGGTTAGGGTGGGGGTTAAGCATAAGGTGTCCGCCTAGGGTTAGGGTTAGGTCTATGATTTGATTTAGGCTTCAGGTTAGGTTAGGTTTGAACTTAGTTTGAGGGAGTCAGTTTAGGGCTACTGTTAGTTTTCGGTTAACTGTTACGGTTGGAGTAAGCGTCAGGGTCAGGTTAGGTTTGGGGTTGAGCTTAAGGTGTCCGCCTAGGGTTAGGGTTAGGTCTGTGGTTTGAGTTAGGCTTCAGGTTAGGTTAGGTTTGAACTTAGTTTGAGGGAGTAAGTTTAGGGCTACTGTTAGTTTTCGGTTCAGTGTTACGGTTGGAGATAACGTCAGGGTCAGGTTAGGGTTGTGATTGAGCTTCAGGTGTCCGCCTAAGGTTAGGGTTAGGTCTATGGTTTGAGTTAGGGTCCAGGTTAGGGTAGGTTTGAACTTAGTTTGAGGGAGTAAGTTTAGGGCTACTGTTAGTTTTCGGTTCAGTGTTACAGTTGGAGATAGCGTCAGGGTCTGGTTAGGGTTGTGCTTGAGTTTCAGGTGTCCGCCTAGGGTTAGGGTTAGGTCTATGGTTTGAGTTAGGCTTCAAGTTAGGTTAGGTTTGAAGTTAGTTTGAGGGAGTAAGTTTAGGGCTACTGTTAGTTTTCGGGTAACTGTTACTGTTGGAGTTAGCGTCATGGCCAGGTTAGGGTTGGGGTTGAGCTTAAGGTGTCCGCCTAGGGTTAGGGTTAGGTCTGTTGTTTGAGTTAGGGTTCAGGTTAGGTTAGGTTTGAACATAGTTTGTGGGAGACAGTTTAGGGCTACTGTTAGTTTTCGTTTAACTGTTACGGTTGGAGTAAGCGTCAGGGTCAAGTTAGGGTGGGGGTTAAGCATAAGGTGTCCGCCTAGGGTTAGGGTTAGGTCTATGGTTTCATTTAGGGTTCAGGTTAGGTTAGGATTGAATTTAGTTTGAGGGAGTAAGTTTAGGGCTACTGTTAGTTTTCGGTTCAATGTTACGTTTGGAGTTAGCGTGAGGGTCCGGTTAGGGTTGGGGTTGAGCTTAAGGTGTCCGCCTAGGGTTAGGGTTAGGTCTGTGGTTTGAGTTAGGCTTCAGGTTAGGTTAGGTTTGAACTTAGTTTGAGGGAGTAAGTTTAGGGCTACTGTTAGTTTTCGGTTCAGTGTTACGGTTGGAGATAGCGTCAGGGTCAGGTTAGGGTTGGGGTTGAGCTTCAGGTGTCCGCCTAGGGTTAGGGTTAGGTCTATGGTTTGAGTTAGGCTTCAGGTTAGGTTAGGTTTGAACTTAGTTTGAGGGATTAAGTTTAGGGCTACTGTTAGATTTCGGTTCAGTGTTACGGTTGGAGTTAGCGTGAGGGTCAGGATAGGGTTGGGTTTGAACTTCAGATGTCCGCCTAGGGTTAGGGTTAGGTGTATGGTTTGATTTAGGCTTCAGGTTAGGTTAGGTTGGAACTTAGTTTGAGGCAGTAAGTTTAGGGCTACTGTTAGTTTTCGGGTAACTGTTACGGTTGGAGTTAGCGTCAGGGCCAGGTTAGGTTTGGGGTTGACCTTAAGGTGTCCGCCTAGGGTTAGGGTTAGGTCTGTGATTTGAGTTAGGGTTCAGGTTAGGTTAGGTTTGAACTTAGTTTGAGGGGGTAAGTTTAGGGCTACTGTTAGTTTTCGGTTCAGTGTTACGGTTGGAGATAGCGTCAGGGTCAGGTTAGGGTTGGGGTTGAGCTTCAGGTTTCCGCCTTGGGTTAGGGTACGGTCTATGGTTTGAGTTAGGCTTCAGGTTAGGTTGGTTTGAACTTAGTTTGAGGGAGTAAGTTTAGGGCTCCTGTTAGTTTTCGGGTAACTGTTACTGTTGGAGTTAGCGTCAGGGCCAGGTTAGGGTTGGGGTTGAGCTTAAGGTGTCCGCCTAGGGTTAGGGTTAGGTGTATGGTTTGATTTAGGCTTCAGGTTAGGTTAGGTTTGAAGTTAGTTTGAGGGAGTAAGTTTAGGGCTACTGTTAGTTTTCGGTTAACTGTTACAGTTGGAGTACGCGTCAGGGTCAGGTTAGGGTGGGGGTTAAGCATAAGGTGTCCGCCTAGGGTTAGGGTTAGGTCTATGATTTGATTTAGGCTTCAGGTTAGGTTAGGTTTGAACTTAGTTTGAGTGAGTCAGTTTAGGGCTACTGTTAGTTTTCGGTTAACTGTTACGGTTGGAGTAAGCGTCAGGGTCAGGTTAGGTTTGGGGTTGAGCTTAAGGTGTCCGCCTAGGGTTAGGGTTAGGTCTGTGGTTTGAGTTAGGTTTCAGGTTAGGTTAGGTTTGAACTTAGTTTGAGGGAGTAAGTTTAGGGCTACTGTTATTTTTCGGGTAACTGTTACTGTTGGAGTTAGCGTCAGGGCCAGGTTAGGGTTGGGGTTGAGCTTAAGGTGTCCGCCTAGGGTTAGGGTTAGGTCTGTGGTTTGAGTTAGGCTCCAGGTCAGGTTAGGTTTGAACTTAGTTTGAGGGAGTAAGTTTAGGGCTACTGTTAGTTTTCGGTTCAGTGTTACGGTTGGAGATAGCGTCAGGGTCAGGTTAGGGTTGGAGTTGAGCTTAAGGTGTCGGCCTAGGGTGAGGGTTAGGTCTGTGGTTTGATTTAGGCTTCAGGTTAGGTTACGTTTGAACTTAGTTTGAGTGAGTCAGTTTAGGGCTACTGTTAGTTTTCGGTTCAGTGTTACGGTTGGAGATAGCGTCAGGGTCAGGTTACGGTTGGGGTTGAGCTTCAGGTGTCCTCCTATTGTTAGCTTTAGGTCTATGATTTGAGTTAGGCTTCAGGTTATGTTAGGTTTGAACTCAGTTTGAGGGAGTAAGTTTAGGCCTATTGTATTTTTTGGTTCAGTGTTACGGTTGAATTTAGCCTCAGGGTCAGGTTAGGGTTAGGGTTAAGCTTAAGGTGTCCGCCTAGGGTTAGGGTTAGGTCTATTGTTTGAGTTAGGCTTCAGGTTAGGTTAGGTTTGAACTTAGTTTGAGGGAGTAAGTTTAGGGCTACTGTTAGTTTTCGGTTCAGTGTTACGGTTGGAGTTAGCGTGAGGGTCAGGTTAGGGTTGGGGTTGAGCTTAAGGTGTCCTCCCAGGGTTACGGTTAGGTCTGTGGTTTGAGTTAGGCTTCAGGTTAGGTTAGGTTTGAACGTAGTTTGAGGGAGTAAGTTTAGGGCTACTGTTAGTTTTCGGTTCAGTGTTACGGTTGGAGATAGCGTCAGGGTCAGGTTAGGGTTGTGATTCAGCTTCAGGTGTCCGCCTAGGGTTAGGGTTAGGTCTATGGTTTGAGTTAGGGTCCAGGTTAGGTTAGGTTTGAACTTAGTTTGAGGGAGTAAGTTTAGGGCTACTGTTTGTTTTCGGTTCAGTGTTACGGTTGGAGATAGCGTCAGGGTCTGGTTAGGGTTGTGGTTGAGTTTCAGGTGTCCGCCTAGGGTTAGGGTTAGGTCTATGGTTTGAGTTAGGCTTCAAGTTAGGTTAGGTTTGAAGTTAGTTTGAGGGAGTAAGTTTAGGGCTACTGTTAGTTTTCGGGTAACTGTTACTGTTGGAGTTAGCGTCAGGGCCAGGTTAGGGATGGGGTTGAGCTTAAGGTGTCCGCCTAGGGTTAGGGTTAGGTGTATGGTTTGATTTAGGCTTCGGGTTAGGTTAGGTTTGAAGTTAGTTTGAGGGAGTAAGTTTAGGGCTATTGTTAGTTTTCGGTTAACTGTTACAGTTGGAGTAAGCGTCAGGGTCAGGTTAGGGTGGGGGTTAAGCATAAGGTGTCCGCCTAGGGTTAGGGTTAGGTCTATGATTTGATTTAGGCTTCAGGTTAGGTTAGGTTTGAACTTAGTTTGAGGGAGTCAGTTTAGGGCTACTGTTAGTTTTCGGTTAACTGTTACGGTTGGAGTAAGCGTCAGGGTCAGGTTACGGTTGGGGTTGAGCTTAAGGTGTCTGCCTAGGTTTAGGGTTAGGTGTATGGTTTGATTTAGGCTTCAGGTTAGGTTAGGTCTGAACTTAGTTTGAGGGAGTAAGTTTAGGGCTACTGTTAGTTTTCGTTTAACTGTTACGGTTGGAGTAAGCGTCAGGGTCAGGTTAGGGTGGGGGTTAAGCATAAGGTGTCCGCCTAGGGTTAGGGTTAGGTCTATGGTTTCATTTAGGCTTCAGGTTAGGTTAGGATTGAACTTAGTTTGAGGGAGTAAGTTTAGGGCTACTGTTAGTTTTCGGTTCAGTGTTACGGTTGGAGATAGCGTCAGGGTCAGGTTAGGGTTGTGATTGAGCTTAAGGTGTCCGCCTAGGCTTAGGGTTAGGTCTATGGTTTGAGTTAGGGTCCAGGTTAGGGTAGGTTTGAACTTAGTTTGAGGGAGTAAGTTTAGGGCTACTGTTAGTTTTCGGTTCAGTGTTATGGTTGGAGATAGCGTCAGGGTCTGGTTAGGGTTGTGGTTGAGTTTCAGGTGTCCGCCTAGGGTTAGGGTTAGGGCTATGGTTTGAGTTAGGCTTCAAGTTAGGTTAGGTTTGAAGTTAGTTTGAGGGAGTAAGTTTAGGGCTACTGTTAGTTTTCGGGTAACTGTTACTGTTGGAGTTAGCGTCATGGCCAGGTTAGGGTTGGGGTTGAGCTTAAGGGTCCGCCTAGGGTTAGGGTTAGGTCTGTGGTTTGAGTTAGGCTTCAGGTTAGGTTAGGTTTGAACTTAGTTTGAGGGAGTAAGTTTAGGGCTTCTGTTAGGTTTCGGTTCAGTGTGACGGTTGGAGTTAGCGTGAGGGTCAGGTTAGGGTTGGGTTTGAGCTTCACTTGTCCGCCTAGGGTTAGGGTTAGGTGTATGGTTTGATTTAGGCTTCAGGTTAGGTTAGGTTTGAACTTAGTTTGAGGGAGTAAGTTTAGGGCTACTGGTAGTTTTCGGGTAACTGTTACGGTTGGAGTTTGCATCACGGCCAGGTTAGGGTTGGGGTTGAGCTTAAGGTGTCCACCTAGGGTTAGGGTTAGGTGTATGGTTTGATTTAGGCTTCAGGTTAGGTTATGTTTGAACTTAGTTTGAGGGAGTAAGTTTAGGGCTAATGTTAGTTTTCGGTTAACTGTTACAGTTGGAGTAAGCGTCAGGGTCAGATTAGGTTTGGGGTTGAAGTTAAGGTGTCCGCCTAGGGTTAGGGTTAGTGTATGGTTTGATTTAGGCTTCAGGTTAGGTTAGGTGTGAACTTAGTTTGAGGGAGTAAGTTTAGGGTGATTGTTAGTTTTCGGTTCAGTATTATGGTTGGAGTTAGCGTCAGGGTCAGGTTAGGTTTGGGGTTGAGCTTAAGGTGTCCGCCTAGGGTTAGGGTTAGGTGTATGGTTTGATTTAGGCTTCAGGTTAGGTTAGGTTTGAACTTAGTTTGAGGGAGTAAGTTTAGGGCTACTGTTAGTTTTCGTTTAACTGTTACGGTTGGAGTAAGCGTCAGGGTCAGGTTAGGGTGGGGGTTAAGCATAAGGTGTCCGCCTAGGGTTAGGGTTAGGTCTATGGTTTCATTTAGGCTTCAGGTTAGGTTAGGATTGAACTTAGTTTGCGTGAGTAAGTTTAGGGCTACTGTTAGTTTTCGGTTCAGTGTTACGGTTGGAGATAGCGTCAGGGTCAGGTTAGGGTTGGGGTTGAGCTTCAGGTGTCCGCCTAGGGTTAGGGTTAGGTCTATGGTTTGAGTTAGGCTTCAGGTTAGGTTAGGTTTGAACTTAGTTTGAGGGATTAAGTTTAGGGCTACTGTTAGATTTCGGTTCAGTGTTACGGTTGGAGTTAGCGTGAGGGTCAGGATAGGGTTGGGTTTGAACTTCAGATGTCCGCCTAGGGTTAGGGTTAGGTGTATGGTTTGATTTAGGCTTCAGGTTAGGTTAGGTTGGAACTTAGTTTGAGGCAGTAAGTTTAGGGCTACTGTTAGTTTTCGGGTAACTGTTACGGTTGGAGTTAGCGTCAGGGCCAGGTTAGGGGTGGGGTTGAGCTTAAGGTGTCCGCCTAGGGTTAGGGTTAGGTCTGTGATTTGAGTTAGGGTTCAGGTTAGGTTAGGTTTGAACTTAGTTTGAGGGGGTAAGTTTAGGGCTACTGTTAGTTTTCGGTTCAGTGTTACGGTTGGAGATAGCGTCAGGGTCAGGTTAGCGTTGGGGTTGGGCTTCAGGTTTCCGCCTTGGGTTAGGGTACGGTCTATGGTTTGAGTTAGGCTTCAGGTTAGGTTGGTTTGAACTTAGTTTGAGGGAGTAAGTTTAGGGCTCCTGTTAGTTTTCGGGTAACTGTTACTGTTGGAGTTAGCGTCAGGGCCAGGTTAGGGTTGGGGTTGAGCTTAAGGTGTCCGCCTAGGGTTAGGGTTAGGTGTATGGTTTGATTTAGGCTTCAGGTTAGGTTAGGTTTGAAGTTAGTTTGAGGGAGTAAGTTTAGGGCTACTGTTAGTTTTCGGTTAACTGTTACAGTTGGAGTACGCGTCAGGGTCAGGTTAGGGTGGGGGTTAAGCATAAGGTGTCCGCCTAGGGTTAGGGTTAGGTCTATGATTTGATTTAGGCTTCAGGTTAGGTTAGGTTTGAACTTAGTTTGAGGGAGTCAGTTTAGGGCTACTGTTAGTTTTCGGTTAACTGTTACGGTTGGAGTAAGCGTCAGGGTCAGGTTAGGTTTGGGGTTGAGCTTAAGGTGTCCGCCTAGGGTTAGGGTTAGGTCTGTGGTTTGAGTTAGGCTTCAGGTTAGGTTAGGTTTGAACTTAGTTTGAGGGAGTAAGTTTAGGGCTACTGTTAGTTTTCGGTTCAGTGTTACGGTTGGAGATAACGTCAGGGTCAGGTTAGGGTTGTGATTGAGCTTCAGGTGTCCGCCTAAGGTTAGGGTTAGGTCTATGGTTTGAGTTAGGGTCCAGGTTAGGGTAGGTTTGAACTTAGTTTGAGGGAGTAAGTTTAGGGCTACTGTTAGTTTTCGGTTCAGTGTTACAGTTGGAGATAGCGTCAGGGTCTGGTTAGGGTTGTGCTTGAGTTTCAGGTGTCCGCCTAGGGTTAGGGTTAGGTCTATGGTTTGAGTTAGGCTTCAAGTTAGGTTAGGTTTGAAGTTAGTTTGAGGGAGTAAGTTTAGGGCTACTGTTAGTTTTCGGGTAACTGTTACTGTTGGAGTTAGCGTCATGGCCAGGTTAGGGTTGGGGTTGAGCTTAAGGTGTCCGCCTAGGGTTAGGGTTAGGTCTGTTGTTTGAGTTAGGGTTCAGGTTAGGTTAGGTTTGAACATAGTTTGTGGGAGACAGTTTAGGGCTACTGTTAGTTTTCGTTTAACTGTTACGGTTGGAGTAAGCGTCAGGGTCAAGTTAGGGTGGGGGTTAAGCATAAGGTGTCCGCCTAGGGTTAGGGTTAGGTCTATGGTTTCATTTAGGGTTCAGGTTAGGTTAGGATTGAATTTAGTTTGAGGGAGTAAGTTTAGGGCTACTGTTAGTTTTCGGTTCAATGTTACGTTTGGAGTTAGCGTGAGGGTCCGGTTAGGGTTGGGGTTGAGCTTAAGGTGTCCGCCTAGGGTTAGGGTTAGGTCTGTGGTTTGAGTTAGGCTTCAGGTTAGGTTAGGTTTGAACTTAGTTTGAGGGAGTAAGTTTAGGGCTACTGTTAGTTTTCGGTTCAGTGTTACGGTTGGAGATAGCGTCAGGGTCAGGTTAGGGTTGGGGTTGAGCTTCAGGTGTCCGCCTAGGGTTAGGGTTAGGTCTATGGTTTGAGTTAGGCTTCAGGTTAGGTTAGGTTTGAACTTAGTTTGAGGGATTAAGTTTAGGGCTACTGTTAGATTTCGGTTCAGTGTTACGGTTGGAGTTAGCGTGAGGGTCAGGATAGGGTTGGGTTTGAACTTCAGATGTCCGCCTAGGGTTAGGGTTAGGTGTATGGTTTGATTTAGGCTTCAGGTTAGGTTAGGTTGGAACTTAGTTTGAGGCAGTAAGTTTAGGGCTACTGTTAGTTTTCGGGTAACTGTTACGGTTGGAGTTAGCGTCAGGGCCAGGTTAGGGGTGGGGTTGAGCTTAAGGTGTCCGCCTAGGGTTAGGGTTAGGTCTGTGATTTGAGTTAGGGTTCAGGTTAGGTTAGGTTTGAACTTAGTTTGAGGGGGTAAGTTTAGGGCTACTGTTAGTTTTCGGTTCAGTGTTACGGTTGGAGATAGCGTCAGGGTCAGGTTAGGGTTGGGGTTGAGCTTCAGGTTTCCGCCTTGGGTTAGGGTAAGGTCTATGGTTTGAGTTAGGCTTCAGGTTAGGTTGGTTTGAACTTAGTTTGAGGGAGTAAGTTTAGGGCTCCTGTTAGTTTTCGGGTAACTGTTACTGTTGGAGTTAGCGTCAGGGCCAGGTTAGGGTTGGGGTTGAGCTTAAGGTGTCCGCCTAGGGTTAGGGTTAGGTGTATGGTTTGATTTAGGCTTCAGGTTAGGTTAGGTTTGAAGTTAGTTTGAGGGAGTAAGTTTAGGGCTATTGTTAGTTTTCGGTTAACTGTTACAGTTGGAGTAAGCGTCAGGGTCAGGTAAGAGTGGGGGTTAAGCATAAGGTGTCCGCCTAGGGTTAGGGTTAGGTCTATGATTTGATTTAGGCTTCAGGTTAGGTTAGGTTTGAACTTAGTTTGAGGGAGTCAGTTTAGGGCTACTGTTAGTTTTCGGTTAACTGTTACGGTTGGAGTAAGCGTCAGGGTCAGGTTAGGTTTGGGGTTGAGCTTAAGGTGTCCGCCTAGGGTTAGGGTTAGGTGTATGGTTTGATTTAGGCTTCAGGTTAGGATAGGTTTGAACTTAGTTTGAGGGAGTAAGTTTAGGGCTACTGTTAGTTTTCGTTTAACTGTTACGGTTGGAGTAAGCGTCAGGGTCAGGTTAGGGTGGGGATTAAGCATACGGTGTCCGCCTAGGGTTAGGGTTAGGTCTATGGTTTCATTTAGGCTTCAGGTTAGGTTAGGATTGAACTTAGTTTGCGTGAGTAAGTTTAGGGCTACTGTTAGTTTTCGGTTCAGTGTTACGGTTGGAGATAGCGTCAGGGTCAGGTTAGGGTTGGGGTTGAGCTTCAGGTGTCCGCCTAGGGTTAGGGTTAGGTCTATGGTTTGAGTTAGGCTTCAGGTTAGGTTAGGTTTGAACTTAGTTTGAGGGATTAAGTTTAGGGCTACTGTTAGATTTCGGTTCAGTGTTACGGTTGGAGTTAGCGTGAGGGTCAGGATAGGGTTGGGTTTGAACTTCAAATGTCCGCCTAGGGTAGGGTTAGGTGTATGGTTTTATTTAGGCTTCAGGTTAGGTTAGGTTGGAACTTAGTTTGAGGCAGTAAGTTTAGGGCTACTGTTAGTTTTCGGGTAACTGTTACGGTTGGAGTTAGCGTCAGGGCCAGGTTAGGGGTGGGGTTGAGCTTAAGGTGTCCGCCTAGGGTTAGGGTTAGGTCTGTGATTTGAGTTAGGGTTCAGGTTAGGTTAGGTTTGAACTTAGTTTGAGGGGGTAAGTTTAGGGCTACTGTTAGTTTTCGGTTCAGTGTTACGGTTGGAGATAGCGTCAGGGTCAGGTTAGGGTTGGGGTTGGGCTTCAGGTTTCCGCCTTAGGTTAGGGTAAGGTCTATGGTTTGAGTTAGGCTTCAGGTTAGGTTGGTTTGAACTTAGTTTGAGGGAGTAAGTTTAGGGCTCCTGTTAGTTTTCGGGTAACTGTTACTGTTGGAGTTAGCGTCAGGGCCAGGTTAGGGTTGGGGTTGAGCTTAAGGTGTCCGCCTAGGGTTAGGGTTAGGTGTATGGTTTGATTTAGGCTTCAGGTTAGGTTAGGTTTGAAGTTAGTTTGAGGGAGTAAGTTTAGGGCTACTGTTAGTTTTTGGTTAACTGTTACAGTTGGAGTACGCGTCAGGGTCAGGTTAGGGTGGGGGTTAAGCATAAGGTGTCCGCCAAGGGTTAGGGTTAGGTCTATGATTTGATTTAGGCTTCAGGTTAGGTTAGGTTTGAACTTAGTTTGAGTGAGTCAGTTTAGGGCTACTGTTAGTTTTCGGTTAACTGTTACGGTTGGAGTAAGCGTCAGGGTCAGGTTAGGTTTGGGGTTGAGCTTAAGGTGTCCGCCTAGGGTTAGGGTTAGGTCTGTGGTTTGATTTAGGCTTCAGGTTAGGTTAGGTTTGAACTTAGTTTGAGGGAGTAAGTTTAGGGCTACTGTTAGTTTTCGGTTCAGTGTTACGGTTGGAGATAGCGTCAGGGTCAGGTTAGGGTTGTGATTGAGCTTAAGGTGTCCGCCTAAGGTTAGGGTTAGGTCTATGGTTTGAGTTAGGGTCCAGGTTAGGGTAGGTTTGAACTTAGTTTGAGGGAGTAAGTTTAGGGCTACTGTTAGTTTTCGGTTCAGTGTTACGGTTGGAGATAGCGTCAGGGTCAGGTTAGGGTTGTGATTGAGCTTAAGGTGTCCGCCTAAGGTTAGGGTTAGGTCTATGGTTTGAGTTAGGGTCCAGGTTAGGGTAGGTTTGAACTTAGTTTGAGGGAGTAAGTTTAGGGCTACTGTTAGTTTTCGGTTCAGTGTTACGGTTGGAGATAGCGTCAGGGTCTGGTTAGGGTTGTGCTTGAGTTTCAGGTGTCTGCCTAGGGTTAGGGTTAGGTCTATGGTTTGAGTTAGGCTTCAAGTTAGGTTAGGTTTGAAGTTAGTTTGAGGGAGTAAGTTTAGGGCTCCTGTTAGTTTTCGGGTAACTGTTACTGTTGGAGTTAGCGTCATTGCCAGGTTAGGGTGGGGGGTTGAGCTTAAGGTGTCCGCCTAGGGTTAGGGTTAGGTCTATTGTTTGAGTTAGGGTTCAGGTTACGTTAGGTTTGAACTTAGTTTGTGGGAGACAGTTTAGGGCTACTGTTAGTTTTCGTTTAACTGTTACGGTTGGAGTAAGCGTCAGGGTCAAGTTAGGGTGGGGGTTAAGCATAAGGTGTCCCCCTAGGGTTAGGGTTAGGTCTATGGTTTCATTTAGGGTTCAGGTTAGGTTAGGATTGAATTTAGTTTGAGGGAGTAAGTTTAGGGCTACTGTTAGT
This sequence comes from Tupaia tana, assembly GCA_026018925.1. Classification (NCBI taxonomy): domain Eukaryota; kingdom Metazoa; phylum Chordata; class Mammalia; order Scandentia; family Tupaiidae; genus Tupaia; species Tupaia tana. The sequence goes on along the minus strand of JAKSZU010000008.1, from coordinate 95,721,352 downwards.
TTTCGGTATAATGTTACGTTTGGAGTTAGAGTGAGGGTCCGGTTAGGGTTGGGGTTGAGCTTAAGGTGTCCGCCTAGGGTTAGGGTTAGGTCTGTGGTTTGAGTTAGGCTTCAGGTTAGGTTAGGTTTGAACTTAGTTTGAGGGAGTAAGTTTAGGGCTACTGTTAGTTTTCGGTTCAGTGTTACGGTTGGAGTTAGCGTCAGGGCCAGGTTAGGGTTGGGGTTGAGCTTAAGGTGTCCTCCCAGGGTTAGGGTTAGGTCTGTGGTTTGAGTTAGGCTTCAGGTTAGGTTAGGTTTGAACGTAGTTTGAGGGAGTAAGTTTAGGGCTATTGTTAGTTTTCGGTTCAGTGTTACGGTTGGAGATAGCGTCAGGGTCAGGTTAGGGTTGTGATTCAGCTTCAGGTGTCCGCCTAGGGTTAGGGTTAGGTCTATGGTTAGAGTTAGGGTCCAGGTTAGGTTAGGTTTGAACTTAGTTTGAGGGAGTATGTTTAGGGCTACTGTTTGTTTTCGGTTCAGTGTTACGGTTGGAGATAGCGTCAGGGTCTCGTTAGGGTTGTGGTTGAGTTTCAGGTGTCCGCCTAGGGTTAGGGTTAGGTCTATGGTTTGAGTTAGGCTTCCAGTTAGGTTAGGTTTGAAGTTAGTTTGAGGGAGTAAGTTTAGGGCTACTGTTAGTTTTCGGGTAACTGTTACTGTTGGAGTTAGCGTCAGGGCCAGGTTAGGGATGGGGTTGAGCTTAAGGTGTCCGCCTAGGGTTAGGGTTAGGTGTATGGTTTGATTTAGCCTTCAGGTTAGGTTAGGTTTGAAGTTAGTTTGAGGGAGTAAGTTTAGGGCTATTGTTAGTTTTCGGTTAACTGTTACAGTTGGAGTAAGCGTCAGGGTCAGGTAAGGGTGGGTGTTAAGCATAAGGTGTCCGCCTAGGGTTAGGGTTAGGTCTATGATTTGATTTAGGCTTCAGGTTAGGTTAGGTTTGAACTTAGTTTGAGGGAGTCAGTTTAGGGCTACTGTTAGTATTCGGTTAACTGTTACGGTTGGAGATAGCGTCAGGGTCAGGTTAGGTTTGGGGTTGAGCTTAAGGTGTCCGCCTAGGTTTAGGGTTAGGTGTATGGTTTGATTTAGGCTTCAGGTTAGGTTAGGTTTGAACTTAGTTTGAGGGAGTAATTTTAGGGCTACTGTTAGTTTTCGTTTAACTGTTACGGTTGGAGTAAGCGTCAGGGTCAGGTTAGGGTGGGGGTTAAGCATAAGGTGTCCGCCTAGGGTTAGGGTTAGGTCTATGGTTTCATTTAGGCTTCAGGTTAGGTTAGGATTGAACTTAGTTTGCGTGAGTAAGTTTAGGGCTACTGTTAGTTTTCGGTTCAGTGTTACGGTTGGAGATAGCGTCAGGGTCAGGTTAGGGTTGGGGTTGAGCTTCAGGTGTCCGCCTAGGGTTAGGGTTAGGTCTATGGTTTGAGTTAGGCTTCAGGTTAGGTTAGGTTTGAACTTAGTTTGAGGGATTAAGTTTAGGGCTACTGTTAGAATTCGGTTCAGTGTTACGGTTGGAGTTAGCGTGAGGGTCAGGATAGGGTTGGGTTTGAACTTCAGATGTCCGCCTAGGGTTAGGGTTAGGTGTATGGTTTGATTTAGGCTTCAGGTTAGGTTAGGTTGGAACTTAGTTTGAGGCAGTAAGTTTAGGGCTACTGTTAGTTTTCGGGTAACTGTTACGGTTGGAGTTAGCGTCAGGGCCAGGTTAGGGGTGGGGTTGAGCTTAAGGTGTCCGCCTAGGGTTAGGGTTAGGTCTGTGATTTGAGTTAGGGTTCAGGTTAGGTTAGGTTTGAACTTAGTTTGAGGGGGTAAGTTTAGGGCTACTGTTAGTTTTCGGTTCAGTGTTACGGTTGGAGATAGCGTCAGGGTCAGGTTAGGGTTGGGGTTGGGCTTCAGGTTTCCGCCTTGGGTTAGGGTACGGTCTATGGTTTGAGTTAGGCTTCAGGTTAGGTTGGTTTGAACTTAGTTTGAGGGAGTAAGTTTAGGGCTCCTGTTAGTTTTCGGGTAACTGTTACTGTTGGAGTTAGCGTCAGGGCCAGGTTAGGGTTGGGGTTGAGCTTAAGGTGTCCGCCTAGGGTTAGGGTTAGGTGTATGGTTTGATTTAGGCTTCAGGTTAGGTTAGGTTTGAAGTTAGTTTGAGGGAGTAAGTTTAGGGCTACTGTTAGTTTTTGGTTAACTGTTACAGTTGGAGTACGCGTCAGGGTCAGGTTAGGGTGGGGGTTAAGCATAAGGTGTCCGCCTAGGGTTAGGGTTAGGTCTATGATTTGATTTAGGCTTCAGGTTAGGTTAGGTTTGAACTTAGTTTGAGGGAGTCAGTTTAGGGCTACTGTTAGTTTTCAGTTAACTGTTACGGTTGGAGTAAGCGTCAGGGTCAGGTTAGGTTTGGGGTTGAGCTTAAGGTGTCCGCCTAGGGTTAGGGTTAGGTCTATTGTTTGAGTTAGGGTTCAGGTTACGTTAGGTTTGAACTTAGTTTGTGGGAGACAGTTTAGGGCTACTGTTAGTTTTCGTTTAACTGTTACGGTTGGAGTAAGCGTCAGGGTCAAGTTAGGGTGGGGGTTAAGCATAAGGTGTCCCCCTAGGGTTAGGGTTAGGTCTATGGTTTCATTTAGGGTTCAGGTTAGGTTAGGATTGAATTTAGTTTGAGGGAGTAAGTTTAGGGCTACTGTTAGTTTTCGGTATAATGTTACGTTTGGAGTTAGCGTGAGGGTCCGGTTAGGGTTGGGGTTGAGCTTAAGGTGTCCGCCTAGGGTTAGGGTTAGGTCTGTGGTTTGAGTTAGGCTTCAGGTTAGGTTAGGTTTGAACTTAGTTTGAGGGAGTAAGTTTAGGGCTACTGTTAGTTTTCGGTTCAGTGTTACGGTTGGAGTTAGCGTCAGGGCCAGGTTAGGGTTGGGGTTGAGCTTAAGGTGTCCTCCCAGGGTTAGGGTTAGGTCTGTGGTTTGAGTTAGGCTTCAGGTTAGGTTAGGTTTGAACGTAGTTTGAGGGAGTAAGTTTAGGGCTACTGTTAGTTTTCGGTTCAGTGTTACGGTTGGAGATAGCGTCAGGGTCAGGTTAGGGTTGTGATTCAGCTTCAGGTGTCCGCCTAGGGTTAGGGTTAGGTCTATGGTTAGAGTTAGGGTCCAGGTTAGGTTAGGTTTGAACTTAGTTTGAGGGAGTAAGTTTAGGGCTACTGTTTGTTTTCGGTTCAGTGTTACGGTTGGAGATAGCGTCAGGGTCTGGTTAGGGTTGTGGTTGAGTTTCAGGTGTCCGCCTAGGGTTAGGGTTAGGTCTATGGTTTGAGTTAGGCTTCCAGTTAGGTTAGGTTTGAAGTTAGTTTGAGGGAGTAAGTTTAGGGCTACTGTTAGTTTTCGGGTAACTGTTACTGTTGGAGTTAGCGTCAGGGCCAGGTTAGGGATGGGGTTGAGCTTAAGGTGTCCGCCTAGGGTTAGGGTTAGGTGTATGGTTTGATTTAGGCTTCAGGTTAGGTTAGGTTTGAAGTTAGTTTGAGGGAGTAAGTTTAGGGCTATTGTTAGTTTTCGGTTAACTGTTACAGTTGGAGTAAGCGTCAGGGTCAGGTAAGGGTGGGGGTTAAGCATAAGGTGTCCGCCTAGGGTTAGGGTTAGGTCTATGATTTGATTTAGGCTTCAGGTTAGGTTAGGTTTGAACTTAGTTTGAGGGAGTAAGTTTAGGGCTACTGTTAGTTTTCGGTTCAGTGTTACAGTTGGAGATAGCGTCAGGGTCTGGTTAGGGTTGTGCTTTAGTTTCAGGTGTCCGCCTAGGGTTAGGGTTAGGTCTATGGTTTGAGTTAGGCTTCAAGTTAGGTTAGGTTTGAAGTTAGTTTGAGGTAGTAAGTTTAGGGCTACTGTTAGTTTTCGGGTAACTGTTACTGTTGGAGTTAGCGTCATGGCCAGGTTAGGGTTGGGGTTGAGCTTAAGGTGTCCGCCTAGGGTTAGGGTTAGGTCTATTGTTTGAGTTAGGGTTCAGGTTACGTTAGGTTTGAACTTAGTTTGTGGGAGACAGTTTAGGGCTACTGTTAGTTTTCGTTTAACTGTTACGGTTGGAGTAAGCGTCAGGGTCAAGTTAGGGTGGGGGTTAAGCATAAGGTGTCCCCCTAGGGTTAGGGTTAGGTCTATGGTTTCATTTAGGGTTCAGGTTAGGTTAGGATTGAATTTAGTTTGAGGGAGTAAGTTTAGGGCTACTGTTAGTTTTCGGTATAATGTTACGTTTGGAGTTAGCGTGAGGGTCCGGTTAGGGTTGGGGTTGAGCTTAAGGTGTCCGCCTAGGGTTAGGGTTAGGTCTGTGGTTTGAGTTAGGCTTCAGGTTAGGTTAGGTTTGAACTTAGTTTGAGGGAGTAAGTTTAGGGCTACTGTTAGTTTTCGGTTCAGTGTTACGGTTGGAGTTAGCGTCAGGGCCAGGTTAGGGTTGGGGTTGAGCTTAAGGTGTCCTCCCAGGGTTAGGGTTAGGTCTGTGGTTTGAGTTAGGCTTCAGGTTAGGTTAGGTTTGAACTTAGTTTGAGGGAGTCAGTTTAGGGCTACTGTTAGTTTTCGGTTAACTGTTACGGTTGGAGTAAGCGTCAGGGTCAGGTTAGGTTTGGGGTTGAGCTTAAGGTGTCCGCCTAGGTTTAGGGTTAGGTGTATGGTTTGATTTAGGCTTTAGGTTAGGTTAGGTTTGAACTTAGTTTGAGGGAGTAAGTTTAGGGCTACTGTTAGTTTTCGTTTAACTGTTACGGTTGGAGTAAGCGTCAGGGTCAGGTTAGGGTGGGGGTTAAGCATAAGGTGTCCGCCTAGGGTTAGGGTTAGGTCTATGGTTTCATTTAGGCTTCAGGTTAGGTTAGGATTGAACTTAGTTTGCGTGAGTAAGTTTAGGGCTACTGTTAGTTTTCGGTTCAGTGTTACGGTTGGAGATAGCGTCAGGGTCAGGTTAGGGTTGGGGTTGAGCTTCAGGTGTCCGCCTAGGGTTAGGGTTAGGTCTATGGTTTGAGTTAGGCTTCAGGTTAGGTTAGGTTTGAACTTAGTTTGAGGGATTAAGTTTAGGGCTACTGTTAGATTTCGGTTCAGTGTTACGGTTGGAGTTAGCGTGAGGGTCAGGATAGGGTTGGGTTTGAACTTCAGATGTCCGCCTAGGGTTAGGGTTAGGTGTATGGTTTGATTTAGGCTTCAGGTTAGGTTAGGTTGGAACTTAGTTTGAGGCAATAAGTTTAGGGCTACTGTTAGTTTTCGGGTAACTGTTACGGTTGGAGTTAGCGTCAGGGCCAGGTTAGGGGTGGGGTTGAGCTTAAGGTGTCCGCCTAGGGTTAGGGTTAGGTCTGTGATTTGAGTTAGGGGTCAGGTTAGGTTAGGTTTGAACTTAGTTTGAGGGGGTAAGTTTAGGGCTACTGTTAGTTTTCGGTTCAGTGTTACGGTTGGAGATAGCGTCAGGGTCAGGTTAGGGTTGGGGTTGGGCTTCAGGTTTCCGCCTTGGGTTAGGGTACGGTCTATGGTTTGAGTTAGGCTTCAGGTTAGGTTGGTTTGAACTTAGTTTGAGGGAGTAAGTTTAGGGCTCCTGTTAGTTTTCGGGTAACTGTTACTGTTGGAGTTAGCGTCAGGGCCAGGTTAGGGTTGGGGTTGAGCTTAAGGTGTCCGCCTAGGGTTAGTGTTAGGTGTATGGTTTGATTTAGGCTTCAGGTTAGGTTAGGTTTGAAGTTAGTTTGAGGGAGTAAGTTTAGGGCTACTGTTAGTTTTCGGTTAACTGTTACAGTTGGAGTACGCGTCAGGGTCAGGTTAGGGTGGGGGTTAAGCATAAGGTGTCCGCCTAGGATTAGGGTTAGGTCTATGATTTGATTTAGGCTTCAGGTTAGGTTAGGTTTGAACTTAGTTTGAGGGAGTCAGTTTAGGGCTACTGTTAGTTTTCGGTTAACTGTTACGGTTGGAGTAAGCGTCAGGGTCAGGTTAGGTTTGGGGTTGAGCTTAAGGTGTCCGCCTAGGGTTAGGGTTAGGTCTGTGGTTTGAGTTAGGCTTCAGGTTAGGTTAGGTTTGAACTTAGTTTGAGGGAGTAAGTTTAGGGCTACTGTTAGTTTTCGGTTCAGTGTTACGGTTGGAGATAACGTCAGGGTCAGGTTAGGGTTGTGATTGAGCTTCAGGTGTCCGCCTAAGGTTAGGGTTAGGTCTATGGTTTGAGTTAGGGTCCAGGTTAGGGTAGGTTTGAACTTAGTTTGAGGGAGTAAGTTTAGGGCTACTGTTAGTTTTCGGTTCAGTGTTACAGTTGGAGATAGCGTCAGGGTCTGGTTAGGGTTGTGCTTGAGTTTCAGGTGTCCGCCTAGGGTTAGGGTTAGGTCTATGGTTTGAGTTAGGCTTCAAGTTAGGTTAGGTTTGAAGTTAGTTTGAGGTAGTAAGTTTAGGGCTACTGTTAGTTTTCGGGTAACTGTTACTGTTGGAGTTAGCGTCATGGCCATGTTAGGGTTGGGGTTGAGCTTAAGGTGTCCGCCTAGGGTTAGGGTTAGGTCTATTGTTTGAGTTAGGGTTCAGGTTACGTTAGGTTTGAACTTAGTTTGTGGGAGACAGTTTAGGGCTACTGTTAGTTTTCGTTTAACTGTTACGGTTGGAGTAAGCGTCAGGGTCAAGTTAGGGTGGGGGTTAAGCATAAGGTGTCCCCCTAGGGTTAGGGTTAGGTCTATGGTTTCATTTAGGGTTCAGGTTAGGTTAGGATTGAATTTAGTTTGAGGGAGTAAGTTTAGGGCTACTGTTAGTTTTCGGTATAATGTTACGTTTGGAGTTAGCGTGAGGGTCCGGTTAGGGTTGGGGTTGAGCTTAAGGTGTCCGCCTAGGGTTAGGGTTAGGTCTGTGGTTTGAGTTAGGCTTCAGGTTAGGTTAGGTTTGAACTTAGTTTGAGGGAGTAAGTTTAGGGCTACTGTTAGTTTTCGGTTCAGTGTTACGGTTGGAGTTAGCGTCAGGGCCAGGTTAGGGTTGGGGTTGAGCTTAAGGTGTCCTCCCAGGGTTAGGGTTAGGTCTGTGGTTTGAGTTAGGCTTCAGGTTAGGTTAGGTTTGAACGTAGTTTGAGGGAGTAAGTTTAGGGCTACTGTTAGTTTTCGGTTCAGTGTTACGGTTGGAGATAGCGTCAGGGTCAGGTTAGGGTTGTGATTCAGCTTCAGGTGTCCGCCTAGGGTTAGGGTTAGGTCTATGGTTAGAGTTAGGGTCCAGGTTAGGTTAGGTTTGAACTTAGTTTGAGGGAGTAAGTATAGGGCTACTGTTTGTTTTCGGTTCAGTATTACGGTTGGAGATAGCGTCAGGGTCTGGTTAGGGTTGTGGTTGAGTTTCAGGTGTCCGCCTAGGGTTAGGGTTAGGTCTATGGTTTGAGTTAGGCTTCCAGTTAGGTTAGGTTTGAAGTTAGTTTGAGGGAGTAAGTTTAGGGCTACTGTTAGTTTTCGGGTAACTGTTACTGTTGGAGTTAGCGTCAGGGCCAGGTTAGGGATGGGGTTGAGCTTAAGGTGTCCGCCTAGGGTTAGGGTTAGGTGTATGGTTTGATTTAGGCTTCAGGTTAGGTTAGGTTTGAAGTTAGTTTGAGGGAGTAAGTTTAGGGCTATTGTTAGTTTTCGGTTAACTGTTACAGTTGGAGTAAGCGTCAGGGTCAGGTAAGGGTGGGGGTTAAGCATAAGGTGTCCGCCTAGGGTTAGGGTTAGGTCTATGATTTGATTTAGGCTTCAGGTTAGGTTAGGTTTGAACTTAGTTTGAGGGAGTCAGTTTAGGGCTACTGTTAGTTTTCGGTTAACTGTTACGGTTGGAGTAAGCGTCAGGGTCAGGTTAGGTTTGGGGTTGAGCTTAAGGTGTCCGCCTAGGTTTAGGGTTAGGTGTATGGTTTGATTTAGGCTTCAGGTTAGGTTAGGTTTGAACTTAGTTTGAGGGAGTAAGTTTAGGGCTACTGTTAGTTTTCGTTTAACTGTTACGGTTGGAGTAAGCGTCAGGGTCAGGTTAGGGTGGGGGTTAAGCATAAGGTGTCCGCCTAGGGTTAGGGTTAGGTCTATGGTTTCATTTAGGCTTCAGGTTAGGTTAGGATTGAACTTAGTTTGCGTGAGTAAGTTTAGGGCTACTGTTAGTTTTCGGTTCAGTGTTACGGTTGGAGATAGCGTCAGGGTCAGGTTAGGGTTGGGGTTGAGCTTCAGGTGTCCGCCTAGGGTTAGGGTTAGGTCTATGGTTTGAGTTAGGCTTCAGGTTAGGTTAGGTTTGAACTTAGTTTGAGGGATTAAGTTTAGGGCTACTGTTAGATTTCGGTTCAGTGTTACGGTTGGAGTTAGCGTGAGGGTCAGGATAGGGTTGGGTTTGAACTTCAGATGTCCGCCTAGGGTTAGGGTTAGGTGTATGGTTTGATTTAGGCTTCAGGTTAGGTTAGGTTGGAACTTAGTTTGAGGCAGTAAGTTTAGGGCTACTGTTAGTTTTCGGGTAACTGTTACGGTTGGAGTTAGCGTCAGGGCCAGGTTAGGGGTGGGGTTGAGCTTAAGGTGTCCGCCTAGGGTTAGGGTTAGGTCTGTGATTTGAGTTAGGGTTCAGGTTAGGTTAGGTTTGAACTTAGTTTGAGGGGGTAAGTTTAGGGCTACTGTTAGTTTTCGGTTCAGTGTTACGGTTGGAGATAGCGTCAGGGTCAGGTTAGGGTTGGGGTTGAGCTTCAGGTTTCCGCCTTGGGTTAGGGTAAGGTCTATGGTTTGAGTTAGGCTTCAGGTTAGGTTGGTTTGAACTTAGTTTGAGGGAGTAAGTTTAGGGCTCCTGTTAGTTTTCGGGTAACTGTTACTGTTGGAGTTAGCGTCAGGGCCAGGTTAGGGTTGGGGTTGAGCTTAAGGTGTCCGCCTAGGGTTAGGGTTAGGTGTATGGTTTGATTTAGGCTTCAGGTTAGGTTAGGTTTGAAGTTAGTTTGAGGGAGTAAGTTTAGGGCTACTGTTAGTTTTCGGTTAACTGTTACAGTTGGAGTACGCGTCAGGGTCAGGTTAGGGTGGGGGTTAAGCATAAGGTGTCCGCCTAGGGTTAGGGTTAGGTCTATGATTTGATTTAGGCTTCAGGTTAGGTTAGGTTTGAACTTAGTTTCAGTGAGTCAGTTTAGGGCTACTGTTAGTTTTCGGTTAACTGTTACGGTTGGAGTAAGCGTCAGGGTCAGGTTAGGTTTGGGGTTGAGCTTAAGGTGTCCGCCTAGGGTTAGGGTTAGGTCTATGGTTTGAGTTAGGCTTCAGGTTAGGTTAGGTTTGAACTTAGTTTGAGGGAGTAAGTTTAGGGCTACTGTTAGTTTTCGGTTCAGTGTTACGGTTGGAGATAGCGTCAGGGTCAGGTTAGGGTTGTGATTGAGCTTCAGGTGTCCGCCTAGGGTTAGGGTTAGGTCTATGGTTTGAGTTAGGGTCCAGGTTAGGGTAGGTTTGAACTTAGTTTGAGGGAGTAAGTTTAGGGCTACTGTTAGTTTTCGGTTCAGTGTTACGGTTGGAGATAGCGTCAGGGTCTGGTTAGGGTTGTGCTTGAGTTTCAGGTGTCCGCCTAGAGTTAGGGTTAGGTCTATGGTTTGAGTTAGGCTTCAAGTTAGGTTAGCTTTGAAGTTAGTTTGAGGGAGTAAGTTTAGGGCTACTGTTAGTTTTCGGGTAACTGTTACTGTTGGAGTTAGCGTCATGGCCAGGTTAGGGTTGGGGTTGAGCTTAAGGTGTCTGCCTAGGGTTAGGGTTAGGTCTATTTTTTGAGTTAGGGTTCATGTTACGTTAGGTTTGAACTTAGTTTGTGGGAGACAGTTTAGTGCTACTGTTAGTTTTCGTTTAACTGTTACGGTTGGAGTAAGCGTCAGGGTCAAGTTAGGGTGGGGGTTAAGCAAAAGGTGTCCCCCTAGGGTTAGGGTTAGGTCTATGGTTTCATTTAGGGTTCAGGTTAGGTTAGGATTGAATTTAGTTTGAGGGAGTAAGTTTAGGGCTACTGTTAGTTTTCGGTATAATGTTACGTTTGGAGTTAGCGTGAGGGTCCGGTTAGGGTTGGGGTTGAGCTTAAGGTGTCCGCCTAGGGTTAGGGTTAGGTCTGTGGTTTGAGTTAGGCTTCAGGTTAGGTTAGGTTTGAACTTAGTTTGAGGGAGTAAGTTTAGGGCTACTGTTAGTTTTCGGTTCAGTGTTACGGTTGGAGTTAGCGTCAGGGCCAGGTTAGGGTTGGGGTTGAGCTTAAGGTGTCCTCCCAGGGTTAGGGTTAGGTCTGTGGTTTGAGTTAGGCTTCAGGTTAGGTTAGGTTTGAACGTAGTTTGAGGGAGTAAGTTTAGGGCTACTGTTAGTTTTCGGTTCAGTGTTACGGTTGGAGATAGCGTCAGGGTCAGGTTAGGGTTGTGATTCAGCTTCAGGTGTCCGCCTAGGGTTAGGGTTAGGTCTATGGTTAGAGTTAGGGTCCAGGTTAGGTTAGGTTTGAACTTAGTTTGAGGGAGTAAGTTTAGGGCTACTGTTTGTTTTCGGTTCAGTGTTACGGTTGGAGATAGCGTCAGGGTCTGGTTAGGGTTGTGGTTGAGTTTCAGGTGTCCGCCTAGGGTTAGGGTTAGGTCTATGGTTTGAGTTAGGCTTCCAGTTAGGTTAGGTTTGAAGTTAGTTTGAGGGAGTAAGTTTAGGGCTACTGTTAGTTTTCGGGTAACTGTTACTGTTGGAGTTAGCGTCAGGGCCAGGTTAGGGATGGGGTTGAGCTTAAGGTGTCCGCCTAGGGTTGGGGTTAGGTGTATGGTTTGATTTAGGCTTCAGGTTAGGTTAGGTTTGAAGTTAGTTTGAGGGAGTAAGTTTAGGGCTATTGTTAGTTTTCGGTTAACTGTTACAGTTGGAGTAAGCGTCAGGGTCAGGTAAGGGTGGGGGTTAAGCATAAGGTGTCTGCCTAGGGTTAGGGTTAGGTCTATGATTTGATTTAGGCTTCAGGTTAGGTTAGGTTTGGACTTAGTTTGAGGGAGTCAGTTTAGGGCTACTGTTAGTTTTCGGTTAACTGTTACGGTTGGAGTAAGCGTCAGGGTCAGGTTAGGTTTGGGGTTGAGCTTAAGGTGTCCGCCTAGGTTTAGGGTTAGGTGTATGGTTTGATTTAGGCTTCAGGATAGGTTAGGTTTGAACTTAGTTTGAGGGAGTAAGTTTAGGGCTACTGTTAGTTTTCGTTTAACTGTTACGGTTGGAGTAAGCGTCAGGGTCAGGTTAGGGTGGGGGTTAAGCATAAGGTGTCCGCCTAGGGTTAGGGTTAGGTCTATAGTTTCATTTAGGCTTCAGGTTAGGTTAGGATTGAACTTAGTTTGAGGGAGTAAGTTTCGGGCTACTGTTAGTTTTCGGTTCAGTGTTACGGTTGGAGATAGCGTCAGGGTCAGGTTAGGGTTGTGATTCAGCTTCAGGAGTCCGCCTAGGGTTAGGGTTAGGTCTATGGTTTGAGTTAGGGTCCAGGTTAGGTTAGGTTTGAACTTAGTTTGAGGGATTAAGTTTAGGGCTACTGTTAGTTTTCGGTTCAGTGTTACGGTTGGAGATAGAGTCAGGGTCAGGTTAGGGTTGGGGTTGAGCTTCAGGTGTCCGCCTAGGGTTAGGGTTAGGTCTATGGTTTGAGTTAGGCTTCAGGTTAGGTTAGGTTTGAACTTAGTTTGAGGGATTAAGTTTAGGGCTACTGTTAGATTTCGGTTCAGTGTTACGGTTGGAGTTAGCGTGAGGGTCAGGATAGGGTTGGGTTTGAACTTCAGGTGTCCGCCTAGGGTTAGGGTTAGGTGTATGGTTTGATTTAGGCTTCAGGTTAGATTAGGTTGGAACTTAGTTTGAGGCAGTAAGTTTAGGGCTACTGTTAGTTTTCGGGTAACTGTTACGGTTGGAGTTAGCGTCAGGGCCAGGTTAGGGTTGGGGTTGAGCTTAAGGTGTCCGCCTAGGGTTAGGGTTAGGTCTGTGATTTGATTTAGGGTTCAGGTTAGGTTAGGTTTGAACTTAGTTTGAGGGGGTAAGTTTAGGGCTACTGTTAGTTTTCGGTTCAGTGTTACGGTTCGAGATAGCGTCAGGGTCAGGTTAGGGTTGGGGTTGAGCTTCAGGTTTCCGCCTTGGGTTAGGGTAAGGTCTATGGTTTGAGTTAGGCTTCAGGTTAGGTTGGTTTGAACTTAGTTTGAGGGAGTAAGTTTAGGGCTCCTGTTAGTTTTCGGGTAACTGTTACTGTTGGAGTTAGCGTCAGGGCCAGGTTAGGGTTGTGGTTGAGCTTAAGGTGTCCGCCTAGGGTTAGGGTTAGGTGTATGGTTTGATTTAGGCTTCAGGTTAGGTTAGGTTTGAAGTTAGTTTGAGGGAGTAAGTTTAGGGCTACTGTTAGTTTTCGGTTAACTGTTACAGTTGGAGTACGCGTCAGGGTCAGGTTAGGGTTTGGGTTAAGCATAAGGTGTCCACCTAGGGTTAGGGTTAGGTCTATGATTTGATTTAGGCTTCAGGTTAGGTTAGGTTTGAACTTAGTTTGAGTGAGTCAGTTTAGGGCTACTGTTAGTTTTCGGTTAACTGTTACGGTTGGAGTAAGCGTCAGGGTCAGGTTAGGTTTGGGGTTGAGCTTAAGGTGTCCGCCTTGGGTTAGGGTTAGTTCTGTGGTTTGAGTTAGGCTTCAGGTTAGGTTAGGTTTGAACTTAGTTTGAGGGAGTAAGTTTAGGGCTACTGTTATTTTTCTGGTAACTGTTACTGTTGGAGTTAGCGTCAGGGCCAGGTTAGGGTTGGGGTTGAGCTTAAGGTGTCCGCCTAGGGTTAGGGTTAGGTCTGTGGTTTGAGTTAGGCTCCAGGTCAGGTTAGGTTTGAACTTAGTTTGAGGGAGTAAGTTTAGGGCTACTGTTAGTTTTCGGTTCAGTCTTAAGGTTGGAGATAGCGTCAGGGTCAGGTTAGGGTTGGAGTTGAGCTTAAGGTGTCCGCCTAGGGTGAGGGTTAGGTCTGTGGTTTGATTTAGGCTTCAGGTTAGGTTACGTTTGAACTTAGTTTGAGTGAGTAAGTTTAGGGCTACTGTTAGTTTTCGGTTCAGTGTTACGGTTGGAGATAGCGTCAGGGTCAGGTTACGGTTGGGGTTGAGCTTCAGGTGTCCGCCTATTGTTAGCTTTAGGTATGATTTGAGTTAGGCTTCAGGTTATGTTAGGTTTGAACTTAGTTTGAGGGAGTAAGTTTAGGCCTATTGTATTTTTTGGTTCAGTGTTACGGTTGAATTTAGCCTCAGGGTCAGGTTAGGGTTAGGGTTAAGCTTAAGGTGTCCGCCTAGGGTTAGGGTTAGGTCTATTGTTTGAGTTAGGCTTCAGGTTAGGTTAGGTTTGAACTTAGTTTGAGGGAGTAAGTTTAGGGCTACTGTTAGTTTTCGTTTCAGTGTTATGGTTGGAGTTAGCGTGAGGGTCAGGTTAGGGTTGGGGTTGAGCTTAAGGTGTGCTCCCAGGGTTAGGGTTAGGTCTGTGGTTTGAGTTAGGCTTCAGGTTAGGTTAGGTTTGAACGTAGTTTGGGGGAGTAAGTTTAGGGCTACTGTTAGTTTTCGGTTCAGTGTTACGGTTGGAGATAGTGTCAGGGTCAGGTTAGGGTTGTGATTCAGCTTCAGGAGTCCGCCTAGGGTTAGGGTTAGGTCTATGGTTTGAGTTAGTGTCCAGGTTAGGTTAGGTTTGAACTTAGTTTGAGGGAGTAAGTTTATGGCTACTCTTAGTTTTCGGTTCAGTGTTACGGTTGGAGATAGCGTCAGGGTCAGGTTAGGGTTGGGGTTGAGCTTCAGGTGTCCGCCTAGGGTTAGCTTTAGGTCTATGGTTTGAGTTAGGCTTCAGGTTAGGTTAGGTTTGCACTTAGTTTGAGGGATTAAGTTTAGGGCTACTGTTAGATTTCGGTTCAGTGTTACGGTTGGAGTTAGCGTGAGGGTCAGGATAGGGTTGGGTTTGAACTTCAGGTGTCCGCCTAGGGTTAGGGTTAGGTGTATGGTTTGATTTAGGCTTCAGGTTAGGTTAGGTTGGAACTTAGTTTGAGGCAGTAAGTTTAGGGCTACTGTTAGTTTTCGGGTAACTGTTACGGTTGGAGTTAGCGTCAGGGCCAGGTTAGGGTTGGGGTTGAGCTTAAGGTGTCCGCCTAGGGTTAGGGTTAGGTCTGTGATTTGAGTTAGGGTTCAGGTTAGGTTAGGTTTGAACTTAGTTTGAGGGGGTAAGTTTAGGGCTACTGTTAGTTTTCGGTTCAGTGTTACGGTTGGAGATAGCGTCAGGGTCAGGTTAGGGTTGGGGTTGAGCTTCAGGTTTCCGCCTTGGGTTAGGGAAAGGTCTATGGTTTGAGTTAGGCTTCAGGTTAGGTTGGTTTGAACTTAGTTTGAGGGAGTAAGTTTAGGGCTCCTGTTAGTTGTCGGGTAACTGTTACTGTTGGAGTTAGCGTCAGGGCCAGGTTAGGGTTGGGGTTGAGCTTAAGGTGTCCGCCTAGGTTTAGGGTTAGGTGTATGGTTTGATTTAGGCTTCAGGTTAGGTTAGGTTTGAACTTAGTTTGAGTGAGTCAGTTTAGGGCTACTGTTAGTTTTCGGTTAACTGTTACAGTTGGAGTAAGCGTCAGGGTCAGGTTAGGGTGGGGGTTAAGCATAAGGTGTCCGCCTAGGGTTAGGGTTAGGTCTATGATTTGATTTACGCTTCAGGTTAGGTTAGGTTTGAACTTAGTTTGAGGGAGTCAGTTTAGGGCTACTGTTAGTTTTCGGTTAACTGTTACGGTTGGAGTAAGCGTCAGGGTCAGGTTAGGTTAGGGGTTGAGCTTAAGGTGTCCGCCTAGGTTTAGGGTTAGGTGTATGGTTTGATTTAGGCTTCAGGTTAGGTTACGTCTGAACTTAGTTTGAGGGAGTAAGTTTAGGGCTACTGTTAGTTTTCGTTTAACTGTTACGGTTGGAGTAAGCGTCAGGGTCAGGTTAGGGTGGGGGTTAAGCATAAGGTGTCCGCCTAGGGTTAGGGTTAGGTCTATGGTTTCATTTAGGCTTCAGGTTAGGTTCGGATTGAACTTAGTTTGAGGGAGTAAGTTTAGGGCTACTGTTAGTTTTCGGTTCAGTGTTACGGTTGGAGATAGCGTCAGGGTCAGGTTAGGGTTGTGATTGGGCTTCAGGTGTCCGCCTTGGGTTAGGGTTAGGTGTATGGTTTGATTTAGGCTTCAGGTTAGGTTAGGTTTGAACTTAGTTTGAGGGAGTAAGTTTAGGGCTACTGTTAGGTTTCGGTTCAGTGTGACGGTTGGAGTTAGCGTGAGGGTCAGGTTAGCGTTGGGTTTGAGCTTCAGGTGTCCGCCTAGGGTTAGGGTTAGGTGTATGGTTTGATTTAGGCTTCAGGTTAGGTTAGGTTTGAACTTAGTTTGAGGGAGTAAGTTTAGGGCTACTGGTAGTTTTCGGGTAACTGTTACGGTTGGAGTTTGCGTCACGGCCAGGTTAGGGTTGGGGTTGAGCTTAAGGTGTCCACCTGGGGTTAGGTTTAGGTGTATGGTTTGATTTAGGCTTCAGGTTAGGTTATGTTTGAACTTAGTTTGAGGGAGTAAGTTTAGGGCTACTGTTAGTTTTCGGTTAACTGTTACAGTTGGAGTAAGCGTCAGGGTCAGATTAGGTTTGGGGTTGAAGTTAAGGTGTCCGCCTAGGGTTAGGGTTAGATGTATGGTTTGATTTAGGCTTCAGGTTAGGTTAGGTGTGAACTTAGTTTGAGGGAGTAAGTTTAGGGTGATTGTTAGTTTTCGGTTCAGTATTATGGTTGGAATTAGCGTCAGGGTCAGGTTAGGTTTGGGGTTGAGCTTAAGGTGTCCGCCTAGGGTTAGGGTTAGGTGTATGGTTTGATTTAGGCTTCAGGTTAGGTTAGGTTTGAACATAGTTTGAGGGAGTAAGTTTAGGGCTACTGTTAGTTTTCGGTTCAGTATTACGGTTGGAGATAGCGTCAGGGTCAGGTTAGGTTTGTGATTGAGATTCAGGTGTCCGCCTAGGGTTAGGGTTAGGTCTATGGTTTGAGTTAGGGTCTAGGTTAGGGTAGGTTTGAACTTAGTTTGAGGGAGTAAGTTTAGGGCTACTGTTAGTTTTCGGTTCAGTGTTACGGTTGGAGATAGCGTCAGGGTCTGGTTAGGGTTGTGCTTGAGTTTCAGGTGTCCGCCTAGGGTTAGGGTTAGGTCTATGGTTTGAGGTAGGCTTCAAGTTAGTTTAGGTTTGAAGTTAGTTTGAGGGAGTAAGTTTAGGGCTACTGTTAGTTTTCGGGTAACTCTTACTTTTGGAGTTAGCGTCATGGCCAGGTTAGGGTTGGGGTTGAGCTTAAGGTGTCCGCCTAGGGTTAGGGTTAGGTCTATTGTTTGAGTTAGGGTTCAGGTTAGGTTAGGTTTGAACTTAGTTTGTGGGAGACAGTTTAGGGCTACTGTTAGTTTTCGTTTAACTGTTACGGTTGGAGTAAGCGTCAGGGTCAAGTTAGGGTGGGGGTTAAGCATAAGGTGTCCGCCTAGGGTTAGGGTTAGGTCTATGGTTTCATTTAGGGTTCAGGTTAGGTTAGGATTGAATTTAGTTTGAGGGAGTAAGTTTAGGGCTACTGTTAGTTTTCGGTTCAATGTTACGTTTGGAGTTAGCGTGAGGGTCCGGTTAGGGTTGGGGTTGAGCTTAAGGTGTCCGCCTAGGGTTAGGGTTAGGTCTGTGGTTTGAGTTAGGCTTCAGGTTAGGGTAGGTTTGAACTTAGTTTGAGGGAGTAAGTTTAGGGCTACTGTTAGTTTTCGGTTCAGTGTTACGGTTGGAGATAGCGTCAGGGTCAGGTTAGGGTTGGGGTTGAGCTTCAGGTGTCCGCCTAGGGTTAGGGTTAGGTCTATGGTTTGAGTTAGGCTTCAGGTTAGGTTAGGTTTGAACTTAGTTTGAGGGATTAAGTTTAGGGCTACTGTTAGATTTCGGTTCAGTGTTACGGTTGGAGTTAGCGTGAGGGTCAGGATAGGGTTGGGTTTGAACTTCAGATGTCCGCCTAGGGTTAGGGTTAGGTGTATGGTTTGATTTAGGCTTCAGGTTAGGTTAGGTTGGAACTTAGTTTGAGGCAGTAAGTTTAGGGCTACTGTTAGTTTTCGGGTAACTGTTACGGTTGGAGTTAGCGTCAGGGCCAGGTTAGGGGTGGGATTGAGCTTAAGGTGTCCGCCTAGGGTTAGGGTTAGGTCTGTGATTTGAGTTAGGGTTCAGGTTAGGTTAGATTTGAACTTAGTTTGAGGGGGTAAGTTTAGGGCTACTGTTAGTTTTCGGTTCAGTGTTACGGTTGGAGATAGCGTCAGGGTCAGGTTAGGGTTGGGGTTGAGCTTCAGGTTTCCGCCTTGGGTTAGGGTAAGGTCTATGGTTTGAGTTAGGCTTCAGGTTAGGTTGGTTTGAACTTAGTTTGAGGGAGTAAGTTTAGGGCTCCTGTTAGTTTTCGGGTAACTGTTACTGTTGGAGTTAGCGTCAGGGCCAGGTTAGGGTTGGGGTTGAGCTTAAGGTGTCCGCCTAGGGTTAGGGTTAGGTGTATGGTTTGATTTAGGCTTCAGGTTAGGTTAGGTTTGAAGTTAGTTTGAGGGAGTAAGTTTAGGGCTACTGTTAGTTTTCGGTTAACTGTTACACTTGGAGTACGCGTCAGGGTCAGGTTAGGGTGGGGGTTAAGCATAAGGTGTCCGCCTAGGGTTAGGGTTAGGTCTATGATTTGATTTAGGCTTCAGGTTAGGTTAGGTTTGAACTTAGTTTGAGTGAGTCAGTTTAGGGCTACTGTTAGTTTTCGGTTAACTGTTACGGTTGGAGTAAGCGTCAGGGTCAGGTTAGGTTTGGGGTTGAGCTTAAGGTGTCCGCCTAGGTTTAGGGTTAGGTGTATGGTTTGATTTAGGCTTCAGGTTAGGTTAGGTTTGAACTTAGTTTGAGGGAGTAAGTTTAGGGCTACTGTTAGTTTTCGTTTAACTGTTACGGTTGGAGTAAGCGTCAGGGTCAGGTTAGGGTGGGGGTTAAGCATAAGGTGTCCGCCTAGGGTTAGGGTTAGGTCTATGGTTTCATTTAGGCTTCAGGTTAGGTTAGGATTGAACTTAGTTTGAGGGAGTAAGTTTAGGGCTACTGTTAGTTTTCGGTTCAGTGTTACGGTTGGAGATAGCGTCAGGGTCTGGTTAGGGTTGTGGTTGAGTTTCAGGTGTCCGCCTAGGGTTAGGGTTAGGTGTATGGTTTGATTTAGGCTTCAAGTTAGGTTAGGTTTGAAGTTAGTTTGAGGGAGTAAGTTTAGGGCTACTGTTAGTTTTCGGGTAACTGTTACTGTTGGAGTTAGCGTCAGGGCCAGGTTAGGGTTGGGGTTGAGCTTAAGGTGTCCGCCTAGGGTTAGGGTTAGGTCTGTGGTTTGAGTTAGGCTTCAGGTAAGGTTAGGTTTGAACTTAGTTTGAGGGAGTAAGTTTAGGGCTACTGTTAGGTTTCGGTTCAGTGTGACGGTTGGAGTTAGCGTGAGGGTCAGGTTAGGGTTGGGTTTGAGCTTCAGGTGTCCGCCTAGGGTTAGGGTTAGGTGTATGGTTTGATTTAGGCTTCAGGTTAGGTTAGGTTTGAACTTAGTTTGAGGGAGTAAGTTTAGGGCTACTGGTAGTTTTCGGGTAACTGTTACGGTTGGAGTTTGCGTCACGGCCAGGTTAGGGTTGGGGTTGAGCTTAAGGTGTCCACCTAGGGTTAGGGTTAGGTGTATGGTTTGATTTAGGCTTCAGGTTACGTTATGTTTGAACTTAGTTTGAGGGAGTAAGTTTAGGGCTACTGTTAGTTTTCGGTTAACTGTTACAGTTGGAGTAAGCGTCACGGTCAGATTAGGTTTGGGGTTGAAGTTAAGGTGTCCGCCTAGGGTTAGGGTTAGGTGTATGGTTTGATTTAGGCTTCAGGTTAGGTTAGGTGTGAACTTAGTTTGAGGGAGTAAGTTTAGGGTGATTGTTAGTTTTCGGTTCAGTATTATGGTTGGAGTTAGCGTCAGGGTCAGGTTAGGTTTGGGGTTGAGCTTAAGGTGTCCGCCTAGGGTTAGGGTTAGGTGTATGGTTTGATTTAGGCTTCAGGTTAGGTTAGGTTTGAACTTAGTTTGAGGGAGTAAGTTTAGGGCTACTGTTAGTTTTCGGTTCAGTGTTACGGTTGGAGATAGCGTCAGGGTCAGGTTAGGGTTGTGATTGAGCTTCAGGTGTCCGCCTAGGGTTAGGGTTAGGTCTATGGTTTGAGTTAGGTTCCAGGTTAGGGTAGGTTTGAACTTAGTTTGAGGGAGTAAGTTTAGGGCTACTGTTAGTTTTCGGTTCAGTGTTACGGTTGGAGTTAGCGTCAGGGTCTGGTTAGGGTTGTGCTTGAGTTTCAGGTGTCCGCCTAGGGTTAGGGTTAGGTCTATGGTTTGAGGTAGGCTTCAAGTTAGGTTAGGTTTGAAGTTAGTTTGAGGGAGTAAGTTTAGGGCTCCTGTTAGTTTTCGGGTAACTGTTACTGTTGGAGTTAGCGTCATGGCCAGGTTAGGGTTGGGGTTGAGCTTAAGGTGTCCGCCTAGGGTTAGGGTTAGGTCTATTGTTTGAGTTAGGGTTCAGGTTAGGTTAGGTTTGAACTTAGTTTGTGGGAGACAGTTTAGGGCTACTGTTAGTTTTCGTTTAACTGTTACGGTTGGAGTAAGCGTCAGGGTCAAGTTAGGGTGGGGGTTAAGCATAAGGTGTCCGCCTAGGGTTAGGGTTAGGTCTATGGTTTCATTTAGGGTTCAGGTTAGGTTAGGATTGAATTTAGTTTGAGGGAGTAAGTTTAGGGCTACTGTTAGTTTTCGGTTCAATGTTACGTTTGGAGTTAGCGTGAGGGTCCGGTTAGGGTTGAGGTTGAGCTTAAGGTGTCCGCCTAGGGTTAGGATTAGGTCTGTGGTTTGAGTTAGGCTTCAGGTTAGGTTAGGTTTGAACTTAGTTTGAGGGAGTAAGTTTAGGGCTACTGCTAGTTTTCGGTTCAGTGTTACGGTTGGAGTAAGCGTCAGGGTCAGGTTAGGTTTGGGGTTGAGCTTAAGGTGTCCGCCTTGGGTTAGGGTTAGTTCTGTGGTTTGAGTTAGGCTTCAGGTTAGGTTAGGTTTGAACTTAGTTTGAGTGAGTAAGTTTAGGGCTACTGTTAGTTTTCGGTTCAGTGTTACGGTTGGAGATAGCGTCAGGGTCAGGTTACGGTTGGGGTTGAGCTTCAGGTGTCCGCCTATTGTTAGCTTTAGGTATGATTTGAGTTAGGCTTCAGGTTATGTTAGGTTTGAACTTAGTTTGAGGGAGTAAGTTTAGGCCTATTGTATTTTTTGGTTCAGTGTTACGGTTGAATTTAGCCTCAGGGTCAGGTTAGGGTTAGGGTTAAGCTTAAGGTGTCCGCCTAGGGTTAGGGTTAGGTCTATTGTTTGAGTTAGGCTTCAGGTTAGGTTAGGTTTGAACTTAGTTTGAGGGAGTAAGTTTAGGGCTACTGTTAGTTTTCGTTTCAGTGTTATGGTTGGAGTTAGCGTGAGGGTCAGGTTAGGGTTGGGGTTGAGCTTAAGGTGTGCTCCCAGGGTTAGGGTTAGGTCTGTGGTTTGAGTTAGGCTTCAGGTTAGGTTAGGTTTGAACGTAGTTTGGGGGAGTAAGTTTAGGGCTACTGTTAGTTTTCGGTTCAGTGTTACGGTTGGAGATAGTGTCAGGGTCAGGTTAGGGTTGTGATTCAGCTTCAGGAGTCCGCCTAGGGTTAGGGTTAGGTCTATGGTTTGAGTTAGTGTCCAGGTTAGGTTAGGTTTGAACTTAGTTTGAGGGAGTAAGTTTATGGCTACTCTTAGTTTTCGGTTCAGTGTTACGGTTGGAGATAGCGTCAGGGTCAGGTTAGGGTTGGGGTTGAGCTTCAGGTGTCCGCCTAGGGTTAGCTTTAGGTCTATGGTTTGAGTTAGGCTTCAGGTTAGGTTAGGTTTGCACTTAGTTTGAGGGATTAAGTTTAGGGCTACTGTTAGATTTCGGTTCAGTGTTACGGTTGGAGTTAGCGTGAGGGTCAGGATAGGGTTGGGTTTGAACTTCAGGTGTCCGCCTAGGGTTAGGGTTAGGTGTATGGTTTGATTTAGGCTTCAGGTTAGGTTAGGTTGGAACTTAGTTTGAGGCAGTAAGTTTAGGGCTACTGTTAGTTTTCGGGTAACTGTTACGGTTGGAGTTAGCGTCAGGGCCAGGTTAGGGTTGGGTTTGAGCTTAAGGTGTCCGCCTAGGATTAGGGTTAGGTCTGTGATTTGAGTTAGGGTTCAGGTTAGGTTAGGTTTGAACTTAGTTTGAGGGGGTAAGTTTAGGGCTACTGTTAGTTTTCGGTTCAGTGTTACGGTTGGAGATAGCGTCAGGGTCAGGTTAGGGTTGGGGTTGAGCTTCAGGTTTCCGCCTTGGGTTAGGGAAAGGTCTATGGTTTGAGTTAGGCTTCAGGTTAGGTTGGTTTGAACTTAGTTTGAGGGAGTAAGTTTAGGGCTCCTGTTAGTTGTCGGGTAACTGTTACTGTTGGAGTTAGCGTCAGGGCCAGGTTAGGGTTGGGGTTGAGCTTAAGGTGTCCGCCTAGGGTTAGGGTTAGGTGTATGGTTTGATTTAGGCTTCAGGTTAGGTTATGTTTGAAGTTAGTTTGAGGGAGTAAGTTTAGGGCTACTGTTAGTTTTCGGTTAACTGTTACAGTTGGAGTACGCGTCAGGGTCAGGTTAGGGTGGGGGTTAAGCATAAGGTGTCCGCCTAGGGTTAGGGTTAGGTCTATGATTTGATTTAGGCTTCAGGTTAGGTTAGGTTTGAACTTAGTTTGAGTGAGTCAGTTTAGGGCTACTGTTAGTTTTCGGTTAACTGTTACAGTTGGAGTAAGCGTCAGGGTCAGGTTAGGGTGGGGTTTAAGCATAAGGTGTCCGCCTAGGGTTAGGGTTAGGTCTATGATTTGATTTACGCTTCAGGTTAGGTTAGGTTTGAACTTAGTTTGAGGGAGTCAGTTTAGGGCTACTGTTAGTTTTCGGTTAACTGTTACGGTTGGAGTAAGCGTCAGGGTCAGGTTAGGTTAGGGGTTGAGCTTAAGGTGTCCGCCTAGGTTTAGGGTTAGGTGTATGGTTTGATTTAGGCTTCAGGTTAGGTTACGTCTGAACTTAGTTTGAGGGAGTAAGTTTAGGGCTACTGTTAGTTTTCGTTTAACTGTTACGGTTGGAGTAAGCGTCAGGGTCAGGTTAGGGTGGGGGTTAAGCATAAGGTGTCCGCCTAGGGTTAGGGTTAGGTCTATGGTTTCATTTAGGCTTCAGGTTAGGTTCGGATTGAACTTAGTTTGAGGGAGTAAGTTTAGGGCTACTGTTAGTTTTCGTTTCAGTGTTATGGTTGGAGTTAGCGTGAGGGTCAGGTTAGGGTTGGGGTTGAGCTTAAGGTGTGCTCCCAGGGTTAGGGTTAGGTCTGTGGTTTGAGTTAGGCTTCAGGTTAGGTTAGGTTTGAACGTAGTTTGGGGGAGTAAGTTTAGGGCTACTGTTAGTTTTCGGTTCAGTGTTACGGTTGGAGATAGTGTCAGGGTCAGGTTAGGGTTGTGATTCAGCTTCAGGAGTCCGCCTAGGGTTAGGGTTAGGTCTATGGTTTGAGTTAGTGTCCAGGTTAGGTTAGGTTTGAACTTAGTTTGAGGGAGTAAGTTTATGGCTACTCTTAGTTTTCGGTTCAGTGTTACGGTTGGAGATAGCGTCAGGGTCAGGTTAGGGTTGGGGTTGAGCTTCAGGTGTCCGCCTAGGGTTAGCTTTAGGTCTATGGTTTGAGTTAGGCTTCAGGTTAGGTTAGGTTTGCACTTAGTTTGAGGGATTAAGTTTAGGGCTACTGTTAGATTTCGGTTCAGTGTTACGGTTGGAGTTAGCGTGAGGGTCAGGATAGGGTTGGGTTTGAACTTCAGGTGTCCGCCTAGGGTTAGGGTTAGGTGTATGGTTTGATTTAGGCTTCAGGTTAGGTTAGGTTGGAACTTAGTTTGAGGCAGTAAGTTTAGGGCTACTGTTAGTTTTCGGGGAACTGTTACGGTTGGAGTTAGCGTCAGGGCCAGGTTAGGGTTGGGTTTGAGCTTAAGGTGTCCGCCTAGGATTAGGGTTAGGTCTGTGATTTGAGTTAGGGTTCAGGTTAGGTTAGGTTTGAACTTAGTTTGAGGGGGTAAGTTTAGGGCTACTGTTAGTTTTCGGTTCAGTGTTACGGTTGGAGATAGCGTCAGGGTCAGGTTAGGGTTGGGGTTGAGCTTCAGGTTTCCGCCTTGGGTTAGGGAAAGGTCTATGGTTTGAGTTAGGCTTCAGGTTAGGTTGGTTTGAACTTAGTTTGAGGGAGTAAGTTTAGGGCTCCTGTTAGTTGTCGGGTAACTGTTACTGTTGGAGTTAGCGTCAGGGCCAGGTTAGGGTTGGGGTTGAGCTTAAGGTGTCCGCCTAGGGTTAGGGTTAGGTGTATGGTTTGATTTAGGCTTCAGGTTAGGTTATGTTTGAAGTTAGTTTGAGGGAGTAAGTTTAGGGCTACTGTTAGTTTTCGGTTAACTGTTACAGTTGGAGTACGCGTCAGGGTCAGGTTAGGGTGGGGGTTAAGCATAAGGTGTCCGCCTAGGGTTAGGGTTAGGTCTATGATTTGATTTAGGCTTCAGGTTAGGTTAGGTTTGAACTTAGTTTGAGTGAGTCAGTTTAGGGCTACTGTTAGTTTTCGGTTAACTGTTACAGTTGGAGTAAGCGTCAGGGTCAGGTTAGGGTGGGGTTTAAGCATAAGGTGTCCGCCTAGGGTTAGGGTTAGGTCTATGATTTGATTTACGCTTCAGGTTAGGTTAGGTTTGAACTTAGTTTGAGGGAGTCAGTTTAGGGCTACTGTTAGTTTTCGGTTAACTGTTACGGTTGGAGTAAGCGTCAGGGTCAGGTTAGGTTAGGGGTTGAGCTTAAGGTGTCCGCCTAGGTTTAGGGTTAGGTGTATGGTTTGATTTAGGCTTCAGGTTAGGTTACGTCTGAACTTAGTTTGAGGGAGTAAGTTTAGGGCTACTGTTAGTTTTCGTTTAACTGTTACGGTTGGAGTAAGCGTCAGGGTCAGGTTAGGGTGGGGGTTAAGCATAAGGTGTCCGCCTAGGGTTAGGGTTAGGTCTATGGTTTCATTTAGGCTTCAGGTTAGGTTCGGATTGAACTTAGTTTGAGGGAGTAAGTTTAGGGCTACTGTTAGTTTTCGGTTCAGTGTTACGGTTGGAGATAGCGTCAGGGTCAGGTTAGGGTTGTGATTGAGCTTCAGGTGTCCGCCTAGGGTTAGGGTTAGGTCTATGGTTTGAGTTAGGGTCCAGGTTAGGGTAGGTTTGAACTTAGTTTGAGGGAGTAAGTTTAGGGCTACTGTTAGTTTTCGGTTCAGTGTTACGGTTGGAGATAGCGTCAGGGTCTGGTTAGGGTTGTGGTTGAGTTTCAGGTGTCCGCCTAGGGTTAGGGTTAGGGCTATGGTTTGAGTTAGGCTTCAAGTTAGGTTAGGTTTGAAGTTTGTTTGAGGGAGTAAGTTTAGGGCTACTGTTATTTTTCGGGTAACTGTTACTGTTGGAGTTAGCGTCAGGGCCAGGTTAGGGTTGGGGTTGAGCTTAAGGTGTCCGCCTAGGGTTAGGGTTAGGTCTGTGGTTTGAGTTAGGCTTCAGGTTAGGTTAGGTTTGAACTTAGTTTGAGGGAGTAAGTTTAGGGCTACTGTTAGGTTTCGGTTCAGTGTGACGGTTGGAGTTAGCGTGAGGGTCAGGTTAGGGTTGGGTTTGAGCTTCAGGTGTCCGCCTAGGGTTAGGGTTAGGTGTATGGTTTGATTTAGGCTTCAGGTTAGGTTAGGTTTGAACTTAGTTTGAGGGAGTAAGTTTAGGGCTACTGGTAGTTTTCGGGTAACTGTTACGGTTGGAGTTTGCGTCACGGCCAGGTTAGGGTTGGGGTTGAGCTTAAGGTGTCCACCTAGGGTTAGGTTTAGGTGTATGGTTTGATTTAGGCTTCAGGTTAGGTTATGTTTGAACTTAGTTTGAGGGAGTAAGTTTAGGGCTACTGTTAGTTTTCGGTTAACTGTTACAGTTGGAGTAAGCGTCAGGGTCAGATTAGGTTTGGGGTTGAAGTTAAGGTGTCCGCCTAGGGTTAGGGTTAGATGTATGGTTTGATTTAGGCTTCAGGTTAGGTTAGGTGTGAACTTAGTTTGAGGGAGTAAGTTTAGGGTGATTGTTAGTTTTCGGTTCAGTATTATGGTTGGAATTAGCGTCAGGGTCAGGTTAGGTTTGGGGTTGAGCTTAAGGTGTCCGCCTAGGGTTAGGGTTAGGTGTATGGTTTGATTTAGGCTTCAGGTTAGGTTAGGTTTGAACATAGTTTGAGGGAGTAAGTTTAGGGCTACTGTTAGTTTTCGGTTCAGTATTACGGTTGGAGATAGCGTCAGGGTCAGGTTAGGGTTGTGATTGAGATTCAGGTGTCCGCCTAGGGTTAGGGTTAGGTCTATGGTTTGAGTTAGGGTCCAGGTTAGGGTAGGTTTGAACTTAGTTTGAGGGAGTAAGTTTAGGGCTACTGTTAGTTTTCGGTTCAGTGTTACGGTTGGAGATAGCGTCAGGGTCTGGTTAGGGTTGTGCTTGAGTTTCAGGTGTCCGCCTAGGGTTAGGGTTAGGTCTATGGTTTGAGGTAGGCTTCAAGTTAGTTTAGGTTTGAAGTTAGTTTGAGGGAGTAAGTTTAGGGCTACTGTTAGTTTTCGGGTAACTCTTACTTTTGGAGTTAGCGTCATGGCCAGGTTAGGGTTGGGGTTGAGCTTAAGGTGTCCGCCTAGGGTTAGGGTTAGGTCTATTGTTTGAGTTAGGGTTCAGGTTAGGTTAGGTTTGAACTTAGTTTGTGGGAGACAGTTTAGGGCTACTGTTAGTTTTCGTTTAACTGTTACGGTTGGAGTAAGCGTCAGGGTCAAGTTAGGGTGGGGGTTAAGCATAAGGTGTCCGCCTAGGGTTAGGGTTAGGTCTATGGTTTCATTTAGGGTTCAGGTTAGGTTAGGATTGAATTTAGTTTGAGGGAGTAAGTTTAGGGCTACTGTTAGTTTTCGGTTCAATGTTACGTTTGGAGTTAGCGTGAGGGTCCGGTTAGGGTTGGGGTTGAGCTTAAGGTGTCCGCCTAGGGTTAGGGTTAGGTCTGTGGTTTGAGTTAGGCTTCAGGTTAGGGTAGGTTTGAACTTAGTTTGAGGGAGTAAGTTTAGGGCTACTGTTAGTTTTCGGTTCAGTGTTACGGTTGGAGATAGCGTCAGGGTCAGGTTAGGGTTGGGGTTGAGCTTCAGGTGTCCGCCTAGGGTTAGGGTTAGGTCTATGGTTTGAGTTAGGCTTCAGGTTAGGTTAGGTTTGAACTTAGTTTGAGGGATTAAGTTTAGGGCTACTGTTAGATTTCGGTTCAGTGTTACGGTTGGAGTTAGCGTGAGGGTCAGGATAGGGTTGGGTTTGAACTTCAGATGTCCGCCTAGGGTTAGGGTTAGGTGTATGGTTTGATTTAGGCTTCAGGTTAGGTTAGGTTGGAACTTAGTTTGAGGCAGTAAGTTTAGGGCTACTGTTAGTTTTCGGGTAACTGTTACGGTTGGAGTTAGCGTCAGGGCCAGGTTAGGTGTGGGATTGAGCTTAAGGTGTCCGCCTAGGGTTAGGGTTAGGTCTGTGATTTGAGTTAGGGTTCAGGTTAGGTTAGATTTGAACTTAGTTTTAGGGGGTAAGTTTAGGGCTACTGTTAGTTTTCGGTTCAGTGTTACGGTTGGAGATAGCGTCAGGGTCAGGTTAGGGTTGGGGTTGAGCTTCAGGTTTCCGCCTTGGGTTAGGGTAAGGTCTATGGTTTGAGTTAGGCTTCAGGTTAGGTTGGTTTGAACTTAGTTTGAGGGAGTAAGTTTAGGGCTCCTGTTAGTTTTCGGGTAACTGTTACTGTTGGAGTTAGCGTCAGGGCCAGGTTAGGGTTGGGGTTGAGCTTAAGGTGTCCGCCTAGGGTTAGGGTTAGGTGTATGGTTTGATTTAGGCTTCAGGTTAGGTTAGGTTTGAAGTTAGTTTGAGGGAGTAAGTTTAGGGCTACTGTTAGTTTTCGGTTAACTGTTACACTTGGAGTACGCGTCAGGGTCAGGTTAGGGTGGGGGTTAAGCATAAGGTGTCCGCCTAGGGTTAGGGTTAGGTCTATGATTTGATTTAGGCTTCAGGTTAGGTTAGGTTTGAACTTAGTTTGAGTGAGTCAGTTTAGGGCTACTGTTAGTTTTCGGTTAACTGTTACGGTTGGAGTAAGCGTCAGGGTCAGGTTAGGTTTGGGGTTGAGCTTAAGGTGTCCGCCTAGGTTTAGGGTTAGGTGTATGGTTTGATTTAGGCTTCAGGTTAGGTTAGGTTTGAACTTAGTTTGAGGGAGTAAGTTTAGGGCTACTGTTAGTTTTCGTTTAACTGTTACGGTTGGAGTAAGCGTCAGGGTCAGGTTAGGGTGGGGGTTAAGCATAAGGTGTCCGCCTAGGGTTAGGGTTAGGTCTATGGTTTCATTTAGGCTTCAGGTTAGGTTAGGATTGAACTTAGTTTGAGGGAGTAAGTTTAGGGCTACTGTTAGTTTTCGGTTCAGTGTTACGGTTGGAGATAGCGTCAGGGTCTGGTTAGGGTTGTGGTTGAGTTTCAGGTGTCCGCCTAGGGTTAGGGTTAGGTGTATGGTTTGATTTAGGCTTCAAGTTAGGTTAGGTTTGAAGTTAGTTTGAGGGAGTAAGTTTAGGGCTACTGTTAGTTTTCGGGTAACTGTTACTGTTGGAGTTAGCGTCAGGGCCAGGTTAGGGTTGGGGTTGAGCTTAAGGTGTCCGCCTAGGGTTAGGGTTAGGTCTGTGGTTTGAGTTAGGCTTCAGGTTAGGTTAGGTTTGAACTTAGTTTGAGGGAGTAAGTTTAGGGCTACTGTTAGGTTTCGGTTCAGTGTGACGGTTGGAGTTAGCGTGAGGGTCAGGTTAGGGTTGGGTTTGAGCTTCAGGTGTCCGCCTAGGGTTAGGGTTAGGTGTATGGTTTGATTTAGGCTTCAGGTTAGGTTAGGTTTGAACTTAGTTTGAGGGAGTAAGTTTAGGGCTACTGGTAGTTTTCGGGTAACTGTTACGGTTGGAGTTTGCGTCACGGCCAGGTTAGGGTTGGGGTTGAGCTTAAGGTGTCCACCTAGGGTTAGGGTTAGGTGTATGGTTTGATTTAGGCTTCAGGTTACGTTATGTTTGAACTTAGTTTGAGGGAGTAAGTTTAGGGCTACTGTTAGTTTTCGGTTAACTGTTACAGTTGGAGTAAGCGTCACGGTCAGATTAGGTTTGGGGTTGAAGTTAAGGTGTCCGCCTAGGGTTAGGGTTAGGTGTATGGTTTGATTTAGGCTTCAGGTTAGGTTAGGTGTGAACTTAGTTTGAGGGAGTAAGTTTAGGGTGATTGTTAGTTTTCGGTTCAGTATTATGGTTGGAGTTAGTGTCAGGGTCAGGTTAGGTTTGGGGTTGAGCTTAAGGTGTCCGCCTAGGGTTAGGGTTAGGTGTATGGTTTGATTTAGGCTTCAGGTTAGGTTAGGTTTGAACTTAGTTTGAGGGAGTAAGTTTAGGGCTACTGTTAGTTTTCGGTTCAGTGTTACGGTTGGAGATAGCGTCAGGGTCAGGTTAGGGTTGTGATTGAGCTTCAGGTGTCCGCCTAGGGTTAGGGTTAGGTCTATGGTTTGAGTTAGGTTCCAGGTTAGGGTAGGTTTGAACTTAGTTTGAGGGAGTAAGTTTAGGGCTACTGTTAGTTTTCGGTTCAGTGTTACGGTTGGAGATAGCGTCAGGGTCTGGTTAGGGTTGTGCTTGAGTTTCAGGTGTCCGCCTAGGGTTAGGGTTAGGTCTATGGTTTGAGGTAGGCTTCAAGTTAGGTTAGGTTTGAAGTTAGTTTGAGGGAGTAAGTTTAGGGCTCCTGTTAGTTTTCGGGTAACTGTTACTGTTGGAGTTAGCGTCATGGCCAGGTTAGGGTTGGGGTTGAGCTTAAGGTGTCCGCCTAGGGTTAGGGTTAGGTCTATTGTTTGAGTTAGGGTTCAGGTTAGGTTAGGTTTGAACTTAGTTTGTGGGAGACAGTTTAGGGCTACTGTTAGTTTTCGTTTAACTGTTACGGTTGGAGTAAGCGTCAGGGTCAAGTTAGGGTGGGGGTTAAGCATAAGGTGTCCGCCTAGGGTTAGGGTTAGGTCTATGGTTTCATTTAGGGTTCAGGTTAGGTTAGGATTGAATTTAGTTTGAGGGAGTAAGTTTAGGGCTACTGTTAGTTTTCGGTTCAATGTTACGTTTGGAGTTAGCGTGAGGGTCCGGTTAGGGTTGAGGTTGAGCTTAAGGTGTCCGCCTAGGGTTAGGATTAGGTCTGTGGTTTGAGTTAGGCTTCAGGTTAGGTTAGGTTTGAACTTAGTTTGAGGGAGTAAGTTTAGGGCTACTGCTAGTTTTCGGTTCAGTGTTACGGTTGGAGATAGCGTCAGGGTCAGGTTAGGGTTGGGGTTGAGCTTCAGGTGTACGCCTAGGGTTAGGGTTAGGTCTATGGTTTGAGTTAGGCTTCAGGTTAGGTTAGGTTGGAACTTAGTTTGAGGCAGTAAGTTTAGGGCTACTGTTAGTTTTCGGGTAACTGTTACGGTTGGAGTTAGCGTCAGGGCCAGGTTAGGGGTGGGGTTGAGCTTAAGGTGTCCGCCTAGGGTTAGGGTTAGGTCTGTGATTTGAGTTAGGGTTCAGGTTAGGTTAGGTTTGAACTTAGTTTGAGGGGGTAAGTTTAGGGCTACTGTTAGTTTTCGGTTCAGTGTTACGGTTGGAGATAGCGTCAGGGTCAGGTTAGGGTTGGGGTTGAGCTTCAGGTTTCCGCCTTGGGTTAGGGTAAGGTCTATGGTTTGAGTTAGTCTTCAGGTTAGGTTGGTTTGAACTTAGTTTGAGGGAGTAAGTTTAGGGCTCCTGTTAGTTTTCGGGTAACTGTTACTGTTGGAGTTAGCGTCAGGGCCAGGTTAGGGTTGGGGTTGAGCTTAAAGTGTCCGCCTAGGGTTAGGGTTAGGTGTATGGTTTGATTTAGGCTTCAGGTTAGGTTAGGTTTGAAGTTAGTTTGAGGGAGTAAGTTTAGGGCTACTGTTAGTTTTTTGTTAACTGTTACAGTTGGAGTACGCGTCAGGGTCAGGTTAGGGTGGGGGTTAAGCATAAGGTGTCCGCCTAGGGTTAGGTTTAGGTCTATGGTTAGAGTTAGGGTCCAGGTTAGGTTAGGTTTGAACTTAGTTTGAGGGAGTCAGTTTAGGGCTACTGTTAGTTTTCGGGTAACTGTTACGGTTGGAGTAAGCGTCAGGGTCAGGTTAGGTTTGGGGTTGAGCTTAAGGTGTCCGCCTAGGTTTAGGGTTAGGTGTATGGTTTGATTTAGGCTTCAGGTTAGGTTAGGTTTGAACTTAGTTTGAGGGAGTAAGTTTAGGGCTGCTGTTAGTTTTCGTTTAACTGTTATGGTTGGAGTAAGCGTCAGGGTCAGGTTAGGGTGGGGGTTAAGCATAAGGTGTCCGCCTAGGGTTAGGGTTAGGTCTATTGTTTCATTTAGGCTTCAGGTTAGGTTAGGATTGAACTTAGTTTGAGGGAGTAAGTTTAGGGCTACTGTTAGTTTTCGGTTCAGTGTTACGGTTGGAGATAGCGTCAGGGTTTGGTTAGGGTTGTGGTTGAGTTTCAGGTGTCCGCCTAGGGTTAGGGTTAGGGCTATGGTTTGAGTTAGGCTTCAAGTTAGGTTAGGTTTGAAGTTAGTTTGAGGGAGTAAGTTTAGGGCTACTGTTAATTTTCGGGTAACTGTTACTGTTGGAGTTAGCGTCAGGGCCAGGTTAGGGTTGGGGTTGAGCTTAAGGTGTCCGCCTAGGGTTAGGGTTAGGTCTGTGGTTTGAGTTAGGCTTCAGGTTAGGTTAGGTTTGAACTTAGTTTGAGGGAGTAAGTTTAGGGCTACTGTTAGGTTTCGGTTCAGTGTGACGGTTGGAGTTAGTGTGAGGGTCAGGTTAGGGTTGGGTTTGAGCTTCAGGTGTCCGCCTAGGGTTAGGGTTAGGTGTATGGTTTGATTTAGGCTTCAGGTTAGGTTAGGTGTGAACTTAGTTTGAGGGAGTAAGTTTAGGGTGATTGTTAGTTTTCGGTTCAGTATTATGGTTGGAGTTAGCGTCAGGGTCAGGTTAGGTTTGGGGTTGAGCTTAAGGTGTCCGCCTAGGGTTAGCGTTAGGTGTATGGTTTGATTTAGGCTTCAGGTTAGGTTAGGTTTGAACTTAGTTTGAGGGAGTAAGTTTAGGGCTACTGTTAGTTTTCGGTTCAGTGTTACGGTTGGAGAGAGCGTCAGGGTCTGGTTAGGGTTGTGCTTGAGTTTCAGGTGTCCGCCTAGGGTTAGGGTTAGGTCTATGGTTTGAGGTAGGCTTCAAGTTAGGTTAGGTTTGAAGTTAGTTTGAGGGAGTAAGTTTAGGGCTACTGTTAGTTTTCGGGTAACTGTTACTGTTGGAGTTAGCGTCATGGCCAGTTTAGGGTTGGGGTTGAGCTTAAGGTGTCCGCCTAGGGTTAGGGTTAGGTCTATTGTTTGAGTTAGGGTTCAGGTTAGGTTAGGTTTGAACTTAGTTTGTGGGAGACAGTTTAGGGCTACTGTTAGTTTTCGTTTAACTGTTACGGTTGGAGTAAGCGTCAGGGTCAAGTTAGGGCGGGGGTTAAGCATAAGGTGTCCGCCTAGGTTTAGGGTTAGGTCTATGGTTTCATTTAGGGTTCAGGTTAGGTTAGGATTGAATTTAGTTTGAGGGAGTAAGTTTAGGGCTACTGTTAGTTTTCGGTTCAATGTTACGTTTGGAGTTAGCGTGAGGGTCCGGTTAGGGTTGGGGTTGAGCTTAAGGTGTCCGCCTAGGGTTAGGGTTAGGTCTGTGGTTTGAGTTAGGCTTCAGGTTAGGTTAGGTTTGAACTTAGTTTGAGGGAGTAAGTTTAGGGCTACTGTTAGTTTTCGGTTCAGTGTTACGGTTGGAGATAGCGTCAGGGTCAGGTTAGGGTTGGGGTTGAGCTTCAGGTGTCCGCCTAGGGTTAGGGTTAGGTCTATGGTTTGAGTTAGGCTTCAGGTTAGGTTAGGTTTGAACTTAGTTTGAGGGATTAAGTTTAGGGCTACTGTTAGATTTCGGTTCAGTGTTACGGTTGGAGTTAGCGTGAGGGTCAGGATAGGGTTGGGTTTGAACTTCAGGTGTCCGCCTAGGGTTAGGGTTAGGTGTATGGTTTGATTTAGGCTTCAGGTTAGGTTAGGTTGGAACTTAGTTTGAGGCAGTAAGTTTAGGGTTACGGTTAGTTTTCGGGTAACTGTTACGGTTGGAGTTAGCGTCAGGGCCAGGTTAGGGGTGGGGTTGAGCTTAAGGTGTCCGCCTAGGGTTAGGGTTAGGTCTGTGATTTGAGTTAGGGTTCAGGTTAGGTTAGGTTTGAACTTAGTTTGAGGGGGTATGTTTAGGGCTACTGTTAGTTTTTGGTTAACTGTTACAGTTGGAGTACGCGTCAGGGTCAGGTTAGGGTGGGGGTTAAGCATAAGGTGTCCGCCTAGGGTTAGGGTTAGGTCTGTGGTTTGAGTTAGGCTTCAGGTTAGGTTAGGTTTGAACTTAGTTTGAGGGAGTAAGTTTAGGGCTACTGTTAGTTTTCGGGTAACTGTTACTGTTGGAGTTAGCGTCAGGGCCAGGTTAGGGTTGGGGTTGAGCTTAAGGTGTCCGCCTAGGGTTAGGGTTAGGTCTGTGTTTTGAGTTAGCCTCCAGGTCAGGTTAGGTTTGAACTTAGTTTGAGGGAGTAAGTTTAGGGCTACTGTTAGTTTTCGGTTCAGTGTTACGGTTGGAGATAGCGTCAGGGTCAGGTTAGGGTTGGAGTTGAGCTTAAGGTGTCCGCCTAGGGTGAGGGTTAGGTCTGTGGTTTGATTTAGGCTTCAGGTTAGGTTACGTTTGAACTTCGTTTGAGTGAGTAAGTTTAGGGCTACTGTTAGTTTTCGGTTCAGTGTTACGGTTGGAGATAGCGTCAGGGTCAGGTTATGGTTGGGGTTGAGCTTCAGGTGTCCGCCTATTGTTAGCTTTAGGTCTATGATTTGAGTTAGGCTTCAGGTTATGTTAGGTTTGAACTTAGTTTGAGGGAGTAAGTTTAGGCCTATTGTATTTTTTGGTTCAGTGTTACGGTTGAATTTAGCCTCAGGGTCAGGTTAGGGTTAGGGTTAAGCTTAAGGTGTCCGCCTAGGGTTAGGGTTAGGTCTATTGTTTGAGTTAGGCTTCAGGTTAGGTTAGGTTTGAACTTAGTTTGAGGGAGTAAGTTTAGGGCTACTGTTTGTTTTCGGTTCAGTGTTACGGTTGGAGTTAGCGTGAGGGTAAGGTTAAGGTTGGGGTTGAGCTTAAGGTGTCCCCCAGGGTTAGGGTTAGGTCTGTGGTTTGAGTTAGGCTTCAGGTTAGGTTAGGTTTGAACGTAGTTTGAGGGAGTAAGTTTAGGGCTACTGTTAGTTTTCGGTTCAGTGTTACGGTTGGAGATAGCGTCAGGGTTAGGTTAGGGTTGTGATTCAGCTTCAGGTGTCCGCCTAGGGTTAGGGTTAGGTCTATGGTTTGAGTTAGGGTCCAGGTTAGGTTAGGTTTGAACTTAGTTTGAGGGAGTAAGTTTAGGGCTACTGTTAGTTTTCGGTTAAGTGTTACGGTTGGAGATAGCGTCAGGGTCAGGTTAGGGTTGGAGTTGAGCTTCAGGTGTCCGCCTAGGGTTAGGGTTAGGTCTATGGTTTGAGTTAGGCTTCAGGTTAGGTTAGGTTTGAACTTAGTTTGAGGGATTAAGTTTAGGGCTATTGTTAGTTTTCGGTTAATTGTTACAGTTGGAGTAAGCGTCAGGGTCAGGTTAGGGTGGGGGTTAAGCATAAGGTGTCCGCCTAGGGTTAGGGTTAGGTCTATGATTTGATTTAGGCTTCAGGTTAGGTTAGGTTTGAACTTAGTTTGAGGGAGTCAGTTTAGGGCTACTGTTAGTTTTCGGTTAACTGTTAGGGTTGGAGTAAGCGTCAGGGTCAGGTTAGGTTTGGGGTTGAGCTTAAGGTGTCCGCCTAGGTTTAGGGTTAGGTGTATGGTTTGATTTAGGCTTCAGGTTAGGTTAGGTTTGAACTTAGTTTGAGGGAGTAAGTATAGGGCTACTGTTAGTTTTCGTTTAACTGTTACGGTTGGAGTAAGCGTCAGGGTCAGGTTAGGGTGGGGGTTAAGCATAAGGTGTCCGCCTAGGGTTAGGGTTAGGTCTATGGTTTCATTTAGGCTTCAGGTTAGGTTAGGATTGAACTTAGTTTGCGTGAGTAAGTTTAGGGCTACTGTTAGTTTTCGGTTCAGTGTTACGGTTGGAGATAGCGTCAGGGTCAGGTTAGGGTTGGGGTTGAGCTTCAGGTGTCCGCCTAGGGTTAGGGTTAGGTCTATGGTTTGAGTTAGGCTTCAGGTTAGGTTAGGTTTGAACTTAGTTTGAGGGATTAAGTTTAGGGCTACTGTTAGATTTCGGTTCAGTGTTACGGTTGGAGTTAGCGTGAGGGTCAGGATAGGGTTGGGTTTGAACTTCAGGTGTCCGCCTAGGGTTAGGGTTAGGTGTATGGTTTGATTTAGGCTTCAGGTTAGGTTAGGTTGGAACTTAGTTTGAGGCAGTAAGTTTAGGGTTACGGTTAGTTTTTGGGTAACTGTTACGGTTGGAGTTAGCGTCAGGGCCAGGTTAGGGGTGGGGTTGAGCTTAAGGTGTCCGCCTAGGGTTAGGGTTAGGTCTGTGATTTGAGTTAGGGTTCAGGTTAGGTTAGGTTTGAACTTAGTTTGAGGGGGTATGTTTAGGGCTACTGTTAGTTTTTGGTTAACTGTTACAGTTGGAGTACGCGTCAGGGTCAGGTTAGGGTGGGGGTTAAGCATAAGGTGTCCGCCTAGGGTTAGGGTTAGGTCTATGATTTGATTTAGGCTTCAGGTTAGGTTAGGTTTGAACTTAGTTTGAGTGAGTCAGTTTAGGGCTACTGTTAGTTTTCGGTTAACTGTTTCGGTTGGAGTAAGCGTCAGGGTCAGGTTAGGTTTGGGGTTGAGCTTAAGGTGTCCGCCTAGGGTTAGGGTTAGGTCTGTGGTTTGAGTTAGCCTTCAGGTTAGGTTAGGTTTGAACTTAGTTTGAGGGAGTAAGTTTAGGGCTACTGTTAGTTTTCGGGTAACTGTTACTGTTGGAGTTAGCGTCAGGGCCAGGTTAGGGTTGGGGTTGAGCTTAAGGTGTCCGCCTAGGGTTAGGGTTAGGTCTGTGTTTTGAGTTAGGCTCCAGGTCAGGTTAGGTTTGAACTTAGTTTGAGGGAGTAAGTTTAGGGCTACTGTTAGTTTTCGGTTCAGTGTTACGGTTGGAGATAGCGTCAGGGTCAGGTTAGGGTTGGAGTTGAGCTTAAGGTGTCCGCCTAGGGTGAGGGTTAGGTCTGTGGTTTGATTTAGGCTTCAGGTTAGGTTACGTTTGAACTTCGTTTGAGTGAGTAAGTTTAGGGCTACTGTTAGTTTTCGGTTCAGTGTTACGGTTGGAGATAGCGTCAGGGTCAGGTTACGGTTGGGGTTGAGCTTCAGGTGTCCGCCTATTATTAGCTTTAGGTCTATGATTTGAGTTAGGCTTCAGGTTATGTTAGGTTTGAACTTAGTTTGAGGGAGTAAGTTTAGGCCTATTGTATTTTTTGGTTTAGTGTTACCGTTGAATTTAGCCTCAGGGTCAGGTTAGGGTTAGGGTTAAGCTTAAGGTGTCCGCCTAGGGTTAGGGTTAGGTCTATTGTTTGAGTTAGGCTTCAGGTTAGGTTAGGTTTGAACTTAGTTTGAGGGAGTAAGTTTAGGGCTACTGTTTGTTTTCGGTTCAGTGTTACGGTTGGAGTTAGCGTGAGGGTCAGGTTAGGGTTGGGGTTGAGCTTAAGGTGTCCCCCAGGGTTAGGGTTAGGTCTGTGGTTTGAGTTAGGCTTCAGGTTAGGTTAGGTTTGAACGTAGTTTGAGGGAGTAAGTTTAGGGCTACTGTTAGTTTTCGGTTCAGTGTTACGGTTGGAGATAGCGTCAGGGTCAGGTTAGGGTTGTGATTCAGCTTCAGGTGTCCGCCTAGGGTTAGGGTTAGGTCTATGGTTTGAGTTAGGGTCCAGGTTAGGTTAGGTTTGAACTTAGTTTGAGGGAGTAAGTTTAGGGCTACTGTTAGTTTTCGGTTAAGTGTTACGGTTGGAGATAGCGTCAGGGTCAGGTTAGGGTTGGAGTTGAGCTTCAGGTGTCCGCCTAGGGTTAGGGTTAGGTCTATGGTTTGAGTTAGGCTTCAGGTTAGGTTAGGTTTGAACTTAGTTTGAGGGATTAAGTTTAGGGCTATTGTTAGTTTTCGGTTAATTGTTACAGTTGGAGTAAGCGTCAGGGTCAGGTTAGGGTGGGGGTTAAGCATAAGGTGTCCGCCTAGGGTTAGGGTTAGGTCTATGATTTGATTTAGGCTTCAGGTTAGGTTAGGTTTGAACTTAGTTTGAGGGAGTCAGTTTAGGGCTACTGTTAGTTTTCGGTTAACTGTTACGGTTGGAGTAAGCGTCAGGGTCAGGTTAGGTTTGGGGTTGAGCTTAAGGTGTCCGCCTAGGGTTAGGGTTAGGTGTATGGTTTGATTTAGGCTTCAGGTTAGGTTAGGTTTGAACTTAGTTTGAGGGAGTAAGTTTAGGGCTACTGTTAGTTTTCGTTTAACTGTTACGGTTGGAGTAAGCGTCAGGGTCAGGTTAGGGTGGGGGTTAAGCATAAGTTGTCCGCCTAGGGTTAGGGTTAGGTCTATGGTTTCATTTAGGCTTCAGGTTAGGTTAGGATTGAACTTAGTTTGAGGGAGTAAGTTTAGGGCCACTGTTAGTTTTCGGTTCAGTGTTATGGTTCGATTTAGCCTCAGGGTCAGGTTAGGTTTGGGGTTAAGCTTAAGGTGTCCGCCTAAGGTTAGGGTTAGGTCTATTGTTTGAGTTAGGCTTCAGGTTAGGTTAGGTTTGAACTTAGTTTGAGCGACACAGTTTAGGGCTACTGTTAGTTTTCCTTTAACTGTTACGTTTGGAGTTAGCGTGGGGGTCCGGTTAGTGTTGGGGTTGAGCTTAAGGTGTTCGACTAGGGTTAGGCTTAGGTCTGTGGTTTGAGTTAGGCTTCAGGTTAGGTTAGGTTTGAACTTAGTTTGAGGGAGTAAGTTTAGGGCTACTGTTAGTTTTCGGTTAACTGTTACGGTTGGAGTAAGCGTCAGGGTCAGGTTAGGGTTGGGGTCAAGCTTAAGGTGTCCGCCTAGGGTTAGGGTTAGGTCTATTGTTTGAGTTAGTCTTCAGGTTAGGTTAGGTTTGAACTTAGTTTGAGGGAGTAAGTTTAGGGCTATTGTTAGTTTTCGGTTCAGTGTTACGGTTGGAGTTAGCGTGAGGGTCAGGTTAGGGTTGGGGTTGTGCTTAAGGTGTCCTCCTAGGGTTAGGGTTAGGTCTGTGGTTTGAGTTAGGCTTCAGGTTAGGTTAGGTTTGAACTTAGTTTGAGGGAGTAAGTTTAGGGCTACTGTTAGTTTTCGGGAACTGTTACTGTTGGATTAGCGTCATGGCCAGGTTAGGGTTGGGGTTGAGCTTAAGGTGTCCGCCTAGGGTTAGGGTTAGGTGTATGGTTTCATTTAGGCTTCAGGTTAGGTTAGGTTGGAACTTAGTTTGAGGCAGTAAGTTTAGGGCTACTGTTAGTTTTCGGGTAACTGTTACGGTTGGAGTTAGCGTCAGGGCAAGGTTATGGTTGGGGTTGAGCTTAAGGTGTCCGCCTAGGGTTAGGGTTAGGTCTGTGGTTTGAGTTAGGCTTCAGCTTAGGTTAGGTTTGAACTTATTTTGAGGGAGTAAGTTTAGGGCTACTGTTAGTGTTCGGTTCAGTGTTATGGTGGGAGATAGCGTCAGGGTCAGGTTAGGGTTGGGGTTGAGCTTCAGGTGTCCGCCTAGGGTTAGGGTTAGGTCTATGGTTTGAGTTAGGCTTCAGGTTAGGTTAGGTTTGAACTTAGTTTGAGGGAGTAAGTTTAGGGCTACTGTTAGTTTTCGGTTCAGTGTTACGGTTGGAGATAGCGTCAGGGTCAGGTTAGGGTTGTGATTCAGCTTCAGGTGTCCGCCTAGGGTTAGGGTTAGGTCTATGGTTAGAGTTAGGGTCCAGGTTAGGTTAGGTTTGAACTTAGTTTGAGGGAGTAAGTTTAGGGCTACTGTTTGTTTTCGGTTCAGTGTTACGGTTGGAGATAGCGTCAGGGTCTGGTTAGGGTTGTGGTTGAGTTTCAGGTGTCCGCCTAGGGTTAGGGTTAGGTCTATGGTTTGATTTAGGCTTCCAGTTAGGTTAGGTTTGAAGTTAGTTTGAGGGAGTAAGTTTAGGGCTACTGTTAGTTTTCGGGTAACTGTTACTGTTGGAGTTAGCGTCAGGGCCAGGTTAGGGATGGGGTTGAGCTTAAGGTGTCCGCCTAGGGTTAGGGTTAGGTGTATGGTTTGATTTAGGCTTCAGGTTAGGTTAGGTTTGAAGTTAGTTTGAGGGAGTAAGTTTAGGGCTATTGTTAGTTTTCGGTTAACTGTTACAGTTGGAGTAAGCGTCAGGGTCAGGTAAGGGTGGGGGTTAAGCATAAGGTGTCCGCCTAGGGTTAGGGTTAGGTCTATGATTTGATTTAGGCTTCAGGTTAGGTTAGGTTTGAACTTAGTTTGAGGGAGTCAATTTAGGGCTACTGTTAGTTTTCGGTTAACTGTTAGGGTTGGAGTAAGCGTCAGGGTCAGGTTAGGTTTGGGGTTGAGCTTAAGGTGTCCGCCTAGGTTTAGGGTTAGGTGTATGGTTTGATTTAGGCTTCAGGTTAGGTTAGGTTTGAACTTAGTTTGAGGGAGTAAGTATAGGGCTACTGTTAGTTTTCGTTTAACTGTTACGGTTGGAGTAAGCGTCAGGGTCAGGTTAGGGTGGGGGTTAAGCATAAGGTGTCCGCCTAGGGTTAGGGTTAGGTCTATGGTTTCATTTAGGCATCAGGTTAGGTTAGGATTGAACTTAGTTTGCGTGAGTAAGTTTAGGGCTACTGTTAGTTTTCGGTTCAGTGTTACGGTTGGAGATAGCGTCAGGGTCAGGTTAGGGTTGGGGTTGAGCTTCAGGTGTCCACCTAGGGTTAGGGTTAGGTCTATGGTTTGAGTTAGGCTTCAGGTTAGGTTAGGTTTGAACTTAGTTTGAGGGATTAAGTTTAGGGCTACTGTTAGATTTCGGTTCAGTGTTACGGTTGGAGTTAGCATGAGGGTCAGGATAGGGTTGGGTTTGAACTTCAGATGTCCGCCTAGGGTTAGGGTTAGGTGTATGGTTTGATTTAGGCTTCAGGTTAGGTTAGGTTGGAACTTAGTTTGAGGCAGTAAGTTTAGGGCTACTGTTAGTTTTCGGGTAACTTTTACGGTTGGAGTTAGCGTCAGGGCCAGGTTAGGGGTGGGATTGAGCTTAAGGTGTCCGCCTAGGTTTAGGGTTAGGTCTGTGATTTGAGTTAGGGTTCAGGTTAGGTTAGATTTGAACTTAGTTTGAGGGGGTAAGTTTAGGGCTACTGTTAGTTTTCGGTTCAGTGTTACGGTTGGAGATAGCGTCAGGGTCAGGTTAGGGTTGGGGTTGAGCTTCAGGTTTCCGCCTTGGGTTAGGGTAAGGTCTATGGTTTGAGTTAGGCTTCAGGTTAGGTTGGTTTGAACTTAGTTTGAGGGAGTAAGTTTAGGGCTCCTGTTAGTTTTCGGGTAACTGTTACTGTTGGAGTTAGCGTCAGGGCCAGGTTAGGGTTGGGGTTGAGCTTAAGGTGTCCGCCTAGGGTTAGGGTTAGGTGTATGGTTTGATTTAAGCTTCAGGTTAGGTTAGGTTTGAAGTTAGTTTGAGGGAGTAAGTTTAGGGCTACTGTTAGTTTTCGGTTAACTGTTACAGTTGGAGTACGCGTCAGGGTCAGGTTAGGGTGGGGGTTAAGCATAAGGTGTCCGCCTAGGGTTAGGGTTAGGTCTATGATTTGATTTAGGCTTCAGGTTAGGTTAGGTTTGAACTTAGTTTGAGTGAGTCAGTTTAGGGCTACTGTTAGTTTTCGGTTAACTGTTACGGTTGGAGTAAGCGTCAGGGTCAGGTTAGGTTTGGGGTTGAGCTTAAGGTGTCTGCCTAGGGTTAGGGTTAGGTCTGTGGTTTGAGTTAGGCTTCAGGTTAGGTTAGGTTTGAACTTAGTTTGAGGGAGTAAGTTTAGGGCTATTGTTAGTTTTCGTTTCAGTGTTACGGTTGGAGATAGCGTCAGGGTCAGGTTAGGGTTGTGATTGAGCTTCAGGTGTCCGCCTAGGGTTAGGGTTAGGTCTATTGTTTGAGTTAGGGTCCAGGTTAGGGTAGGTTTGAACTTAGTTTGAGGGAGTAAGTTTAGGGCTACTGTTAGTTTTCGGTTCAGTGTTACGGTTGGAGATAGCGTCAGGGTCTGGTTAGGGTTGTGCTTGAGTTTCAGGTGTCCGCCTAGGGTTAGGGTTAGGTCTATGGTTTGAGTTAGGCTTCAAGTTAGGTTAGGTTTGAAGTTAGTTTGAGGGAGTAAGTTTAGGGCTCCTGTTAGTTTTCAGGTAACTGTTACTGTTGGAGTTAGCGTCATGGCCAGGTTAGGGTTGGGGTTGAGCTTAAGGTGTCCGCCTAGGGTTAGGGTTAGGTCTATTGTTTGAGTTAGGGTTCAGGTTACGTTAGGTTTGAACTTAGTTTGTGGGAGACAGTTTAGGGCTACTGTTAGTTTTCGTTTAACTGTTACGGTTGGAGTAAGCGTCAGGGTCAAGTTAGGGTGGGGGTTAATCATAAGGTGTCCCCCTAGGGTTAGGGTTAGGTCTATGGTTTCATTTAGGGTTCAGGTTAGGTTAGGATTGAATTTAGTTTGAGGGAGTAAGTTTAGGGCTACTGTTAGTTTTCGGTATAATGTTACGTTTGGAGTTAGCGTGAGGGTCCGGTTAGGGTTGGGGTTGAGCTTAAGGTGTCCGCCTAGGGTTAGGGTTAGGTCTGTGGTTTGAGTTAGGCTTCAGGTTAGGTTAGGTTTGAACTTAGTTTGAGGGAGTAAGTTTAGGGCTACTGTTAGTTTTCGGTTCAGTGTTACGGTTGGAGTTAGCGTCAGGGCCAGGTTAGGGTTGGGGTTGAGCTTAAGGTGTCCTCCCAGAGTTAGGGTTAGGTCTGTGGTTTGAGTTAGGCTTCAGGTTAGGTTAGGTTTGAATGTAGTTTGAGGGAGTAAGTTTAGGGCTACTGTTAGTTTTCGGTTCAGTGTTACGGTTGGAGATAGCGTCAGGGTCAGGTTAGGGTTGTGATTGAGCTTCAGGTGTCCGCCTAGGGTTAGGGTTAGGTCTATGGTTTGAGTTAGGTTCCAGGTTAGGGTAGGTTTGAACTTAGTTTGAGGGAGTAAGTTTAGGGCTACTGTTAGTTTTCGGTTCAGTGTTACGGTTGGAGATAGCGTCAGGGTCTGGTTAGGGTTGTGCTTGAGTTTCAGGTGTCCGCCTAGGGTTAGGGTTAGGTCTATGGTTTGAGGTAGGCTTCAAGTTAGGTTAGGTTTGAAGTTAGTTTGAGGGAGTAAGTTTAGGGCTCCTGTTAGTTTTCGGGTAACTGTTACTGTTGGTGTTAGCGTCATGGCCAGGTTAGGGTTGGGGTTGAGCTTAAGGTGTCCGCCTAGGGTTAGGGTTAGGTCTATTGTTTGAGTTAGGGTTCAGGTTAGGTTAGGTTTGAACT
Source organism: Tupaia tana (assembly GCA_026018925.1). Taxonomy (NCBI): domain Eukaryota; kingdom Metazoa; phylum Chordata; class Mammalia; order Scandentia; family Tupaiidae; genus Tupaia; species Tupaia tana. Next base: position 95,679,914 of record JAKSZU010000008.1, on the reverse strand, counting down.
TAGTTTGTGGGAGACAGTTTAGGGCTACTGTTAGTTTTCGTTTAACTGTTACGGTTGGAGTAAGCGTCAGGGTCAAGGTAGGGTGGGAGTTAAGCATAAGGTGTCCGCCTAGGGTTAGGGTTAGGTCTATGGTTTCATTTAGGGTTCAGGTTAGGTTAGGATTGAATTTAGTTTGAGGGAGTAAGTTTAGGGCTACTGTTAGTTTTCGGTTCAATGTTACGTTTGGAGTTAGCGTGAGGGTCCGGTTAGGGTTGGGGTTGAGCTTAAGGTGTCCGCCTAGGGTTAGGGTTAGGTCTGTGGTTTGAGTTAGGCTTCAGGTTAGGTTAGGTTTGAACTTAGTTTGAGGGAGTAAGTTTAGGGCTACTGTTAGTTTTCGGTTCAGTGTTACGGTTGGAGATAGCGTCAGGGTCAGGTTAGGGTTGGGGTTGAGCTTCAGGTGTACGCCTAGGGTTAGGGTTAGGTCTATGGTTTGAGTTAGGCTTCCAGTTAGGTTAGGTTTGAAGTTAGTTTGAGGGAGTAAGTTTAGGGCTACTGTTAGTTTTCGGGTAACTGTTACTGTTGGAGTTAGCGTCAGGGCCAGGTTAGGGATGGGGTTGAGCTTAAGGTATCCGCCTAGGGTTAGGGTTAGGTGTATGGTTTGATTTAGGCTTCAGGTTAGGTTAGGTTTGAAGTTAGTTTGAGGGAGTAAGTTTAGGGCTACTGTTAGTTTTCGTTTAACTGTTACGGTTGGAGTAAGCGTCAGGGTCAGGTTAGGTTTGGGGTTGAGCTTAAGGTGTCCGCCTAGGTTTAGGGTTAGGTGTATGGTTTGATTTAGGCTTCAGGTTAGGTTAGGTTTGAACTTAGTTTGAGGGAGTAAGTTTAGGGCTACTGTTAGTTTTCGTTTAACTGTTACGGTTGGAGTAAGCGTCAGGGTCAGGTTAGGGTGGGGGTTAAGCATAAGGTGTCCGCCTAGGGTTAGGGTTAGGTCTATGGTTTCATTTAGGCTTCAGGTTAGGTTAGGATTGAACTTAGTTTGAGGGAGTAAGTTTAGGGCTACTGTTAGTTTTCGGTTCAGTGTTACGGTTGGAGATAGCGTCAGGGTCTGGTTAGGGTTGTGGTTGAGTTTCAGGTGTCCGCCTAGGGTTAGGGTTAGGGCTATGGTTTGAGTTAGGCTTCAAGTTAGGTTAGGTTTGAAGTTAGTTTGAGGGAGTAAGTTTAGGGCTACTGTTAGTTTTCGGGTAACTGTTACTGTTGGAGTTAGCGTCAGGGCCAGGTTAGGGTTGGGGTTGAGCTTAAGGTGTCCGCCTAGGGTTAGGGTTAGGTCTGTGGTTTGAGTTAGGCTTCAGGTTAGGTTAGGTTTGAACTTAGTTTGAGGGAGTAAGTTTAGGGCTACTGTTAGGTTTCGGTTCAGTGTGACGGTTGGAGTTAGCGTGAGGGTCAGGTTAGGGTTGGGTTTGAGCTTCAGGTGTCCGCCTAGGGTTAGGGTTAGGTGTATGGTTTGATTTAGGCTTCAGGTTAGGTTAGGTTTGAACTTAGTTTGAGGGAGTAAGTTTAGGGCTACTGGTAGTTTTCGGGTAACTGTTACGGTTGGAGTTTGCGTCACGGCCAGGTTAGGGTTGGGGTTGAGCTTAAGGTGTCCACCTAGGGTTAGGGTTAGGTGTATGGTTTGATTTAGGCTTCAGGTTACGTTATGTTTGAACTTAGTTTGAGGGAGTAAGTTTAGGGCTACTGTTAGTTTTCGGTTCAGTGTTACGGTTGGAGATAGCGTCAGGGTCTGGTTAGGGTTGTGCTTGAGTTTCAGGTGTCTGCCTAGGGTTAGGGTTAGGTCTATGGTTTGAGGTAGGCTTCAAGTTAGGTTAGGTTTGAAGTTAGTTTGAGGGAGTAAGTTTAGGGCTCCTGTTAGTTTTCGGGTAACTGTTACTGTTGGTGTTAGCGTCATGGCCAGGTTAGGGTTGGGGTTGAGCTTAAGGTGTCCGCCTAGGGTTAGGGTTAGGTCTATTGTTTGAGTTAGGGTTCAGGTTAGGTTAGGTTTGAACTTAGTTTGTGGGAGACAGTTTAGGGCTACTGTTAGTTTTCATTTAACTGTTACGGTTGGAGTAAGCGTCAGGGTCAAGTTAGGGTGGGGGTTAAGCATAAGGTGTCCGCCTAGGGTTAGGGTTAGGTCTATGGTTTCATTTAGGGTTCAGGTTAGGTTAGGATTGAATTTAGTTTGAGGGAGTAAGTTTAGGGCTACTGTTAGTTTTCGGTTCAGTGTTACGGTTGGAGATAGCGTCAGGGTCAGGTTAGGGTTGGGGTTGAGCTTCAGGTGTACGCCTAGGGTTAGGGTTAGGTCTATGGTTTGAGTTAGGCTTCAGGTTAGGTTAGGTTGGAACTTAGTTTGAGGCAGTAAGTTTAGGGCTACTGTTAGTTTTCGGGTAACTGTTACGGTTGGAGTTAGCGTCAGGGCCAGTTTAGGGGTGGGGTTGAGCTTAAGGTGACCGCCTAGGGTTAGGGTTAGGTCTGTGATTTGAGTTAGGGTTCAGGTTAGGTTAGGTTTGAACTTAGTTTGAGGGGGTAAGTTTAGGGCTACTGTTAGTTTTCGGTTCAGTGTTACGGTTGGAGATAGCGTCAGGGTCAGGTTAGGGTTGGGGTTGAGCTTCAGGTTTCCGCCTTGGGTTAGGGTAAGGTCTATGGTTTGAGTTAGTCTTCAGGTTAGGTTGGTTTGAACTTAGTTTGAGGGAGTAAGTTTAGGGCTCCTGTTAGTTTTCGGGTAACTGTTACTGTTGGAGTTAGCGTCAGGGCCAGGTTAGGGATGGGGTTGAGCTTAAGGTGTCCGCCTAGGGTTAGGTTTAGGTGTATGGTTTGATTTAGGCTTCAGGTTAGGTTAGGTTTGAAGTTAGTTTGAGGGAGTAAGTTTAGGGCTATTGTTAGTTTTCGGTTATCTGTTACAGTTGGAGTAAGCGTCAGGGTCAGGTTAGGGTGGGGGTTAAGCATAAGGTGTCCGCCTAGGGTTAGGGTTAGGTCTATGATTTGATTTAGGCTTCAGGTTAGGTTAGGTTTGAACTTAGTTTGAGGGAGTCAGTTTAGGGCTACTGTTAGTTTTCGGTTAACTGTTACGGTTGGAGTAAGCGTCAGGGTCAGGTTAGGTTTGGGGTTGAGCTTAAGGTGTCCGCCTAGGTTTAGGGTTAGGTGTATGGTTTGATTTAGGCTTCAGGTTAGGTTAGGTTTGAACTTAGTTTGAGGGAGTAAGTTTAGGGCTACTGTTAGTTTTCGTTTAACTGTTACGGTTGGAGTAAGCGTCAGGGTCAGGTTAGGGTGGGGTTAAGCATAAGGTGTCCGCCTAGGGTTAGGGTTAGGTCTATGGTTTCATTTAGGCTTCAGGTTAGGTTAGGATTGAACTTAGTTTGAGGGAGTAAGTTTAGGGCTACTGTTAGTTTTCGGTTCAGTGTTACGGTTGGAGATAGCTTCAGGGTTTGGTTAGGGTTGTGGTTGAGTTTCAGGTGTCCGCCTAGGGTTAGGGTTAGGGCTATGGTTTGAGTTAGGCTTCAAGTTAGGTTAGGTTTGAAGTTAGTTTGAGGGAGTAAGTTTAGGGCTACTGTTAGTTTTCGGGTAACTGTTACTGTTGGAGTTAGCGTCAGGGCCAGGTTAGGGATGGGGTTGAGCTTAAGGTGTCCGCCTAGGGTTAGGGTTAGGTCTGTGGTTTGAGTTAGGCTTCAGGTTAGGTTAGGTTTGAACTTAGTTTGAGGGAGTAAGTTTAGGGCTACTGTTAGGTTTCGGTTCAGTGTGACGGTTGGAGTTAGTGTGAGGGTCAGGTTAGGGTTGGGTTTGAGCTTCAGGTGTCCGCCTAGGGTTAGGGTTAGGTGTATGGTTTGATTTAGGCTTCAGGTTAGGTTAGGTGTGAACTTAGTTTGAGGGAGTAAGTTTAGGGTGATTGTTAGTTTTCGGTTCAGTATTATGGGTGGAGATAGCGTCAGGGTCAGGTTAGGTTTGGGGTTGAGCTTAAGGTGTCCGCCTAGGGTTAGGGTTAGGTGTATGGTTTGATTTAGGCTTCAGGTTAGGTTAGGTTTGAACTTAGTTTGAGGGAGTAAGTTTAGGGCTACTGTTAGTTTTCGGTTCAGTGTTACGGTTGGAGATAGCGTCAGGGTCTGGTTATGGTTGTGCTTGAGTTTCAGGTGTCCGCCTAGGGTTAGGGTTAGGTCTATGGTTTGAGGTAGGCTTCAAGTTAGGTTAGGTTTGAAGTTAGTTTGAGGGAGTAAGTTTAGGGCTACTGTTAGTTTTCGGGTAACTGTTACTGTTGGAGTTAGCGTCATGGCCAGGTTAGGGTTGGGGTTGAGCTTAAGGTGTCCGCCTAGGGTTAGGGTTAGGTCTATTGTTTGAGTTAGGGTTCAGGTTAGGTTAGGTTTGAACTTAGTTTGTGGGAGACAGTTTAGGGCTACTGTTAGTTTTCGTTTAACTGTTACGGTTGGAGTAAGCGTCAGGGTCAAGTTAGGGCGGGGGTTAAGCATAAGGTGTCCGCCTAGGGTTAGGGTTAGGTCTATGGTTTCATTTAGGGTTCAGGTTAGGTTAGGATTGAATTTAGTTTGAGGGAGTAAGTTTAGGGCTACTGTTAGTTTTCGGTTCAATGTTACGTTTGGAGTTAGCGTGAGGGTCCGGTTAGGGTTGGGGTTGAGCTTAAGGTGTCCGCCTAGGGTTAGGGTTAGGTCTGTGGTTTGAGTTAGGCTTCAGGTTAGGTTAGGTTTGAACTTAGTTTGAGGGAGTAAGTTTAGGGCTACTGTTAGTTTTCGGTTCAGTGTTACGGTTGGAGATAGCGTCAGGGTCCGGTTAGGGTTGGGGTTGAGCTTCAGGTGTCCGCCTAGGGTTAGGGTTAGGTCTATGGTTTGAGTTAGGCTTCAGGTTAGGTTAGGTTTGAACTTAGTTTGAGGGATTAAGTTTAGGGCTACTGTTAGATTTCGGTTCAGTGTTACGGTTGGAGTTAGCGTGAGGGTCAGGATAGGGTTGGGTTTGAACTTCAGGTGTCCGCCTAGGGTTAGGGTTAGGTGTATGGTTTGATTTAGGCTTCAGGTTAGGTTAGGTTGGAACTTAGTTTGAGGCAGTAAGTTTAGGGTTACGGTTAGTTTTCGGGTAACTGTTACGGTTGGAGTTAGCGTCAGGGCCAGGTTAGGGTTGGGGTTGAGCTTAAGGTGTCCGCCTAGGGTTAGGGTTAGGTCTGTGATTTGAGTTAGGGTTCAGGTTAGGTTAGGTTTGAACTTAGTTTGAGGGGGTATGTTTAGGGCTACTGTTAGTTTTTGGTTAACTGTTACAGTTGGAGTACGCGTCAGGGTCAGGTTAGGGTGGGGGTTAAGCATAAGGTGTCCGCCTAGGGTTAGGGTTAGGTCTATGATTTGATTTAGGCTTCAGGTTAGGTTAGGTTTGAACTTAGTTTGAGTGAGTCAGTTTAGGGCTACTGTTAGTTTTCGGTTAACTGTTACGGTTGGAGTAAGCGTCAGGGTCAGGTTAGGTTTGGGGTTGAGCTTAAGGTGTCCGCCTAGGGTTAGGGTTAGGTCTGTGGTTTGAGTTAGGCTTCAGGTTAGGTTAGGTTTGAACTTAGTTTGAGGGAGTAAGTTTAGGGCTACTGTTTGTTTTCGGTTCAGTGTTACGGTTGGAGATAGCGTCAGGGTCAGGTTAGGGTTGGGGTTGAGCTTCAGGTGTATGCCTAGGGTTAGGGTTAGGTCTATGGTTTGAGTTAGGCTTCAGGTTAGGTTAGGTTGGAACTTAGTTTGAGGCAGAAAGTTTAGGGCTACTGTTAGTTTTCGGGTAACTGTTACGGTTGGAGTTAGCGTCAGGGCCAGGTTAGGGGTGGGGTTGAGCTTAAGGTGTCCGCCTAGGGTTAGGGTTAGGTCTGTGATTTGAGTTAGGGTTCAGGTTAGGTTAGGTTTGAACTTAGTTTGAGGGGGTAAGTTTAGGGCTACTGTTAGTTTTCGGTTCAGTGTTACGGTTGGAGATAGCGTCAGGGTCAGGTTAGGGTTGGGGTTGAGCTTCAGGTTTCCGCCTTGGCTTAGGGTAAGGTCTATGGTTTGAGTTAGTCTTCAGGTTAGGTTGGTTTGAACTTAGTTTGAGGGAGTAAGTTTAGGGCTCCTGTTAGTTTTCGGGTAACTGTTACTGTTGGAGTTAGCGTCAGGGCCAGGTTAGGGTTGGGGTTGAGCTTAAGGTGTCCGCCTAGGGTTAGGGTTAGGTGTATGGTTTGATTTAGGCTTCAGGTTAGGTTAGGTTTGAAGTTAGTTTGAGGGAGTAAGTTTAGGGCTACTGTTAGTTTTTGGTTAACTGTTACAGTTGGAGTACGCGTCAGGGTCAGGTTACGGTGGGGGTTAAGCATAAGGTGTCCGCCTAGGGTTAGGTTTAGGTCTATGGTTAGAGTTAGGGTCCAGGTTAGGTTTGGTTTGAACTTAGTTTGAGGGAGTAAGTTTAGGGCTACTGTTTGTTTTCGGTTCAGTGTTACGGTTGGAGATAGCGTCAGGGTCTGGTTAGGGTTGTGGTTGAGTTTCAGGTGTCCGCCTAGGGTTAGGGTTAGGTCTATGGTTTGAGTTAGGCTTCCAGTTAGGTTAGGTTTGAAGTTAGTTTGAGGGAGTAAGTTTAGGGCTACTGTTAGTTTTCGGGTAACTGTTACTGTTGGTGTTAGCGTCAGGGCCAGGTTAGGGATGGGGTTGAGCTTAAGGTGTCCGCCTAGGGTTAGGGTTAGGTGTATGGTTTGATTTAGGCTTCAGGTTAGGTTAGGTTTGAAGTTAGTTTGAGGGAGTAAGTTTAGGGCTATTGTTAGTTTTCGGTTAACTGTTACAGTTGGAGTAAGCGTCAGGGTCAGGTTAGGGTGGGGGTTAAGCATAAGGTGTCCGCCTAGGGTTAGGGTTAGGTCTATGATTTGATTTAGGCTTCAGGTTAGGTTAGGTTTGAACTTAGTTTGAGGGAGTCAGTTTAGGGCTACTGTTAGTTTTCGGTTAACTGTTACGGTTGGAGTAAGCGTCAGGGTCAGGTTAGGTTTGGGGTTGAGCTTAAGTTGTCCGCCTAGGTTTAGGGTTAGGTGTATGGTTTGATTTAGGCTTCAGGTTAGGTTAGGTTTGAACTTAGTTTGAGGGAGTAAGTTTAGGGCTACTGTTAGTTTTCGTTTAACTGTTACGGTTGGAGTAAGCGTCAGGGTCAGGTTAGGGTGGGGGTTAAGCATAAGGTGTCCGCCTAGGGTTAGGGTTAGGTCTATGGTTTCATTTAGGCTTCAGGTTAGGTTAGGATTGAACTTAGTTTGAGGGAGTAAGTTTAGGGCTACTGTTAGGTTTCGGTTCAGTGTGACGGTTGGAGTTAGTGTGAGGGTCAGGTTAGGGTTGGGTTTGAGCTTCAGGTGTCCGCCTAGGGTTAGGGTTAGGTGTATGGTTTGATTTAGGCTTCAGGTTAGGTTAGGTGTGAACTTAGTTTGAGGGAGTAAGTTTAGGGTGATTGTTAGTTTTCGGTTCAGTATTATGGGTGGAGATAGCGTCAGGGTCAGGTTAGGTTTGGGGTTGAGCTTAAGGTGTCCGCCTAGGGTTAGGGTTAGGTGTATGGTTTGATTTAGGCTTCAGGTTAGGTTAGGTTTGAACTTAGTTTGAGGGAGTAAGTTTAGGGCTACTGTTAGTTTTCGGTTCAGTGTTACGGTTGGAGATAGCGTCAGGGTCTGGTTATGGTTGTGCTTGAGTTTCAGGTGTCCGCCTAGGGTTAGGGTTAGGTCTATGGTTTGAGGTAGGCTTCAAGTTAGGTTAGGTTTGAAGTTAGTTTGAGGGAGTAAGTTTAGGGCTACTGTTAGTTTTCGGGTAACTGTTACTGTTGGAGTTAGCGTCATGGCCAGGTTAGGGTTGGGGTTGAGCTTAAGGTGTCCGCCTAGGGTTAGGGTTAGGTCTATTGTTTGAGTTAGGGTTCAGGTTAGGTTAGGTTTGAACTTAGTTTGTGGGAGACAGTTTAGGGCTACTGTTAGTTTTCGTTTAACTGTTACGGTTGGAGTAAGCGTCAGGGTCAAGTTAGGGCGGGGGTTAAGCATAAGGTGTCCGCCTAGGGTTAGGGTTAGGTCTATGGTTTCATTTAGGGTTCAGGTTAGGTTAGGATTGAATTTAGTTTGAGGGAGTAAGTTTAGGGCTACTGTTAGTTTTCGGTTCAATGTTACGTTTGGAGTTAGCGTGAGGGTCCGGTTAGGGTTGGGGTTGAGCTTAAGGTGTCCGCCTAGGGTTAGGGTTAGGTCTGTGGTTTGAGTTAGGCTTCAGGTTAGGTTAGGTTTGAACTTAGTTTGAGGGAGTAAGTTTAGGGCTACTGTTAGTTTTCGGTTCAGTGTTACGGTTGGAGATAGCGTCAGGGTCAGGTTAGGGTTGGGGTTGAGCTTCAGGTGTCCGCCTAGGGTTAGGGTTAGGTCTATGGTTTGAGTTAGGCTTCAGGTTAGGTTAGGTTTGAACTTAGTTTGAGGGATTAAGTTTAGGGCTACTGTTAGATTTCGGTTCAGTGTTACGGTTGGAGTTAGCGTGAGGGTCAGGATAGGGTTGGGTTTGAACTTCAGGTGTCCGCCTAGGGTTAGGGTTAGGTGTATGGTTTGATTTAGGCTTCAGGTTAGGTTAGGTTGGAACTTAGTTTGAGGCAGTAAGTTTAGGGTTACGGTTAGTTTTCGGGTAACTGTTACGGTTGGAGTTAGCGTCAGGGCCAGGTTAGGGTTGGGGTTGAGCTTAAGGTGTCCGCCTAGGGTTAGGGTTAGGTCTGTGATTTGAGTTAGGGTTCAGGTTAGGTTAGGTTTGAACTTAGTTTGAGGGGGTATGTTTAGGGCTACTGTTAGTTTTTGGTTAACTGTTACAGTTGGAGTACGCGTCAGGGTCAGGTTAGGGTGGGGGTTAAGCATAAGGTGTCCGCCTAGGGTTAGGGTTAGGTCTATGATTTGATTTAGGCTTCAGGTTAGGTTAGGTTTGAACTTAGTTTGAGTGAGTCAGTTTAGGGCTACTGTTAGTTTTCGGTTAACTGTTACGGTTGGAGTAAGCGTCAGGGTCAGGTTAGGTTTGGGGTTGAGCTTAAGGTGTCCGCCTAGGGTTAGGGTTAGGTCTGTGGTTTGAGTTAGGCTTCAGGTTAGGTTAGGTTTGAACTTAGTTTGAGGGAGTAAGTTTAGGGCTACTGTTTGTTTTCGGTTCAGTGTTACGGTTGGAGATAGCGTCAGGGTCAGGTTAGGGTTGGGGTTGAGCTTCAGGTGTATGCCTAGGGTTAGGGTTAGGTCTATGGTTTGAGTTAGGCTTCAGGTTAGGTTAGGTTGGAACTTAGTTTGAGGCAGTAAGTTTAGGGCTACTGTTAGTTTTCGGGTAACTGTTACGGTTGGAGTTAGCGTCAGGGCCAGGTTAGGGGTGGGGTTGAGCTTAAGGTGTCCGCCTAGGGTTAGGGTTAGGTCTGTGATTTGAGTTAGGGTTCAGGTTAGGTTAGGTTTGAACTTAGTTTGAGGGGGTAAGTTTAGGGCTACTGTTAGTTTTCGGTTCAGTGTTACGGTTGGAGATAGCGTCAGGGTCAGGTTAGGTTTGGGGTTGAGCTTCAGGTTTCCGCCTTGGGTTAGGGTAAGGTCTATGGTTTGAGTTAGTCTTCAGGTTAGGTTGGTTTGAACTTAGTTTGAGGGAGTAAGTTTAGGGCTCCTGTTAGTTTTCGGGTAACTGTTACTGTTGGAGTTAGCGTCAGGGCCAGGTTAGGGTTGGGGTTGAGCTTAAGGTGTCCGCCTAGGGTTAGGGTTAGGTGTATGGTTTGATTTAGGCTTCAGGTTAGGTTAGGTTTGAAGTTAGTTTGAGGGAGTAAGTTTAGGGCTACTGTTAGTTTTTGGTTAACTGTTACAGTTGGAGTACGCGTCAGGGTCAGGTTACGGTGGGGGTTAAGCATAAGGTGTCCGCCTAGGGTTAGGTTTAGGTCTATGGTTAGAGTTAGGGTCCAGGTTAGGTTTGGTTTGAACTTAGTTTGAGGGAGTAAGTTTAGGGCTACTGTTTGTTTTCGGTTCAGTGTTACGGTTGGAGATAGCGTCAGGGTCTGGTTAGGGTTGTGGTTGAGTTTCAGGTGTCCGCCTAGGGTTAGGGTTAGGTCTATGGTTTGAGTTAGGCTTCCAGTTAGGTTAGGTTTGAAGTTAGTTTGAGGGAGTAAGTTTAGGGCTACTGTTAGTTTTCGGGTAACTGTTACTGTTGGTGTTAGCGTCAGGGCCAGGTTAGGGATGGGGTTGAGCTTAAGGTGTCCGCCTAGGGTTAGGGTTAGGTGTATGGTTTGATTTAGGCTTCAGGTTAGGTTAGGTTTGAAGTTAGTTTGAGGGAGTAAGTTTAGGGCTATTGTTAGTTTTCGGTTAACTGTTACAGTTGGAGTAAGCGTCAGGGTCAGGTTAGGGTGGGGGTTAAGCATAAGGTGTCCGCCTAGGGTTAGGGTTAGGTCTATGATTTGATTTAGGCTTCAGGTTAGGTTAGGTTTGAACTTAGTTTGAGGGAGTCAGTTTAGGGCTACTGTTAGTTTTCGGTTAACTGTTACGGTTGGAGTAAGCGTCAGGGTCAGGTTAGGTTTGGGGTTGAGCTTAAGTTGTCCGCCTAGGTTTAGGGTTAGGTGTATGGTTTGATTTAGGCTTCAGGTTAGGTTAGGTTTGAACTTAGTTTGAGGGAGTAAGTTTAGGGCTACTGTTAGTTTTCGTTTAACTGTTACGGTTGGAGTAAGCGTCAGGGTCAGGTTAGGGTGGGGGTTAAGCATAAGGTGTCCGCCTAGGGTTAGGGTTAGGTCTATGGTTTCATTTAGGCTTCAGGTTAGGTTAGGATTGAACTTAGTTTGAGGGAGTAAGTTTAGGGCTACTGTTAGTTTTCGGTTCAGTGTTACGGTTGGAGATAGCGTCAGGGTTTGGTTAGGGTTGTGGTTGAGTTTCAGGTGTCCGCCTAGGGTTAGGGTTAGGGCTATGGTTTGAGTTAGGCTTCAAGTTAGGTTAGGTTTGAAGTTAGTTTGAGGGAGTAAGTTTAGGGCTACTGTTAGTTTTCAGGTAACTGTTACTGTTGGAGTTAGCGTCAGGGCCAGGTTAGGGTTGGGGTTGAGCTTAAGGTGTCCGCCTAGGGTTAGGGTTAGGTCTGTGGTTTGAGTTAGGCTTCAGGTTAGGTTAGGTTTGAACTTAGTTTGAGGGAGTAAGTTTAGGGCTACTGTTAGGTTTCGGTTCAGTGTGACGGTTGGAGTTAGTGTGAGGGTCAGGTTAGGGTTGGGTTTGAGCTTCAGGTGTCCGCCTAGGGTTAGGGTTAGGTGTATGGTTTGATTTAGGCTTCAGGTTAGGTTAGGTGTGAACTTAGTTTGAGGGAGTAAGTTTAGGGTGATTGTTAGTTTTCGGTTCAGTATTATGGTTGGAGTTAGCGTCAGGTTCAGGTTAGGTTTGGGGTTGAGCTTAAGGTGTCCGCCTAGGGTTAGGGTTAGGTGTATGGTTTGAGTTAGGCTTCAGGTTAGGTTAGGTTTGAACTTAGTTTGAGGGAGTAAGTTTAGGGCTACTGTTAGTTTTCGGTTCAGTGTTACGGTTGGAGATAGCGTCAGTGTCAGGTTAGGGTTGGGGTTGAGCTTCAGGTGTCCGCCTAGGGTTAGGGTTAGGTCTATGGTTTGAGTTAGGCTTCAGGTTAGGTTAGGTTTGAACTTAGTTTGAGGGATTAAGTTTAGGGCTACTGTTAGATTTCGGTTCAGTGTTACGGTTGGAGTTAGCGTGAGGGTCAGGATAGGGTTGGGTTTGAACTTCAGGTGTCCGCCTAGGGTTAGGGTTAGGTGTATGGTTTGATTTAGGCTTCAGGTTAGGTTAGGTTGGAACTTAGTTTGAGGCAGTAAGTTTAGGGTTACGGTTAGTTTTCGGGTAACTGTTACGGTTGGAGTTAGCGTCAGGGCCAGGTTAGGGGTGGGGTTGAGCTTAAGGTGTCCGCCTAGGGTTAGGGTTAGGTCTGTGATTTGATTTAGGCTTCAGGTTAGGTTAGGTTTGAACTTAGTTTGAGGGGGTATGTTTAGGGCTACTGTTAGTTTTTGGTTAACTGTTACAGTTGGAGTACGCGTCAGGGTCAGGTTAGGGTGGGGGTTAAGCATAAGGTGTCCGCCTAGGGTTAGGGTTAGGTCTATGATTTGATTTAGGCTTCAGGTTAGGTTAGGTTTGAACTTAGTTTGAGTGAGTCAGTTTAGGGCTACTGTTAGTTTTCGGTTAACTGTTACGGTTGGAGTAAGCGTCAGGGTCAGGTTAGGTTTGGGGTTGAGCTTAAGGTGTCCGCCTAGGGTTAGGGTTAGGTCTGTGGTTTGAGTTAGGCTTCAGGTTAGGTTAGGTTTGAACTTAGTTTGAGGGAGTAAGTTTAGGGCTACTGTTAGTTTTCGGGTAACTGTTACTGTTGGAGTTAGCGTCAGGGCCAGGTTAGGGTTGGGGTTGAGCTTAAGGTGTCCGCCTAGGGTTAGGGTTAGGTCTGTGTTTTGAGTTAGGCTCCAGGTCAGGTTAGGTTTGAACTTAGTTTGAGGGAGTAAGTTTAGGGCTACTGTTAGTTTTCGGTTCAGTGTTACGGTTGGAGATAGCGTCAGGGTCAGGTTAGGGTTGGAGTTGAGCTTAAGGTGTCAGCCTAGGGTGAGGGTTAGGTCTGTGTTTTGATTTAGGCTTCAGGTTAGGTTACGTTTGAACTTCGTTTGAGTGAGTAAGTTTAGGGCTACTGTTAGTTTTCGGTTCAGTGTTACGGTTGGAGATAGCGTCAGGGTCAGGTTACGGTTGGGGTTGAGCTTCAGGTGTCCGCCTATTGTTAGCTTTAGGTCTATGATTTGAGTTAGGCTTCAGGTTATGTTAGGTTTGAACTTAGTTTGAGGGAGTAAGTTTAGGCCTATTGTATTTTTTGGTTCAGTGTTACGGTTGAATTTAGCCTCAGGATCAGGTTAGGGTTAGGGTTAAGCTTAAGGTGTCCGCCTAGGGTTAGGGTTAGGTCTATTGTTTGAGTTAGGCTTCAGGTTAGGTTAGGTTTGAACTTAGTTTGAGGGAGTAAGTTTAGGGCTACTGTTTGTTTTCGGTTCAGTGTTACGGTTGGAGTTAGCGTGAGGGTCAGGTTAGGGTTGGGGTTGAGCTTAAGGTGTCCCCCAGGGTTAGGGTTAGGTATGTGGTTTGAGTTAGGCTTCAGGTTAGGTTAGGTTTGAACGTAGTTTGAGGGAGTAAGTTTAGGGCTACTGTTAGTTTTCGGTTCAGTGTTACGGTTGGAGATAGCGTCAGGGTCAGGTTAGGGTTGTGATTCAGCTTCAGGTGTCCGCCTAGGGTTAGGGTTAGGTCTATGGTTTGAGTTAGGGTCCAGGTTAGGTTAGGTTTGAACTTAGTTTGAGGGAGTAAGTTTAGGGCTACTGTTAGTTTTCGGTTAAGTGTTACGGTTGGAGATAGCGTCAGGGTCAGGTTAGGGTTGGAGTTGAGCTTCAGGTGTCCGCCTAGGGTTAGGGTTAGGTCTATGGTTTGAGTTAGGCTTCAGGTTAGGTTAGGTTTGAACTTAGTTTGAGGGATTAAGTTTAGGGCTATTGTTAGTTTTCGGTTAATTGTTACAGTTGGAGTAAGCGTCAGGGTCAGGTTAGGGTGGGGGTTAAGCATAAGGTGTCCGCCTAGGGTTAGGGTTAGGTCTATGATTTGATTTAGGCTTCAGGTTAGGTTAGGTTTGAACTTAGTTTGAGGGAGTCAGTTTAGGGCTACTGTTATTTTTCGGTTAACTGTTACGGTTGGAGTAAGCGTCAGGGTCAGGTTAGGTTTGGGGTTGAGCTTAAGGTGTCCGCCTAGGGTTAGGGTTAGGTGTATGGTTTGATTTAGGCTTCAGGTTAGGTTAGGTTTGAACTTAGTTTGAGGGAGTAAGTTTAGGGCTACTGTTAGTTTTCGTTTAACTGTTACGGTTGGAGTAAGCGTCAGGGTCAGGTTAGGGTGGGGGTTAAGCATAAGTTGTCCGCCTAGGGTTAGGGTTAGGTCTATGGTTTCATTTAGGCTTCAGGTTAGGTTAGGATTGAACTTAGTTTGAGGGAGTAAGTTTAGGGCCACTGTTAGTTTTCGGTTCAGTGTTACGGTTCGATTTAGCCTCAGGGTCAGGTTAGGTTTGGGGTTAAGCTTAAGGTGTCCGCCTAAGGTTACGGTTAGGTCTATTGTTTGAGTTAGGCTTCAGGTTAGGTTAGGTTTGAACTTAGTTTGAGCGACACAGTTTAGGGCTACTGTTAGTTTTCCTTTAACTGTTACGGTTGGAGTAAGCGTCAGGGTCAGGTTAGGGTGGGGGTTAAGCATAAGGTGTCCGCCTAGGGTTAGGGTTAGGTCTATGGTTTCATTTAGGCTTCAGGTTAGGTTAGGATTGAACTTAGTTTGAGGGAGTAAGTTTAGGGCTACTGTTAGTTTTCGGTTCAATGTTACGTTTGGAGTTAGCGTGGGGGTCCGGTTAGTGTTGGGGTTGAGCTTAAGGTGTTCGACTAGGGTTAGGCTTAGGTCTGTGGTTTGAGTTAGGCTTCATGTTAGGTTAGGTTTGAACTTAGTTTGAGGGAGTAAGTTTAGGGCTACTGTTAGTTTTCGGTTAACTGTTACGGTTGGAGTAAGCGTCAGGGTCAGGTTAGGGTTGGGGTCAAGCTTAAGGTGTCCGCCTAGGGTTAGGGTTAGGTCTATTGTTTGAGTTAGTCTTCAGGTTAGGTTAGGTTTGAACTTAGTTTGAGGGAGTAAGTTTAGGGCTATTGTTAGTTTTCGGTTCAGTGTTACGGTTGGAGTTAGCGTGAGGGTCAGGTTAGGGTTGGGGTTGTGCTTAAGGTGTCCTCCTAGGGTTAGGGTTAGGTCTGTGGTTTGAGTTAGGCTTCAGGTTAGGTTAGGTTTGAACTTAGTTTGAGGGAGTAAGTTTAGGGCTACTGTTAGTTTTCGGTTCAGTGTTACGGTTGGAGTTAGCGTGAGGGTCAGGTTAGGGTTGGGGTTGTGCTTAAGGTGTCCTCCTAGGGTTAGGGTTAGGTCTGTGGTTTGAGTTAGGCTTCAGGTTAGGTTAGGTTTGAACTTAGTTTGAGGGAGTAAGTTTAGGGCTACTGTTAGTTTTCGGGAACTGTTACTGTTGGAGTTAGCGTCATGGCCAGGTTAGGGTTGGGGTTGAGCTTAAGGTGTCCGCCTAGGGTTAGGGTTAGGTGTATGGTTTCATTTAGGCTTCAGGTTAGGTTAGGTTGGAACTTAGTTTGAGGCAGTAAGTTTAGGGCTACTGTTAGTTTTCGGGTAACTGTTACGGTTGGAGTTAGCGTCAGGGCAAGGTTAGGGTTCGGGTTGAGCTTAAGGTGTCCGCCTAGGGTTAGGTTTAGGTCTGTGGTTTGAGTTAGGCTTCAGGTTAGGTTAGGTTTGAACTTATTTTGAGGGAGTAAGTTTAGGGCTACTCTTAGTGTTCGGTTCAGTGTTATGGTGGGAGATAGCGTCAGGGTCAGGTTAGGGTTGGGGTTGAGCTTCAGGTGTCCGCCTAGGGTTAGGGTTAGGTCTATGGTTTGAGTTAGGCTCCAGGTTAGGTTAGGTTTGAAGTTAGTTTGAGGGAGTAAGTTTAGGGCTACTGTTAGTTTTCGGGTAACTGTTACTGTTGGAGTTAGCGTCAGGGCCAGGTTAGGGTTGGGGTTGAGCTTAAGCTGTCTGCCTAGGGTTAGGGTTAGGTCTATTGTTTGAGTTAGGGTTCAGGTTACGTTAGGTTTGAACTTAGTTTGTGGGAGACAGTTTAGGGCTACTGTTAGTTTTCGTTTAACTGTTATGGTTGGAGTAAGCGTCAGGGTCAAGTTAGGGTGGGGGTTAAGCATAAGGTGTCCCCCTAGGGTTAGAGTTAGGTCTATGGTTTCATTTAGGTTTCAGGTTAGGTTAGGATTGAATTTAGTTTGAGGGAGTAAGTTTAGGGCTACTGTTAGTTTTCGGTATAATGTTACGTTTGGAGTTAGCGTGAGGGTCCGGTTAGGGTTGGGGTTGAGCTTAAGGAGTCCGCCTAGGGTTAGGGTTAGGTCTGTGGTTTGAGTTAGGCTTCAGGTTAGGTTAGGTTTGAAATTAGTTTGAAGGAGTAAATTTAGGGCTACTGTTAGTTTTCGGTTCAGTGTTACGGTTGGAGTTAGCGTCAGGGCCAGGTTAGGGTTGGGGTTGAGCTTAAGGTGTCCTCCCAGGGTTAGCGTTAGGTCTGTGGTTTGAGTTAGGCTTCAGGTTAGGTTAGGTTTGAACGTAGTTTGAGGGAGTAAGTTTAGGGCTACTGTTAGTTTTCGGTTCAGTGTTACGGTTGGAGATAGCGTCAGGGTCAGGTTAGGGTTGTGATTCAGCTTCAGGTGTCCGCCTAGGGTTAGGGTTAGGTCTATGGTTAGAGTTAGGGTCCAGGTTAGGTTAGGTTTGAACTTAGTTTGAGGGAGTAAGTTTAGGGCTACTGTTTGTTTTCGGTTCAGTGTTACGGTTGGAGATAGCGTCAGGGTCTGGTTAGGGTTGTGGTTGAGTTTCAGGTGTCCGCCTAGGGTTAGGGTTAGGTCTATGGTTTGAGTTAGGCTTCCAGTTAGGTTAGGTTTGAAGTTAGTTTGAGGGAGTAAGTTTAGGGCTACTGTTAGTTTTCGGGTAACTGTTACTGTTGGAGTTAGCGTCAGGGCCAGGTTAGGGATGGGGTTGAGCTTAAGGTGTCCGCCTAGGGTTAGGGTTAGGTGTATGGTTTGATTTAGGCTTCAGGTTAGGTTAGGTTTGAAGTTAGTTTGAGGGAGTAAGTTTAGGTCTATTGTTAGTTTTCGGTTAACTGTTACAGTTGGAGTAAGCGTCAGGGTCAGGTAAGGGCGGGGGTTAAGCATAAGGTGTCCGCCTAGGGTTAGGGTTAGGTCTATGATTTGATTTAGGCTTCAGGTTAGGTTAGGTTTGAACTTAGTTTGAGGGAGTCAGTTTAGGGCTACTGTTAGTTTTCGGTTAACTGTTACGGTTGGAGTAAGCGTCAGGGTCAGGTTAGGTTTGGGGTTGAGCTTAAGGTGTCCGCCTAGGGTTAGGGTTAGGTCTATGGTTTCATTTAGGGTTCAGGTTAGGTTAGGATTGAATTTAGTTTGAGGGAGTAAGTTTAGGGCTACTGTTAGTTTTCGGTTCAATGTTACGTTTGGAGTTAGCGTGAGGGTCAGGTTAGGGTTGGGGTTGAGCTTAAGGTGTCCGCCTTGGGTTAGGGTTAGGTCTGTGGTTTGAGTTAGGCTTCAGGTTAGGTTAGGTTTGAACTTAGTTTGAGGGAGTAAGTTTAGGGCTACTGTTAGTTTTCGGTTCAGTGTTACGGTTGGAGATAGCGTCAGGGTCAGGTTAGGGTTGGGGTTGAGCTTCAGGTGTACGCCTAGGGTTAGGGTTAGGTCTATGGTTTGAGTTAGGCTTCAGGTTAGGTTAGGTTTGAACTTAGTTTGAGGGATTAAGTTTAGGGCTACTGTTAGATTTCGGTTCAGTGTTACGGTTGGAGTTAGCGTGAAGGTCAGGATAGGGTTGGGTTTGAACTTCAGATGTCCGCCTAGGGTTAGGGTTAGGTGTATGGTTTGATTTAGGCTTCAGGTTCGGTTAGGTTGTAACTTAGTTTGAGGCAGTAAGTTTAGGGCTACTGTTAGTTTTCGGGTAACTTTTACGGTTGGAGTTAGCGTCAGGGCCAGGCTAGGGGTGGGGTTGAGCTTAAGGTGTCCGCCTAGGGTTAGGGTTAGGTCTGTGATTTGAGTTAGGGTCCAGGTTAGGTTAGGTTTGAACTTAGTTTGAGGGGGTAAGTTTAGGGCTACTGTTAGTTTTCGGTTCAGTGTTACGGTTGGAGATAGCGTCAGGGTCAGGTTAGGGTTGGGGTTGAACTTCAGGTTTCCGCCTTGGGTTAGGGTAAGGTCTATAGTTTGAGTTAGTCTTCAGGTTAGGTTGGTTTGAACTTAGTTTGAGGGAGTAAGTTTAGGGCTCCTGTTAGTTTTCGGGTAACTGTTACTGTTGGAGTTAGCGTCAGGGCCAGGTTAGGGTTGGGGTTGAGCTTAAGGTGTCCGCCTAGGGTTAGGGTTAGGTGTATGGTTTGATTTAGGCTTCAGGTTAGGTTAGGTTTGAAGTTAGTTTGAGGGAGTAAGTTTAGGGCTACTGTTAGTTTTTGGTTAACTGTTACAGTTGGAGTACGCGTCAGGGTCAGGTTAGGGTGGGGGTTAAGCATAAGGTGTCCGCCTAGGGTTAGGGTTAGGTCTATGGTTAGAGTTAGGGTCCAGGTTAGGTTAGGTTTGAACTTAGTTTGAGGGAGTAAGTTTAGGGCTACTGTTTGTTTTCGGTTCAGTGTTACGGTTGGAGATAGCGTCAGGGTCTGGTTAGGGTTGTGGTTGAGTTTCAGGTGTCCGCCTAGGGTTAGGGTTAGGTCTATGGTTTGAGTTAGGCTTCCAGTTAGGTTAGGTTTGAAGGTAGTTTGAGGGAGTAAGTTTAGGGCTACTGTTAGTTTTCGGGTAACTGTTACTGTTGGTGTTAGCGTCAGGGCCAGCTTAGGGATGGGGTTGAGCTTAAGGTGTCCGCCTAGGGTTAGGGTTAGGTGTATGGTTTGATTTAGGCTTCAGGTTAGGTTAGGTTTGAAGTTAGTTTGAGGGAGTAAGTTTAGGGCTATTGTTAGTTTTCGGTTAACTGTTACAGTTGGAGTAAGCGTCAGGGTCAGGTTAGGGTGGGGGTTAAGCATAAGGTGTCCGCCTAGGGTTAGGGTTAGGTCTATGATTTGATTTAGGCTTCAGGTTAGGTTAGGTTTGAACTTAGTTTGAGGGAGTCAGTTTAGGGCTACTGTTAGTTTTCGGTTAACTGTTACGGTTGGAGTAAGCGTCAGGGTCAGGTTAGGTTTGGGGTTGAGCTTAAGGTGTCCGCCTAGGTTTAGGGTTAGGTGTATGGTTTGATTTAGGCTTCAGGTTAGGTTAGGTTTGAACTTAGTTTGAGGGAGTAAGTTTAGGGCTACTGTTAGTTTTCGTTTAACTGTTACGGTTGGAGTAAGCGTCAGGGTCAGGTTAGGGTGGGGGTTAAGCATAAGGTGTCCGCCTAGGGTTAGGGTTAGGTCTATGGTTTCATTTAGGCTTCAGGTTAGGTTAGGATTGAACTTAGTTTGAGGGAGTAAGTTTAGGGCTACTGTTAGTTTTCGGTTCAGTGTTACGGTTGGAGATAGCGTCAGGGTTTGGTTAGGGTTGTGGTTGAGTTTCAGGTGTCCGCCTAGGGTTAGGGTTAGGGCTATGGTTTGAGTTAGGCTTCAAGTTAGGTTAGGTTTGAAGTTAGTTTGAGGGAGTAAGTTTAGGGCTACTGTTAGTTTTCGGGTAACTGTTACTGTTGGAGTTAGCGTCAGGGCCAGGTTAGGGTTGGGGTTGAGCTTAAGGTGTCCGCCTAGGGTTAGGGTTAGGTCTGTGGTTTGAGTTAGGCTTCAGGTTAGGTTAGGTTTGAACTTAGTTTGAGGGAGTAAGTTTAGGGCTACTGTTAGGTTTCGGTTCAGTGTGACGGTTAGAGTTAGTGTGAGGGTCAGGTTAGGGTTGGGTTTGAGCTTCAGGTGTCCGCCTAGGGTTAGGGTTAGGTGTATGGTTTGATTTAGGCTTCAGGTTAGGTTAGGTTTGAACTTAGTTTGAGGGAGTAAGTTTAGGGCTACTGGTAGTTTTCGGGTAACTGTTACGGTTGGAGTTTGCGTCACGGCCAGGTTAGGGTTGGGGTTGAGCTTAAGGTGTCCACCTAGGGTTAGGGTTAGGTGTATGGTTTGATTTAGGCTTCAGGTTAGGTTATGTTGGAACTTAGTTTGAGGGAGTAAGTTTAGGGCTACTGTTAGTTTTCGGTTAACTGTTACAGTTGGAGTAAGCGTCAGGGTCAGATTAGGTTTGGGGTTGAAGTTAAGGTGTCCGCCTAGGGTTAGGGTTAGGTGTATGGTTTATTTAGGCTTCAGGTTAGGTTAGGTGTGAACTTAGTTTGAGGGAGTAAGTTTAGGGTGATTGTTAGTTTTCGGTTCAGTATTATGGTTGGAGTTAGCGTCAGGGTCAGGTTAGGTTTGGGGTTGAGCTTAAGGTGTCCGCCTAGGGTTAGGGTTAGGTGTATGGTTTGATTTAGGCTTCAGGTTAGGTTAGGTTTGAACTTAGTTTGAGGGAGTAAGTTTAGGGCTACTGTTAGTTTTCGGTTCAGTGTTACGGTTGGAGATAGCGTCAGGGTCTGGTTAGGGTTGTGCTTGAGTTTCAGGTGTCCGCCTAGGGTTAGGGTTAGGTCTATGGTTTGAGGTAGGCTTCAAGTTAGGTTAGGTTTGAAGTTAGTTTGAGGGAGTAAGTTTAGGGCTACTGTTAGTTTTCGGGTAACTGTTACTGTTGCAGTTAGCGTCATGGCCAGGTTAGGGTTGGGGTTGAGCTTAAGGTGTCCGCCTAGGGTTAGGGTTAGGTCTATTGTTTGAGTTAGGGTTCAGGTTAGGTTAGGTTTGAACTTAGTTTGTGGGAGACAGTTTAGGGCTACTGTTAGTTTTCGTTTAACTGTTACGGTTGGAGTAAGCGTCAGGGTCAAGTTAGGGCGGGGATTAAGCATAAGGTGTCCGCCTAGGGTTAGGGTTAGGTCTATGGTTTCATTTAGGGTTCAGGTTAGGTTAGGATTGAATTTAGTTTGAGGGAGTAAGTTTAGGGCTACTGTTAGTTTTCGGTTCAATGTTACGTTTGGAGTTAGCGTGAGGGTCCGGTTAGGGTTGGGGTTGAGCTTAAGGTGTCCGCCTAGTGTTACGGTTAGGTCTGTGGTTTGAGTTAGGCTTCAGGTTAGGTTAGGTTTGAACTTAGTTTGAGGGAGGAAGTTTAGGGCTACTGTTAGTTTTCGGTTCAGTGTTACGGTTGGAGATAGCGTCAGGGTCAGGTTAGGGTTGGGGTTGAGCTTCAGGTGTCCGCCTAGGGTTAGGGTTAGGTCTATGGTTTGAGTTAGGCTTCAGGTTAGGTTAGGTTTGAACTTAGTTTGAGGGATTAAGTTTAGGGCTACTGTTAGATTTCGGTTCAGTGTTACGGTTGGAGTTAGCGTGAGGGTCAGGATAGGGTTGGGTTTGAACTTCAGGTGTCCGCCTAGGGTTAGGGTTAGGTGTATGGTTTGATTTAGGCTTCAGGTTAGGTTAGGTTGGAACTTAGTTTGAGGCAGTAAGTTTAGGGTTACGGTTAGTTTTCGGGTAACTGTTACGGTTGGAGTTAGCGTCAGGGCCAGGTTAGGGGTGGGGTTGAGCTTAAGGTGTCCGCCTAGGGTTAGGGTTAGGTCTGTGATTTGAGTTAGGGTTCAGGTTAGGTTAGGTTTGAACTTAGTTTGAGGGGGTATGTTTAGGGCTACTGTTAGTTTTTGGTTAACTGTTACAGTTGGAGTACGCGTCAGGGTCAGGTTAGGGTGGGGGTTAAGCATAAGGTGTCCGCCTAGGGTTAGGGTTAGGTCTATGATTTGATTTAGGCTTCAGGTTAGGTTAGGTTTGAACTTAGTTTGAGTGAGTCAGTTTAGGGCTACTGTTAGTTTTCGGTTAACTGTTACGGTTGGAGTAAGCGTCAGGGTCAGGTTAGGTTTGGGGTTGAGCTTAAGGTGTCCGCCTAGGGTTAGGGTTAGGTCTGTGGTTTGAGTTAGGCTTCAGGTTAGGTTAGGTTTGAACTTAGTTTGAGGGAGTAAGTTTAGGGCTACTGTTAGTTTTCGGGTAACTGTTACTGTTGGAGTTAGCGTCAGGGCCAGGTTAGGGTTGGGGTTGAGCTTAAGGTGTCCGCCTAGGGTTAGGGTTAGGTCTGTGTTTTGAGTTAGGCTCCAGGTCAGGTTAGGTTTGAACTTAGTTTGAGGGAGTAAGTTTAGGGCTACTGTTAGTTTTCGGTTCAGTGTTACGGTTGGAGATAGCGTCAGGGTCAGGTTAGGGTTGGAGTTGAGCTTAAGGTGTCCGCCTAGGGTGAGGGTTAGGTCTGTGGTTTGATTTAGGCTTCAGGTTAGGTTACGTTTGAACTTCGTTTGAGTGAGTAAGTTTAGGGCTACTGTTAGTTTTCGGTTCAGTGTTACGGTTGGAGATAGCGTCAGGGTCAGGTTACGGTTGGGGTTGAGCTTCAGGTGTCCGCCAATTGTTAGCTTTAGGTCTATGATTTGAGTTAGGCTTCAGGTTATGTTAGGTTTGAACTTAGTTTGAGGGAGTAAGTTTAGGCCTATTGTATTTTTTGGTTCAGTGTTACGGTTGAATTTAGCCTCAGGGTCAGGTTAGGGTTAGGGTTAAGCTTAAGGTGTCCGTCTAGGGTTAGGGTTAGGTCTATTGTTTGAGTTAGGCTTCAGGTTAGGTTAGGTTTGAACTTAGTTTGAGGGAGTAAGTTTAGGGCTACTGTTTGTTTTCGGTTCAGTGTTACGGTTGGAGTTAGCGTGAGGGTCAGGTTAGGGTTGGGGTTGAGCTTAAGGTGTCCCCCAGGGTTAGGGTTAGGTCTGTGGTTTGAGTTAGGCTTCAGGTTAGGTTAGGTTTGAACGTAGTTTGAGGGAGTAAGTTTAGGGCTACTGTTAGTTTTCGGTTCAGTGTTACGGTTGGAGATAGCGTCAGGGTCAGGTTAGGGTTGTGATTCAGCTTCAGGTGTCCGCCTAGGGTTAGGGTTAGGTCTATGGTTTGAGTTAGGGTCCAGGTTAGGTTAGGTTTGAACTTAGTTTGAGGGAGTAAGCTTAGGGCTACTGTTAGTTTTCGGTTAACTGTTACGGTTGGAGTAAGCGTCAGGGTCAGGTTAGGTTTGGGGTTGAGCTTAAGGTGTCCGCCTAGGGTTAGGGTTAGGTGTATGGTTTGATTTAGGCTTCAGGTTAGGTTAGGTTTGAACTTAGTTTGAGGGAGTAAGTTTAGGGCTACTGTTATTTTTCGTTTAACTGTTACGGTTGGAGTAAGCGTCAGGGTCAGGTTAGGGTGGGGGTTAAGCATAAGTTGTCCGCCTAGGGTTAGGGTTAGGTCTATGGTTTCATTTAGGCTTCAGGTTAGGTTAGGATTGAACTTAGTTTGAGGGAGTAAGTTTAGGGCCACTGTTAGTTTTCGGTTCAGTGTTACGGTTCGATTGAGCCTCAGGGTCAGGTTAGGTTTGGGGTTAAGCTTAAGGTGTCCGCCTAAGGTTAGGGTTAGGTCTATTGTTTGAGTTAGGCTTCAGGTTAGGTTAGGTTTGAACTTAGTTTGAGCGACACAGTTTAGGGCTACTGTTAGTTTTCCTTTAACTGTTACGGTTGGAGTAAGCGTCAGGGTCAGGTTAGGGTGGGGGTTAAGCATAAGGTGTCCGCCTAGGGTTAGGGTTAGGTCTATGGTTTCATTTAGGCTTCAGGTTAGGTTAGGATTGAACTTAGTTTGAGGGAGTAAGTTTAGGGCTACTGTTAGTTTTCGGTTCAATGTTACATTTGGAGTTAGCGTGGGGGTCCGGTTAGTGTTGGGGTTGAGCTTAAGGTGTTCGACTAGGGTTAGGCTTAGGTCTGTGGTTTGAGTTAGGCTTCAGGTTAGGTTAGGTTTGAACTTAGTTTGAGGGAGTAAGTTTAGGGCTACTGTTAGTTTTCGGTTAACTGTTACGGTTGGAGTAAGCGTCAGGGTCAGGTTAGGGTTGGGGTCAAGCTTAAGGTGTCCGCCTAGGGTTAGGGTTAGGTCTATTGTTTGAGTTAGTCTTCAGGTTAGGTTAGGTTTGAACTTAGTTTGAGGGAGTAAGTTTAGGGCTACTGTTAGTTTTCTGTTCAGTGTTACGGTTGGAGTTAGCGTGAGGGTCAGGTTAGGGTTGGGTTGTGCTTAAGGTGTCCTCCTAGGGTTAGGGTTAGGTCTGTGGTTTGAGTTAGGCTTCAGGTTAGGTTAGGTTTGAACTTAGTTTGAGGGAGTAAGTTTAGGGCTACTGTTAGTTTTCGGGAACTGTTACTGTTGGAGTTAGCGTCATGGCCAGGTTAGGGTTGGGGTTGAGCTTAAGGTGTCCGCCTAGGGTTAGGGTTAGGTGTATGGTTTCATTTAGGCTTCAGGTTAGGTTAGGTTGGAACTTAGTTTGAGGCAGTAAGTTTAGGGCTATTGTTAGTTTTCGGGTAACTGTTACGGTTGGAGTTAGCGTCAGGGCAAGGTTAGGGTTGGGGTTGAGCTTAAGGTGTCCGCCTAGGGTTAGGGTTAGGTCTGTGGTTTGAGTTAGGCTTCAGGTTAGGTTAGGTTTGAACTTATTTTGAGGGAGTAAGTTTAGGGCTACTGTTAGTGTTCGGTTCAGTGTTATGGTGGGAGATAGCGTCAGGGTCAGGTTAGGGTTGGGGTTGAGCTTCAGGTGTCCGCCTAGGGTTAGGGTTATGTCTATGGTTTGAGTTAGGCTCCAGGTTAGGTTCGGTTTGAACTTAGTTTGAGGGAGTAAGTTTAGGGTTACTGTTAGTTTTCGGTTCAGTGTTACGGTTGGAGTTAGCGTGAGGGTCAGATTAGGGTTGGGGTTGAGCTTAAGGTGTCCTCCTAGGGTTAGGGTTAGGTCTGTGGTTTGAGTTAGGCTCCAGGTTAGGTTAGGTTTGAACTTAGTTTGAGGGAGTAAGTTTAGGGCTACTGTTAGTTTTCGGTTCAGTGTTTCGGTTGGAGATAGCGTCAGGGTCAGGTTAGGGTTGGGGTTGAGCTTCAGGTGTCCGCCTAGGGTTAGGGTTAGGTCTATGGTTTGAGTTAGGCTTCAGGTTAGGTTAGGTTTGAACTTAGTTTGAGGGATTAAGTTTAGGGCTACTGTTAGATTTCGGTTCAGTGTTACGGTTGGAGTTAGCGTGAGGGTCAGGATAGGGTTGGGTTTGAACTTCAGATGTCCGCCTAGGGTTAGGGTTAGGTGTATGGTTTGATTTAGGCTTCAGGTTAGGTTAGGTTGGAACTTAGTTTGAGGCAGTAAGTTTAGGGCTACTGTTAGTTTTCGGGTAACTGTTACGGTTGGAGTTAGCGTCAGGGCCAGGTTAGGGGTGGGGTTGAGCTTAAGGTGTCCGCCTAGGGTTAGGGTTAGGTCTGTGATTTGAGTTAGGGTTCAGGTTAGGTTAGGTTTGAACTTAGTTTGAGGGGGTAAGTTTAGGGCTACTGTTAGTTTTCGGTTCACTGTTACGGTTGGAGATAGCGTCAGGGTCAGGTTAGGGTTGGGGTTGAGCTTCAGGTTTCCGCCTTGGGTTAGGGTAAGGTCTATGGTTTGAGTTAGGCTTCAGGTTAGGTTGGTTTGAACTTAGTTTGAGGGAGTAAGTTTAGGGCTCCTGTTAGTTTTCGGGTAACTGTTACTGTTGGAGTTAGCGTCAGGGCCAGGTTAGGGTTGGGGTTGAGCTTAAGGTGTCCGCCTAGGGTTAGGGTTAGGTGTATGGTTTGATTTAGGCTTCAGGTTAGGTTAGGTTTGAAGTTAGTTTGAGGCAGTAAGTTTAGGGCTACTGTTAGTTTTCGGTTAACTGTTACAGTTGTAGTACGCGTCAGGGTCAGGTTAGGGTGGGGGTTAAGCATAAGGTGTCCGCCTAGGGTTAGGGTTAGGTCTATGATTTGATTTAGGCTTCAGGTTAGGTTAGGTTTGAACTTAGTTTGAGTGAGTCAGTTTAGGGCTACTGTTAGTTTTCGGTTAACTGTTACGGTTGGAGTAAGCATCAGGGTCAGGTTAGGTTTGGGGTGGAGCTTAAGGTGTCCGCCTAGGGTTAGGGTTAGGTCTGTGGTTTGAGTTAGGCTTCAGGTTAGGTTAGGTTTGAACTTAGTTTGAGGGAGTAAGTTTAGGGCTACTGTTAGTTTTCGGTTCAGTGTTACGGTTGGAGATAGCGTCAGGGTCAGGTTAGGGTTGTGATTGAGCTTCAGGTGTCCGCCTAGGGTTAGGGTTAGGTCTATGGTTTGAGTTAGGGTCCAGGTTAGGGTAGGTTTGAACTAAGTTTGAGGGAGTAAGTTTAGGGCTACTGTTAGTTTTCGGTTCAGTGTTACGGTTGGAGATAGTGTCAGGGTCTGGTTAGGGTTGTGCTTGAGTTTCAGGTGTCCGCCTAGGTTTACGGTTAGGTCTATGGTTTGAGTTAGGCTTCAAGTTAGGTTAGGTTTGAAGTTAGTTTGAGGGAGTAAGATTAGGGCTACTGTTAGTTTTCGGGTAACTGTTACTGTTGGAGTTAGCGTCATGGCCAGGTTAGGGTTGGGGTTGAGCTTAAGGTGTCCGCCTAGGGTTAGGGTTAGGTCTATTGTTTGAGTTAGGGTTCAGGTTACGTTAGGTTTGAACTTAGTTTGTGGGAGACAGTTTAGGGCTACTGTTAGTTTTCGTTTAACTGTTACGGTTGGAGTAAGCGTCAGGGTCAAGTTAGGGTGGGGGTTAAGCATAAGGTGTCCCCCTAGGGTTAGAGTTAGGTCTATGGTTTCATTTAGGGTTCAGGTTAGGTTAGGATTGAATTTAGTTTGAGGGAGTAAGTTTAGGGCTACTGTTATTTTTCGGTATAATGTTACGTTTGGAGTTAGCGTGAGGGTCCGGTTAGGGTTGGGGTTGAGCTTAAGGTGTCCGCCTAGGGTTAGGGTTAGGTCTGTGGTTTGAGTTAGGCTTCAGGTTAGGTTAGGTTTGAACTTAGTTTGAGGGAGTAAGTTTAGGGCTACTGTTAGTTTTCGGTTCAGTGTTCCGGTTGGAGTTAGCGTCAGGGCCAGGTTAGGGTTGGGGTTGAGCTTAAGGTGTCCTCCCAGGGTTAGGGTTAGGTCTGTGGTTTGAGTTAGGCTTCAGGTTAGGTTAGGTTTGAACGTAGTTTGTGGGAGTAAGTTTAGGGCTACTGTTAGTTTTCGGTTCAGTGTTACGGTTGGAGATAGCGTCAGGGTCAGGTTAGGGTTGTGATTCAGCTTCAGGTGTCCGCCTAGGGTTAGGGTTAGGTCTATGGTTAGAGTTAGGGTCCAGGTGAGGTTAGGTTTGAACTTAGTTTGAGGGAGTAAGTTTAGGGCTACTGTTTATTTTCGGTTCAGTGTTACGGTTGGAGATAGCGTCAGGGTCTGGTTAGGGTTGTGGTTGAGTTTCAGGTGTCCGCCTAGGGTTAGGGTTAGGTCTATGGTTTGAGTTAGGCTTCCAGTTAGGTTAGGTTTGAAGTTAGTTTGAGGGAGTAAGTTTAGGGCTACTGTTAGTTTTCGGGTAACTGTTACTGTTGGAGTTAGCGTCAGGGCCAGGTTAGGGATGGGGTTGAGCTTAAGGTGTCCGCCTAGGGTTAGGGTTAGGTGTATGGTTTGATTTAGGCTTCAGGTTAGGTTAGGTTTGAAGTTAGTTTGAGGGAGTAAGTTTAGGGCTATTGTTAGTTTTCGGTTAACTGTTACAGTTGGAGTAAGCGTCAGGGTCAGGTAAGGGTGGGGGTTAAGCATAAGGTGTCCGCCTAGGGTTAGGGTTAGGTCTATGATTTGATTTAGGCTTCAGGTTAGGTTAGGTTTGAACTTAGTTTGAGGGAGTCAGTTTAGGGCTACTGTTAGTTTTCGGTTAACTGATACGGTTGGAGTAAGCGTCAGGGTCAGGTTAGGGTGGGGGTTAAGCATAAGGTGTCCGCCTAGGGTTAGGGTTAGGTCTATGGTTTCATTTAGGCTTCAGGTTAGGTTAGGATTGAACTTAGTTAGAGGGAGTAAGTTTAGGGCTACTGTTAGTTTTCGGTTCAGTGTTACGGTTGGAGATAGCGTCAGGGTCTGGTTAGGGTTGTGGTTGAGTTTCAGGTGTCCGCCTAGGGTTAGGGTTAGGTCTATGGTTTGAGTTAGGCTTCAAGTTAGGTTAGGTTTGAAGTTAGTTTGAGGGAGTAAGTTTAGGGCTACTGTTAGTTTTCGGGTAACTCTTACTGTTGGAGTTAGCGTCAGGGCCACGTTAGGGTTGGGGTTGAGCTTAAGGTGTCTGCCTAGGGTTAGGGTTAGGTCTGTGGTTTGAGTTAGGCTTCAGGTTAGGTTAGGTTTGAACTTAGTTTGAGGGAGTAAGTTTAGGGCTACTGTTAGGTTTCGGTTCAGTGTGACGGTTGGAGTTAGCGTGAGGGTCAGGTTAGGGTTGGGTTTGAGCTTCAGGTGTCCGCCTAGGGTTAGGGTTAGGTGTATGGTTTGATTTAGGCTTCAGGTTAGGTTAGGTTTGAACTTAGTTTGAGGGAGTAAGTTTAGGGCTACTGGTAGTTTTCGGGTAACTGTTACGGTTGGAGTTTGCGTCACGGCCAGGTTAGGGTTGGGGTTGAGCTTAAGGTGTCCACCTAGGGTTAGGGTTAGGTGTATGGTTTGATTTAGGCTTCAGGTTAGGTTATGTTGGAACTTAGTTTGAGGGAGTAAGTTTAGGGCTACTGTTAGTTTTCGGTTAACTGTTACAGTTGGAGTAAGCGTCAGGGTCAGATTAGGTTTGGGGTTGAAGTTAAGGTGTCCGCCTTGGGTTAGGGTTAGGTGTATGGTTTGATTTAGGCTTCAGGTTAGGTTAGGTGTGAACTTAGTTTGAGGGAGTAAGTTTAGGGTGATTGTTAGTTTTCGGTTCAGTATTATGGTTGGAGTTAGCGTCAGGGTCAGGTTAGGTTTGGGATTGAGCTTAAGGTGTCCGCCTAGGGTTAGGGTTAGGTGTATGGTTTGATTTAGGCTTCAGGTTAGGTTAGGTTTGAACTTAGTTTGAGGGAGTAAGTTTAGGGCTACTGTTAGTTTTCGGTTCAGTGTTACGGTTGGAGATAGCGTCAGGGTCAGGTTAGGGTTGTGATTGAGCTTCAGGTGTCCGCCTAGGGTTAGGGTTAGGTCTATGGTTTGAGTTAGGGTCCAGGTTAGGGTAGGTTTGAACTTAGTTTGAGGGAGTAAGTTTAGGGCTACTGTTAGTTTTCGGTTCAGTGTTACGGTTGGAGATAGCGTCAGGGTCTGGTTAGGGTTGTGCTTGAGTTTCAGGTGTCCGCCTAGGGTTAGGGTTAGGTCTATGGTTTGAGGTAGGCTTCAAGTTAGGTTAGGTTTGAAGTTAGTTTGAGGGAGTAAGTTTAGGGCTACTGTTAGTTTTCGGGTAACTGTTACTGTTGGAGTTAGCGTCATGGCCAGGTTAGGGTTGGGGTTGAGCTTAAGGTGTCCGCCTAGGGTTAGGGTTAGGTCTATTGTTTGAGTTAGGGTTCAGGTTAGGTTAGGTTTGAACTTAGTTTGTGGGAGACAGTTTAGGGCTACTGTTAGTTTTCGTTTAACTGTTACGGTTGGAGTAAGCGTCAGGGTCAAGTTAGGGTGGGGGTTAAGCATAAGGTGTCCGCCTAGGGTTAGGGTTAGTTCTATGGTTTCATTTAGGGTTCAGGTTAGGTTAGGATTGAATTTAGTTTGAGGGAGTAAGTTTAGGGCTACTGTTAGTTTTCGGGTAACTGTTACTGTTGGAGTTAGCGTCAGGGCCAGGTTAGGGTTGGGGTTGAGCTTAAGGTGTCCGCCTAGGGTTAGGGTTAGGTCTGTGGTTTGAGTTAGGCTCCAGGTCAGGTTAGGTTTGAACTTAGTTTGAGGGAGTAAGTTTAGGGCTACTGTTAGTTTTCGGTTCAGTGTTACGGTTGGAGATAGCGTCAGGGTCAGGTTAGCGTTGGAGTTGAGCTTAAGGTGTCCGCCTAGGGTGAGGGTTAGGTCTGTGGTTTGATTTAGGCTTCAGGTTAGGTTACGTTTGAACTTAGTTTGAGTGAGTAAGTTTAGGGCTACTGTTAGTTTTCGGTTCAGTGTTACAGTTGGAGATAGCGTCAGGGTCAGGTTAGGGTTGGGGTTGAGCTTCAGGTGTCCGCCTATTGTTAGCTTTAGGTCTATGATTTGAGTTAGGCTTCAGGTTATGTTAGGTTTGAACTTAGTTTGAGGGAGTAAGTTTAGGCCTATTGTATTTTTTGGTTCAGTGTTACGGTTGAATTTAGCCTCAGGGTCAGGTTAGGGTTAGGGTTAAGCTTAAGGTGTCCGCCTATGGTTAGGGTTAGGTCTATTGTTTGAGTTAGGCATCAGGTTAGGTTAGGTTTGAACTTAGTTTGAGGGAGTAAGTTTAGGGCTACTGTTTGTTTTCGGTTCAGTGTTACGGTTGGAGTTAGCGTGAGGGTCAGGTTAGGGTTGGGGTTGAGCTTAAGGTGTCCCCCAGGGTTAGGGTTAGGTCTGTGGTTTGAGTTAGGCTTCAGGTTAGGTTAGGTTTGAACGTAGTTTGAGGGAGTAAGTTTAGGGCTACGGTTAGTTTTCGGTTCAGTGTTACGGTTGGAGATAGCGTCAGGGTCAGGTTAGGGTTGTGATTCAGCTTCAGGTGTCCACCTAGGGTTAGGGTTAGGTCTATGGTTTGAGTTAGGGTCCAGGTTAGGTTAGGTTTGAACTTAGTTTGAGGGAGTAAGTTTAGGGCTACTGTTAGTTTTCGGTTAAGTGTTACGGTTGGAGATAGCGTCAGGGTCAGGTTAGGGTTGGAGTTGAGCTTCAGGTGTCCGCCTAGGGTTAGGGTTAGGTCTATGGTTTGAGTTAGGCTTCAGGTTAGGTTAGGTTTGAACTTAGTTTGAGGGATTAAGTTTAGGGCTATTGTTAGTTTTCGGTTAACTGTTACAGTTGGAGTAAGCGTCAGGGTCAGGTTAGGGTGGGGGTTAAGCATAAGGTGTCCGCCTAGGGTTAGGGTTAGGTCTATGATTTGATTTAGACTTCAGGTTAGGTTAGGTTTGAACTTAGTTTTAGGGAGTCAGTTTAGGGCTACTGTTAGTTTTCGGTTAACTGTTACGGTTGGAGTAAGCGTCAGGGTCAGGTTAGGTTTGGGGTTGAGCTTAAGGTGTCCGCCTAGGGTTAGGGTTAGGTGTATGGTTTGATTTAGGCTTCAGGTTAGGTTAGGTTTGAAGTTAGTTAGAGGGAGTAAGTTTAGGGCTACTGTTAGTTTTCGTTTAACTGTTACGGTTGGAGTAAGCGTCAGGGTCAGGTTAGGGTGGGGGTTAAGCATAAGTTGTCCGCCTAGGGTTAGGGTTAGGTCTATGGTTTCATTTAGGCTTCAGGTTAGGTTAGGATTGAACTTAGTTTGAGGGAGTAAGTTTAGGGCCACTGTTAGTTTTCGGTTCAGTGTTACGGTTCGATTTAGCCTCAGGGTCAGGTTAGGTTTGGGGTTAAGCTTAAGGTGTCCGCCTAAGGTTAGGGTTAGGTCTATTGTTTGAGTTAGGCTTCAGGTTAGGTTAGGTTTGAACTTAGTTTGAGCGAGACAGTTTAGGGCTACTGTTAGTTTTCCTTTAACTGTTACGGTTGGAGTAAGCGTCAGGGTCAGGTTAGGGTGGGGGTTAAGCATAAGGTGTCCGCCTAGGGTTAGGGTTAGGTCTATGGTTTCATTTAGGCTTCAGGTTAGGTTAGGATTGAACTTAGTTTGAGGGAGTAAGTTTAGGGCTACTGTTAGTTTTCGGTTCAATGTTACGTTTGGAGTTAGCGTGGGGGTCCGGTTAGTGTTGGGGTTGAGCTTAAGGTGTTCGACTAGGGTTAGGCTTAGGTCTGTGGTTTGAGTTAGGCTTCAGGTTAGGTTAGGTTTGAACTTAGTTTGAGGGAGTAAGTTTAGAGCTACTGTTAGTTTTCGGTTAACTGTTACGGTTGGAGTAAGCGTCAGGGTCAGGTTAGGGTTCGGGTCAAGCTTAAGGTGTCCGCCTAGGGTTAGGGTTAGGTCTATTGTTTGAGTTAGTCTTCAGGTTAGGTTAGGTTTGAACTTAGTTTGAGGGAGTAAGTTTAGGGCTACTGTTAGTTTTCGGTTCAGTGTTACGGTTGGAGTTAGCGTGAGGGTCAGGTTAGGGTTGGGGTTGTGCTTAAGGTGTCCTCCTAGGGTTAGGGTTAGGTCTGTCGTTTGAGTTAGGCTTCAGGTTAGGTTAGGTTTGAACTTAGTTTGAGGGAGTAAGTTTAGGGCTACTGTTAGTTTTCGGGAACTGTTACTGTTGGAGTTAGCGTCATGGCCAGGTTAGGGTTGGGGTTGAGCTTAAGGTGTCCGCCTAGGGTTAGGGTTAGGTGTATGGTTTCATTTAGGCTTCAGGTTAGGTTAGGTTGGAACTTAGTTTGAGGCAGTAAGTTTAGGGCTACTGTTAGTTTTCGGGTAACTGTTACGGTTGGAGTTAGCGTCAGGGCAAGGTTAGGGTTGGGGTTGAGCTTAAGGTGTCCGCCTAGGGTTAGGGTTAGGTCTGTGGTTTGAGTTAGGCTTCAGGTTAGGTTAGGTTTGAACTTATTTTGAGGGAGTAAGTTTAGGGCTACTGTTAGTGTTCGGTTCAGTGTTATGGTGGGAGATAGCGTCAGGGTCAGGTTAGGGTTGGGGTTGAGCTTCAGGTGTCCGCCTAGGGTTAGGGTTAGGTCTATGGTTTGAGTTAGGCTCCAGGTTAGGTTAGGTTTGAACTTATTTTGAGGGAGTAAGTTTAGGGCTACTGTTAGTTTTCGGTTCAGTGTTACGGTTGGAGTTAGCGTGAGGGTCAGATTAGGGTTGGGGTTGAGCTTAAGGTGTCCTCCTAGGGTTAGGGTTAGGTCTGTGGTTTGAGTTAGGCTCCAGGTTAGGTTAGGTTAGAACTTAGTTTGAGGGAGTAAGTTTAGGGCTACTGTTAGTTTTCGGTTCAGTGTTACGGTTGGAGATAACGTCAGGGTCAGGTTAGGGTTGGGGTTGAGCTTCAGGTGTCCGCCTAGGGTTAGGGTTAGGTCTATGGTTTGAGTTAGGCTTCAGGTTAGGTTAGGTTTGAACTTAGTTTGAGGGATTAAGTTTAGGGCTACTGTTAGATTTCGGTTCAGTGTTACGGTTGGAGTTAGCGTGAGGGTCAGGATAGGGTTGGGTTTGAACTTCAGATGTCCGCCTAGGTTTAGGGTTAGGTGTATGGTTTGATTTAGGCTTCAGGTTAGGTTAGGTTGGAACTTAGTTTGAGGCAGTAAGTTTAGGGCTACTGTTATTTTTCGGGTAACTGTTACGGTTGGAGTTAGCGTCAGGGCCAGGTTAGGGGTGGCGTTGAGCTTAAGGTGTCCGCCTAGGGTTAGGGTTAGGTCTGTGATTTGAGTTAGGGTTCAGGTTAGGTTAGGTTTGAACTTAGTTTGAGGGGGTAAGTTTAGGGCTACTGTTAGTTTTCGGTTCAGTGTTACGGTTGGAGATAGCGTCAGGGTCAGGTTAGGGTTGGGGTTGAGCTTCAGGTTTCCGCCTTGGGTTAGGGTAAGGTCTATGGTTTGAGTTAGGCTTCAGGTTAGGTTGGTTTGAACTTAGTTTGAGGGAGTAAGTTTAGGGCTCCTGTTAGTTTTCGGGTAACTGTTACTGTTGGAGTTAGCGTCAGGGCCAGGTTAGGGTTGGGGTTGAGCTTAAGGTATCCGCCTAGGGTTAGGGTTAGGTGTATGGTTTGATTTAGGCTTCAGGTTAGGTTAGGTTTGAAGTTAGTTTGAGGGAGTAAGTTTAGGGCTACTGTTAGTTTTCGGTTAACTGTTACAGTTGGAGTACGCGTCAGGGTAGGTTAGGGTGGGGGTTAAGCATAAGGTGTCCGCCTAGGGTTAGGGTTAGGTCTATGATTTGATTTAGGCTTCAGGTTAGGTTAGGTTTGAACTTAGTTTGAGTGAGTCAGTTTAGGGCTACTGTTAGTTTTCGGTTAACTGTTACGGTTGGAGTAAGCGTCAGTGTCAGGTTAGGTTTGGGGTTGAGCTTAAGGTGTCCGCCTAGGGTTAGGGTTAGGTCTGTGGTTTGAGTTAGGCTTCAGGTTAGGTTAGGTTTGAACTTAGTTTGAGGGAGTAAGTTTAGGGCTACTGTTAGTTTTCGGTTCAGTGTTACGGTTGGAGATAGTGTCAGGGTCTGGTTAGGGTTGTGCTTGAGTTTCAGGTGTCCGCCTAGGGTTAGGGTTAGGTCTATGGTTTGAGTTAGGCTTCAAGTTAGGTTAGGTTTGAAGTTAGTCTGAGGGAGTAAGTTTAGGGCTACTGTTAGTTTTCGGGTAACTGTTACTGTTGGAGTTAGCGTCATGGCCAGGTTAGGGTTGGGGTTGGGCTTAAGGTGTCCGCCTAGGGTTAGGGTTAGGTCTATTGTTTGAGTTAGGGTTCAGGTTACGTTAGGTTTGAACTTAGTTTGTGGGAGACAGTTTAGGGCTACTGTTAGTTTTTGTTTAACTGTTACGGTTGCAGTAAGCGTCAGGGTCAAGTTAGGGTGGGGGTTAAGCATAAGGTGTCCCCCTAGGGTTATGGTTAGGTCTATGGTTTCATTTAGGGTTCAGGTTAGGTTAGGATTGAATTTAGTTTGAGGGAGTAAGTTTAGGGCTACTGTTAGTTTTCGGTATAATGTTACGTTTGGAGTTAGCGTGAGGGTCCTGTTAGGGTTGGGATTGAGCTTAAGGTGTCCGCCTAGGGTTAGGGTTAGGTCTGTGGTTTGAGTTAGGCTTCAGGTTAGGTTAGGTTTGAACTTAGTTTGAGGGAGTAAGTTTAGGGCTACTGTTAGTTTTCGGTTCAGTGTTCCGGTTGGAGTTAGCGTCAGGGCCAGGTTAGGGTTGGGGTTGAGCTTAAGGTGTCATCCCAGGGTTAGGGTTAGGTCTGTGGTTTGAGTTAGGCTTCAGGTTAGGTTAGGTTTGAACGTAGTTTGAGGGAGTAAGTTTAGGGCTACTGTTAGTTTTCGGTTCAGTGTTACGGTTGGAGACAGCGTCAGGGTCAGGTTAGGGTTGTGATTCAGCTTCAGGTGTCCGCCTAGGGTTAGGGTTAGGTCTATGGTTAGAGTTAGGGTCCAGGTTAGGTTAGGTTTGAACTTAGTTTGAGGGAGTGAGTTTAGGGCTACTGTTTGTTTTCGGTTCAGTGTTACGGTTGGAGATAGCGTCATGGTCTGGTTAGGGTTGTGGTTGAGTTTCAGGTGTCCGCCTAGGGTTAGGGTTAGGTCTATGGTTTGAGTTAGGCTTCCAGTTAGGTTAGGTTTGAAGTTAGTTTGAGGGAGTAAGTTTAGGGCTACTGTTAGTTTTTGGGTAACTGTTACTGTTGGAGTTAGCGTCAGGGCCAGGTTAGGGATGGGGTTGAGCTTAAGGTGTCCGCCTAGGGTTAGGGTTAGGTGTATGGTTTGATTTAGGCTTCAGGTTAGGTTAGGTTTGAAGTTAGTTTGAGGGAGTAAGTTTAGGGCTATTGTTAGTTTTCGGTTAACTGTTACAGTTGGAGTAAGCGTCAGGGTCAGGTAAGGGTGGGGGTTAAGCATAAGGTGTCCGCCTAGGGTTAGGGTTAGGTCTATAATTTGATTTACGCTTCAGGTTAGGTTAGGTTTGAACTTAGTTTGAGGGAGTCAGTTTAGGGCTACTGTTAGTTTTCGGTTAACTGTTACGGTTGGAGTAAGCGTCAGGGTCAGGTTAGGTTTGGGGTTGAGCTTAAGGTGTCCGCCTAGGTTTAGGGTTAGGTGTATGGTTTGATTTAGGCTTCAGGTTAGGTTAGGTTTGAACTTAGTTTGAGGGAGTAAGTTTAGGGCTACTGTTAGTTTTCGTTTAACTGTTACGGTTGGAGTAAGCGTCAGGGTCAGGTTAGGGTGGGGGTTAAGCATAAGGTGTCCGCCTAGTGTAAGGGTTAGGTCTACGGTTTCATTTAGGCTTCAGGTTAGGTTAGGATTGAACTTAGTTTGAGGGAGTAAGTTTAGGGCTACTGTTAGTTTTCGGTTCAGTGTTACGGTTGGAGAGAGCGTCAGGGTCTGGTTAGGGTTGTGGTTGAGTTTCAGGTGTCCGCCTAGGGTTAGGGTTAGGGCTATGGTTTGAGTTAGGCTTCAAGTTAGGTTAGGTTTGAAGTTAGTTTGAGGGAGTAAGTTTAGGGCTACTGTTAGTTTTCGGGTAACTGTTACTGTTGGAGTTAGCGTCAGGGCCAGGTTAGGGTTGGGGTTGAGCTTAAGGTGTCCGCCTAGGGTTAGGGTTAGTTCTGTGGTTTGAGTTAGGCTTCAGGTTAGGTTAGGTTTGAACTTAGTTTGAGGGAGTAAGTTTAGGGCTACTGTTAGGTTTCTGTTCAGTGTGACGGTTGGAGTTAGCGTGAGGGTCAGGTTAGGGTTGGGTTTGAGCTTCAGGTGTCCGCCTAGGGTTAGGGTTAGGTGTATGGTTTGATTTAGGCTTCAGGTTAGGTTAGGTTTGAACTTAGTTTGAGGGAGTAAGTTTAGGGCTACTGGTAGTTTTCGGGTAACTGTTACAGTTGGAGTTTGCGTCACGGCCAGGTTAGGGTTGGGGTTGAGCTTAAGGTGTCCACCTAGGGTTAGGGTTAGGTGTATGGTTTGATTTAGGCTTCAGGTTAGGTTATGTTGGAACTTAGTTTGAGGGAGTAAGTTTAGGGCTACTGTTAGTTTTCGGTTAACTGTTACAGTTGGAGTAAGCGTCAGGGTCAGATTAGGTTTGGGGTTGAAGTTAAGGTGTCCGCCTAGGTTTAGGGTTAGGTGTATGGTTTGATTTAGGCTTCAGGTTAGGTTAGGTGTGAACTTAGTTTGAGGGAGTAAGTTTAGGGTGATTGTTAGTTTTCGGTTCAGTATTATGGTTGGAGTTAGCGTCAGGGTCAGGTTAGGTTTGGGGTTGAGCTTAAGGTGTCCGCCTAGGGTTAGGGTTAGGTGTATGGTTTGATTTAGGCTTCAGGTTAGGTTAGGTTTGAACTTAGTTTGAGGGAGTAAGTTTAGGGCTACTGTTAGTTTTCGGTTCAGTGTTACGGTTGGAGATAGCGTCAGGGTCAGGTTAGGGTTGTGATTGAGCTTCAGGTGTCCGCCTAGGGTTAGGGTTAGGTCTATGGTTTGAGTTAGGGTCCAGGTTAGCGTAGGTTTGAACTTAGTTTGAGGGAGTAAGTTTAGGGCTACTGTTAGTTTTCGGTTCAGTGTTACGGTTGGAGATAGCGTCAGGGTCTGGTTAGGGTTGTGCTTGAGTTTCAGGTGTCCGCCTAGGGGTAGGGTTAGGTCTATGGCTTGAGGTAGGCTTCAAGTTAGGTTAGGTTTGAAGTTAGTTTGAGGGAGTAAGTTTAGGGCCACTGTTAGTTTTCGGGTAACTGTTACTGTTGGAGTTAGCGTCAGGGCCAGGTTAGGGTTGGGGTTGAGCTTAAGGTATCCGCCTAGGGTTAGGGTTAGGTGTATGGTTTGATTTAGGCTTCAGGTTAGGTTAGGTTTGAAGTTAGTTTGAGGGAGTAAGTTTAGGGCTACTGTTAGTTTTCGGTTAACTGTTACAGTTGGAGTACGCGTCAGGGTAGGTTAGGGTGGGGGTTAAGCATAAGGTGTCCGCCTAGGGTTAGGGTTAGGTCTATGATTTGATTTAGGCTTCAGGTTAGGTTAGGTTTGAACTTAGTTTGAGTGAGTCAGTTTAGGGCTACTGTTAGTTTTCGGTTAACTGTTACGGTTGGAGTAAGCGTCAGTGTCAGGTTAGGTTTGGGGTTGAGCTTAAGGTGTCCGCCTAGGGTTAGGGTTAGGTCTGTGGTTTGAGTTAGGCTTCAGGTTAGGTTAGGTTTGAACTTAGTTTGAGGGAGTAAGTTTAGGGCTACTGTTAGTTTTCGGTTCAGTGTTACGGTTGGAGATAGTGTCAGGGTCTGGTTAGGGTTGTGCTTGAGTTTCAGGTGTCCGCCTAGGGTTAGGGTTAGGTCTATGGTTTGAGTTAGGCTTCAAGTTAGGTTAGGTTTGAAGTTAGTCTGAGGGAGTAAGTTTAGGGCTACTGTTAGTTTTCGGGTAACTGTTACTGTTGGAGTTAGCGTCATGGCCAGGTTAGGGTTGGGGTTGGGCTTAAGGTGTCCGCCTAGGGTTAGGGTTAGGTCTATTGTTTGAGTTAGGGTTCAGGTTACGTTAGGTTTGAACTTAGTTTGTGGGAGACAGTTTAGGGCTACTGTTAGTTTTTGTTTAACTGTTACGGTTGCAGTAAGCGTCAGGGTCAAGTTAGGGTGGGGGTTAAGCATAAGGTGTCCCCCTAGGGTTATGGTTAGGTCTATGGTTTCATTTAGGGTTCAGGTTAGGTTAGGATTGAATTTAGTTTGAGGGAGTAAGTTTAGGGCTACTGTTAGTTTTCGGTATAATGTTACGTTTGGAGTTAGCGTGAGGGTCCTGTTAGGGTTGGGATTGAGCTTAAGGTGTCCGCCTAGGGTTAGGGTTAGGTCTGTGGTTTGAGTTAGGCTTCAGGTTAGGTTAGGTTTGAACTTAGTTTGAGGGAGTAAGTTTAGGGCTACTGTTAGTTTTCGGTTCAGTGTTCCGGTTGGAGTTAGCGTCAGGGCCAGGTTAGGGTTGGGGTTGAGCTTAAGGTGTCATCCCAGGGTTAGGGTTAGGTCTGTGGTTTGAGTTAGGCTTCAGGTTAGGTTAGGTTTGAACGTAGTTTGAGGGAGTAAGTTTAGGGCTACTGTTAGTTTTCGGTTCAGTGTTACGGTTGGAGACAGCGTCAGGGTCAGGTTAGGGTTGTGATTCAGCTTCAGGTGTCCGCCTAGGGTTAGGGTTAGGTCTATGGTTAGAGTTAGGGTCCAGGTTAGGTTAGGTTTGAACTTAGTTTGAGGGAGTGAGTTTAGGGCTACTGTTTGTTTTCGGTTCAGTGTTACGGTTGGAGATAGCGTCATGGTCTGGTTAGGGTTGTGGTTGAGTTTCAGGTGTCCGCCTAGGGTTAGGGTTAGGTCTATGGTTTGAGTTAGGCTTCCAGTTAGGTTAGGTTTGAAGTTAGTTTGAGGGAGTAAGTTTAGGGCTACTGTTAGTTTTTGGGTAACTGTTACTGTTGGAGTTAGCGTCAGGGCCAGGTTAGGGATGGGGTTGAGCTTAAGGTGTCCGCCTAGGGTTAGGGTTAGGTGTATGGTTTGATTTAGGCTTCAGGTTAGGTTAGGTTTGAAGTTAGTTTGAGGGAGTAAGTTTAGGGCTATTGTTAGTTTTCGGTTAACTGTTACAGTTGGAGTAAGCGTCAGGGTCAGGTAAGGGTGGGGGTTAAGCATAAGGTGTCCGCCTAGGGTTAGGGTTAGGTCTATGATTTGATTTACGCTTCAGGTTAGGTTAGGTTTGAACTTAGTTTGAGGGAGTCAGTTTAGGGCTACTGTTAGTTTTCGGTTAACTGTTACGGTTGGAGTAAGCGTCAGGGTCAGGTTAGGTTTGGGGTTGAGCTTAAGGTGTCCGCCTAGGTTTAGGGTTAGGTGTATGGTTTGATTTAGGCTTCAGGTTAGGTTAGGTTTGAACTTAGTTTGAGGGAGTAAGTTTAGGGCTACTGTTAGTTTTCGTTTAACTGTTACGGTTGGAGTAAGCGTCAGGGTCAGGTTAGGGTGGGGGTTAAGCATAAGGTGTCCGCCTAGTGTAAGGGTTAGGTCTACGGTTTCATTTAGGCTTCAGGTTAGGTTAGGATTGAACTTAGTTTGAGGGAGTAAGTTTAGGGCTACTGTTAGTTTTCGGTTCAGTGTTACGGTTGGAGAGAGCGTCAGGGTCTGGTTAGGGTTGTGGTTGAGTTTCAGGTGTCCGCCTAGGGTTAGGGTTAGGGCTATGGTTTGAGTTAGGCTTCAAGTTAGGTTAGGTTTGAAGTTAGTTTGAGGGAGTAAGTTTAGGGCTACTGTTAGTTTTCGGGTAACTGTTACTGTTGGAGTTAGCGTCAGGGCCAGGTTAGGGTTGGGGTTGAGCTTAAGGTGTCCGCCTAGGGTTAGGGTTAGTTCTGTGGTTTGAGTTAGGCTTCAGGTTAGGTTAGGTTTGAACTTAGTTTGAGGGAGTAAGTTTAGGGCTACTGTTAGGTTTCTGTTCAGTGTGACGGTTGGAGTTAGCGTGAGGGTCAGGTTAGGGTTGGGTTTGAGCTTCAGGTGTCCGCCTAGGGTTAGGGTTAGGTGTATGGTTTGATTTAGGCTTCAGGTTAGGTTAGGTTTGAACTTAGTTTGAGGGAGTAAGTTTAGGGCTACTGGTAGTTTTCGGGTAACTGTTACGGTTGGAGTTTGCGTCACGGCCAGGTTAGGGTTGGGGTTGAGCTTAAGGTGTCCACCTAGGGTTAGGGTTAGGTGTATGGTTTGATTTAGGCTTCAGGTTAGGTTATGTTGGAACTTAGTTTGAGGGAGTAAGTTTAGGGCTACTGTTAGTTTTCGGTTAACTGTTACAGTTGGAGTAAGCGTCAGGGTCAGATTAGGTTTGGGGTTGAAGTTAAGGTGTCCGCCTAGGGTTAGGGTTAGGTGTATGGTTTGATTTAGGCTTCAGGTTAGGTTAGGTGTGAACTTAGTTTGAGGGAGTAAGTTTAGGGTGATTGTTAGTTTTCGGTTCAGTATTATGGTTGGAGTTAGCGTCAGGGTCAGGTTAGGTTTGGGGTTGAGCTTAAGGTGTCCGCCTAGGGTTAGGGTTAGGTGTATGGTTTGATTTAGGCTTCAGGTTAGGTTAGGTTTGAACTTAGTTTGAGGGAGTAAGTTTAGGGCTACTGTTAGTTTTCGGTTCAGTGTTACGGTTGGAGATAGCGTCAGGGTCAGGTTAGGGTTGTGATTGAGCTTCAGGTGTCCGCCTAGGGTTAGGGTTAGGTCTATGGTTTGAGTTAGGGTCCAGGTTAGCGTAGGTTTGAACTTAGTTTGAGGGAGTAAGTTTAGGGCTACTGTTAGTTTTCGGTTCAGTGTTACGGTTGGAGATAGCGTCAGGGTCT
Source organism: Tupaia tana (assembly GCA_026018925.1). Lineage (NCBI taxonomy): Eukaryota > Metazoa > Chordata > Mammalia > Scandentia > Tupaiidae > Tupaia > Tupaia tana. The sequence goes on along the minus strand of JAKSZU010000008.1, from coordinate 95,639,707 downwards.
GGTTAGGGTTGTGCTTGAGTTTCAGGTGTCCGCCTAGGGGTAGGGTTAGGTCTATGGCTTGAGGTAGGCTTCAAGTTAGGTTAGGTTTGAAGTTAGTTTGAGGGAGTAAGTTTAGGGCCACTGTTAGTTTTCGGGTAACTGTTACTGTTGGAGTTAGCGTCAGGGCCAGGTTAGGGTTGGGGTTGAGCTTAAGGTGTCCGCCTAGGGTTAGGGTTAGGTCTGTGGTTTGAGTTAGGCTTCAGGTTAGGTTAGGTTTAAACTTAGTTTGAGGGAGTAAGTTTAGGGCTACTGTTAGTTTTCGGGTAACTGTTACTGTTGGAGTTAGCGTCAGGGCCAGGTTAGGGTTGGGGTTGAGCTTAAGGTGTCCGCCTAGGGTTAGGGTTTGGTCTGTGGTTTGAGTTAGGCTCCAGGTCAGGTTAGGTTTGAACTTAGTTTGAGGGAGTAAGTTTAGGGCTACTGTTAGTTTTCGGTTCAGTGTTACGGTTGGAGATAGCGTCAGGGTCAGGTTAGGGTTGGAGTTGAGCTTAAGGTGTCCGCCTAGGGTGAGGGTTAGGTCTGTGGTTTGATTTAGGCTTCAGGTTAGGTTACGTTTGAACTTAGTTTGAGTGAGTAAGTTTAGGGCTACTGTTAGTTTTCGGTTCAGTGTTACGGTTGGAGATAGCGTCAGGGTCAGGTTACGGTTGGGGTTGAGCTTCAGGTGTCCGCCTATTGTTAGCTTTAGGTCTATGATTTGAGTTAGGCTTCAGGTTATGTTAGGTTTGAACTTAGTTTGAGGGAGTAAGTTTAGGCCTATTGTATTTTTTGGTTCAGTGTTACGGTTGAATTTAGCCTCAGGGTCAGGTTAGGGTTAGGGTTAAGCTTAAGGTGTCCGCCTAGGGTTAGGGTTAGGTCTATTGTTTGAGTTATGCTTCAGGTTAGGTTAGGTTTGAACTTAGTTTGAGTGAGTAAGTTTAGGGCTACTGTTAGTTTTCAGGTAACTGTTACTGTTGGAGTTAGCGTCAAGGCCAGGTTAGGGTTGGGGTTGAGATTAAGGTGTCCGCCTCATGTTAGGGTTAGGTGAATGGTTTGATTTACGCTTCAGGTTAGGTTAGGTTTGAACTTAGCTTGAGGGAGTAAGTTTAGGGCTACTGTTAGTTTTCGTTTAACTGTTACGGTTGGAGTAAGCGTCAGGGTCAGGTTATGTTGGGGGTTAACCATAAGGTGTCCGCCTAGGGTTAGGGTTAGGTCTATGGTTTCATTTAGGCTTCAGGTTAGGTTAGGTTTGAACTTAGTTTGAGGGAGCAAGTTTAGGGCTACTGTTAGTTTTCAGTTCAGTGTTACGGTTGGAGAGAGCGTCAGGGTCTGGGTAGGGTTGTGGTTGAGTTTCAGGTGTCTGCCTAGGGTTAGGGTTAGGTCTATGGTTTGAGTTAGGCTTCAAGTTAGGTTAGCTTTGAAGTTAGTTTGAGGGAGTAAGTTTAGGGCTACTGTTAGTTTTCGGGTAACTGTTACTGTTGGAGTTAGCGTCAGGGCCAGGTTAGGGTTGGGGTTGAGCTTAAGGTGTCCGCCTAGGGTTAGGGTTAGGTCTATGGTTTGAGTTAGGCTTCAGGTTAGGTTAGGTTTGAACTTAGTTTGAGGGAGTAAGTTTAGGCCTATTGTATTTTTTGGTTCAGTGTTACGGTTGAATTTAGCCTCAGGGTCAGGTTAGGGTTAGGGTTAAGCTTAAGGTGTCCGCCTAGGGTTAGGGTTAGGTCTATTGTTTGAGTTATGCTTCAGGTTAGGTTAGGTTTGAACTTAGTTTGAGTGAGTAAGTTTAGGGCTACTGTTAGTTTTCGTTTAACTGTTACGGTTGGAGTAAGCGTCAGGGTCAGGTTAGGGTGGGGGTTAAGCATAAGGTGTCCGCCTAGGGTTAGGGTAGGTCTATGATTTGATTTAGGCTTCAGGTTAGGTTAGGTTTGAACTTAGTTTGAGGGAGTCAGTTTAGGGCTACTGTTAGTTTTCGGTTAACTGTTACGGTTGTAGTAAGCGTCAGGGTCAGGTTAGGTTTGGGGTTGAGCTTAAGGTGTCCGCCTAGGGTTAGGGTTAGGTGTATGGTTTGATTTAGGCTTCAGCTTAGGTTAGGTTTGAACTTAATTTGAGGGAGTGAGTTTAGGGCTACTGTTAGTTTTCGTTTAACTGTTACGGTTGGAGTAAGCGTCAGGGTCAGGTAAGGGTGGGGGTTAAGCATAAGGTGTCCGCCTAGGGTTAGGGTTAGGTCTATGGTTTCATTTAGGCTTCAAGTTAGGTTAGGATTGAACTTAGTTTGAGGGAGTAAGTTTAGGGCCACTGTTAGTTTTCGGTTCAGTGTTACGGTTCGATTTAGCCTCAGGGTAAGGTTAGGGTTGGGGTTAAGCTTAAGGTGTCCGCCTAGTGTTAGGGTTAGGTCTATTGTTTGAGTTAGGCTTCAGGTTAGGTTAGGTTTGAACTTAGTTTGAGGGAGACAGTTTAGGGCTACTGTTAGTTTTCATTTAACTGTTACGGTTGGAGTAAGCATCAGGGTCAGGTTAGGGTGGGGGTTAAGCATAAGGTGTCCGCCTAGGGTTGGGGTTAGGTCTATGGTTTCATTTAGGCTTCAGGTTAGGTTAGGATTGAACTTAGTTTGAGGGAGTAAGTTTAGGGCTACTGTTAGTTTTCGGATCAATGTTACGTTTGGAGTTAGCGTGAGGGTCCGGTTAGGTTTGGGGTTGAGCTTAAGGTGTCGGCCTAGGGGTACGGTTAGCTCTGTGGTTTGAGTTATGCTTCAGGTTAGGTTAGGTTTGAACTTAGTTTGAGGGAGTAAGTTTAGGGCTACTGTTAGTTTTCGGTTCAGTGTTACGGTTGGAGATAGCATCAGGGTCAGGTTAGGGTTGGGGTTGAGCTTCAGGTGTCCGCCTAGGGTTAGGGTTAGGTCTATGGTTTGAGTTAGGCTTCAGGTTAGGTTAGGTTTGAACTTAGTTTGAGGGAGTAAGTTTAGGCCTATTGTATTTTTTGGTTCAGTGTTACGGTTGAATTTAGCCTCAGGGTCAGGTTAGGGTTGGGGTCAAGCTTAAGGTGTCCGCCTAGGGTTAGGGTTAGGTCTATTGTTTGAGTTAGGCTTCAGGTTAGGTTAGGTTTGAACTTAGTTTGAGGGAGTAAGTTTAGGGCTATTGTTAGTTTTCTGTTCAGTGTTATGGTTGGAGTTAGCATGAGGGTCAGGTTAGGGTTGGGGTTGAGCTTAAGGTGTCATCCTAGGGTTAGGGTTAGGTCTGTGGTTTCAGTTAGGCTTCAGGTTAGGTTAGGTTTGAACTTAGTTTGAGGGAGTAAGTTTAGGGCTACTGTTTGTTTTCGGTTCAGTGTTACGGTTGGAGATAGCGTCAGGGTTTGGTTAGGGTTGTGGTTGAGTTTCAGGTGTCCGCCTAGGGTTAGGGTTAGGTCTATGGTTTGAGTGAGGCTTCAAGTTAGGTTATGTTTCAAGTTAGTTTGAGTGAGTAAGTTTAGGGCTACTGTTAGTTTTCGGGTAACTGTTACTGTTGGAGTTAGCGTCAGGGCCAGGTTAGGGTTGGGGTTGAGCTTAAGGTGTCCGCCTAGGGTTAGGGTTAGGTCTATGGTTTGAGTTAGGCTTCAGGTTAGGTTAGGTTTGAACTTAGTTTGAGGGAGTAAGTTTAGGCCTATTGTATTTTTTGGTTCAGTGTTACGGTTGAATGTAGCCTCAGGGTCAGGTTAGGGTTAGGGTTAAGCTTAAGGTGTCCGCCTAGGGTTAGGGTTAGGTCTATTGTTTGAGTTAGGCTTCAGGTTAGGTTAGGTTTGAACTTAGTTTGAGTGAGTAAGTTTAGGGCTACTGTTAGTTTTCGGTTCAGTGTTACGGTTGGAGTTAGCCTGAGGGTCAGGTTAGGGTTGGGGTTGAGCTTAAGGTGTCCTCCCAGGGTTAGGGTTAGGTCTGTGGTTTGAGTTAGGCTTTAGGTTAGGTTAGGATTGAACTTAGTTTGAGGGAGTAAGATTAGGGCTACTCTTAGTTTTCGGTTCAGTGATATGGTTGGAGTTAGCCTGGAGGTCAGGTTAGGGTTGGGGTTGAGCTTAAGGTGTCCGCCTAGGGTTAGGGTTAGGTCTATGGTTTGATTTAGGCTTCAGGTTAGGTTAGGTTTGAACTTAGTTTGAGGGAGTCAGTTTAGGGCTACTGTTAGTTTTCGGTTAACTGTTACGGTTGGAGTAAGCATCAGGGTCAGGTTAGGTTTGGGGTTGAGCTTAAGGTGTCCGCCTAGGGTTAGGGTTATGGTTTGATTTAGGCTTCAGGTTAGGTTAGGTTTGAACTTAGTTTGAGTGAGTAAGTTTAGGGCTACTGTTAGTTTTCGTTTAACTGTTACGGTTGGAGTAAGCGTCAGGGTCAGGTTAGGGTGGGGGTTAAGCATAAGGTGTCCGCCTAGGGTTAGGGTAGGTCTATGATTTGATTTAGGCTTCAGGTTAGGTTAGGTTTGAACTTAGTTTGAGGGAGTCAGTTTAGGGCTACTGTTAGTTTTCGGTTAACTGTTACGGTTGTAGTAAGCGTCAGGGTCAGGTTAGGTTTGGGGTTGAGCTTAAGGTGTCCGCCTAGGGTTAGGGTTAGGTGTATGGTTTGATTTAGGCTTCAGCTTAGGTTAGGTTTGAACTTAATTTGAGGGAGTGAGTTTAGGGCTACTGTTAGTTTTCGGTTAACTGTTACGGTTGGAGTAAGCATCAGGGTCAGGTTAGGTTTGGGGTTGAGCTTAAGGTGTCCGCCTAGGGTTAGGGTTATGGTTTGATTTAGGCTTCAGGTTAGGTTAGGTTTGAACTTAGTTTGAGGGAGTAAGTTTAGGGCTACTGTTAGTTTTTGGTTCAGTGTTACATTTGGAGTTAGCGTGAGTGTCTGGTTAGGGTTGGGGTGGATCTTAAGGTGTCCACCTAGGGTTAGGCTTAGGTCTGTGGTTTGAGATAGGGTTCAGGTTAGGTTAGGTTTGAACTTAGTTTGAGGGAGTCAGTTTAGGGCTACTGTTAGTTTTCGGTTCAGTGTTACGGTTGGAGATAGCGTCAGGGTCAGGTTAGGGTTGGGGTTGAGCTTCAGGTGTCCGCCTATTGTTAGGGTTAGGTCTATGATTTGATTTAGGCTTCAGGTTAGGTTAGGTTTGAACTTAGTTTGAGCGAGTAAGTTTAGGGCTACTGTTAGTTTTCGGTTCAGTGTTATGGTTGGAGATAGCGTCATGGTCAAGTTAGGCTTGGGTTTCAGATTCAGGTGTCCGCCTAGGGTCAGGGTTAGGTCTATGGTTTGAGTTAGGCTTCAGGTTAGGTTAGGTTTGATCTTAGTTTGAGGGAGTAAGTTTAGGCCTATTGTATTTTTTGGTTCAGTGTTACGGTTGAATTTAGCCTCAGGGTCAGGTTAGGGTTGGGGTCAAGCTTAAGGTGTCCGCCTAGGGTTAGGGTTAGGTCTATTGTTTGAGTTAGGCTTCAAGTTAGGTTAGGTTTGAAGTTAGTTAGAGGGAGTAAGTTTAGGGCTACTGTTAGTTTTCGGTTAACTGTTACAGTTGGAGTAAGCGTCAGGGTCAGGTTAGGGTGGGGGTTAAGCATAAGGTGTCCGCCTAGGGTTAGGGTAGGTCTATGATTTGATTTAGGCTTCAGGTTGGGTTAGGTTTGAACTTAGTTTGAGGGAGTCAGTTTAGGGCTACTGTTAGTTTTCGGTTAACTGTTACGGTTGTAGTAAGCGTCAGGGTCAGGTTAGGTTTGGGGTTGAGCTTAAGGTGTCCGCCTAGGGTTAGGGTTAGGTATATGGTTTGATTTAGGCTTCAGCTTAGGTTAGGTTTGAACTTAATTTGAGGGAGTAAGTTTAGGGCTACTGTTAGTTTTCGTTTAACTGTTACGGTTGGAGTAAGCGTCAGGGTCAGGTTAGGGTGGGGGTTAAGCATAAGGTGTCCGCCTAGGGTTAGGGTTAGGTCTATGGTTTCATTTAGGCTTCAAGTTAGGTTAGGATTGAACTTAGTTTGAGGGAGTAAGTTTAGGGCCACTGTTAGTTTTCGGTTCAGTGTTACGGTTCGATTTAGCCTCAGGGTAAGGTTAGGGTTGGGGTTAAGCTTAAGGTGTCCGCCTAGTGTTAGGGTTAGGTCTATTGTTTGAGTTAGGCTTCAGGTTAGGTTAGGTTTGAACTTAGTTTGAGGGAGACAGTTTAGGGCTACTGTTAGTTTTCATTTAACTGTTACGGTTGGAGTAAGCATCAGGGTCAGGTTAGGGTGGGGGTTAAGCCTAAGGTGTCCGCCTAGGGTTGGGGTTAGGTCTATGGTTTCATTTAGGCTTCAGGTTAGGTTAGGATTGAACTTAGTTTGAGGGAGTAAGTTTAGGGCTACTGTTAGTTTTCGGATCAATGTTACGTTTGGAGTTAGCGTGAGGGTCCGGTTAGGTTTGGGTTTGAGCTTAAGGTGTCCGCCTAGGGGTACGGTTAGGTCTGTGGTTTGAGTTATGCTTCAGGTTAGGTTAGGTTTGAACTTAGTTTGAGGGAGTAAGTTTAGGGCTACTGTTAGTTTTAGGTTCAGTGTTACGGTTGGAGATAGCATCAGGGTCAGGTTAGGGTTGGGGTTGAGCTTCAGGTGTCCGCCTAAGGTTAGGGTTAGGTCTATGGTTTGAGTTAGGCTTCAGGTTAGGTTAGGTTTGAACTTAGTTTGAGGGAGTAAGTTTAGGCCTATTGTATTTTTTGGTTCAGTGTTACGGTTGAATTTAGCCTCAGGGTCAGGTTAGGGTTGGGGTCAAGCTTAAGGTGTCCGCCTAGGGTTAGGGTTAGGTCTATTGTTTGAGTTAGGCTTCAGGTTAGGTTAGGTTTGAACTTAGTTTGAGGGAGTAAGTTTAGGGCTATTGTTAGTTTTCTGTTCAGTGTTATGGTTGGAGTTAGCGTGAGGGTCAGGTTAGGGTTGGGGTTGAGCTTAAGGTGTCATCCTAGGGTTAGGGTTAGGTCTGTGGTTTCATTTAGGCTTCAGGTTAGGTTAGGTTTCGAACTTAGTTTGAGGGAGTAAGTTTAGGCCTACTGTTTGTTTCGGTTCAGTGTTACGGTTGGAGATAGCGTCAGGGTCTGGTTAGGGTTGTGGTTGAGTTTCAGGTGTCCGCCTAGGGTTAGGGTTAGGTCTATGGTTTGAGTGAGGCTTCAAGTTAGGTTATGTTTCAAGTTAGTTTGAGTGAGTAAGTTTAGGGCTACTGTTAGTTTTCGGGTAACTGTTACTGTTGGAGTTAGCGTCAGGGCCAGGTTCGGGTTGGGGTTGAGCTTAAGGTGTCCGCCAAGCTTTAGGGTTAGGTGTATGGTTTGATTTAGTCTTCAGGTTAGGATAGGTTTGAACTTAGTTTGAGGGAGTAATTTTAGGGCTACTGTTAGTTTTCGTTTAACTATTACGGTTGGAGTAAGCGTCAGGGTCAGGTTATTGTGGGGGTTAACCATAAGGTGTCCGCCTAGGGTTAGGGTTAGGTCTATGGTTTCATTTAGGCTTCAGGTTAGGTTAGATTTGAACTTAGTTTGAGGGAGTAAGTTTAGGGCTACTCTTAGTTTTCGGTTCAGTGATATGGTTGGAGTTAGCCTGGAGGTCAGGTTAGGGTTGGGGTTGAGCTTAAGGTGTCCGCCTAGGGTTAGGGTTAGGTCTATGATTTGATTTAGGCTTCAGGTTAGGTTAGGTTTGAACTTAGTTTGAGGGAGTAAGTTTAGGGCTACTGTTAGTTTTCGTTTAACTGTTACGGTTGGAGTAAGCGTCAGGGTCAGGTTATGTTGGGGGTTAACCATAAGGTGTCCGCCTAGGGTTAGGGTTAGGTCTATGGTTTCATTTAGGCTTCAGGTTAGGTTAGGTTTGAACTTAGTTTGAGGGAGTAAGTTTAGGGCTACTGTTAGTTTTCGGTTCAGTGTTACGGTTGGAGAGAGCGTCAGGGTCTGGTTAGGGTTGTGGTTGAGTTTCAGGTGTCTGCCTAGGGTTAGGGTTAGGTCTATGGTTTGAGTTAGGCTTCAAGTTAGGTTAGCTTTGAAGTTAGTTTGAGGGAGTAAGTTTAGGGCTACTGTTAGTTTTCGGGTAACTGTTACTGTTGGAGTTAGCGTCAGGGCCAGGTTAGGGTTGGGGTTGAGCTTAAGGTGTCCGCCTAGGGTTAGGGTTAGGTCTATGGTTTGAGTTAGGCTTCAGGTTAGGTTAGGTTTGAACTTAGTTTGAGGGAGTAAGTTTAGGCCTATTGTATTTTTTGGTTCAGTGTTACGGTTGAATTTAGCTTCAGGGTCAGTTTAGGGTTAGGGTTAAGCTTAAGGTGTCCGCCTAGGGTTAGGTTTAGGTCTATTGTTTGAGTTAGGCTTCAGGTTAGGTTAGGTTTGAACTTAGTTTGAGTGAGTAAGTTTAGGGCTACTGTTAGTTTTCGGTTCAGTGTTACGGTTGGAGTTAGCCTGAGGGTCAGGTTAGGGTTGGGGTTGAGCTTAAGGTGTCCTCCCAGGGTAAGGGTTAGGTCTGTGGTTTGAGTTAGGCTTTAGGTTAGGTTAGGATTGAACTTAGTTTGAGGGAGTAAGATTAGGGCTACTCTTAGTTTTCGGTTCAGTGATATGGTTGGAGTTAGCCTGGAGGTCAGGTTAGGGTTGGGGTTGAGCTTAAGGTGTCCGCCTAGGGTTAGGGTTAGGTCTATGATTTGATTTAGGCTTCAGGTTAGGTTAGGTTTGAACTTAGTTTGAGGGAGTCAGTTTAGGGCTACTGTTAGTTTTCGGTTAACTGTTACGGTTGGAGTAAGCATCAGGGTCAGGTTAGGTTTGGGGTTGAGCTTAAGGTGTCCGCCTAGGGTTAGGGTTATGGTTTGATTTAGGCTTCAGGTTAGGTTAGGTTTGAACTTAGTTTGAGGGAATAAGTTTAGGGCTACTGTTAGTTTTTGGTTCAGTGTTACATTTGGAGTTAGCGTGAGTGTGTGGTTAGGGTTGGGGTGGAGCTTAAGGTGTCCACCTAGGGTTAGGGTTAGGTCTGTGGTTTGAGATAGGGTTCAGGTTAGGTTAGGTTTGAACTTAGTTTGAGGGAGTAAGTTTAGGGCTACTGTTAGTTTTCGGTTCAGTGTTACGGTTGGAGATAGCGTCAGGGTTTGGTTAGGGTTGGGGTTGAGCTTCAGGTGTCCGCCTATTGTTAGGGTTAGGTCTATGATTTGATTTAGGCTTCAGGTTAGGTTAGGTTTGAACTTAGTTTGAGCGAGTAAGTTTAGGGCTACTGTTAGTTTTCGGTTCAGTGTTATGGTTGGAGATAGCGTCATGGTCAAGTTAGGCTTGGGTTTCAGATTCAGGTGTCCGCCTAGGGTCAGGGTTAGGTCTATGGTTTGAGTTAGGCTTCAGGTTAGGTTAGGTTTGATCTTAGTTTGAGGGAGTAAGTTTAGGCCTATTGTATTTTTTGGTTCAGTGTTACGGTTGAATTTAGCCTCAGGGTCAGGTTAGGGTTGGGGTCAAGCTTAAGGTGTCCGCCTAGGGTTAGGGTTAGGTCTATTGTTTGAGTTAGGCTTCAGGTTAGGTTAGGTTTGAAGTTAGTTAGAGGGAGTAAGTTTAGGGCTACTGTTAGTTTTCGGTTAACTGTTACAGTTGGAGTAAGCGTCAGGGTCAGGTTAGGGTGGGGGTAAGCATAAGGTGTCCGCCTAGGGTTAGGGTAGGTCTATGATTTGATTTAGGCTTCAGGTTAGGTTAGGTTTGAACTTAGTTTGAGGGAGTCAGTTTAGGGCTACTGTTAGTTTTCGGTTAACTGTTACGGTTGTAGTAAGCGTCAGGGTCAGGTTAGGTTTGGGGTTGAGCTTAAGGTGTCCGCCTAGGGTTAGGGTTAGGTGTATGGTTTGATTTAGGCTTCAGCTTAGGTTAGGTTTGAACTTAATTTGAGGGAGTAAGTTTAGGGCTACTGTTAGTTTTCGTTTAACTGTTACGGTTGGAGTAAGCGTCAGGGTCAGGTTAGGGTGGGGGTTAAGCATAAGGTGTCCGCCTAGGGTTAGGGTTAGGTCTATGGTTTCATTTAGGCTTCAAGTTAGGTTAGGATTGAACTTAGTTTCAGGGAGTAAGTTTAGGGCCACTGTTAGTTTTCGGTTCAGTGTTATGGTTCGATTTAGCCTCAGGGTAAGGTTAGGGTTGGGGTTAAGCTTAAGGTGTCCGCCTAGTGTTAGGGTTAGGTCTATTGTTTGAGTTAGGCTTCAGGTTAGGTTAGGTTTGAACTTAGTTTGATGGAGACAGTTTAGGGCTACTGTTAGTTTTCATTTAACTGTTACAGTTGGAGTAAGCATCAGGGTCAGGTTAGGGTGGGGGTTAAGCATAAGGTGTCCGCCTAGGGTTGGGGTTAGGTCTATTGTTTCATTTAGGCTTCAGGTTAGGTTAGGATTGAACTTAGTTTGAGGGAGTAAGTTTAGGGCTACTGTTAGTTTTCGGATCAATGTTACGTTTGGAGTTAGCGTGAGGGTCCGGTTAGGTTTGGGGTTGAGCTTAAGGTGTCCGCCTAGGGTTAGGGTTAGGTGTATGGTATGATTAAGGCTTCAGGTTAGGTTATGTTTGAACTTAGTTTGAGGGAGTAAGTTTAGGGCTACTGTTAGTTTTCGGTTAACTGTTACTGTTGGAGTTAGCGTCAGGGTCAGGTTAGGGTTGGGGTTGAGCTTAAGGTGTCCGCTTAGGGTTAGGGTTAGGTGTATGGTTTGATTTAGGCTTCAGGTTAGGTTAGGTTTGAAGTTAGTTTGAGGGAGTAAGTTTAGGGCTACTGTTAGTTTTCGGTTAATTGATACAGTTGGAGTAAGCATCAGGGTCAGGTTAGGGTGGGGGTTAAGCATAAGGTGTCCGCCTAGGTTTAGCGTTAGGTCTATGGTTTCATTTAGGCTTCAGGTTAGGTTAGGATTGAACTTAGTTTGAAGGAGTAAGTTTAGGGCTACTGTTAGTTTTCGGTTCAGTGTTACATTTGGAGTTAGCATGAGGGTCCGGTTAGGGTTGGGGTTGAGCTTAAGGTGTCCGCCTAGGGTTAGGGTTAGGTCTGTGGTTTGAGTTAGGCTTCAGGTTAGGTTAGGTTTGAACTTAGTTTGAGGGAGTAAGTTTAGGGCTACTGTTAGTTTTCGGTTCAGTGTTACTGTTGGAGATAGCGTCAGGGTCAGGTTAGGGTTGGGGTTGAGCTTCAGGTGTCCGCCTAGGGTTAGGGTTAGGTCTATGGTTTGAGATAGGCTTCAGGTTAGTTTAGATTTTAACTTAGTTTTAGAGAGTAAGTTTAGGGCTACTGTTAATTTTAGAATCAGTGTTACGGTTGGAGTAAGCGTGAGGGTCAGGTTAGGGTTGGGTTTGAGCTTCAGGTGTCCACCTAGGGTTAGGGTTAGGTGTATGGTTTGTTTTAGGCTTCAGGTTAGGTTAGGTTTGAACTTAGTTTGAGGGAGTAAGTTTAGGGCTACTGTTAGTTTTCGGGTAACTGTTACGGTTGGAGTTAGCGTCACGGCCAGGTTAGGGTTGGGGTTGAGGTTAAGGTGTCCGCCTAGGGTTAGGGTTAGGTGTATGGTATGATTAAGGCTTCAGGTTAGGTTATGTTTGAACTTAGTTTGAGGGAGTAAGTTTAGGGCTACTGTTAGTTTTCGGTTAAGTGTTACAAGTTGGAGTAAGCGTCAGGGTCAGGTTAGGTTTGGGGTTGAAGTTAAGGTGTCCGCCTAGGGTTAGGGTTAGGTGTATGGTTTGATTTCGGCTTCAGGTTAGGTTAGGTGTGAACTTAGTTTGAGGGAGTAAGTTTAGGGCTATTGTTAGTTTTTGGTTCAGTATTATGGTTTGAGTTAGCGTCAGGGTCAGGTTAGGGTTGGGGTTAGCTTGAGGTGTCTGCCTAGGGTTAGGGTTAGGTCCATGGTTTGATTTAGGCTCCAGGTTAGGTTACGTTTGAACTTTGTTTGAGTGAGTAAGTTTAGGGCTACTGTTAGTTTTCGGTTCAGTGTTACGTTTGGAGTTAGTATGAGGGTACGGTTAGGGTTGGGGTTGAGCTTAAGGTGTCCGCCTAGGGTTAGGGTTAGGTCTGTGGTTTGAGTTAGACTTCAGGTTAGGTTAGGTTTGAACTTAGTTTGAGGGAGTAAGTTTAGGGCTCCTGTTAGTTTTCGGTTCAGTGTTACGGTTGGAGATAGCGTCAGGTTCAGGTTAGGGTTGGGGTTGAGCTTCAGGTGTCCGCCTACTGTTAGGGTTAGGTCTATGGTTTGAGATAGGCTTCAGGTTAGGTTAGATTTTAACTTAGTTTTAGGGAGTAAGTTTAGGGCAACTGTTAATTTTAGGATCAGTGTTACGGTTGGAGTTAGCGTGAGGGTCAGGTTAGGGTTCGGTTTGAGCTTCAGGTGTCCGCCTAGGGTTAGGGTTAGGTGTATGGTTTGATTTAGGCTTCAGGTTAGGTTAGGTTTGAACTTAGTTTGAGGGAGTAAGTTTAGGGCTACTGGTAGTTTTCGGGTAACTGTTACGGTTGGAGATAGCGTCAGGGTCAGGTTAGGGTTGGGGTTGAGCTTCAGGTGTCCGCCTTGGGTTAGGGTTAGGTCTATGGTTTGAGTTAGGCTTCAGGTTAGGTTAGGTTTGAACTTAGTTTGAGGGAGTAAGTTTAGGGCTACTGTTAGTTTTCGGTTCAGTGTTACGGTTGGAGATAGCGTCAGGGTCTGGTTAGGGATGTGGTTGAGTTTCAGGTGTCCGCCTAGGGTTAGGGTTAGGTCTATGGTTTGAGTTAGGCTTCAAGTTAGGTTAGGTTTGAAGTTAGTTTGAGGGAGTAAGTTTAGGGCTACTGTTAGTTTTCGGGTAACTGTTACTGTTGGAGTTAGCGTCAGGGCCAGGTTAGGGTTGGGGTTGAGCTTAAGGTGTCCGCCTAGGGTTAGGGTTAGGTCCATGGTTTCATTTAGGCTTCAGGTTAGGTTAGGATTGAACTTAGTTTGAGGGAGGAAGTTTAGGGCTACTGTTAGTTTTCGGTTCAATGTTACGTTTGGAGTTAGTGTGACGGTCCGGTTAGGGTTGGGGTTGAGCTTAAGGTGTCTGCCTAGGGTTAGGGTTAGGTCTGTGGTTTGAGTTAGGCTTCAGGTTAGGTTAGGTTTGAACTTAGTTTGACGGAGTAAGTTTAGGGCTACTGTTAGTTTTCGGTTAACTGTTACGGTTGGAGTAAGCGTCAGGGTCAGGTTAGGGTTGGGGTCAAGCTTAAGGTGTCCGCCTAGGGTTAGGGTTACGTCTATTGTTTGAGTAAGGCTTCAGGTTATGTTAGGTTTGAACTTAGTTTGAGCGAGTAAGTTTAGGGCTACTGTTAGTTTTCGGTACAGTGTTACGTTTGGAGTTAGCGTGAGGGTCAGGTTAGGGTTGGGGTTGAGATTAAGGTGTCCTCCTAGGGTTAGGGTTAGGTCTGTGGTTTGAGTGAGGCTTCAGGTTAGGTTAGGTTTGAAGTTAGTTTGAGGGAGACAGTTTAGGGCTACTGTTAGTTTTCATTTAACTGTTACGGTTGGAGTAAGCGTCAGGGTCAGGTTAGGGTGGGGGTTAAGCATAAGGTGTCCGCCTAGGGTTAGGGTTAGGTCTATGGTTTCATTTAGGCTTCAGGTTAGGTTAGGATTGAACGTAGTTTGAGGGAGTACAGTTTAGGGCTACTGTTACTTTTCGGTTCAGTTACGGTTGGAGATAGCGTCAGGGTCTGGTTAGGGTTGTGGTTGAGTTTCAGGTGTCCGCCTAGGGTTAGGGTTAGGTCTATGGTTTGAGTTAGGCTTCAAATTAGGTTAGGTTTGAAGTTAGTTTGAGGGAGTAAGTTTAGGGCTACTGTTAGTTTTCGGGTAACTGTTACTGTTGGAGTTAGCGTCAAGGCCAGGTTAGGGTTGGGGTTGAGATTAAGGTGTCCGCCTAGGGTTAGGGTTAGGTGAATGGTTTGATTTACGCTTCAGGTTAGGTTAGGTTTGAACTTAGTTTGAGGGAGTAAGTTTAGGGCTACTGTTAGTTTTCGGTTCAGTGTTACGGTTGGAGAGAGCGTCAGGGTCTGGTTAGGGTTGTGGTTGAGTTTCAGGTGTCTGCCTAGGCTTAGGGTTAGGTCTATGGTTTGAGTTAGGCTTCAAGTTAGGTTAGGTTTGAAGTTAGTTTGAGGGAGTAAGTTTAGGGCTACTGTTAGTTTTCGGGTAACTGTTACTGTTGGAGTTAGCGTCAGGGCCAGGTTAGGGTTGGGGTTGAGCTTAAGGTGTCCTCCCAGGGTTAGGGTTAGGTCTGTGGTTTGAGTTAGGCTTCAGGTTAGGTTAGGTTTGAACGTAGTTTGAGGGAGTAAGTTTAGGGCTACTGTTAGTTTTCGGTTCAGTGTTACGGTTGGAGATAGCGTCAGGGTCAGGTTAGGGTTGTGATTCAGCTTCAGGTGTCCGCCTAGGGTTAGGGTTAGGTCTATGGTTTGAGTTAGGGTCCAGTTTAGGTTAGGTTTGAACTTAGTTTGAGGGAGTAAGTTTAGGGCTACTGTTTGTTTTCGGTTCAGTGTTAAGGTTGGAGATAGCGTCAGGGTCTGGTTAGGGTTGTGTTTGAGTTTCAGGTGTCCGCCTAGGGTTAGGGTTAGGTCTATGGTTTGAGTTAGGCTTCAAGTTAGGTTAGGTTTGAAGTTAGTTTGAGGGAGTAAGTTTAGGGCTACTGTTAGTTTTTGGGTAACTGTTACTGTTGGAGTTAGCGTCAGGGCCAGGTTCGGGTTGGGGTTGAGCTTAAGGTGTCCGCCTAGGGTTAGGGTTAGGTGTATGGTTTGATTTAGTCTTCAGGTTAGGATAGGTTTGAACTTAGTTAGAGGGAGTAAGTTTAGGGCTACTGTTAGTTTTCGTTTAACTTTTACGGTTGGAGTAAGCGTCAGGGTCAGGTTATGGTGCGGGTTAACCATAAGGTGTCCGCCTAGGGTTAGGGTTAGGTCTATGGTTTCATTTAGGCTTTAGGTTAGGTTAGGATTGAACTTAGTTTGAGGGAGTAAGTTTAGGGCTACTCTTAGTTTTCGGTTCAGTGATATGGTTGGAGTTAGCCTGGAGGTCAGGTTAGGGTTGGGGTTGAGCTTAAGGTGTCCGCCTAGGGTTAGGGTTAGGTCTATGATTTGATTTAGGCTTCAGGTTAGGTTAGGTTTGAACTTAGTTTGAGGGAGTCAGTTTAGGGCTACTGTTAGTTTTCGGTTAACTGTTACGGTTGGAGTAAGCATCAGGGTCAGGTTAGGTTTGGGGTTGAGCTTAAGGTGTCCGCCTAGGGTTAGGGTTATGGTTTGATTTAGGCTTCAGGTTAGGTTAGGTTTGAACTTAGTTTGAGGGAGTAAGTTTAGGGCTACTGTTAGTTTTCGGGTAACTGTTACTGTTGGAGTTAGCGTGAGTGTCTGGTTAGGGTTGGGGTGGAGCTTAAGGTGTCCACCTACGGTTAGGGTTAGGTCTGTGGTTTGAGATAGGGTTCAGGTTAGGTTAGGTTTGAACTTAGTTTGAGGGAGTAAGTTTAGGGCTACTGTTAGTTTTCGGTTCAGTGTTACTGTTGGAGATAGCGTCAGGGTCAGGTTAGGGTTGGGGTTGAGCTTCAGGTGTCCGTCTATTGTTAGGGTTAGGTCTATGATTTGATTTAGGCTTCAAGTTAGGTTAGGTTTGAACTTAGTTTGAGCGAGTAAGTTTAGGGCTACTGTTAGTTTTCGGTTCAGTGTTATGGTTGGAGATAGCGTCATGGTCAAGTTAGGGTTGGGTTTCAGATTCAGGTGTCCGCCTAGGGTTAGGGTTAGGTCTATGGTTTGAGTTAGGCTTCAGGTTAGGTTAGGTTTGAACTTAGTTTGAGGGAGTAAGTTTAGGCCTATTGTATTTTTTGGTTCAGTGTTACGGTTGAATTTAGCCTCAGGGTCAGGTTAGGGTTGGGGTCAAGCTTAAGGTGTCCGCCTAGGGTTAGGGTTAGGTCTATTGTTTGAGTTAGGCTTCAGGTTAGGTTAGGTTTGAAGTTAGTTAGAGTGAGTAAGTTTAGGGCTACTGTTAGTTTTCGGTTAACTGTTACAGTTGGAGTAAGCGTCAGGGTCAGGTTAGGGTGGGGGTTAAGCATAAGGTGTCCGCATAGGGTTAGGGTAGGTCTATGATTTGATTTAGGCTTCAGGTTAGGTTAGGTTTGAACTTAGTTTGAGGGAGTCAGTTTAGGGCTACTGTTAGTTTTCGGTTAACTGTTACGGTTGTAGTAAGCATCAGGGTCAGGTTAGGTTTGGGGTTGAGCTTAAGGTGTCCGCCTAGGGTTAGGGTTAGGTGTATGGTTTGATTTAGGCTTCAGCTTAGGTTAGGTTTGAACTTAGTTTGAGGGAGTAAGTTTAGGGCTACTGTTAGTTTTCGTTTAACTGTTACGGTTGGAGTAAGCGTCAGGGTCAGGTTAGGGTGGGGGTTAAGCATAAGGTGTCCGCCTAGGGTTAGGGTTAGGTCTATGGTTTCATTTAGGCTTCAGGTTAGGTTAGGATTGAACTTAGTTTGAGGGAGTAAGTTTAGGGCTACTGTTAGTTTTCGGATCAATGTTACGTTTGGAGTTAGCGTGAGGGTCCGGTTAGGTTTGGGGTTGAGCTTAAGGTGTCGGCCTAGGGGTACGGTTAGCTCTGTGGTTTGAGTTATGCTTCAGGTTAGGTTAGGTTTGAACTTAGTTTGAGGGAGTAAGTTTAGGGCTACTGTTAGTTTTCGGTTCAGTGTTACGGTTGGAGATAGCATCAGGGTCAGGTTAGGGTTGGGGTTGAGCTTCAGGTGTCCGCCTAGGGTTAGGGTTAGGTCTATGGTTTGAGTTAGGCTTCAGGTTAGGTTAGGTTTGAACTTAGTTTGAGGGAGTAAGTTTAGGCCTATTGTATTTTTTGGTTCAGTGTTACGGTTGAATTTAGCCTCAGGGTCAGGTTAGGGTTGGGGTCAAGCTTAAGGTGTCCGCCTAGGGTTAGGGTTAGGTCTATTGTTTGAGTTAGGCTTCAGGTTAGGTTAGGTTTGAACTTAGTTTGAGGGAGTAAGTTTAGGGCTACTGTTAGTTTTCGGTACAGTGTTACGGTTGGAGTTAGCGTGAGGGTCAGGTTAGGGTTGGGGTTGAGCTTAAGGTGTGCTCCTAGGGTTAGGGTTAGGTCTGTGGTTTGAGTGAGGCTTCAGGTTAGGTTAGGTTTGAACTTAGTTTGAGGGAGTAAGTTTAGGGCTACTGTTAGTTTTCGGTTCAGTGTTACGGTTGGAGATAGCGTCAGGGTCAGGTTAGGGTTGTGATTGAGCTTCAGGTGTCCGCCTAGGGTTAGGGTTAGGTCTATGGTTTGAGTTAGGTTCCAGGTTAGGGTAGGTTTGAACTTAGTTTGAGGGAGTAAGTTTAGGGCTACTGTTAGTTTTCGGTTCAGTGTTACGTTTGGAGATAGCGTCAGGGTCTGGTTAGGGTTGTGGTTGTGTTTCAGGTGTCCGCCTAGGGTTAGGGTTAGGTCTATGGTTTGAGTTAGGCTTCAAGTTAGGTTAGGTTTGAAGTTAGTTTGAGGGAGTAAGTTTAGGGCTACTGTTAGTTTTCGGGTAACTGTTACTGTTGGAGTTAGCGTCAGGGCCATGTTCGGGTTGGGGTTGAGCTTAAGGTGTCCGCCTAGGGTTAGGGTTAGGTGTATGGTTTGATTTAGGCTTCAGGTTAGGTTAGGTTTGAAGTTAGTTTGAGGGAGTAAGTTTAGGGCTACTGTTAGTTTTCGGTTAACTGTTACAGTTGGAGATAGCGTCAGGGTTTGGTTAGGGTTGTGGTTGAGTTTCAGGTGTCCGCCTAGGGTTAGGGTTAGGTCTATGGTTTGAGTGAGGCTTCAAGTTAGGTTATGTTTCAAGTTAGTTTGAGTGAGTAAGTTTAGGGCTACTGTTAGTTTTCGGGTAACTGTTACTGTTGGAGTTAGCGTCAGGGCCAGGTTAGGGTTGGGGTTGAGCTTAAGGTGTCCGCCTAGGGTTAGGGTTAGGTCTATGGTTTGAGTTAGGCTTCAGGTTAGGTTAGGTTTGAACTTAGTTTGAGGGAGTAAGTTTAGGCCTATTGTATTTTTTGGTTCAGTGTTAGGGTTGAATTTAGCCTCAGGGTCAGGTTACGGTTAGGGTTAAGCTTAAGGTGTCTGCCTAGGGTTAGGGTTAGGTCTATTGTTTGAGTTAGGCTTCAGGTTAGGTTAGGTTTGAACTTAGTTTGAGTGAGTAAGTTTAGGGCTACTGTTAGTTTTCGGTTCAGTGTTACGGTTGGAGTTAGCCTGAGGGTCAGGTTAGGGTTGGGGTTGAGCTTAAGGTGTCCTCCCAGGGTTAGGGTTAGGTCTGTGGTTTGAGTTAGGCTTTAGGTTAGGTTAGGATT
Source organism: Tupaia tana (assembly GCA_026018925.1). Taxonomy (NCBI): domain Eukaryota; kingdom Metazoa; phylum Chordata; class Mammalia; order Scandentia; family Tupaiidae; genus Tupaia; species Tupaia tana. Next base: position 95,621,517 of record JAKSZU010000008.1, on the reverse strand, counting down.
GAACTCAGTTTGAGGGAGTAAGATTAGGGCTACTCTTAGTTTTCGGTTCAGTGATATGGTTGGAGTTAGCCTGGAGGTCAGGTTAGGGTTGGGGTTGAGCTTAAGGTGTCCGCCTAGGGTTAGGGTTAGGTCTATGTTTTGATTTAGGATTCAGGTTAGGTTAGGTTTGAACTTAGTTTGAGGGAGTCAGTTTAGGGCTACTGTTAGTTTTCGGTTAACTGTTACGGTTGGAGTAAGCATCAGGGTCAGGTTAGGTTTGGGGTTGAGCTTAAGGTGTCCGCCTAGGGTTAGGGTTATGGTTTGATTTAGGCTTCAGGTTAGGTTAGGTTTGAACTTAGTTTGAGGGAGTAAGTTTAGGGCTACTGTTAGTTTTTGGTTCAGTGTTACATTTGGAGTTAGCGTGAGTGTCTGGTTAGGGTTGGGGTGGATCTTAAGGTGTCCACCTAGGGTTAGGGTTAGGTCTGTGGTTTGAGATAGGGTTCAGGTTAGGTTAGGTTTGAACTTAGTTTGAGGGAGTAAGTTTAGGGCTACTGTTAGTTTTCGGTTCAGTGTTACGGTTGGAGATAGCGTCAGGGTCAGGTTAGGGTTGGGGTTGAGCTTCAGGTGTCCGCCTATTGTTAGGGTTAGGTCTATGATTTGATTTAGGCTTCAGGTTAGGTTAGGTTTGAACTTAGTTTGAGCGAGTAAGTTTAGGGCTACTGTTAGTTTTCGGTTCAGTGTTATGGTTGGAGATAGCGTCATGGTCAAGTTAGGCTTGGGTTTCAGATTCAGGTGTCCGCCTAGGGTCAGGGTTAGGTCTATGGTTTGAGTTAGGCTTCAGGTTAGGTTAGGTTTGATCTTAGTTTGAGGGAGTAAGTTTAGGCCTATTGTATTTTTTGGTTCAGTGTTACGGTTGAATTTAGCCTCAGGGTCAGGTTAGGGTTGGGGTCAAGCTTAAGGTGTCCGCCTAGGGTTAGGGTTAGGTCTATTGTTTGAGTTAGGCTTCAAGTTAGGTTAGGTTTGAAGTTAGTTAGAGGGAGTAAGTTTAGGGCTACTGTTAGTTTTCGGTTAACTGTTACAGTTGGAGTAAGCGTCAGGGTCAGGTTAGGGTGGGGGTTAAGCATAAGGTGTCCGCCTAGGGTTAGGGTAGGTCTATGATTTGATTTAGGCTTCAGGTTGGGTTAGGTTTGAACTTAGTTTGAGGGAGTCAGTTTAGGGCTACTGTTAGTTTTCGGTTAACTGTTACGGTTGTAGTAAGCGTCAGGGTCAGGTTAGGTTTGGGGTTGAGCTTAAGGTGTCCGCCTAGGGTTAGGGTTAGGTATATGGTTTGATTTAGGCTTCAGCTTAGGTTAGGTTTGAACTTAATTTGAGGGAGTAAGTTTAGGGCTACTGTTAGTTTTCGTTTAACTGTTACGGTTGGAGTAAGCGTCAGGGTCAGGTTAGGGTGGGGGTTAAGCATAAGGTGTCCGCCTAGGGTTAGGGTTAGGTCTATGGTTTCATTTAGGCTTCAAGTTAGGTTAGGATTGAACTTAGTTTGAGGGAGTAAGTTTAGGGCCACTGTTAGTTTTCGGTTCAGTGTTACGGTTCGATTTAGCCTCAGGGTAAGGTTAGGGTTGGGGTTAAGCTTAAGGTGTCCGCCTAGTGTTAGGGTTAGGTCTATTGTTTGAGTTAGGCTTCAGGTTAGGTTAGGTTTGAACTTAGTTTGAGGGAGACAGTTTAGGGCTACTGTTAGTTTTCATTTAACTGTTACGGTTGGAGTAAGCATCAGGGTCAGGTTAGGGTGGGGGTTAAGCCTAAGGTGTCCGCCTAGGGTTGGGGTTAGGTCTATGGTTTCATTTAGGCTTCAGGTTAGGTTAGGATTGAACTTAGTTTGAGGGAGTAAGTTTAGGGGTACTGTTAGTTTTCGGATCAATGTTACGTTTGGAGTTAGCGTGAGGGTCCGGTTAGGTTTGGGTTTGAGCTTAAGGTGTCCGCCTAGGGGTACGGTTAGGTCTGTGGTTTGAGTTATGCTTCAGGTTAGGTTAGGTTTGAACTTAGTTTGAGGGAGTAAGTTTAGGGCTACTGTTAGTTTTCGGTTCAGTGTTACGGTTGGAGATAGCATCAGGGTCAGGTTAGGGTTGGGGTTGAGCTTCAGGTGTCCGCCTAAGGTTAGGGTTAGGTCTATGGTTTGAGTTAGGCTTCAGGTTAGGTTAGGTTTGAACTTAGTTTGAGGGAGTAAGTTTAGGCCTATTGTATTTTTTGGTTCAGTGTTACGGTTGAATTTAGCCTCAGGGTCAGGTTAGGGTTGGGGTCAAGCTTAAGGTGTCCGCCTAGGGTTATGGTTAGGTCTATTGTTTGAGTTAGGCTTCAGGTTAGGTTAGGTTTGAACTTAGTTTGAGGGAGTAAGTTTAGGGCTATTGTTAGTTTTCTGTTCAGTGTTATGGTTGGAGTTAGCGTGAGGGTCAGGTTAGGGTTGGGGTTGAGCTTAAGGTGTCATCCTAGGGTTAGGGTTAGGTCTGTGGTTTCATTTAGGCTTCAGGTTAGGTTAGGTTTGAACTTAGTTTGAGGGAGTAAGTTTAGGCCTACTGTTTGTTTCGGTTCAGTGTTACGGTTGGAGATAGCGTCAGGGTCTGGTTAGGGTTGTGGTTGAGTTTCAGGTGTCCGCCTAGGGTTAGGGTTAGGTCTATGGTTTGAGTGAGGCTTCAAGTTAGGTTATGTTTCAAGTTAGTTTGAGTGAGTAAGTTTAGGGCTACTGTTAGTTTTCGGGTAACTGTTACTGTTGGAGTTAGCGTCAGGGCCAGGTTCGGGTTGGGGTTGAGCTTAAGGTGTCCGCCAAGCGTTAGGGTTAGGTGTATGGTTTGATTTAGTCTTCAGGTTAGGATAGGTTTGAACTTAGTTTGAGGGAGTAATTTTAGGGCTACTGTTAGTTTTCGTTTAACTATTACGGTTGGAGTAAGCGTCAGGGTCAGGTTATTGTGGGGGTTAACCATAAGGTGTCCGCCTAGGGTTAGGGTTAGGTCTATGGTTTCATTTAGGCTTCAGGTTAGGTTAGATTTGAACTTAGTTTGAGGGAGTAAGTTTAGGGCTACTCTTAGTTTTCGGTTCAGTGATATGGTTGGAGTTAGCCTGGAGGTCAGGTTAGGGTTGGGGTTGAGCTTAAGGTGTCCGCCTAGGGTTAGGGTTAGGTCTATGATTTGATTTAGGCTTCAGGTTAGGTTAGGTTTGAACTTAGTTTGAGGGAGTAAGTTTAGGGCTACTGTTAGTTTTCGTTTAACTGTTACGGTTGGAGTAAGCGTCAGGGTCAGGTTATGTTGGGGGTTAACCATAAGGTGTCCGCCTAGGGTTAGGGTTAGGTCTATGGTTTCATTTAGGCTTCAGGTTAGGTTAGGTTTGAACTTAGTTTGAGGGAGTAAGTTTAGGGCTACTGTTAGTTTTCGGTTCAGTGTTACGGTTGGAGAGAGCGTCAGGGTCTGGTTAGGGTTGTGGTTGAGTTTCAGGTGTCTGCCTAGGGTTAGGGTTAGGTCTATGGTTTGAGTTAGGCTTCAAGTTAGTTTAGCTTTGAAGTTAGTTTGAGGGAGTAAGTTTAGGGCTACTGTTAGTTTTCGGGTAACTGTTACTGTTGGAGTTAGCGTCAGGGCCAGGTTAGGGTTGGGGTTGAGCTTAAGGTGTCCGCCTAGGGTTAGGGTTAGGTCTATGGTTTGAGTTAGGCTTCAGGTTAGGTTAGGTTTGAACTTAGTTTGAGGGAGTAAGTTTAGGCCTATTGTATTTTTTGGTTCAGTGTTACGGTTGAATTTAGCTTCAGGGTCAGTTTAGGGTTAGGGTTAAGCTTAAGGTGTCCGCCTAGGGTTAGGTTTAGGTCTATTGTTTGAGTTAGGCTTCAGGTTAGGTTAGGTTTGAACTTAGTTTGAGTGAGTAAGTTTAGGGCTACTGTTAGTTTTCGGTTCAGTGTTACGGTTGGAGTTAGCCTGAGGGTCAGGTTAGGGTTGGGGTTGAGCTTAAGGTGTCCTCCCAGGGTTAGGGTTAGGTCTGTGGTTTGAGTTAGGCTTTAGGTTAGGTTAGGATTGAACTTAGTTTGAGGGAGTAAGATTAGGGCTACTCTTAGTTTTCGGTTCAGTGATATGGTTGGAGTTAGCCTGGAGGTCAGGTTAGGGTTGGGGTTGAGCTTAAGGTGTCCGCCTAGGGTTAGGGTTAGGTCTATGATTTGATTTAGGCTTCAGGTTAGGTTAGGTTTGAACTTAGTTTGAGGGAGTCAGTTTAGGGCTACTGTTAGTTTTCGGTTAACTGTTACGGTTGGAGTAAGCATCAGGGTCAGGTTAGGTTTGGGGTTGAGCTTAAGGTGTCCGCCTAGGGTTAGGGTTATGGTTTGATTTAGGCTTCAGGTTATGTTAGGTTTGAACTTAGTTTGAGGGAATAAGTTTAGGGCTACTGTTAGTTTTTGGTTCAGTGTTACATTTGGAGTTAGCGTGAGTGTCTGGTTAGGGTTGGGGTGGAGCTTAAGGTGTCCACCTAGGGTTAGGGTTAGGTCTGTGGTTTGAGATAGGGTTCAGGTTAGGTTAGGTTTGAACTTAGTTTGAGGGAGTAAGTTTAGGGCTACTGTTAGTTTTCGGTTCAGTGTTACGGTTGGAGATAGCGTCAGGGTCAGGTTAGGGTTGGGGTTGAGCTTCAGGTGTCCGCCTATTGTTAGGGTTAGGTCTATGATTTGATTTAGGCTTCAGGTTAGGTTAGGTTTGAACTTAGTTTGAGCGAGTAAGTTTAGGGCTACTGTTAGTTTTCGGTTCAGTGTTATGGTTGGAGATAGCGTCATGGTCAAGTTAGGCTTGGGTTTCAGATTCAGGTGTCCGCCTAGGGTCAGGGTTAGGTCTATGGTTTGAGTTAGGCTTCAGGTTAGGTTAGGTTTGATCTTAGTTTGAGGGAGTAAGTTTAGGCCTATTGTATTTTTTGGTTCAGTGTTACGGTTGAATTTAGCCTCAGGGTCAGGTTAGGGTTGGGGTCAAGCTTAAGGTGTCCGCCTAGGGTTAGGGTTAGGTCTATTGTTTGAGTTAGGCTTCAGGTTAGGTTAGGTTTGAAGTTAGTTAGAGGGAGTAAGTTTAGGGCTACTGTTAGTTTTCAGTTAACTGTTACAGTTGGAGTAAGCGTCAGGGTCAGGTTAGGGTGGGGGTTAAGCATAAGGTGTCCGCCTAGGGTTAGGGTAGGTCTATGATTTGATTTAGGCTTCAGGTTAGGTTAGGTTTGAACTTAGTTTGAGGGAGTCAGTTTAGGGCTACTGTTAGTTTTCGGTTAACTGTTACGGTTGTAGTAAGCGTCAGGGTCAGGTTAGGTTTGGGGTTGAGCTTAAGGTGTCCGCCTAGGGTTAGGGTTAGGTGTATGGTTTGATTTAGGCTTCAGCTTAGGTTAGGTTTGAACTTAATTTGAGGGAGTAAGTTTAGGGCTACTGTTAGTTTTCGTTTAACTGTTACGGTTGGAGTAAGCGTCAGGGTCAGGTTAGGGTGGGGGTTAAGCATAAGGTGTCCGCCTAGGGTTAGGGTTAGGTCTATGGTTTCATTTAGGCTTCAAGTTAGGTTAGGATTGAACTTAGTTTGAGGGAGTAAGTTTAGGGCCACTGTTAGTTTTCGGTTCAGTGTTACGGTTCGATTTAGCCTCAGGGTAAGGTTAGGGTTGGGGTTAAGCTTAAGGTGTCCGCCTAGTGTTAGGGTTAGGTCTATTGTTTGAGTTAGGCTTCAGGTTAGGTTAGGTTTGAACTTAGTTTGATGGAGACAGTTTAGGGCTACTGTTAGTTTTCATTTAACTGTTACGGTTGGAGTAAGCATCAGGGTCAGGTTAGGGTGGGGGTTAAGCATAAGGTGTCCGCCTAGGGTTGGGGTTAGGTCTATGGTTTCATTTAGGCTTCAGGTTAGGTTAGATTTTAACTTAGTTTTAGAGAGTAAGTTTAGGGCTACTGTTAATTTTAGAATCAGTGTTACGGTTGGAGTAAGCGTGAGGGTCAGGTTAGGGTTGGGTTTGAGCTTCAGGTGTCCACCTAGGGTTAGGGTTAGGTGTATGGTTTGTTTTAGGCTTCAGGTTAGGTTAGGTTTGAACTTAGTTTGAGGGAGTAAGTTTAGGGCTACTGTTAGTTTTCGGGTAACTGTTACGGTTGGAGTTAGCGTCACGGCCAGGTTAGGGTTGGGGTTGAGGTTAAGGTGTCCGCCTAGGGTTAGGGTTAGGTGTATGGTATGATTAAGGCTTCAGGTTAGGTTATGTTTGAACTTAGTTTGAGGGAGTAAGTTTAGGGCTACTGTTAGTTTTCGGTTAACTGTTACAAGTTGGAGTAAGCGTCAGGGTCAGGTTAGGTTTGGGGTTGAAGTTAAGGTGTCCGCCTAGGGTTAGGGTTAGGTGTATGGTTTGATTTCGGCTTCAGGTTAGGTTAGGTGTGAACTTAGTTTGAGGGAGTAAGTTTAGGGCTATTGTTAGTTTTTGGTTCAGTATTATGGTTTGAGTTAGCGTCAGGGTCAGGTTAGGGTTGGGGTTAGCTTGAGGTGTCTGCCTAGGGTTAGGGTTAGGTCCATGGTTTGATTTAGGCTCCAGGTTAGGTTACGTTTGAACTTTGTTTGAGTGAGTAAGTTTAGGGCTACTGTTAGTTTTCGGTTCAGTGTTACGTTTGGAGTTAGTATGAGGGTACGGTTAGGGTTGGGGTTGAGCTTAAGGTGTCCGCCTAGGGTTAGGGTTAGGTCTGTGGTTTGAGTTAGACTTCAGGTTAGGTTAGGTTTGAACTTAGTTTGAGGGAGTAAGTTTAGGGCTCCTGTTAGTTTTCGGTTCAGTGTTACGGTTGGAGATAGCGTCAGGTTCAGGTTAGGGTTGGGGTTGAGCTTCAGGTGTCCGCCTACTGTTAGGGTTAGGTCTATGGTTTGAGATAGGCTTCAGGTTAGGTTAGATTTTAACTTAGTTTTAGGGAGTAAGTTTAGGGCAACTGTTAATTTTAGGATCAGTGTTACGGTTGGAGTTAGCGTGAGGGTCAGGTTAGGGTTCGGTTTGAGCTTCAGGTGTCCGCCTAGGGTTAGGGTTAGGTGTATGGTTTGATTTAGGCTTCAGGTTAGGTTAGGTTTGAACTTAGTTTGAGGGAGTAAGTTTAGGGCTACTGGTAGTTTTCGGGTAACTGTTACGGTTGGAGATAGCGTCAGGGTCAGGTTAGGGTTGGGGTTGAGCTTCAGGTGTCCGCCTTGGGTTAGGGTTAGGTCTATGGTTTGAGTTAGGCTTCAGGTTAGGTTAGGTTTGAACTTAGTTTGAGGGAGTAAGTTTAGGGCTACTGTTAGTTTTCGGTTCAGTGTTACGGTTGGAGATAGCGTCAGGGTCTGGTTAGGGATGTGGTTGAGTTTCAGGTGTCCGCCTAGGGTTAGGGTTAGGTCTATGGTTTGAGTTAGGCTTCAAGTTAGGTTAGGTTTGAAGTTAGTTTGAGGGAGTAAGTTTAGGGCTACTGTTAGTTTTCGGGTAACTGTTACTGTTGGAGTTAGCGTCAGGGCCAGGTTAGGGTTGGGGTTGAGCTTAAGGTGTCCGCCTAGGGTTAGGGTTAGGTGTATGGTTTGATTTAGGCTTCAGGTTAGGTTAGGTTTGAAGTTAGTTTGAGGGAGTAAGTTTAGGGCTACTGTTAGTTTTCGGTTCAGTGTTACGGTTGGAGTAAGCGTCTGGGTCAGGTTAGGGTAGGGGTTAAGCATAAGGTGTCCGCCTAGGGTTAGGGTTAGGTCCATGGTTTCATTTAGGCTTCAGGTTAGGTTAGGATTGAACTTAGTTTGAGGGAGGAAGTTTAGGGCTACTGTTAGTTTTCGGTTCAATGTTACGTTTGGAGTTAGTGTGACGGTCCGGTTAGGGTTGGGGTTGAGCTTAAGGTGTCTGCCTAGGGTTAGGGTTAGGTCTGTGGTTTGAGTTAGGCTTCAGGTTAGGTTAGGTTTGAACTTAGTTTGACGGAGTAAGTTTAGGGCTACTGTTAGTTTTCGGTTAACTGTTACGGTTGGAGTAAGCGTCAGGGTCAGGTTAGGGTTGGGGTCAAGCTTAAGGTGTCCGCCTAGGGTTAGGGTTACGTCTATTGTTTGAGTAAGGCTTCAGGTTATGTTAGGTTTGAACTTAGTTTGAGCGAGTAAGTTTAGGGCTACTGTTAGTTTTCGGTACAGTGTTACGTTTGGAGTTAGCGTGAGGGTCAGGTTAGGGTTGGGGTTGAGATTAAGGTGTCCTCCTAGGGTTAGGGTTAGGTCTGTGGTTTGAGTGAGGCTTCAGGTTAGGTTAGGTTTGAAGTTAGTTTGAGGGAGACAGTTTAGGGCTACTGTTAGTTTTCATTTAACTGTTACGGTTGGAGTAAGCGTCAGGGTCAGGTTAGGGTGGGGGTTAAGCATAAGGTGTCCGCCTAGGGTTAGGGTTAGGTCTATGGTTTCATTTAGGCTTCAGGTTAGGTTAGGATTGAACGTAGTTTGAGGGAGTAAGTTTAGGGCTACTGTTAGTTTTCGGTTCAGTTACGGTTGGAGATAGCGTCAGGGTCTGGTTAGGGTTGTGGTTGAGTTTCAGGTGTCCGCCTAGGGTTAGGGTTAGGTCTATGGTTTGAGTTAGGCTTCAAATTAGGTTAGGTTTGAAGTTAGTTTGAGGGAGTAAGTTTAGGGCTACTGTTAGTTTTCGGGTAACTGTTACTGTTGGAGTTAGCGTCAAGGCCAGGTTAGGGTTGGGGTTGAGATTAAGGTGTCCGCCTAGGGTTAGGGTTAGGTGAATGGTTTGATTTACGCTTCAGGTTAGGTTAGGTTTGAACTTAGTTTGAGGGAGTAAGTTTAGGGCTACTGTTAGTTTTCGGTTCAGTGTTACGGTTGGAGAGAGCGTCAGGGTCTGGTTAGGGTTGTGGTTGAGTTTCAGGTGTCTGCCTAGGCTTAGGGTTAGGTCTATGGTTTGAGTTAGGCTTCAAGTTAGGTTAGGTTTGAAGTTAGTTTGAGGGAGTAAGTTTAGGGCTACTGTTAGTTTTCGGGTAACTGTTACTGTTGGAGTTAGCGTCAGGGCCAGGTTAGGGTTGGGGTTGAGCTTAAGGTGTCCGCCTAGGGTTAGGGTTAGGTCTATGGTTTGAGTTAGGCTTCAGGTTAGGTTAGGTTTGAACTTAGTTTGAGGGAGTAAGTTTAGGGCTACTGTTAGTTTTCGGTTCAGTGTTACGGTTGGAGTTAGCGTGAGGGTCAGGTTAGGGTTGGGGTTGAGCTTAAGGTGTCCTCCCAGGGTTAGGGTTAGGTCTGTGGTTTGAGTTAGGCTTCAGGTTAGGTTAGGTTTGAACGTAGTTTGAGGGAGTAAGTTTAGGGCTACTGTTAGTTTTCGGTTCAGTGTTACGGTTGGATATAGCGTCAGGGTCAGGTTAGGGTTGTGATTCAGCTTCAGGTGTCCGCCTAGGGTTAGGGTTAGGTCTATGGTTTGAGTTAGGGTCCAGTTTAGGTTAGGTTTGAACTTAGTTTGAGGGAGTAAGTTTAGGGCTACTGTTTGTTTTCGGTTCAGTGTTAAGGTTGGAGATAGCGTCAGGGTCTGGTTAGGGTTGTGTTTGAGTTTCAGGTGTCCGCCTAGGGTTAGGGTTAGGTCTATGGTTTGAGTTAGGCTTCAAGTTAGGTTAGGTTTGAAGTTAGTTTGAGGGAGTAAGTTTAGGGCTACTGTTAGTTTTTGGGTAACTGTTACTGTTGGAGTTAGCGTCAGGGCCAGGTTCGGGTTGGGGTTGAGCTTAAGGTGTCCGCCTAGGGTTAGGGTTAGGTGTATGGTTTGATTTAGTCTTCAGGTTAGGATAGGTTTGAACTTAGTTAGAGGGAGTAAGTTTAGGGCTACTGTTAGTTTTCGTTTAACTTTTACGGTTGGAGTAAGCGTCAGGGTCAGGTTATGGTGCGGGTTAACCATAAGGTGTCCGCCTAGGGTTAGGGTTAGGTCTATGGTTTCATTTAGGCTTTAGGTTAGGTTAGGATTGAACTTAGTTTGAGGGAGTAAGTTTAGGGCTACTCTTAGTTTTCGGTTCAGTGATATGGTTGGAGTTAGCCTGGAGGTCAGGTTAGGGTTGGGGTTGAGCTTAAGGTGTCCGCCTAGGGTTAGGGTTAGGTCTATGATTTGATTTAGGCTTCAGGTTAGGTTAGGTTTGAACTTAGTTTGAGGGAGTCAGTTTAGGGCTACTGTTAGTTTTCGGTTAACTGTTACGGTTGGAGTAAGCATCAGGGTCAGGTTAGGTTTGGGGTTGAGCTTAAGGTGTCCGCCTAGGGTTAGGGTTATGGTTTGATTTAGGCTTCAGGTTAGGTTAGGTTTGAACTTAGTTTGAGGGAGTAAGTTTAGGGCTACTGTTAGTTTTCGGGTAACTGTTACTGTTGGAGTTAGCGTGAGTGTGTGGTTAGGGTTGGGGTGGAGCTTAAGGTGTCCACCTACGGTTAGGGTTAGGTCTGTGGTTTGAGATAGGGTTCAGGTTAGGTTAGGTTTGAACTTAGTTTGAGGGAGTAAGTTTAGGGCTACTGTTAGTTTTCGGTTCAGTGTTACTGTTGGAGATAGCGTCAGGGTCAGGTTAGGGTTGGGGTTGAGCTTCAGGTGTCCGTCTATTGTTAGGGTTAGGTCTATGATTTGATTTAGGCTTCAAGTTAGGTTAGGTTTGAACTTAGTTTGAGCGAGTAAGTTTAGGGCTACTGTTAGTTTTCGGTTCAGTGTTATGGTTGGAGATAGCGTCATGGTCAAGTTAGGGTTGGGTTTCAGATTCAGGTGTCCGCCTAGGGTTAGGGTTAGGTCTATGGTTTGAGTTAGGCTTCAGGTTAGGTTAGGTTTGAACTTAGTTTGAGGGAGTAAGTTTAGGCCTATTGTATTTTTTGGTTCAGTGTTACGGTTGAATTTAGCCTCAGGGTCAGGTTAGGGTTGGGGTCAAGCTTAAGGTGTCCGCCTAGGGTTAGGGTTAGGTCTATTGTTTGAGTTAGGCTTCAGGTTAGGTTAGGTTTGAAGTTAGTTAGAGTGAGTAAGTTTAGGGCTACTGTTAGTTTTCGGTTAACTGTTACAGTTGGAGTAAGCGTCAGGGTCAGGTTAGGGTGGGGGTTAAGCATAAGGTGTCCGCCTAGGGTTAGGGTAGGTCTATGATTTGATTTAGGCTTCAGGTTAGGTTAGGTTTGAACTTAGTTTGAGGGAGTCAGTTTAGGGCTACTGTTAGTTTTCGGTTAACTGTTACGGTTGTAGTAAGCATCAGGGTCAGGTTAGGTTTGGGGTTGAGCTTAAGGTGTCCGCCTAGGGTTAGGGTTAGGTGTATGGTTTGATTTAGGCTTCAGCTTAGGTTAGGTTTGAACTTAGTTTGAGGGAGTAAGTTTAGGGCTACTGTTAGTTTTCGTTTAACTGTTACGGTTGGAGTAAGCGTCAGGGTCAGGTTAGGGTGGGGGTTAAGCATAAGGTGTCCGCCTAGGGTTAGGGTTAGGTCTATGGTTTCATTTAGGCTTCAGGTTAGGTTAGGATTGAACTTAGTTTGAGGGAGTAAGTTTAGGGCTACTGTTAGTTTTCGGATCAATGTTACGTTTGGAGTTAGCGTGAGGGTCCGGTTAGGTTTGGGGTTGAGCTTAAGGTGTCGGCCTAGGGGTACGGTTAGCTCTGTGGTTTGAGTTATGCTTCAGGTTAGGTTAGGTTTGAACTTAGTTTGAGGGAGTAAGTTTAGGGCTACTGTTAGTTTTCGGTTCAGTGTTACGGTTGGAGATAGCATCAGGGTCAGGTTAGGGTTGGGGTTGAGCTTCAGGTGTCCGCCTAGGGTTAGGGTTAGGTCTATGGTTTGAGTTAGGCTTCAGGTTAGGTTAGGTTTGAACTTAGTTTGAGGGAGTAAGTTTAGGCCTATTGTATTTTTTGGTTCAGTGTTACGGTTGAATTTAGCCTCAGGGTCAGGTTAGGGTTGGGGTCAAGCTTAAGGTGTCCGCCTAGGGTTAGGGTTAGGTCTATTGTTTGAGTTAGGCTTCAGGTTAGGTTAGGTTTGAACTTAGTTTGAGGGAGTAAGTTTAGGGCTATTGTTAGTTTTCTGTTCAGTGTTATGGTTGGAGTTAGCATGAGGGTCAGGTTAGGGTTGGGGTTGAGCTTAAGGTGTCATCCTAGGGTTAGGGTTAGGTCTGTGGTTTCAGTTAGGCTTCAGGTTAGGTTAGGTTTGAACTTAGTTTGAGGATTAAGTTTAGGGCTACTGTTTGTTTTCGGTTCAGTGTTACGGTTGGAGATAGCGTCAGGGTTTGGTTAGGGTTGTGGTTGAGTTTCAGGTGTCGCCTAGGGTTAGGGTTAGGTCTATGGTTTGAGTGAGGCTTCAAGTTAGGTTATGTTTCAAGTTAGTTTGAGTGAGTAAGTTTAGGGCTACTGTTAGTTTTCGGGTAACTGTTACTGTTGGAGTTAGCGTCAGGGCCAGGTAGGGTTGGGGTTGAGCTTAAGGTGTCCGCCTAGGGTTAGGGTTAGGTCTATGGTTTGAGTTAGGCTTCAGGTTAGGTTAGGTTTGAACTTAGTTTGAGGGAGTAAGTTTAGGCCTATTGTATTTTTTGGTTCAGTGTTACGGTTGAATTTAGCCTCAGGGTCAGGTTAGGGTTAGGGTTAAGCTTAAGGTGTCCGCCTAGGGTTAGGGTTAGGTCTATTGTTTGAGTTAGGCTTCAGGTTAGGTTAGGTTTGAACTTAGTTTGAGTGAGTAAGTTTAGGGGCTACTGTTAGTTTTCGGTTCAGTGTTACGGTTGGAGTTAGCCTGAGGGTCAGGTTAGGGTTGGGGATGAGCTTAAGGTGTCCTCCCAGGGTTAGGGTTAGGTCTGTGGTTTGAGTTAGGCTTTAGGTTAGGTTAGGATTGAACTTAGTTTGAGGGAGTAAGATTAGGGCTACTCTTAGTTTTCGGTTCAGTGATATGGTTGGAGTTAGCCTGGAGGTCAGGTTAGGGTTGGGGTTGAGCTTAAGGTGTCCGCCTAGGGTTAGGGTTAGGTCTATGTTTTGATTTAGGATTCAGGTTAGGTTAGGTTTGAACTTAGTTTGAGGGAGTCAGTTTAGGGCTACTGTTAGTTTTCGGTTAACTGTTACGGTTGGAGTAAGCATCAGGGTCAGGTTAGGTTTGGGGTTGAGCTTAAGGTGTCCGCCTAGGGTTAGGGTTATGGTTTGATTTAGGCTTCAGGTTAGGTTAGGTTTGAACTTAGTTTGAGGGAGTAAGTTTAGGGCTACTGTTAGTTTTTGGTTCAGTGTTACATTTGGAGTTAGCGTGAGTGTCTGGTTAGGGTTGGGGTGGATCTTAAGGTGTCCACCTAGGGTTAGGGTTAGGTCTGTGGTTTGAGATAGGGTTCAGGTTAGGTTAGGTTTGAACTTAGTTTGAGGGAGTAAGTTTAGGGCTACTGTTAGTTTTCGGTTCAGTGTTACGGTTGGAGATAGCGTCAGGGTCAGGTTAGGGTTGGGGTTGAGCTTCAGGTGTCCGCCTATTGTTAGGGTTAGGTCTATGATTTGATTTAGGCTTCAGGTTAGGTTAGGTTTGAACTTAGTTTGAGCGAGTAAGTTTAGGGCTACTGTTAGTTTTCGGTTCAGTGTTATGGTTGGAGATAGCGTCATGGTCAAGTTAGGCTTGGGTTTCAGATTCAGGTGTCCGCCTAGGGTCAGGGTTAGGTCTATGGTTTGAGTTAGGCTTCAGGTTAGGTTAGGTTTGATCTTAGTTTGAGGGAGTAAGTTTAGGCCTATTGTATTTTTTGGTTCAGTGTTACGGTTGAATTTAGCCTCAGGGTCAGGTTAGGGTTGGGGTCAAGCTTAAGGTGTCCGCCTAGGGTTAGGGTTAGGTCTATTGTTTGAGTTAGGCTTCAAGTTAGGTTAGGTTTGAAGTTAGTTAGAGGGAGTAAGTTTAGGGCTACTGTTAGTTTTCGGTTAACTGTTACAGTTGGAGTAAGCGTCAGGGTCAGGTTAGGGTGGGGGTTAAGCATAAGGTGTCCGCCTAGGGTTAGGGTAGGTCTATGATTTGATTTAGGCTTCAGGTTGGGTTAGGTTTGAACTTAGTTTGAGGGAGTCAGTTTAGGGCTACTGTTAGTTTTCGGTTAACTGTTACGGTTGTAGTAAGCGTCAGGGTCAGGTTAGGTTTGGGGTTGAGCTTAAGGTGTCCGCCTAGGGTTAGGGTTAGGTATATGGTTTGATTTAGGCTTCAGCTTAGGTTAGGTTTGAACTTAATTTGAGGGAGTAAGTTTAGGGCTACTGTTAGTTTTCGTTTAACTGTTACGGTTGGAGTAAGCGTCAGGGTCAGGTTAGGGTGGGGGTTAAGCATAAGGTGTCCGCCTAGGGTTAGGGTTAGGTCTATGGTTTCATTTAGGCTTCAAGTTAGGTTAGGATTGAACTTAGTTTGAGGGAGTAAGTTTAGGGCCACTGTTAGTTTTCGGTTCAGTGTTACGGTTCGATTTAGCCTCAGGGTAAGGTTAGGGTTGGGGTTAAGCTTAAGGTGTCCGCCTAGTGTTAGGTTAGGTCTATTGTTTGAGTTAGGCTTCAGGTTAGGTTAGGTTTGAACTTAGTTTGAGGGAGACAGTTTAGGGCTACTGTTAGTTTTCATTTAACTGTTACGGTTGGAGTAAGCATCAGGGTCAGGTTAGGGTGGGGGTTAAGCCTAAGGTGTCCGCCTAGGGTTGGGGTTAGGTCTATGGTTTCATTTAGGCTTCAGGTTAGGTTAGGATTGAACTTAGTTTGAGGGAGTAAGTTTAGGGGTACTGTTAGTTTTCGGATCAATGTTACGTTTGGAGTTAGCGTGAGGGTCCGGTTAGGTTTGGGTTTGAGCTTAAGGTGTCCGCCTAGGGGTACGGTTAGGTCTGTGGTTTGAGTTATGCTTCAGGTTAGGTTAGGTTTGAACTTAGTTTGAGGGAGTAAGTTTAGGGCTACTGTTAGTTTTCGGTTCAGTGTTACGGTTGGAGATAGCATCAGGGTCAGGTTAGGGTTGGGGTTGAGCTTCAGGTGTCCGCCTAAGGTTAGGGTTAGGTCTATGGTTTGAGTTAGGCTTCAGGTTAGGTTAGGTTTGAACTTAGTTTGAGGGAGTAAGTTTAGGCCTATTGTATTTTTTGGTTCAGTGTTACGGTTGAATTTAGCCTCAGGGTCAGGTTAGGGTTGGGGTCAAGCTTAAGGTGTCCGCCTAGGGTTATGGTTAGGTCTATTGTTTGAGTTAGGCTTCAGGTTAGGTTAGGTTTGAACTTAGTTTGAGGGAGTAAGTTTAGGGCTATTGTTAGTTTTCTGTTCAGTGTTATGGTTGGAGTTAGCGTGAGGGTCAGGTTAGGGTTGGGGTTGAGCTTAAGGTGTCATCCTAGGGTTAGGGTTAGGTCTGTGGTTTCATTTAGGCTTCAGGTTAGGTTAGGTTTGAACTTAGTTTGAGGGAGTAAGTTTAGGCCTACTGTTTGTTTCGGTTCAGTGTTACGGTTGGAGATAGCGTCAGGGTCTGGTTAGGGTTGTGGTTGAGTTTCAGGTGTCCGCCTAGGGTTAGGGTTAGGTCTATGGTTTGAGTGAGGCTTCAAGTTAGGTTATGTTTCAAGTTAGTTTGAGTGAGTAAGTTTAGGGCTACTGTTAGTTTTCGGGTAACTGTTACTGTTGGAGTTAGCGTCAGGGCCAGGTTCGGGTTGGGGTTGAGCTTAAGGTGTCCGCCAAGCGTTAGGGTTAGGTGTATGGTTTGATTTAGTCTTCAGGTTAGGATAGGTTTGAACTTAGTTTGAGGGAGTAATTTTAGGGCTACTGTTAGTTTTCGTTTAACTATTACGGTTGGAGTAAGCGTCAGGGTCAGGTTATTGTGGGGGTTAACCATAAGGTGTCCGCCTAGGGTTAGGGTTAGGTCTATGGTTTCATTTAGGCTTCAGGTTAGGTTAGATTTGAACTTAGTTTGAGGGAGTAAGTTTAGGGCTACTCTTAGTTTTCGGTTCAGTGATATGGTTGGAGTTAGCCTGGAGGTCAGGTTAGGGTTGGGGTTGAGCTTAAGGTGTCCGCCTAGGGTTAGGGTTAGGTCTATGATTTGATTTAGGCTTCAGGTTAGGTTAGGTTTGAACTTAGTTTGAGGGAGTAAGTTTAGGGCTACTGTTAGTTTTCGTTTAACTGTTACGGTTGGAGTAAGCGTCAGGGTCAGGTTATGTTGGGGGTTAACCATAAGGTGTCCGCCTAGGGTTAGGGTTAGGTCTATGGTTTCATTTAGGCTTCAGGTTAGGTTAGGTTTGAACTTAGTTTGAGGGAGTAAGTTTAGGGCTACTGTTAGTTTTCGGTTCAGTGTTACGGTTGGAGAGAGCGTCAGGGTCTGGTTAGGGTTGTGGTTGAGTTTCAGGTGTCTGCCTAGGGTTAGGGTTAGGTCTATGGTTTGAGTTAGGCTTCAAGTTAGTTTAGCTTTGAAGTTAGTTTGAGGGAGTAAGTTTAGGGCTACTGTTAGTTTTCGGGTAACTGTTACTGTTGGAGTTAGCGTCAGGGCCAGGTTAGGGTTGGGGTTGAGCTTAAGGTGTCCGCCTAGGGTTAGGGTTAGGTCTATGGTTTGAGTTAGGCTTCAGGTTAGGTTAGGTTTGAACTTAGTTTGAGGGAGTAAGTTTAGGCCTATTGTATTTTTTGGTTCAGTGTTACGGTTGAATTTAGCTTCAGGGTCAGTTTAGGGTTAGGGTTAAGCTTAAGGTGTCCGCCTAGGGTTAGGTTTAGGTCTATTGTTTGAGTTAGGCTTCAGGTTAGGTTAGGTTTGAACTTAGTTTGAGTGAGTAAGTTTAGGGCTACTGTTAGTTTTCGGTTCAGTGTTACGGTTGGAGTTAGCCTGAGGGTCAGGTTAGGGTTGGGGTTGAGCTTAAGGTGTCCTCCCAGGGTTAGGGTTAGGTCTGTGGTTTGAGTTAGGCTTTAGGTTAGGTTAGGATTGAACTTAGTTTGAGGGAGTAAGATTAGGGCTACTCTTAGTTTTCGGTTCAGTGATATGGTTGGAGTTAGCCTGGAGGTCAGGTTAGGGTTGGGGTTGAGCTTAAGGTGTCCGCCTAGGGTTAGGGTTAGGTCTATGATTTGATTTAGGCTTCAGGTTAGGTTAGGTTTGAACTTAGTTTGAGGGAGTCAGTTTAGGGCTACTGTTAGTTTTCGGTTAACTGTTACGGTTGGAGTAAGCATCAGGGTCAGGTTAGGTTTGGGGTTGAGCTTAAGGTGTCCGCCTAGGGTTAGGGTTATGGTTTGATTTAGGCTTCAGGTTATGTTAGGTTTGAACTTAGTTTGAGGGAATAAGTTTAGGGCTACTGTTAGTTTTTGGTTCAGTGTTACATTTGGAGTTAGCGTGAGTGTCTGGTTAGGGTTGGGGTGGAGCTTAAGGTGTCCACCTAGGGTTAGGGTTAGGTCTGTGGTTTGAGATAGGGTTCAGGTTAGGTTAGGTTTGAACTTAGTTTGAGGGAGTAAGTTTAGGGCTACTGTTAGTTTTCGGTTCAGTGTTACGGTTGGAGATAGCGTCAGGGTCAGGTTAGGGTTGGGGTTGAGCTTCAGGTGTCCGCCTATTGTTAGGGTTAGGTCTATGATTTGATTTAGGCTTCAGGTTAGGTTAGGTTTGAACTTAGTTTGAGCGAGTAAGTTTAGGGCTACTGTTAGTTTTCGGTTCAGTGTTATGGTTGGAGATAGCGTCATGGTCAAGTTAGGCTTGGGTTTCAGATTCAGGTGTCCGCCTAGGGTCAGGGTTAGGTCTATGGTTTGAGTTAGGCTTCAGGTTAGGTTAGGTTTGATCTTAGTTTGAGGGAGTAAGTTTAGGCCTATTGTATTTTTTGGTTCAGTGTTACGGTTGAATTTAGCCTCAGGGTCAGGTTAGGGTTGGGGTCAAGCTTAAGGTGTCCGCCTAGGGTTAGGGTTAGGTCTATTGTTTGAGTTAGGCTTCAGGTTAGGTTAGGTTTGAAGTTAGTTAGAGGGAGTAAGTTTAGGGCTACTGTTAGTTTTCAGTTAACTGTTACAGTTGGAGTAAGCGTCAGGGTCAGGTTAGGGTGGGGTTAAGCATAAGGTGTCCGCCTAGGGTTAGGGTAGGTCTATGATTTGATTTAGGCTTCAGGTTAGGTTAGGTTTGAACTTAGTTTGAGGGAGTCAGTTTAGGGCTACTGTTAGTTTTCGGTTAACTGTTACGGTTGTAGTAAGCGTCAGGGTCAGGTTAGGTTTGGGGTTGAGCTTAAGGTGTCCGCCTAGGGTTAGGGTTAGGTGTATGGTTTGATTTAGGCTTCAGCTTAGGTTAGGTTTGAACTTAATTTGAGGGAG
The DNA here is from genome assembly GCA_026018925.1 of Tupaia tana. Classification (NCBI taxonomy): domain Eukaryota; kingdom Metazoa; phylum Chordata; class Mammalia; order Scandentia; family Tupaiidae; genus Tupaia; species Tupaia tana. The sequence goes on along the minus strand of JAKSZU010000008.1, from coordinate 95,603,409 downwards.
TAAGTTTAGGGCTACTGTTAGTTTTCGTTTAACTGTTACGGTTGGAGTAAGCGTCAGGGTCAGGTTAGGGTGGGGGTTAAGCATAAGGTGTCCGCCTAGGGTTAGGGTTAGGTCTATGGTTTCATTTAGGCTTCAAGTTAGGTTAGGATTGAACTTAGTTTGAGGGAGTAAGTTTAGGGCCACTGTTAGTTTTCGGTTCAGTGTTACGGTTCGATTTAGCCTCAGGGTAAGGTTAGGGTTGGGGTTAAGCTTAAGGTGTCCGCCTAGTGTTAGGGTTAGGTCTATTGTTTGAGTTAGGCTTCAGGTTAGGTTAGGTTTGAACTTAGTTTGATGGAGACAGTTTAGGGCTACTGTTAGTTTTCATTTAACTGTTTACGGTTGGAGTAAGCATCAGGGTCAGGTTAGGGTGGGGGTTAAGCATAAGGTGTCCGCCTAGGGTTGGGGTTAGGTCTATGGTTTCATTTAGGCTTCAGGTTAGGTTAGATTTTAACTTAGTTTTAGAGAGTAAGTTTAGGGCTACTGTTAATTTTAGAATCAGTGTTACGGTTGGAGTAAGCGTGAGGGTCAGGTTAGGGTTGGGTTTGAGCTTCAGGTGTCCACCTAGGGTTAGGGTTAGGTGTATGGTTTGTTTTAGGCTTCAGGTTAGGTTAGGTTTGAACTTAGTTTGAGGGAGTAAGTTTAGGGCTACTGTTAGTTTTCGGGTAACTGTTACGGTTGGAGTTAGCGTCACGGCAGGTTAGGGTTGGGGTTGAGGTTAAGGTGTCCGCCTAGGGTTAGGGTTAGGTGTATGGTATGATTAAGGCTTCAGGTTAGGTTATGTTTGAACTTAGTTTGAGGGAGTAAGTTTAGGGCTACTGTTAGTTTTCGGTTAACTGTTACAAGTTGGAGTAAGCGTCAGGGTCAGGTTAGGTTTGGGGTTGAAGTTAAGGTGTCCGCCTAGGGTTAGGGTTAGGTGTATGGTTTGATTTCGGCTTCAGGTTAGGTTAGGTGTGAACTTAGTTTGAGGGAGTAAGTTTAGGGCTATTGTTAGTTTTTGGTTCAGTATTATGGTTTGAGTTAGCGTCAGGGTCAGGTTAGGGTTGGGGTTAGCTTGAGGTGTCTGCCTAGGGTTAGGGTTAGGTCCATGGTTTGATTTAGGCTCCAGGTTAGGTTACGTTTGAACTTTGTTTGAGTGAGTAAGTTTAGGGCTACTGTTAGTTTTCGGTTCAGTGTTACGTTTGGAGTTAGTATGAGGGTACGGTTAGGGTTGGGGTTGAGCTTAAGGTGTCCGCCTAGGGTTAGGGTTAGGTCTGTGGTTTGAGTTAGACTTCAGGTTAGGTTAGGTTTGAACTTAGTTTGAGGGAGTAAGTTTAGGGCTCCTGTTAGTTTTCGGTTCAGTGTTACGGTTGGAGATAGCGTCAGGTTCAGGTTAGGGTTGGGGTTGAGCTTCAGGTGTCCGCCTACTGTTAGGGTTAGGTCTATGGTTTGAGATAGGCTTCAGGTTAGGTTAGATTTTAACTTAGTTTTAGGGAGTAAGTTTAGGGCAACTGTTAATTTTAGGATCAGTGTTACGGTTGGAGTTAGCGTGAGGGTCAGGTTAGGGTTCGGTTTGAGCTTCAGGTGTCCGCCTAGGGTTAGGGTTAGGTGTATGGTTTGATTTAGGCTTCAGGTTAGGTTAGGTTTGAACTTAGTTTGAGGGAGTAAGTTTAGGGCTACTGGTAGTTTTCGGGTAACTGTTACGGTTGGAGATAGCGTCAGGGTCAGGTTAGGGTTGGGGGTTGAGCTTCAGGTGTCCGCCTTGGGTTAGGGTTAGGTCTATGGTTTGAGTTAGGCTTCAGGTTAGGTTAGGTTTGAACTTAGTTTGAGGGAGTAAGTTTAGGGCTACTGTTAGTTTTCGGTTCAGTGTTACGGTTGGAGATAGCGTCAGGGTCTGGTTAGGGATGTGGTTGAGTTTCAGGTGTCCGCCTAGGGTTAGGGTTAGGTCTATGGTTTGAGTTAGGCTTCAAGTTAGGTTAGGTTTGAAGTTAGTTTGAGGGAGTAAGTTTAGGGCTACTGTTAGTTTTCGGGTAACTGTTACTGTTGGAGTTAGCGTCAGGGCCAGGTTAGGGTTGGGGTTGAGCTTAAGGTGTCCGCCTAGGGTTAGGGTTAGGTGTATGGTTTGATTTAGGCTTCAGGTTAGGTTAGGTTTGAAGTTAGTTTGAGGGAGTAAGTTTAGGGCTACTGTTAGTTTTCGGTTCAGTGTTACGGTTGGAGTAAGCGTCTGGGTCAGGTTAGGGTAGGGGTTAAGCATAAGGTGTCCGCCTAGGGTTAGGGTTAGGTCCATGGTTTCATTTAGGCTTCAGGTTAGGTTAGGATTGAACTTAGTTTGAGGGAGGAAGTTTAGGGCTACTGTTAGTTTTCGGTTCAATGTTACGTTTGGAGTTAGTGTGACGGTCCGGTTAGGGTTGGGGTTGAGCTTAAGGTGTCTGCCTAGGGTTAGGGTTAGGTCTGTGGTTTGAGTTAGGCTTCAGGTTAGGTTAGGTTTGAACTTAGTTTGACGGAGTAAGTTTAGGGCTACTGTTAGTTTTCGGTTAACTGTTACGGTTGGAGTAAGCGTCAGGGTCAGGTTAGGGTTGGGGTCAAGCTTAAGGTGTCCGCCTAGGGTTAGGGTTACGTCTATTGTTTGAGTAAGGCTTCAGGTTATGTTAGGTTTGAACTTAGTTTGAGCGAGTAAGTTTAGGGCTACTGTTAGTTTTCGGTACAGTGTTACGTTTGGAGTTAGCGTGAGGGTCAGGTTAGGGTTGGGGTTGAGATTAAGGTGTCCTCCTAGGGTTAGGGTTAGGTCTGTGGTTTGAGTGAGGCTTCAGGTTAGGTTAGGTTTGAAGTTAGTTTGAGGGAGACAGTTTAGGGCTACTGTTAGTTTTCATTTAACTGTTACGGTTGGAGTAAGCGTCAGGGTCAGGTTAGGGTGGGGGTTAAGCATAAGGTGTCCGCCTAGGGTTAGGGTTAGGTCTATGGTTTCATTTAGGCTTCAGGTTAGGTTAGGATTGAACGTAGTTTGAGGGAGTAAGTTTAGGGCTACTGTTAGTTTTCGGTTCAGTTACGGTTGGAGATAGCGTCAGGGTCTGGTTAGGGTTGTGGTTGAGTTTCAGGTGTCCGCCTAGGGTTAGGGTTAGGTCTATGGTTTGAGTTAGGCTTCAAATTAGGTTAGGTTTGAAGTTAGTTTGAGGGAGTAAGTTTAGGGCTACTGTTAGTTTTCGGGTAACTGTTACTGTTGGAGTTAGCGTCAAGGCCAGGTTAGGGTTGGGGTTGAGATTAAGGTGTCCGCCTAGGGTTAGGGTTAGGTGAATGGTTTGATTTACGCTTCAGGTTAGGTTAGGTTTGAACTTAGTTTGAGGGAGTAAGTTTAGGGCTACTGTTAGTTTTCGGTTCAGTGTTACGGTTGGAGAGAGCGTCAGGGTCTGGTTAGGGTTGTGGTTGAGTTTCAGGTGTCTGCCTAGGCTTAGGGTTAGGTCTATGGTTTGAGTTAGGCTTCAAGTTAGGTTAGGTTTGAAGTTAGTTTGAGGGAGTAAGTTTAGGGCTACTGTTAGTTTTCGGGTAACTGTTACTGTTGGAGTTAGCGTCAGGGCCAGGTTAGGGTTGGGGTTGAGCTTAAGGTGTCCGCCTAGGGTTAGGGTTAGGTCTATGGTTTGAGTTAGGCTTCAGGTTAGGTTAGGTTTGAACTTAGTTTGAGGGAGTAAGTTTAGGGCTACTGTTAGTTTTCGGTTCAGTGTTACGGTTGGAGTTAGCGTGAGGGTCAGGTTAGGGTTGGGGTTGAGCTTAAGGTGTCCTCCCAGGGTTAGGGTTAGGTCTGTGGTTTGAGTTAGGCTTCAGGTTAGGTTAGGTTTGAACGTAGTTTGAGGGAGTAAGTTTAGGGCTACTGTTAGTTTTCGGTTCAGTGTTACGGTTGGATATAGCGTCAGGGTCAGGTTAGGGTTGTGATTCAGCTTCAGGTGTCCGCCTAGGGTTAGGGTTAGGTCTATGGTTTGAGTTAGGGTCCAGTTTAGGTTAGGTTTGAACTTAGTTTGAGGGAGTAAGTTTAGGGCTACTGTTTGTTTTCGGTTCAGTGTTAAGGTTGGAGATAGCGTCAGGGTCTGGTTAGGGTTGTGTTTGAGTTTCAGGTGTCCGCCTAGGGTTAGGGTTAGGTCTATGGTTTGAGTTAGGCTTCAAGTTAGGTTAGGTTTGAAGTTAGTTTGAGGGAGTAAGTTTAGGGCTACTGTTAGTTTTTGGGTAACTGTTACTGTTGGAGTTAGCGTCAGGGCCAGGTTCGGGTTGGGGTTGAGCTTAAGGTGTCCGCCTAGGGTTAGGGTTAGGTGTATGGTTTGATTTAGTCTTCAGGTTAGGATAGGTTTGAACTTAGTTAGAGGGAGTAAGTTTAGGGCTACTGTTAGTTTTCGTTTAACTTTTACGGTTGGAGTAAGCGTCAGGGTCAGGTTATGGTGCGGGTTAACCATAAGGTGTCCGCCTAGGGTTAGGGTTAGGTCTATGGTTTCATTTAGGCTTTAGGTTAGGTTAGGATTGAACTTAGTTTGAGGGAGTAAGTTTAGGGCTACTCTTAGTTTTCGGTTCAGTGATATGGTTGGAGTTAGCCTGGAGGTCAGGTTAGGGTTGGGGTTGAGCTTAAGGTGTCCGCCTAGGGTTAGGGTTAGGTCTATGATTTGATTTAGGCTTCAGGTTAGGTTAGGTTTGAACTTAGTTTGAGGGAGTCAGTTTAGGGCTACTGTTAGTTTTCGGTTAACTGTTACGGTTGGAGTAAGCATCAGGGTCAGGTTAGGTTTGGGGTTGAGCTTAAGGTGTCCGCCTAGGGTTAGGGTTATGGTTTGATTTAGGCTTCAGGTTAGGTTAGGTTTGAACTTAGTTTGAGGGAGTAAGTTTAGGGCTACTGTTAGTTTTCGGGTAACTGTTACTGTTGGAGTTAGCGTGAGTGTGTGGTTAGGGTTGGGGTGGAGCTTAAGGTGTCCACCTACGGTTAGGGTTAGGTCTGTGGTTTGAGATAGGGTTCAGGTTAGGTTAGGTTTGAACTTAGTTTGAGGGAGTAAGTTTAGGGCTACTGTTAGTTTTCGGTTCAGTGTTACTGTTGGAGATAGCGTCAGGGTCAGGTTAGGGTTGGGGTTGAGCTTCAGGTGTCCGTCTATTGTTAGGGTTAGGTCTATGATTTGATTTAGGCTTCAAGTTAGGTTAGGTTTGAACTTAGTTTGAGCGAGTAAGTTTAGGGCTACTGTTAGTTTTCGGTTCAGTGTTATGGTTGGAGATAGCGTCATGGTCAAGTTAGGGTTGGGTTTCAGATTCAGGTGTCCGCCTAGGGTTAGGGTTAGGTCTATGGTTTGAGTTAGGCTTCAGGTTAGGTTAGGTTTGAACTTAGTTTGAGGGAGTAAGTTTAGGCCTATTGTATTTTTTGGTTCAGTGTTACGGTTGAATTTAGCCTCAGGGTCAGGTTAGGGTTGGGGTCAAGCTTAAGGTGTCCGCCTAGGGTTAGGGTTAGGTCTATTGTTTGAGTTAGGCTTCAGGTTAGGTTAGGTTTGAAGTTAGTTAGAGTGAGTAAGTTTAGGGCTACTGTTAGTTTTCGGTTAACTGTTACAGTTGGAGTAAGCGTCAGGGTCAGGTTAGGGTGGGGGTTAAGCATAAGGTGTCCGCCTAGGGTTAGGGTAGGTCTATGATTTGATTTAGGCTTCAGGTTAGGTTAGGTTTGAACTTAGTTTGAGGGAGTCAGTTTAGGGCTACTGTTAGTTTTCGGTTAACTGTTACGGTTGTAGTAAGCATCAGGGTCAGGTTAGGTTTGGGGTTGAGCTTAAGGTGTCCGCCTAGGGTTAGGGTTAGGTGTATGGTTTGATTTAGGCTTCAGCTTAGGTTAGGTTTGAACTTAGTTTGAGGGAGTAAGTTTAGGGCTACTGTTAGTTTTCGTTTAACTGTTACGGTTGGAGTAAGCGTCAGGGTCAGGTTAGGGTGGGGGTTAAGCATAAGGTGTCCGCCTAGGGTTAGGGTTAGGTCTATGGTTTCATTTAGGCTTCAGGTTAGGTTAGGATTGAACTTAGTTTGAGGGAGTAAGTTTAGGGCTACTGTTAGTTTTCGGATCAATGTTACGTTTGGAGTTAGCGTGAGGGTCCGGTTAGGTTTGGGGTTGAGCTTAAGGTGTCGGCCTAGGGGTACGGTTAGCTCTGTGGTTTGAGTTATGCTTCAGGTTAGGTTAGGTTTGAACTTAGTTTGAGGGAGTAAGTTTAGGGCTACTGTTAGTTTTCGGTTCAGTGTTACGGTTGGAGATAGCATCAGGGTCAGGTTAGGGTTGGGGTTGAGCTTCAGGTGTCCGCCTAGGGTTAGGGTTAGGTCTATGGTTTGAGTTAGGCTTCAGGTTAGGTTAGGTTTGAACTTAGTTTGAGGGAGTAAGTTTAGGCCTATTGTATTTTTTGGTTCAGTGTTACGGTTGAATTTAGCCTCAGGGTCAGGTTAGGGTTGGGGTCAAGCTTAAGGTGTCCGCCTAGGGTTAGGGTTAGGTCTATTGTTTGAGTTAGGCTTCAGGTTAGGTTAGGTTTGAACTTAGTTTGAGGGAGTAAGTTTAGGGCTATTGTTAGTTTTCTGTTCAGTGTTATGGTTGGAGTTAGCATGAGGGTCAGGTTAGGGTTGGGGTTGAGCTTAAGGTGTCATCCTAGGGTTAGGGTTAGGTCTGTGGTTTCAGTTAGGCTTCAGGTTAGGTTAGGTTTGAACTTAGTTTGAGGGATTAAGTTTAGGGCTACTGTTTGTTTTCGGTTCAGTGTTACGGTTGGAGATAGCGTCAGGGTTTGGTTAGGGTTGTGGTTGAGTTTCAGGTGTCCGCCTAGGGTTAGGGTTAGGTCTATGGTTTGAGTGAGGCTTCAAGTTAGGTTATGTTTCAAGTTAGTTTGAGTGAGTAAGTTTAGGGCTACTGTTAGTTTTCGGGTAACTGTTACTGTTGGAGTTAGCGTCAGGGCCAGGTTAGGGTTGGGGTTGAGCTTAAGGTGTCCGCCTAGGGTTAGGGTTAGGTCTATGGTTTGAGTTAGGCTTCAGGTTAGGTTAGGTTTGAACTTAGTTTGAGGGAGTAAGTTTAGGCCTATTGTATTTTTTGGTTCAGTGTTACGGTTGAATTTAGCCTCAGGGTCAGGTTAGGGTTAGGGTTAAGCTTAAGGTGTCCGCCTAGGGTTAGGGTTAGGTCTATTGTTTGAGTTAGGCTTCAGGTTAGGTTAGGTTTGAACTTAGTTTGAGTGAGTAAGTTTAGGGCTACTGTTAGTTTTCGGTTCAGTGTTACGGTTGGAGTTAGCCTGAGGGTCAGGTTAGGGTTGGGGATGAGCTTAAGGTGTCCTCCCAGGGTTAGGGTTAGGTCTGTGGTTTGAGTTAGGCTTTAGGTTAGGTTAGGATTGAACTTAGTTTGAGGGAGTAAGATTAGGGCTACTCTTAGTTTTCGGTTCAGTGATATGGTTGGAGTTAGCCTGGAGGTCAGGTTAGGGTTGGGGTTGAGCTTAAGGTGTCCGCCTAGGGTTAGGGTTAGGTCTATGGTTTGATTTAGGCTTCAGGTTAGGTTAGGTTTGAACTTAGTTTGAGGGAGTCAGTTTAGGGCTACTGTTAGTTTTCGGTTAACTGTTACGGTTGGAGTAAGCATCAGGGTCAGGTTAGGTTTGGGGTTGAGCTTAAGGTGTCCGCCTAGGGTTAGGGTTATGGTTTGATTTAGGCTTCAGGTTAGGTTAGGTTTGAACTTAGTTTGAGGGAGTAAGTTTAGGGCTACTGTTAGTTTTTGGTTCAGTGTTACATTTGTAGTTAGCGTGAGTGTCTGGTTAGGGTTGGGGTGGATCTTAAGGTGTCCACCTAGGGTTAGGGTTAGGTCTGTGGTTTGAGATAGGGTTCAGGTTAGGTTAGGTTTGAACTTAGTTTGAGGGAGTAAGTTTAGGGCTACTGTTAGTTTTCGGTTCAGTGTTACGGTTGGAGATAGCGTCAGGGTCAGGTTAGGGTTGGGGTTGAGCTTCAGGTGTCCGCCTATTGTTAGGGTTAGGTCTATGATTTGATTTAGGCTTCAGGTTAGGTTAGGTTTGAACTTAGTTTGAGCGAGTAAGTTTAGGGCTACTGTTAGTTTTCGGTTCAGTGTTATGGTTGGAGATAGCGTCATGGTCAAGTTAGGCTTGGGTTTCAGATTCAGGTGTCCGCCTAGGGTCAGGGTTAGGTCTATGGTTTGAGTTAGGCTTCAGGTTAGGTTAGGTTTGATCTTAGTTTGAGGGAGTAAGTTTAGGCCTATTGTATTTTTTGGTTCAGTGTTACGGTTGAATTTAGCCTCAGGGTCAGGTTAGGGTTGGGGTCAAGCTTAAGGTGTCCGCCTAGGGTTAGGGTTAGGTCTATTGTTTGAGTTAGGCTTCAAGTTAGGTTAGGTTTGAAGTTAGTTAGAGGGAGTAAGTTTAGGGCTACTGTTAGTTTTCGGTTAACTGTTACAGTTGGAGTAAGCGTCAGGGTCAGGTTAGGGTGGGGGTTAAGCATAAGGTGTCCGCCTAGGGTTAGGGTAGGTCTATGATTTGATTTAGGCTTCAGGTTGGGTTAGGTTTGAACTTAGTTTGAGGGAGTCAGTTTAGGGCTACTGTTAGTTTTCGGTTAACTGTTACGGTTGTAGTAAGCGTCAGGGTCAGGTTAGGTTTGGGGTTGAGCTTAAGGTGTCCGCCTAGGGTTAGGGTTAGGTATATGGTTTGATTTAGGCTTCAGCTTAGGTTAGGTTTGAACTTAATTTGAGGGAGTAAGTTTAGGGCTACTGTTAGTTTTCGTTTAACTGTTACGGTTGGAGTAAGCGTCAGGGTCAGGTTAGGGTGGGGGTTAAGCATAAGGTGTCCGCCTAGGGTTAGGGTTAGGTCTATGGTTTCATTTAGGCTTCAAGTTAGGTTAGGATTGAACTTAGTTTGAGGGAGTAAGTTTAGGGCCACTGTTAGTTTTCGGTTCAGTGTTACGGTTCGATTTAGCCTCAGGGTAAGGTTAGGGTTGGGGTTAAGCTTAAGGTGTCCGCCTAGTGTTAGGGTTAGGTCTATTGTTTGAGTTAGGCTTCAGGTTAGGTTAGGTTTGAACTTAGTTTGAGGGAGACAGTTTAGGGCTACTGTTAGTTTTCATTTAACTGTTACGGTTGGAGTAAGCATCAGGGTCAGGTTAGGGTGGGGGTTAAGCCTAAGGTGTCCGCCTAGGGTTGGGGTTAGGTCTATGGTTTCATTTAGGCTTCAGGTTAGGTTAGGATTGAACTTAGTTTGAGGGAGTAAGTTTAGGGCTACTGTTAGTTTTCGGATCAATGTTACGTTTGGAGTTAGCGTGAGGGTCCGGTTAGGTTTGGGTTTGAGCTTAAGGTGTCCGCCTAGGGGTACGGTTAGGTCTGTGGTTTGAGTTATGCTTCAGGTTAGGTTAGGTTTGAACTTAGTTTGAGGGAGTAAGTTTAGGGCTACTGTTAGTTTTCGGTTCAGTGTTACGGTTGGAGATAGCATCAGGGTCAGGTTAGGGTTGGGGTTGAGCTTCAGGTGTCCGCCTAAGGTTAGGGTTAGGTCTATGGTTTGAGTTAGGCTTCAGGTTAGGTTAGGTTTGAACTTAGTTTGAGGGAGTAAGTTTAGGCCTATTGTATTTTTTGGTTCAGTGTTACGGTTGAATTTAGCCTCAGGGTCAGGTTAGGGTTGGGGTCAAGCTTAAGGTGTCCGCCTAGGGTTATGGTTAGGTCTATTGTTTGAGTTAGGCTTCAGGTTAGGTTAGGTTTGAACTTAGTTTGAGGGAGTAAGTTTAGGGCTATTGTTAGTTTTCTGTTCAGTGTTATGGTTGGAGTTAGCGTGAGGGTCAGGTTAGGGTTGGGGTTGAGCTTAAGGTGTCATCCTAGGGTTAGGGTTAGGTCTGTGGTTTCATTTAGGCTTCAGGTTAGGTTAGGTTTGAACTTAGTTTGAGGGAGTAAGTTTAGGCCTACTGTTTGTTTCGGTTCAGTGTTACGGTTGGAGATAGCGTCAGGGTCTGGTTAGGGTTGTGGTAGAGTTTCAGGTGTCCGCCTAGGGTTAGGGTTAGGTCTATGGTTTGAGTGAGGCTTCAAGTTAGGTTATGTTTCAAGTTAGTTTGAGTGAGTAAGTTTAGGGCTACTGTTAGTTTTCGGGTAACTGTTACTGTTGGAGTTAGCGTCAGGGCCAGGTTCGGGTTGGGGTTGAGCTTAAGGTGTCCGCCAAGCGTTAGGGTTAGGTGTATGGTTTGATTTAGTCTTCAGGTTAGGATAGGTTTGAACTTAGTTTGAGGGAGTAATTTTAGGGCTACTGTTAGTTTTCGTTTAACTATTACGGTTGGAGTAAGCGTCAGGGTCAGGTTATTGTGGGGGTTAACCATAAGGTGTCCGCCTAGGGTTAGGGTTAGGTCTATGGTTTCATTTAGGCTTCAGGTTAGGTTAGATTTGAACTTAGTTTGAGGGAGTAAGTTTAGGGCTACTCTTAGTTTTCGGTTCAGTGATATGGTTGGAGTTAGCCTGGAGGTCAGGTTAGGGTTGGGGTTGAGCTTAAGGTGTCCGCCTAGGGTTAGGGTTAGGTCTATGATTTGATTTAGGCTTCAGGTTAGGTTAGGTTTGAACTTAGTTTGAGGGAGTAAGTTTAGGGCTACTGTTAGTTTTCGTTTAACTGTTACGGTTGGAGTAAGCGTCAGGGTCAGGTTATGTTGGGGGTTAACCATAAGGTGTCCGCCTAGGGTTAGGGTTAGGTCTATGGTTTCATTTAGGCTTCAGGTTAGGTTAGGTTTGAACTTAGTTTGAGGGAGTAAGTTTAGGGCTACTGTTAGTTTTCGGTTCAGTGTTACGGTTGGAGAGAGCGTCAGGGTCTGGTTAGGGTTGTGGTTGAGTTTCAGGTGTCTGCCTAGGGTTAGGGTTAGGTCTATGGTTTGAGTTAGGCTTCAAGTTAGGTTAGCTTTGAAGTTAGTTTGAGGGAGTAAGTTTAGGGCTACTGTTAGTTTTCGGGTAACTGTTACTGTTGGAGTTAGCGTCAGGGCCAGGTTAGGGTTGGGGTTGAGCTTAAGGTGTCCGCCTAGGGTTAGGGTTAGGTCTATGGTTTGAGTTAGGCTTCAGGTTAGGTTAGGTTTGAACTTAGTTTGAGGGAGTAAGTTTAGGCCTATTGTATTTTTTGGTTCAGTGTTACGGTTGAATTTAGCTTCAGGGTCAGTTTAGGGTTAGGGTTAAGCTTAAGGTGTCCGCCTAGGGTTAGGTTTAGGTCTATTGTTTGAGTTAGGCTTCAGGTTAGGTTAGGTTTGAACTTAGTTTGAGTGAGTAAGTTTAGGGCTACTGTTAGTTTTCGGTTCAGTGTTACGGTTGGAGTTAGCCTGAGGGTCAGGTTAGGGTTGGGGTTGAGCTTAAGGTGTCCTCCCAGGGTTAGGGTTAGGTCTGTGGTTTGAGTTAGGCTTTAGGTTAGGTTAGGATTGAACTTAGTTTGAGGGAGTAAGATTAGGGCTACTCTTAGTTTTCGGTTCAGTGATATGGTTGGAGTTAGCCTGGAGGTCAGGTTAGGGTTGGGGTTGAGCTTAAGGTGTCCGCCTAGGGTTAGGGTTAGGTCTATGATTTGATTTAGGCTTCAGGTTAGGTTAGGTTTGAACTTAGTTTGAGGGAGTCAGTTTAGGGCTACTGTTAGTTTTCGGTTAACTGTTACGGTTGGAGTAAGCATCAGGGTCAGGTTAGGTTTGGGGTTGAGCTTAAGGTGTCCGCCTAGGGTTAGGGTTATGGTTTGATTTAGGCTTCAGGTTATGTTAGGTTTGAACTTAGTTTGAGGGAATAAGTTTAGGGCTACTGTTAGTTTTTGGTTCAGTGTTACATTTGGAGTTAGCGTGAGTGTCTGGTTAGGGTTGGGGTGGAGCTTAAGGTGTCCACCTAGGGTTAGGGTTAGGTCTGTGGTTTGAGATAGGGTTCAGGTTAGGTTAGGTTTGAACTTAGTTTGAGGGAGTAAGTTTAGGGCTACTGTTAGTTTTCGGTTCAGTGTTACGGTTGGAGATAGCGTCAGGGTCAGGTTAGGGTTGGGGTTGAGCTTCAGGTGTCCGCCTATTGTTAGGGTTAGGTCTATGATTTGATTTAGGCTTCAGGTTAGGTTAGGTTTGAACTTAGTTTGAGCGAGTAAGTTTAGGGCTACTGTTAGTTTTCGGTTCAGTGTTATGGTTGGAGATAGCGTCATGGTCAAGTTAGGCTTGGGTTTCAGATTCAGGTGTCCGCCTAGGGTCAGGGTTAGGTCTATGGTTTGAGTTAGGCTTCAGGTTAGGTTAGGTTTGATCTTAGTTTGAGGGAGTAAGTTTAGGCCTATTGTATTTTTTGGTTCAGTGTTACGGTTGAATTTAGCCTCAGGGTCAGGTTAGGGTTGGGGTCAAGCTTAAGGTGTCCGCCTAGGGTTAGGGTTAGGTCTATTGTTTGAGTTAGGCTTCAGGTTAGGTTAGGTTTGAAGTTAGTTAGAGGGAGTAAGTTTAGGGCTACTGTTAGTTTTCGGTTAACTGTTACAGTTGGAGTAAGCGTCAGGGTCAGGTTAGGGTGGGGGTTAAGCATAAGGTGTCCGCCTAGGGTTAGGGTAGGTCTATGATTTGATTTAGGCTTCAGGTTAGGTTAGGTTTGAACTTAGTTTGAGGGAGTCAGTTTAGGGCTACTGTTAGTTTTCGGTTAACTGTTACGGTTGTAGTAAGCGTCAGGGTCAGGTTAGGTTTGGGGTTGAGCTTAAGGTGTCCGCCTAGGGTTAGGGTTAGGTGTATGGTTTGATTTAGGCTTCAGCTTAGGTTAGGTTTGAACTTAATTTGAGGGAGTAAGTTTAGGGCTACTGTTAGTTTTCGTTTAACTGTTACGGTTGGAGTAAGCGTCAGGGTCAGGTTAGGGTGGGGGTTAAGCATAAGGTGTCCGCCTAGGGTTAGGGTTAGGTCTATGGTTTCATTTAGGCTTCAAGTTAGGTTAGGATTGAACTTAGTTTGAGGGAGTAAGTTTAGGGCCACTGTTAGTTTTCGGTTCAGTGTTACGGTTCGATTTAGCCTCAGGGTAAGGTTAGGTTTGGGGTTAAGCTTAAGGTGTCCGCCTAGTGTTAGGGTTAGGTCTATTGTTTGAGTTAGGCTTCAGGTTAGGTTAGGTTTGAACTTAGTTTGATGGAGACAGTTTAGGGCTACTGTTAGTTTTCATTTAACTGTTACGGTTGGAGTAAGCATCAGGGTCAGGTTAGGGTGGGGGTTAAGCATAAGGTGTCCGCCTAGGGTTGGGGTTAGGTCTATGGTTTCATTTAGGCTTCAGGTTAGGTTAGGATTGAACTTAGTTTGAGGGAGTAAGTTTAGGGCTACTGTTAGTTTTCGGATCAATGTTACGTTTGGAGTTAGCGTGAGGGTCCGGTTAGGTTTGGGGTTGAGCTTAAGGTGTCCGCCTAGGGTTAGGGTTAGGTGTATGGTATGATTAAGGCTTCAGGTTAGGTTATGTTTGAACTTAGTTTGAGGGAGTAAGTTTAGGGCTACTGTTAGTTTTCGGTTAACTGTTACAAGTTGGAGTTAGCGTCAGGGTCAGGTTAGGGTTGGGGTTGAGCTTAAGGTGTCCGCTTAGGGTTAGGGTTAGGTGTATGGTTTGATTTAGGCTTCAGGTTAGGTTAGGTTTGAAGTTAGTTTGAGGGAGTAAGTTTAGGGCTACTGTTAGTTTTCGGTTAATTGATACAGTTGGAGTAAGCGTCAGGGTCAGGTTAGGGTGGGGGTTAAGCATAAGGTGTCCGCCTAGGGTTAGCGTTAGGTCTATGGTTTCATTTAGGCTTCAGGTTAGGTTAGGATTGAACTTAGTTTGAAGGAGTAAGTTTAGGGCTACTGTTAGTTTTCGGTTAGTGTTACATTTGGAGTTAGCATGAGGGTCCGGTTAGGGTTGGGGTTGAGCTTAAGGTGTCCGCCTAGGGTTAGGGTTAGGTCTGTGGTTTGAGTTAGGCTTCAGGTTAGGTTAGGTTTGAACTTAGTTTGAGGGAGTAAGTTTAGGGCTACTGTTAGTTTTCGGTTCAGTGTTACTGTTGGAGATAGCGTCAGGGTCAGGTTAGGGTTGGGGTTGAGCTTCAGGTGTCCGCCTAGGGTTAGGGTTAGGTCTATGGTTTGAGATAGGCTTCAGGTTAGGTTAGATTTTAACTTAGTTTTAGAGAGTAAGTTTAGGGCTACTGTTAATTTTAGAATCAGTGTTACGGTTGGAGTAAGCGTGAGGGTCAGGTTAGGGTTGGGTTTGAGCTTCAGGTGTCCACCTAGGGTTAGGGTTAGGTGTATGGTTTGTTTTAGGCTTCAGGTTAGGTTAGGTTTGAACTTAGTTTGAGGGAGTAAGTTTAGGGCTACTGTTAGTTTTCGGGTAACTGTTACGGTTGGAGTTAGCGTCACGGCCAGGTTAGGGTTGGGGTTGAGGTTAAGGTGTCCGCCTAGGGTTAGGGTTAGGTGTATGGTATGATTAAGGCTTCAGGTTAGGTTATGTTTGAACTTAGTTTGAGGGAGTAAGTTTAGGGCTACTGTTAGTTTTCGGTTAACTGTTACAAGTTGGAGTAAGCGTCAGGGTCAGGTTAGGTTTGGGGTTGAAGTTAAGGTGTCCGCCTAGGGTTAGGGTTAGGTGTATGGTTTGATTTCGGCTTCAGGTTAGGTTAGGTGTGAACTTAGTTTGAGGGAGTAAGTTTAGGGCTATTGTTAGTTTTTGGTTCAGTATTATGGTTTGAGTTAGCGTCAGGGTCAGGTTAGGGTTGGGGTTAGCTTGAGGTGTCTGCCTAGGGTTAGGGTTAGGTCCATGGTTTGATTTAGGCTCCAGGTTAGGTTACGTTTGAACTTTGTTTGAGTGAGTAAGTTTAGGGCTACTGTTAGTTTTCGGTTCAGTGTTACGTTTGGAGTTAGTATGAGGGTACGGTTAGGGTTGGGGTTGAGCTTAAGGTGTCCGCCTAGGGTTAGGGTTAGGTCTGTGGTTTGAGTTAGGCTTCAGGTTAGGTTAGGTTTGAACTTAGTTTGAGGGAGTAAGTTTAGGGCTCCTGTTAGTTTTCGGTTCAGTGTTACGGTTGGAGATAGCGTCAGGTTCAGGTTAGGGTTGGGGTTGAGCTTCAGGTGTCCGCCTACTGTTAGGGTTAGGTCTATGGTTTGAGATAGGCTTCAGGTTAGGTTAGATTTTAACTTAGTTTTAGGGAGTAAGTTTAGGGCAACTGTTAATTTTAGGATCAGTGTTACGGTTGGAGTTAGCGTGAGGGTCAGGTTAGGGTTCGGTTTGAGCTTCAGGTGTCCGCCTAGGGTTAGGGTTAGGTGTATGGTTTGATTTAGGCTTCAGGTTAGGTTAGGTTTGAACTTAGTTTGAGGGAGTAAGTTTAGGGCTACTGGTAGTTTTCGGGTAACTGTTACGGTTGGAGATAGCGTCAGGGTCAGGTTAGGGTTGGGGTTGAGCTTCAGGTGTCCGCCTTGGGTTAGGGTTAGGTCTATGGTTTGAGTTAGGCTTCAGGTTAGGTTAGGTTTGAACTTAGTTTGAGGGAGTAAGTTTAGGGCTACTGTTAGTTTTCGGTTCAGTGTTACGGTTGGAGATAGCGTCAGGGTCTGGTTAGGGATGTGGTTGAGTTTCAGGTGTCCGCCTAGGGTTAGGGTTAGGTCTATGGTTTGAGTTAGGCTTCAAGTTAGGTTAGGTTTGAAGTTAGTTTGAGGGAGTAAGTTTAGGGCTACTGTTAGTTTTCGGGTAACTGTTACTGTTGGAGTTAGCGTCAGGGCCAGGTTAGGGTTGGGGTTGAGCTTAAGGTGTCCGCCTAGGGTTAGGGTTAGGTGTATGGTTTGATTTAGGCTTCAGGTTAGGTTAGGTTTGAAGTTAGTTTGAGGGAGTAAGTTTAGGGCTACTGTTAGTTTTCGGTTCAGTGTTACGGTTGGAGTAAGCGTCTGGGTCAGGTTAGGGTAGGGGTTAAGCATAAGGTGTCCGCCTAGGGTTAGGGTTAGGTCCATGGTTTCATTTAGGCTTCAGGTTAGGTTAGGATTGAACTTAGTTTGAGGGAGGAAGTTTAGGGCTACTGTTAGTTTTCGGTTCAATGTTACGTTTGGAGTTAGTGTGACGGTCCGGTTAGGGTTGGGGTTGAGCTTAAGGTGTCTGCCTAGGGTTAGGGTTAGGTCTGTGGTTTGAGTTAGGCTTCAGGTTAGGTTAGGTTTGAACTTAGTTTGACGGAGTAAGTTTAGGGCTACTGTTAGTTTTCGGTTAACTGTTACGGTTGGAGTAAGCGTCAGGGTCAGGTTAGGGTTGGGGTCAAGCTTAAGGTGTCCGCCTAGGGTTAGGGTTACGTCTATTGTTTGAGTAAGGCTTCAGGTTATGTTAGGTTTGAACTTAGTTTGAGCGAGTAAGTTTAGGGCTACTGTTAGTTTTCGGTACAGTGTTACGTTTGGAGTTAGCGTGAGGGTCAGGTTAGGGTTGGGGTTGAGATTAAGGTGTCCTCCTAGGGTTAGGGTTAGGTCTGTGGTTTGAGTGAGGCTTCAGGTTAGGTTAGGTTTGAAGTTAGTTTGAGGGAGACAGTTTAGGGCTACTGTTAGTTTTCATTTAACTGTTACGGTTGGAGTAAGCGTCAGGGTCAGGTTAGGGTGGGGGTTAAGCATAAGGTGTCCGCCTAGGGTTAGGGTTAGGTCTATGGTTTCATTTAGGCTTCAGGTTAGGTTAGGATTGAACGTAGTTTGAGGGAGTAAGTTTAGGGCTACTGTTAGTTTTCGGTTCAGTTACGGTTGGAGATAGCGTCAGGGTCTGGTTAGGGTTGTGGTTGAGTTTCAGGTGTCCGCCTAGGGTTAGGGTTAGGTCTATGGTTTGAGTTAGGCTTCAAATTAGGTTAGGTTTGAAGTTAGTTTGAGGGAGTAAGTTTAGGGCTACTGTTAGTTTTCGGGTAACTGTTACTGTTGGAGTTAGCGTCAAGGCCAGGTTAGGGTTGGGGTTGAGATTAAGGTGTCCGCCTAGGGTTAGGGTTAGGTGAATGGTTTGATTTACGCTTCAGGTTAGGTTAGGTTTGAACTTAGTTTGAGGGAGTAAGTTTAGGGCTACTGTTAGTTTTCGGTTCAGTGTTACGGTTGGAGAGAGCGTCAGGGTCTGGTTAGGGTTGTGGTTGAGTTTCAGGTGTCTGCCTAGGCTTAGGGTTAGGTCTATGGTTTGAGTTAGGCTTCAAGTTAGGTTAGGTTTGAAGTTAGTTTGAGGGAGTAAGTTTAGGGCTACTGTTAGTTTTCGGGTAACTGTTACTGTTGGAGTTAGCGTCAGGGCCAGGTTAGGGTTGGGGTTGAGCTTAAGGTGTCCGCCTAGGGTTAGGGTTAGGTCTATGGTTTGAGTTAGGCTTCAGGTTAGGTTAGGTTTGAACTTAGTTTGAGGGAGTAAGTTTAGGGCTACTGTTAGTTTTCGGTTCAGTGTTACGTTTGGAGTTAGCGTGAGGGTCAGGTTAGGGTTGGGGTTGAGCTTAAGGTGTCCTCCCAGGGTTAGGGTTAGGTCTGTGGTTTGAGTTAGGCTTCAGGTTAGGTTAGGTTTGAACGTAGTTTGAGGGAGTAAGTTTAGGGCTACTGTTAGTTTTCGGTTCAGTGTTACGGTTGGAGATAGCGTCAGGGTCAGGTTAGGGTTGTGATTCAGCTTCAGGTGTCCGCCTAGGGTTAGGGTTAGGTCTATGGTTTGAGTTAGGGTCCAGTTTAGGTTAGGTTTGAACTTAGTTTGAGGGAGTAAGTTTAGGGCTACTGTTTGTTTTCGGTTCAGTGTTAAGGTTGGAGATAGCGTCAGGGTCTGGTTAGGGTTGTGTTTGAGTTTCAGGTGTCCGCCTAGGGTTAGGGTTAGGTCTATGGTTTGAGTTAGGCTTCAAGTTAGGTTAGGTTTGAAGTTAGTTTGAGGGAGTAAGTTTAGGGCTACTGTTAGTTTTTGGGTAACTGTTACTGTTGGAGTTAGCGTCAGGGCCAGGTTCGGGTTGGGGTTGAGCTTAAGGTGTCCGCCTAGGGTTAGGGTTAGGTGTATGGTTTGATTTAGTCTTCAGGTTAGGATAGGTTTGAACTTAGTTAGAGGGAGTAAGTTTAGGGCTACTGTTAGTTTTCGTTTAACTTTTATGGTTGGAGTAAGCGTCAGGGTCAGGTTATGGTGCGGGTTAAACATAAGGTGTCCGCCTAGGGTTAGGGTTAGGTCTATGGTTTCATTTAGGCTTTAGGTTAGGTTAGGATTGAACTTAGTTTGAGGGAGTAAGTTTAGGGCTACTCTTAGTTTTCGGTTCAGTGATATGGTTGGAGTTAGCCTGGAGGTCAGGTTAGGGTTGGGGTTGAGCTTAAGGTGTCCGCCTAGGGTTAGGGTTAGGTCTATGATTTGATTTAGGCTTCAGGTTAGGTTAGGTTTGAACTTAGTTTGAGGGAGTCAGTTTAGGGCTACTGTTAGTTTTCGGTTAACTGTTACGGTTGGAGTAAGCATCAGGGTCAGGTTAGGTTTGGGGTTGAGCTTAAGGTGTCCGCCTAGGGTTAGGGTTATGGTTTGATTTAGGCTTCAGGTTAGGTTAGGTTTGAACTTAGTTTGAGGGAGTAAGTTTAGGGCTACTGTTAGTTTTCGGGTAACTGTTACTGTTGGAGTTAGCGTGAGTGTCTGGTTAGGGTTGGGGTGGAGCTTAAGGTGTCCACCTACGGTTAGGGTTAGGTCTGTGGTTTGAGATAGGGTTCAGGTTAGGTTAGGTTTGAACTTAGTTTGAGGGAGTAAGTTTAGGGCTACTGTTAGTTTTCGGTTCAGTGTTACTGTTGGAGATAGCGTCAGGGTCAGGTTAGGGTTGGGGTTGAGCTTCAGGTGTCCGTCTATTGTTAGGGTTAGGTCTATGATTTGATTTAGGCTTCAAGTTAGGTTAGGTTTGAACTTAGTTTGAGCGAGTAAGTTTAGGGCTACTGTTAGTTTTCGGTTCAGTGTTATGGTTGGAGATAGCGTCATGGTCAAGTTAGGGTTGGGTTTCAGATTCAGGTGTCCGCCTAGGGTTAGGGTTAGGTCTATGGTTTGAGTTAGGCTTCAGGTTAGGTTAGGTTTGAACTTAGTTTGAGGGAGTAAGTTTAGGCCTATTGTATTTTTTGGTTCAATGTTACGGTTGAATTTAGCCTCAGGGTCAGGTTAGGGTTGGGGTCAAGCTTAAGGTGTCCGCCTAGGGTTAGGGTTAGGTCTATTGTTTGAGTTAGGCTTCAGGTTAGGTTAGGTTTGAAGTTAGTTAGAGTGAGTAAGTTTAGGGCTACTGTTAGTTTTCGGTTAACTGTTACAGTTGGAGTAAGCGTCAGGGTCAGGTTAGGGTGGGGGTTAAGCATAAGGTGTCCGCCTAGGGTTAGGGTAGGTCTATGATTTGATTTAGGCTTCAGGTTAGGTTAGGTTTGAACTTAGTTTGAGGGAGTCAGTTTAGGGCTACTGTTAGTTTTCGGTTAACTGTTACGGTTGTAGTAAGCATCAGGGTCAGGTTAGGTTTGGGGTTGAGCTTAAGGTGTCCGCCTAGGGTTAGGGTTAGGTGTATGGTTTGATTTAGGCTTCAGCTTAGGTTAGGTTTGAACTTAGTTTGAGGGAGTAAGTTTAGGGCTACTGTTAGTTTTCGTTTAACTGTTACGGTTGGAGTAAGCGTCAGGGTCAGGTTAGGGTGGGGGTTAAGCATAAGGTGTCCGCCTAGGGTTAGGGTTAGGTCTATGGTTTCATTTAGGCTTCAGGTTAGGTTAGGATTGAACTTAGTTTGAGGGAGTAAGTTTAGGGCCACTGTTAGTTTTCGGTTCAGTGTTACGGTTCGATTTAGCCTCAGGGTTAGGTTAGGGTTGGGGTTAAGCTTAAGGTGTCCGCCTACTGTTAGGGTTAGGTCTTTTGTTTGAGTTAGGCTTCAGGTTAGGTTAGGTTTGAACTTAGTTTGAGGGAGACAGTTTAGGGCTACTGTTAGTTTTCATTAAACTGTTACGGTTGGAGTAAGCATCAGGGTCAGGTTAGGGTGGGGGTTAAGCATAAGGTGTCCGCCTAGGGTTGGGGTTAGGTCTATGGTTTCATTTAGGCTTCAGGTTAGGTTAGGATTGAACTTAGTTTGAGGGAGTAAGTTTAGGGCTACTGTTAGTTTTCGCTTCAATGTTACGTTTGGAGTTAGCGTGAGTGTCCGGTTAGGTTTGGGGTTGAGCTTAAGGTGTCCGCCTAGGGTTACGGTTAGGTCTGTGGTTTGAGTTATGCTTCAGGTTAGGTTAGGTTTGAACTTAGTTTGAGGGAGTAAGTTTAGGGCTACTGTTAGTTTTCGGTTCAGTGTTACGGTTGGAGATAGCATCAGGGTCAGGTTAGGGTTGGGGTTGAGCTTCAGGTGTCCGCCTAGGGTTAGGGTTAGGTCTATGGTTTGAGTTAGGCTTCAGGTTAGGTTAGGTTTGAACTTAGTTTGAGGGAGTAAGTTTAGGCCTATTGTATTTTTTGGTTCAGTGTTACGGTTGAATTTAGCCTCAGGGTCAGGTTATGGTTGGGGTCAAGCTTAAGGTGTCCGCCTAGGGTTAGGGTTAGGTCTATTGTTTGAGTTAGGCTTCAGGTTAGGTTAGGTTTGAACTTAGTTTGAGGGAGTAAGTTTAGGGCTATTGTTAGTTTTCTGTTCAGTGTTATGGTTGGAGTTAGCGTGAGGGTCAGGTTAGGGTTGGGGTTGAGCTTAAGGTGTCCTCAAGGGTTAGGGTTAGGTCTGTGGTTTGAGTTAGGCTTCAGGTTAGGTTAGGTTTGAACTTAGTTTGAGGGAGTAAGTTTAGGGCTACTGTTTGTTTTCGGTTCAGTGTTACGGTTGGAGATAGCGTCAGGGTCTGGTTAGGGTTGTGGTTGAGTTTCAGGTGTCCGCATAGGGTTAGGGTTAGGTCTATGGTTTGAGTGAGGCTTCAAGTTAGGTTATGTTTGAAGTTAGTTTGAGTGAGTAAGTTTAGGGCTACTGTTAGTTTTCGGGTAACTGTTACTGTTGGAGTTAGCGTCAGGGCCAGGTTCGGGTTGGGGTTGAGCTTAAGGTGTCCGCCAAGCGTTAGGGTTAGGTGTATGGTTTGATTTAGTCTTCAGGTTAGGATAGGTTTGAACTTAGTTTGAGGGAGTAAGTTTAGGGCTACTGTTAGTTTTCGTTTAACTATTACGGTTGGAGTAAGCGTCAGGGTCAGGTTATGGTGGGGGTTAACCATAAGGTGTCCGCCTAGGGTTAGGGTTAGGTCTATGGTTTCATTTAGGCTTCAGGTTAGGTTAGGATTGAACTTTGTTTGAGGGAGTAAGTTTAGGGCTACTCTTAGTTTTCGGTTCAGTGATATGGTTGGAGTTAGCCTGGAGGTCAGGTTAGGGTTGGGGTTGAGCTTAAGGTGTCCGCCTAGGGTTAGGGTTAGGTCTATGATTTGATTTAGGCTTCAGGTTAGGTTAGGTTTGAACTTAGTTTGAGGGAGTAAGTTTAGGGCTACTGTTAGTTTTCGGTTAACTGTTACGGTTGGAGTAAGCGTCAGGGTCAGGTTAGGGTTGGGGTCAAGCTTAAGGTGTCCGCCTAGGGTTAGGGTTAGGTCTATTGTTTGAGTTAGGCTTCAGGTTAGGTTAGGTTTGAACTTAGTTTGAGGGAGTAAGTTTAGGGCTACTGTTAGTTTTCGGGTAACTGTTACTGTTGGAGTTAGCGTCAGGGTCAAGTTAGGGTTGGGGTTGAGCTTAAGGTGTCCACCTAGGGTTAGGGTTAGGTCTGTGGTTTGAGATAGGGTTCAGGTTAGGTTAGGTTTGAACTTAGTCTGAGGGAGTAAGTTTAGGGCTACTGTTAGTTTTCGGTTCAGTGTTACGGTTGGAGATAGCGTCAGGGTCAGGTTAGGGTTGGGGTTGAGCTTCAGGTTTCCGCCTATTGTTAGGGTTAGGTCTATGATTTGATTTAGGCTTCAGGTTAGGTTAGGATTGAACTTTGTTTGAGGGAGTAAGTTTAGGGCTACTCTTAATTTTCGGTTCAGTGATATGGTTGGAGTTAGCCTGGAGGTCAGGTTAGGGTTGGGGTTGAGCTTAAGGTGTCCGCCTAGGGTTAGGGTTAGGTCTATTGTTTGATTTAGTCTTCAGGTTAGGATAGGTTTGAACTTAGTTTGAGGGAGTAAGTTTAGGGCTACTGTTAGTTTTCGGTTAACTGTTACGGATGGAGTAAGCGTCAGGGTCAGGTTATGGTGCGGGTTAACCATAAGGTGTCCGCCTAGGGTTAGGGTTAGGTCTATGGTTTCATTTAGGCTTTAGGTTAGGTTAGGATTGAACTTAGTTTGAGGGAGTAAGTTTAGGGCTACTCTTAGTTTTCGGTTCAGTGATATGGTTGGAGTTAGCCTGGAGGTCAGGTTAGGGTTGGGGTTGAGCTTAAGGTGTCCGCCTAGGGTTAGGGTTAGGTCTATGATTTGATTTAAGCTTCAGGTTAGGTTAGGTTCGAACTTAGTTTGAGGGAGTCAGTTTAGGGCTACTGTTAGTTTTCGGTTAACTGTTACGGTTGGAGTAAGCATCAGGGTCAGGTTAGGTTTGGGGTTGAGCTTAAGGTGTCCGCCTAGGGTTAGGGTTATGGTTTGATTTAGGCTTCAGGTTAGGTTAGGTTAGGTTTGAACTTAGTTTGAGGGAGTAAGTTTAGGGCTACTGTTAGTTTTTGGTTCAGTGTTACATTTGGAGTTAGCGTGAGTGTCTGGTTAGGGTTGGGGTTGAGCTTAAGGTGTCCACCTAGGGTTAGGGTTAGGTCTGTGGTTTGAGATAGGGTTCAGGTTAGGTTAGGTTTGAACTTAGTTTGAGGGAGTAAGTTTAGGGCTACTGTTAGTTTTCGGTTCAGTGTTACTGTTGGAGATAGCGTCAGGGTCAGGTTAGGGTTGGGGTTGAGCTTCAGGTGTCCGTCTATTGTTAGGGTTAGGTCTATGATTTGATTTAGGCTTCAGGTTAGGTTAGGTTTGAACTTAGTTTGATGGAGTAAGTTTAGGGCTACTGTTAGTTTTCGGTTAACTGTTACATTTGGAGTAAGCGTCAGGGTCAGGTTAGGTTTGGGGTTGAAGTTAAGGTGTCCGCCTAGGGTTAGGGTTAGGTGTATGGTTTGATTTAGGCTTCAGGTTAGGTTAGGTGTGAACTTTGTTTGAGGGAGTAAGTTTAGGGCTATTGTTAGTTTTTGGTTCACTATTATGGTTTGAGTTAGCGTCAGGGTCAGGTTAGGGTTGGGGTTAGCTTGAGGTGTCTGCCTAGGTTTAGGGTTAGGTCCATGGTTTGATTTAGGCTCCAGGTTAGGTTACGTTTGAACTTAGTTAGAGTGAGTAAGTTTAGGGCTACTGTTAGTTTTCGGTTCAGTGTTACGTTTGGAGTTAGCATGAGGGTACGGTTAGGGTTGGGGTTGAGCTTAAGGTGTCCGCCTAGGGTTAGGGTTAGGTCTGTGGTTTGAGTTAGGCTTCAGGTTAAGTTAGGTTTGAACTTAGTTTGAGGGAGTAAGTTTAGCGCTCCTGTTAGTTTTCGGTTCAGTGTTACGGTTGGAGATAGCGTCAGGTTCAGGTTAGGGTTGGCG
Organism: Tupaia tana; assembly: GCA_026018925.1. NCBI lineage: Eukaryota > Metazoa > Chordata > Mammalia > Scandentia > Tupaiidae > Tupaia > Tupaia tana. The sequence continues at coordinate 95,580,025 of JAKSZU010000008.1, read as the reverse complement.
TTGAGCTTCAGGTGTCCGCCTAGGGTTAGGGTTAGGTCTATGGTTTGAGATAGGCTTCAGGTTAGGTTAGATTTTAACTTAGTTTTAGGGAGTAAGTTTAGGGCTACTGTTAATTTTAGGATCAGTGTTACGGTTGGAGTTAGCGTGAGGGTCAGGTTAGGGTTCGGTTTGAGCTTCAGGTGTCCGCCTAGGGTTAGGGTTAGGTGTATGGTTTGATTTATGCTTCAGGTTAGGTTAGGTTTGAACTTAGTTTGAGGGAGTAACTTTAGGGCTACTGGTACTTTTCGGGTAACTGTTACGGTTGGAGTTAGCGTCACGGCCAGGTTAGGGTTGGGGTTGAGCTTAAGGTGTCCACCTAGGGTTAGGGTTAGGTGTATGGTTTGATTTAGGCTTCAGGTTAGGTTATGTTTGAACTTAGTTTGAGGGAGTAAGTTTAGGGCTAATGTTAGTTTTCGGTTAACTGTTACAGTTGGAGTAAGCGTCAGGGTCAGGTTAGGTTTGGGGTTGAAGTTAAGGTGTCCGCCTAGGGTTAGGGTTAGGTGTATGGTTTGATTTAGGCTTCAGGTTAGGTTAGGTGTGAACTTAGTTTGAGGGAGTAAGTTTAGGGCTATTGTTAGTTTTCGGTTCAGTATTATGGTTGGAGTTAGCGTCAGGGTCAGGTTAGGGTTGGGGTTAGCTTGAGGTGTCTGCCTAGGGTTAGGGTTATGTCCATGGTTTGATTTAGGCTCCAGGTTAGGTTACGATTGAATTTAGTTTGAGTGAGTAAGTTTAGGGCTACTGTTAGTTTTCGGTTCAGTGTTACGGTTGGAGATAGCGTCAGAGTCAGGTTAGGGTTGGAGTTGAGCTTAAGGTGTCCGCCTAGGGTGAGGGTTAGGTCTGTGGTTTGATTTAGGCTTCAGGTTAGGTTACGTTTGAACTTAGTTGGAGTGAGTAAGTTTAGGGCTACTGTTAGTTTTCGGTTCAGTGTTACTTTTGGAGATAGCGTCAGGGTCAGGTTACGGTTGGGGTTGAGCTTCAGGTGTCCGCCTATTGTTAGCATTAGGTCTATGATTTGAGTTAGGCTTCAGGTTATGTTAGGTTTGAACTTAGTTTGAGGGAGTAAGTTTAGGCCTATTGTATTTTTTGGTTCAGTGTTACGGTTGAATTTAGCCTCAGGGTCAGGAAAGGGTTGGGGTCAAGCTTAAGGTGTCCGCCTAGGGTTAGGGTTAGATCTATTGTTTGAGTTAGGCTTCAGGTTAGGTTAGGTTTGAACTTAGTTTGAGGGAGTAAGTTTAGGGCTACTGTTAGTTTCTGTTTCAGTGTTACGGTTGGAGTTAGCGTGAGGGTCAGGTTAGGGTTGGGGTGGAGCTTAAGGTGTCCTCCCAGGGTTAGGGTTAGGTATGTGGTTTGAGTTAGGCTTCAGGTTAGGTTAGGTTTGAACTTAGTTTTAGGGAGTAAGTTTAGGGGTACTGTTAATTTACGGTTCAGTGTTACGGTTGGAGATAGCGTAAGGGTCAGATTAGGGTTGGGGTTGAGCTTCAGGTGTCCGCCTAGAGTTAGGGTTAGGTCTATGGTTTGAGTTAGGCTTCAGGTTAGGATAGGTTTGAACTTAGTTTGAGGGAGTAAGTTTAGGGCTACTGTTAGTATTCGGTTCAGTGTTACAGTTGGAGTTAGCGTGAGGGTCAGGTTAGGGTTCGGGTTGAGCTTAAGGTGTCCGCCTAGGGTTAGGGTTAGGTTTATGGTTTGATTTAGGCTTCAGGTTAGGTTAGGTTTGAACTTAGATTGAGGGAGTAAGTTTAGGGCTACTGTTAGTTTTCGGGTAACTGTTACGGTTGGAGTTAGCGTTAGGGCTAGGTTATGTTTGGGGTTGAGCTTAAGGTGTCCGCCTAGAGTTACGGTTAGGTGTATGTTTTATTTAGGCTTCAGGTTAGGTTATGTTTGAATTTAGTTTGAGGGCGTAAGTTTAGGGCTACTGTTAGTTTTCGGTTAACTGTTATGGTTGGAGTAAGCGTCAGGGTCAGGTTAGGTTTGGGGTTGAGCTTAAGGTGTCCGCCTAGGGTTAGGGTTAGGTGTATGGTTTGATTTAGGCTTCAGGTTAGGTTAGGTTTGAAGTTAGTTTGAGGGAGTAAGTTTAGGGCTACTGTTAGTTTTCGGTTAACTGTTACAGTTGGAGTAAGCGTCAAGGTCAGGGTAGGGTGGGGTTTAAGCATGAGGTGTCCGCCTAGGGTTAGGGTTAGGTCTATTATTTGATTTAGGCTTCAGGTTAGGTTAGGTTTGAACTTAGTTTGAGGGAGTCAGTTTAGGTCTACTTTTAGTTTTCGGTTCAGTGTTACGGTTGGATTTAGCCTCATGGTCAGGTTAGGGTTGGGGTTAAGCTTAAGGTGTCCGCCTAGGGTTAGGGTTAGGTGTATTGTTTGAGTTAGACTTCAGGTTAGGTTAGGTTTGAACTTAGTTTGAGGGAGTAAGTTTAGGGCTACTGTTAGTTTTTGGTTCAGTGTTACGTTTGGAGTTAGCGTGAGGGTCAGGGTAGGGTTGGGTTTGAGCTTAAGGTGTCCGCCTAGGGTTAGGGTTAGGTCTGTGGTTTGAGATAGGCTTCAGGTTAGGTTAGGTTTGAACTTAGTTTGAGGGAGTAAGTTTAGGGCTACTGTTAGTTTTCGGTTCAGTGTTACGGTTGGAGATAGCGTCAGGGTCAGGTTAGGGTTGGGGTTGAGCTTCAGGTGTCCGCCTTGGGTTAGGGTTAGGTCTATGGTTTGAGTTAGGCTTCAGGTTAGGTTAGGTTTGAACTTAGTTTGAGGGAGTAAGTTTAGGGCTACTGTTAGTTTTCGGTTCAGTGTTACGGTTGGAGATAGCGTCAGGGTCTGGTTAGGGATGTGGTTGAGTTTCAGGTGTCCGCCTAGGGTTAGGGTTAGGTCTATGGTTTGAGTTAGGCTTCAAGTTAGGTTAGGTTTGAAGTTAGTTTGAGGGAGTAAGATTAGGGCTACTGTTAGTTTTCGGGTAACTGTTACTGTTGGAGTTAGCGTCAGGGCCAGGTTAATGTTGGGGTTGAGCTTAAGGTGTCCGCCTAGGGTTAGGGTTAGGTGTGTGGTTTGATTTAGGCTTCAGGTTAGGTTAGGTTTGAAGTTAGTTTGAGGGAGTAAGTTTAGGGCTACTGTTAGTTTTCGGTTAACTGTTACAGTTGGAGTACGCGTCAGGGTCAGGTTAGTGTGGGGGTTAAGCATAAGGTGTCCGCCTAGGGTTAGGGTTAGGTCTATGATTTGATTTAGGCTTCAGGTTAGGTTAGGTTTGAACTTAGTTTGAGGGAGTAAGTTTAGGGCTACTGTTAGTTTTCGTTTAACTGTTACGTTTGGAGTAAGCGTCAGGGTCAGTTTAGGGTGGGGGTTAAGCATAAGGTGTCCGCCTAGGGTTAGGGTTAGGTCTATGGTTTCATTTAGGCTTTGGGTGAGGTTAGGATTGAACTTAGTTTGAGGGAGTAAGTTTAGGGCCACTGTTAGTTTTCGGTTCAGTGTTACGGTTCGATTTAGCCTCAGGTCAGGTTAGAGTTGGGGTTAAGCTTAAGGTGTCCGCCTAGGGTTAGGGTTAAGTCTATTGTTTGAGTTAGGCTTCAGGTTAGGTTAGGTTTGAACTTAGTTTGAGGGAGACAGTTTAGGGCTACTGTTAGTTTTCGTTTAACTGTTAGGGTTGGAGTAAGCGTCTGGGTCAGGTTAGGGTAGGGGTTAAGCATAAGGTGTCCGCCTAGGGTTAGGGTTAGGTCTATGGTTTCATTTAGGCTTCAGGTTAGGTTAGGTTTGAACTTAGTTTGAGGGAGTAAGTTTAGGGCTACTGTTAGTTTTCGGTTCGATGTTACGTTTGGAGTTAGCGTGACGGTCCGGTTAGGGTTGGGGTTGAACTTAAGGTGTCTGCGTAGGGTTAGGGTTAGGTCTGTGGTTTGAGTTAGGCTTCAGGTTAGGTTAGGTTTGAACTTAGTTTGAGTGAGTAAGTTTAGGGCTACTGTTAGTTTTTGGTTAACTGTTACGGTTGGAGTAAGCGTCAGGGTCAGGTTAGGCTTGGGGTCAACCTTAAGGTTTCCGCCTAGGGTTAGGGTTACGTCTATTGTTTGAGTTAGGCTTCAGGTTAGGTTAGGTTTGAACTTAGTTTGAGCGAGTAAGTTTAGGGCTACTGTTAGTTTTCGGTACAGTGTTACTGTTGGAGTTAGCGTGAGGGTCAGGTTAGGGTTGGGGTTGAGCTTTAGGTGTCCTCCTAGGGTTAGGGTTAGGTCTGTGGTTTGAGTGAGGCTTCAGGTTAGGTTAGGTTTGAACTTAGTTTGAGGGAGAAAGTTAAGGGCTACTGTTAGTTTTCATTTAACTGTTACGGTTAGAGTAAGCGTCAGGGTCAGGTTAGGGTGGGGGTTAAGCTTAAGGTGTCCGCCTAGGGTTAGGGTTAGGTCTATGGTTTCATTTAGGATTCAGGTTAGGTTAGGATTGAACGTAGTTTGAGGGAGTAAGTTTAGGGCTACTGTTAGTTTTCGGTTCAGTGTTACGGTTGGAGATAGCGTCAGGGTCTGCTTAGGGTTGTGGTTGAGTTTCAGGTGTCTGCCTAGGGTTAGGGTTAGGTCTATGGTTTCAGTTAGGCTTCAGGTTAGGTTAGGTTTGAACTTAGTTTGAGGGAGTAAGTTTAGGGCTACTGTTAGTTTTCAGTTCAGTGTTACGGTTGGAGTTAGCGTGAGGGTCAGGTTAGGGTTGGGGTTGAGCTTAAGGTGTCCGCCTAGGGTTAGGGTTAGGTGTATGGTTTGATTTAGTCTTCAGGTTAGGATAGGTTTGAACTTAGTTTGAGGGTGTAAGTTTAGGGCTACTGTTAGTTTTCGTTAACTGTTACGGTTGGAGTAAGCGTCAGGGTCAGGTTATGGTGGGGGTTAACCCGAAGGTGTCCGCCTAGGGTTAGGCTTAGGTCTATGGTTTCATATAGGCTTCTGGTTAGGTTAGGATTGAACTTAGTTTGAGGGAGTAAGTTTAGGGCTACTCTTAGTTTTCGGTTCAGTGATATGGTTGGAGTTAGCCTGGAGGTCAGGATAGGTTTGGGGTTGAGCTTAAGGTGTCCGCCTAGGGTTAGGGTTAGGTCTATGATTTGATTTAGGCTTCAGGTTAGGTTAGGTTTGAACTTAGCATCAGGGAGTCAGTTTAGGGCTACTGTTAGTTTTCGGTTAACTGTTACGGTTGGAGTAAGCATCAGGGTCAGGTTAGGTTTGGGGTTGAGCTTAAGGTGTCCGCCTAGGGTTAGGGTTAGGTGTATGGTTTGATTTAGGCTTCAGGTTAGGTTAGGTTTGAACTTAGTTTGAGGGAGTAAGTTTAGGGCTACTGTTAGTTTTTGGTTCAGTGTTATATTTGGAGTTAGCGTGAGTGTCTGGTTAGGGTTGGGGTTGAGCTTAAGGTGTCCACCTAGGGTTAGGGATAGGTCTGTGGTTTGAGATAGGGTTCAGGTTAGGTTAGGTTTGAACTTAGTTTGAGGGAGTAAGTTTAGGGCTACTGTTAGTTTTCGGTTAACTGTTACGGTTGGAGTAAGCGTCAGGGTCAGGTTAGGGTGGGGGTTAAGCATAAGTTGTCCGCCTAGGGTTAGGGTTAGGTCTATGGTTTCATTTAGGCTTCAGGTTAGGTTAGGATTGAACTTAGTTTGAGGGAGTAAGTTTAGGGCCACTGTTAGTTTTCGGTTCAGTGTTACGGTTCGATTTAGCCTCAGGGTCAGGTTAGGTTTGGGGTTAAGCTTAAGGTGTCCGCCTAAGGTTAGGGTTAGGTCTATTGTTTGAGTTAGGCTTCAGGTTAGGTTAGGTTTGAACTTAGTTTGAGGGAGACAGTTTAGGGCTACTGTTAGTTTTCATTTAACTGTTACGGTTGGAGTAAGCGTCAGGGTCAGGTTAGGGTGGGGGTTAAGCATAAGGTGTCCGCCTAGGGTTAGGGTTAGGTCTATGGTTTCATTTTGGCTTCAGGTTAGGTTAGGATTGAACTTAGTTTGAGGGAGTAAGTTTAGGGCTACTGTTAGTTTTCGGTTCAATGTTACGTTTGGAGTTAGCGTGGGGGTCCGGTTAGGGTTGGGGTTGAGCTTAAGGTGTTCGCTTAGGGTTAGGCTTAGGTCTGTGGTTTGAGTTAGGCTTCAGGTTAGGTTAGGTTTGAACTTAGTTTGAGGGAGTAAGTTTAGGGCTACTGTTAGTTTTCGGTTAACTGTTACGGTTGGAGTAAGCGTCAGGGTCAGGTTAGGGTTGGGGTCAAGCTTAAGGTGTCCGCCTAGGGTTAGGGTTAGGTCTATTGTTTGAGTTAGTCTTCAGGTTAGGTTAGGTTTGAACTTAGTTTGAGGGAGTAAGTTTAGGGCTACTGTTAGTTTTCGGTTCAGTGTTACGGTTGGAGTTAGCGTGAGGGTCAAGTTAGGGTTGGGGTTGTGCTTAAGGTGTCCTCCTAGGGTTAGGGTTAGGTCTGTGGTTTGAGTTAGGCTTCAGGTTACGTTAGGTTTGAACTTAGTTTGAGGGAGTAAGTTTAGGGCTACTGTTAGTTTTCGGGAACTGTTACTGTTGGAGTTAGCGTCATGGCCAGGTTAGGGTTGGGGTTGAGCTTAAGGTGTCCGCCTAGGGTTAGGGTTAGGTGTAGGGTTTCATTTAGGCTTCAGGTTAGGTTAGGTTGGAACTTAGTTTGAGGCAGTAAGTTTAGGGCTACTGTTAGTTTTCGGGTAACTGTTACGGTTGGAGTTAGCGTCAGGGCAAGGTTAGGGTTGGGGTTGAGCTTAAGGTGTCCGCCGAGGGTTAGGGTTAGGTCTGTGGTTTGAGTTAGGCTTCAGGTTAGGTTAGGTTTGAACTTATTTTGAGGGAGTAAGTTTAGGGCTACTGTTAGTGTTCGGTTCAGTGTTACGGTTGGAGATAGCGTCAGGGTCAGGTTAGGGTTGGGGTTGAGCTTCAGGTGTCCGCCTAGGGTTAGGGTTAGGTCTATGGTTTGAGTAAGGCTCCAGGTTAGGTTAGGTTTGAACTTAGTTTGAGGGAGTAAGTTTAGGGCTACTGTTAGTTTTCGGTTCAGTGTTACGGTTGGAGTTAGCGTGAGGGTCAGATTAGGGTTGGGGTTGAGCTTAAGGTGTCCTCCTAGGGTTAGGGTTAGGTCTGTGGTTTGAGTTAGGCTCCAGGTTAGGTTAGGTTTGAACTTAGTTTGAGGGAGTAAGTTTAGGGCTACTGTTAGTTTTCGGTTCAGTGTTACGGTTGGAGATAGCGTCAGGGTCTGGTTAGGGTTGTGGTTGAGTTTCAGGTGTCCGCCTAGTGTTAGGGTTAGGTCTATGGTTTGAGTTAGGCTTCAAGTTAGGTTAGGTTTGAAGTTAGTTTGAGGGAGTAAGTTTAGGGCTACTGTTAGTTTTCGGGTAACTGTTACTGTTGGAGTTAGCGTCAGGGCCAGGTTAGGGTTGGGGTTGAGCTTAAGGTGTCCGCCTAGGGTTAGGGTTAGGTGTATGGTTTGATTTAGGCTTCAGGTTAGGTTAGGTTTGGAGTTAGTTTGAGGAGTAAGTTTAGGGCTACTGTTAGTTTTCGGTTAACTGTTACAGTTGGAGTAAGCGTCAGGGTCAGGTTAGGGTGGGGGTTAAGCATAAGGTGTCCGCCTAGGGTTAGGGTTAGGTCTATGATTTGATTTAGGCTTCAGGTTAGTTTAGGTTTGAACTTAGTTTGAGGGAGTCAGTTTAGGGCTACTGTTAGTTTTCGGTTAACTGTTACGGTTGGAGTAAGCGTCAGGGTCAGGTTAGGTTTGGGGTTGAGCTTAAGGTGTCCGCCTAGGGTTAGGGTTAGGTGTATGGTTTGATTTAGGCTTCAGGTTAGGTTAGGTTTGAACTTAGTTTGAGGGAGTAAGTTTAGGGCTACTGTTAGTTTTTGTTTAACTGTTACGGTTGGAGTAAGCGTCAAGGTAAGGTTAGGGTGGGGGTTAAGTGTAAGGTGTCCGCCTAGGGTTAGGGTTAGGTCTATGCTTTCATTTAGGCTTTAGGTTAGGTTAGGATTGAACTTAGTTTGAGGGAGTAAGTTTAGGGCCACTGTTAGTTTTCGGTTCAGTGTTACGGTTGGATTTAGCCTCAGGGTCAGGTTAGGGTTGGGGTTAAGCTTAAGGTGTCCGCCTAGGGTTAGGGTTAAGTCTATTGTTTGAGTTAGGCTTCAGGTTAGGTTAGGTTTTAACTTAGTTTGAGGGAGACAGTTTAGGGCTACTGTTAGTTTTCGTTTAACTGTTACGGTTGGAGTAAGCGTCTGGGTCAGGTTAGGGTAGGGGTTAAGCATAAGGTGTCCGCCTAGGGTTAGGGTTAGGTCCATGGTTTCATTTAGGCTTCAGGTTAGGTTAGGATTGAACTTAGTTTGAGGGAGGAAGTTTAGGGCTACTGTTAGTTTTCGGTTCAATGTTACGTTTGGAGTTAGCGTGACGATCCGGTTAGGGTTGGGGTTGAGCTTAAGGTGTCTGCCTAGGGTTAGGGTTAGGTCTGTGGTTTGAGTTAGGCTTCAGGTTAGGTTAGGTTTGAACTTAGTTTGAGGGAGTAAGTTTAGGGCTACTGTTAGTTTTCGGTTAACTGTTACGGTTGGAGTAAGCGTCAGGCTCAGGTTAGGGTTGGGGTCAAGCTTAAGGTGTCCGCCTAGGGTTAGGGTTACGTCTATTGTTTGAGTAAGGCTTCAGGTTAGGTTAGGTTTGAACTTAGTATGAGCGAGTAAGTTTAGGGCTACTGTTAGTTTTCGGTACAGTGTTACGTTTGGAGTTAGCGTGACGGTCAGGTTACGGTTGGGGTTGAGCTAAAGGTGTCCGCCTAGGGTTAGGGTTAGGTCTATTGTTTGAGTTAGGCTTCAGGTTAGGTTAGGTTTGAACTTAGTTTGAGGGAGTAAGTTTAGGGCTATTGTTAGTTTTCTGTTCAGTGTTATGGTTGGAGTTAGCGTGAGGGTCAGGTTAGGGTTGGGGTTGAGCTTAAGGTGTACTCCTAGGGTTAGGGTTAGGTCTGTGGTTTGAGTTAGGCTTCAGGTTAGGTTAGGTTTGAGCTTAGTTTGAGGGAGTAAGTTGAGGGCTACTGTTTGTTTTCGGTTCAGTGTTACGGTTGGAGATAGCGTCAGGGTCTGGTTAGGGTTGTGGTTGAGTTTCAGGTGTCCGCATAGGGTTAGGGTTAGGTCTATGGTTTGAGTGAGGCTTCAAGTTAGGTTATGTTTGAAGTTAGTTTGAGTGAGTAAGTTTAGGGCTACTGTTAGTTTTCGGGTAACTGTTACTGTTGGAGTTAGCGTCAGGGCCAGGTTCGGGTTGGGGTTGAGCTTAAGGTGTCCGCCAAGCGTTAGGGTTAGGTGTATGGTTTGATTTAGTCTTCAGGTTAGGATAGGTTTGAACTTAGTTTGAGGGAGTAATTTTAGGGCTACTGTTAGTTTTCGTTTAACTATTACGGTTGGAGTAAGCGTGAGGGTCAGGTTATGGTGGGGGTTAACCATAAGGTGTCCGCCTAGGGTTAGGTTTAGGTCTATGGTTTCATTTAGGCTTCAGGTTAGGTTAGGATTGAACTTAGTTTGAGGGAGTAAGTTTAGGGCTACTCTTAGTTTTCGGTTCAGTGATATGGTTGGAGTTAGCCTGGAGGTCAGGTTAGGCTTGGGGTTGAGCTTAAGGTGTCCGCCTAGGGTTAGGGTTAGGTCTGTGATTTGATTTAGGCTTCAGGTTAGGTTAGGTTTGAATTTAGTTTGAGGGAGTAACTTTAGGGCTACTGTTAGTTTTCGGTTAACTGTTACGGTTGGAGTAAGCGTCAGGTTCAGGTTAGGGTTGGGGTCAAGCTTAAGGTGTCCGCCTAGGGTTAGGGTTAGGTCTATTGTTTGAGTTAGGCTTCAGGTTAGGTTAGGTTTGAACTTAGTTTGAGGGAGTAAGTTTAGGGCTACTGTTAGTTTTCGGGTAACTGTTACTGTTGGAGTTAGCGTCAGGGTCAAGTTAAGGTTGGGGTTGAGCTTAAGGTGTCCACCTAGGGTTAGGGTTAGGTCTGTGGTTTGAGATAGGGTTCAGGTTAGGTTAGGTTTGAACTTAGTCTGAGGGAGTAAGTTTAGGGCTACTGTTAGTTTTCGGTTCAGTGATACGGTTGTAGATAGCGTCAGGGTCAGGTTAGGGTTGGGGTTGAGCTTCAGGTGTCCGCCTATTGTTAGGGTTAGGTCTATGATTTGATTTAGGCTTCAGGTTAGGTTAGGTTTGAACTTAGTTTGAGGGAGTAAGTTTAGGGCTACTGTTAGTTTTTGGTTCAGTGTTATGGTTGGAGATAGTGTCATGGTCAAGTTAGGGTTGGGTTTGAGATTCAGGTGTCCGCCAAGGGTTAGGGTTAGGTCTATGGTTTGAGTTAGGCTTCAGGTTAGGTTAGGTTTGAACTTAGTTTGAGGGAGTAAGTTTAGGCCTATTGTATTTTTTGGTTCAGTGTTACGGTTGAATTTAGCCTCAGGGTCAGGTTAGGGTTGGGGTTGAGCTTCAGGTGTCCGCCTAGGGTTAGGGTTAGGTCTATGGTTTGAGTTAGGCTCCAGGTTAGGTTAGGTTTGAACTTAGTTTGAGGGAGTAAGTTTAGGGCTACTGTTAGTTTTCGGTTCAGTGTTACGGTTGGAGTTAGCGTGAGGGTCAGATTAGGGTTGGGGTTGAGCTTAAGGTGTCCTCCTAGGGTTAGGGTTAGGTCTGTGGTTTGAGTTAGGCTCCAGGTTAGGTTAGGTTTGAAGTGAGTTTGAGGGAGTAAGTATAGGGCTACTGTTAGTTTTCGGTAAACTGTTACAGTTGGAGTATGCGTCAGGGTCAGGTTAGGGTGGGGGTTAAGCATAAGGTGTCCGCCTAGGGTTAGGGTTAGGTCTATGATTTGATTTAGGCTTCAGGTTAGGTTAGGTTTGAACTTAGTTTGAGGGAGTCAGTTTAGGGCTACTGTTAGTTTTCGGTTAACTGTTACGGTTGTAGTAAGCGTCAGGGTCAGGTTAGGTTTGGGGTTGAGCTTAAGGTGTCCGCCTAGGGTTAGGGTTAGGTGTATGGTTTGATTTAGGTTTCAGGTTAGGTTAGGTTTGAACTTAGTTTGAGGGAGTAAGTTTAGGGCTACTGTTAGTTTTCGTTTAACTGTTACGTTTGGAGTAAACGTCAGGGTCAGGTTAGGGTGGGGGTTAAGTATAAGGTGTCCGCCTAGGGTTAGGGTTAGGTCTATGCTTTCATTTAGGCTTTACGTTAGGTGAGGATTGAACTTAGTATGAGGGAGTAAGTTTAGGGCCACTGTTAGTTTTCGGTTCAGTTTTACAGTTGCATTTAGCCTCAGTGTCAGGTTAGGGTTGGGGTTAAGCTTAAGGTGTCCGCCTAGGGTTAGGGTTAAGTCTATTGTTTGAGTTAGGCTTCAGGTTAGGTTAGGTTTGAACATAGTTTGAGGGAGACAGTTTAGGGCTACTGTTAGTTTTCGTTTAACTCTTACGGTTGGAGTAACCTTCTGGGTCAGGTTAGGGTAGGGGTTAAGCATAAGGTGTCCGCCTTGGGTTAGGGTTAGGTCCATGGTTTCATTTAGGCTTCAGGTTAGGTTAGGATTGAACTTAGTTTGAGGGAGGAAGTTTAGGGCTACTGTTAGTTTTCGGTTCAATGTTACGTTTGGAGTTAGCGTGACGGTCCGGTTAGGGTTGGGGTTGAGCTTAAGGTGTCTGCCTAGGGTTAGGGTTAGGTCTGTGGTTTGAGTTAGGCTTCAGGTTAGGTTAGGTTTGAACTTAGTTTGACGGAGTAAGTTTAGGGCTACTGTTAGTTTTCGGTTAACTGTTACGGTTGGAGTAAGCGTCAGGGTCAGCTTAGGGTTGGGGTCAAGCTTAAGATGTCCGCCTAGGGTTAGGGTTACGTCTATTGTTTGAGTAAGGCTTCAGGTTATGTTAGGTTTGAACTTAGTTTGAGCGAGTAAGTTTAGGGCTACTGTTAGTTTTCGGTACAGTGTTACGTTTGGAGTTAGCGTGAGGGTCAGGTTAGGGTTGGGGTTGAGCTTAAGGTGTCCTCCTAGGGTTAGGGTTAGGTCTGTGGTTTGAGTGAGGCTTCAGGTTAGGTTAGCTTTGAACTTAGTTTGAGGGAGACAGTTTAGGGCTACTGTTAGTTTTCATTTAACTGTTACGGTTGGAGTAAGCGTCAGGGTCAGGTTATGGTGGGGGTTAAGCATAAGGTCTCCGCCTAGGGTTAGGGTTAGGTCTATGGTTTCATTTAGGCTTCAGGTTAGGTTAGGATTGAACGTAGTTTGAGGGAGTAAGTTTAGGGCTACTGTTAGTTTTCGGTTCAGTGTTACGGTTGGAGTTAGCGTGAGGGTCAGGTTAGGGTTGGGGTTGAGCTTAAGGTGTCCTCCCAGGGTTAGGGTTAGGTCTGTGGTTTGAGTTAGGCTTCAGGTTAGGTTAGGTTTGAACGTAGTTTGAGGGAGTAAGTTTAGGGCTACTGTTAGTTTTCGGTTCAGTGTTACGGTTGGAGATAGCTTCAGGGTCAGGTTAGGGTTGTGATTGAGCTTCAGGTGTCCGCCTAGGGTTAGGGTTAGGTCTATGGTTTGAGTTAGGGTCCAGGTTAGGTTAGGTTTGAACTTAGTTTGAGGGAGTAAGTTTAGGGCTACTGTTTGTTTTCGGTTCAGTGTTACGGTTGGAGATAGCGTCAGGGTCTGGTTAGGGTTGCTTTTGAGTTTCAGGTGTCCGCCTAGGGTTAGGGTTAGGTCCATGGTTTGAGTTAGGCTTCAAGTTAGGTTAGGTTTGAAGTTAGTTTGAGGGAGTAAGTTTAGGGCTACTGTTAGTTTTCAGGTAACTGTTACTGTTGGAGTTAGCGTCAGGGCCAGGTTCGGGTTGGGGTTGAGCTTAAGGTGTCCGCCTAGGGTTAGGGTTAGGTGTATGGTTTGATTTAGTCTTCAGGTTAGGATAGGTTTGAACTTAGTTTGAGGGAGTAAGTTTAGGGCTACCGTTAGTTTTCGTTTAACTGTTACGGTTGGAGTAAGCGTCAGGGTCAGGTTATGGTGCGGGTTAACCATAAGGTGTCCGCCTTGGGTTAGGGTTAGGTCTATGGTTTCATTTAGGCTTTAGGTTAGGTTAGGATTGAACTTAGTTTGAGGGAGTAAGTTTAGGGCTACTCTTAGTTTTCGGTTCAGTGATATGGTTGGAGTTAGCCTGGAGGTCAGGTTAGGTTTGGGGTTGAGCTTAAGGTGTCTGCCTAGGGTTAGGGTTAGGTCTGTGGTTTGAGTTAGGCTTCAGGTTAGGTTAGGTTTGAACGTAGTTTGAGGGAGTAAGTTTAGGGCTACTGTTAGTTTTCGGTTCAGTGTTACTGTTGGAGATAGCGTCAGGGTCAGGTTAGGGTTGGGGTTGAGCTTCAGGTGTCCGTCTATTGTTAGGGTTAGGTCTATGATTTGATTTAGGCTTCAGGTTAGGTTAGGTTTGAACTTAGTTTGAGCGAGTAAGTTTAGGGCTACTGTTAGTTTTCGGTTCAGTGTTATGGTTGGAGATAGCGTCATGGTCAAGTTAGGGTTGGGTTTCAGATTCAGGTGTCCGCCTAGGGTTAGGGTTACGTCTATGGTTTGAGTTAGGCTTCAGGTTAGGTTAGGTTTGAACTTAGTTTGAGGGAGTAAGTTTAGGCCTATTTTATTTTTTGGTTCAGTGTTACGGTTGAATTTAGCCTCAGGGTCAGGTTAGGGTTGGGGTCAAGCTTAAGGTGTCCGCCTAGGGTTAGGGTTAGGTCTATTGTTTGAGTTAGGCTTCATGTTAGGTTAGGTTTCAAGTTAGTTAGAGTGAGTAAGTTTAGGGCTACTGTTAGTTTTCGGTTAACTGTTACAGTTGGAGTAAGCGTCAGGGTCAGGTTAGGGTGGGGATTAAGCATAAAGTGTCCGCCTAGGGTTAGGGTAGGTCTATGATTTGATTTAGGCTTCAGGTTAGGTTAGGTTTGAACTTAGTTTGAGGGAGTCAGTTTAGGGCTACTGTTAGTTTTCGGTTAACTGTTACGGTTGTAGTAAGCGTCAGGGTCAGGTTAGGTTTGGGGTTGAGCTTAAGGTGTCCGCCTAGGGTTAGGGTTAGGTGTATGGTTTGATTTAGGCTTCAGCTTAGGTTAGGTTTGAACTTAGTTTGAGGGAGTAAGTTTAGGGCTACTGTTAGTTTTCGTTTAACTGTTACGGTTGGAGTAAGCGTCAGGGTCAGGTTAGGGTGGGGGTTAAGCATAAGGTGTCCGCCTAGGGTTAGGGTTAGGTCTATGGTTTCATTTAGGCTTCAGGTTAGGTTAGGATTGAACTTAGTTTGAGGGAGTAAGTTTAGGGCCACTGTTAGTTTTCGGTTCAGTGTTACGGTTCGATTTAGCCTCAGGGTTAGGTTAGGGTTGGGGTTAAGCTTAAGGTGTCCGCCTAGTGTTAGGGTTAGGTCTATGGTTTGAGTTAGGCTTCAGGTTAGGTTAGGTTTGAACTTAGTTTGAGGGAGTAAGTTTAGGCCTATTGTATTTTTTGGTTCAGTGTTACGGTTGAATTTAGCCTCAGGGTCAGGTTAGGGTTGGGGTCAAGCTTAAGGTGTCCGCCTAGGGTTAGGGTTAGGTCTATTGTTTGAGTTAGGCTTCAGGTTAGGTTAGGTTTGAACTTAGTTTGAGGGAGTAAGTTTAGGGCTATTGTTAGTTTTCTGTTCAGTGTTATGGTTGGAGTTATCGTGAGGGTCAGGTTAGGGTTGGGGTTGAGCTTAAGGTGTCCTCAAGGGTTAGGGTTAGGTCTGTGGTTTCAGTTAGGCTTCAGGTTAGGTTAGGTTTGAACTTAGTTTGAGGGAGTAAGTTTAGGGCTACTGTTTGTTTTCGGTTCAGTGTTACGGTTGGAGATAGCGTCAGGGTCTGGTTAGGGTTGTGGTTGAGTTTCAGGTGTCCGCATAGGGTTAGGGTTAGGTCTATGGTTTGAGTGAGGCTTCAAGTTAGGTTATGTTTGAAGTTAGTTTGAGTGAGTAAGTTTAGGGCTACTGTTAGTTTTCGGGTAACTGTTACTGTTGGAGTTAGCGTCAGGGCCTGGTTCTGGTTGGGGTTGAGCTTAAGGTGTCCGCCAAGCGTTAGGGTTAGGTGTATGGTTTGATTTAGTCTTCAGGTTAGGATAGGTTTGAACTTAGTTTGAGGGAGTAAGTTTAGGGCTACTGTTAGTTTTCGTTTAACTATTACGGTTGGAGTAAGCGTCAGGGTCAGGTTATGGTGGGGGTTAACCATAAGGTGTCCACCTAGGGTTAGGGTTAGGTCTATGGTTTCATTTAGGCTTCAGGTTAGGTTAGGATTGAACTTAGTTTGAGGGAGTAAGTTTAGGGCTACTCTTAGTTTTCGGTTCAGTGATATGGTTGGAGTTAGCCTGGAGGTCAGGTTAGGGTTGGGGTTGAGCTTAAGGTGTCCGCCTAGGGTTAGGGTTAGGTCTATGATTTGATTTAGGCTTCAGGTTAGGTTAGGTTTGAACTTAGTTTGAGGGAGTAAGTTTAGGGCTACTGTTAGTTTTCGGTTAACTGTTACGGTTGGAGTAAGCGTCAGGGTCAGGTTAGGGTTGGGGTCAAGCTTAAGTTGTACGCCTAGGGTTAGGGTTAGGTCTATTGCTTGAGTTAGGCTTCAGGTTAGGTTAGGTTTGAACTTAGTTTGAGGGAGTAAGTTTAGGGCTACTGTTAGTTTTCGGGTAACTGTTTCTGTTGGAGTTAGCGTCAGGGTCAAGTTAGGGTTGGGGTTGAGCTTAAGGTGTCCACCTAGGGTTAGGGTTAGGTCTGTGGTTTGAGATAGGGTTCAGGTTAGGTTAGGTTTGAACTTAGTCTGAGGGAGTAAGTTTAGGGCTACTGTTATTTTTCGGTTCAGTGTTACGGTTGGAGATAGCGTCAGGGTCAGGTTAGGTTTGGGGTTGAGCTTCAGGTTTCCGCCTATTGTTAGGGTTAGGTCTATGATTTGATTTAGGCTTCAGGTTAGGTTAGGATTGAACTTAGTTTGAGGGAGTAAGTTTAGGGCTACTGTTAGTTTTTGGTTCAGTGTTATGGTTGGAGATAGCGTCATGGTCAAGTTAGGGTTGGGTTTGAGATTCAGGTGTCCGCCTAGGGTTAGGGTTAGGTCTATGGTTTGAGTTAGGCTTTAGGTTAGGTTAGATTTGAACTTAGTTTGAGGGAGTAAGTTTAGGCCTATTGTATTTTTTGGTTCAGTGTTACGGTTGAATTTAGCCTCAGGGTCAGGTTAGGGTTGGGGTCAAGCTTAAGGTGTCCGCCTAGGGTTAGGGTTAGTTCTATTGTTTGAGTTAGGCTTCAGGTTAGGTTAGGTTTGAACTTAGTTTGAGGGAGTAAGTTTAGGGCTACTGTTAGTTTTCGGTTAACTGTTACGGTTGGAGTAAGCGTCAGGGTCAGCTTAGGGTTGGGGTCAAGCTTAAGATGTCCGCCTAGGGTTAGGGTTACGTCTATTGTTTGAGTAAGGCTTCAGGTTATGTTAGGTTTGAACTTAGTTTGAGCGAGTAAGTTTAGGGCTACTGTTAGTTTTCGGTACAGTGTTACGTTTGGAGTTAGCGTGAGGGTCAGGTTAGGGTTGGGGTTGAGCTTAAGGTGTCCTCCTAGGGTTAGGGTTAGGTCTGTGGTTTGAGTGAGGCTTCAGGTTAGGTTAGCTTTGAACTTAGTTTGAGGGAGACAGTTTAGGGCTACTGTTAGTTTTCATTTAACTGTTACGGTTGGAGTAAGCGTCAGGGTCAGGTTATGGTGGGGGTTAAGCATAAGGTCTCCGCCTAGGGTTAGGGTTAGGTCTATGGTTTCATTTAGGCTTCAGGTTAGGTTAGGATTGAACGTAGTTTGAGGGAGTAAGTTTAGGGCTACTGTTAGTTTTCGGTTCAGTGTTACGGTTGGAGTTAGCGTGAGGGTCAGGTTAGGGTTGGGGTTGAGCTTAAGGTGTCCTCCCAGGGTTAGGGTTAGGTCTGTGGTTTGAGTTAGGCTTCAGGTTAGGTTAGGTTTGAACGTAGTTTGAGGGAGTAAGTTTAGGGCTACTGTTAGTTTTCGGTTCAGTGTTACGGTTGGAGATAGCTTCAGGGTCAGGTTAGGGTTGTGATTGAGCTTCAGGTGTCCGCCTAGGGTTAGGGTTAGGTCTATGGTTTGAGTTAGGGTCCAGGTTAGGTTAGGTTTGAACTTAGTTTGAGGGAGTAAGTTTAGGGCTACTGTTTGTTTTCGGTTCAGTGTTACGGTTGGAGATAGCGTCAGGGTCTGGTTAGGGTTGCTTTTGAGTTTCAGGTGTCCGCCTAGGGTTAGGGTTAGGTCCATGGTTTGAGTTAGGCTTCAAGTTAGGTTAGGTTTGAAGTTAGTTTGAGGGAGTAAGTTTAGGGCTACTGTTAGTTTTCAGGTAACTGTTACTGTTGGAGTTAGCGTCAGGGCCAGGTTCGGGTTGGGGTTGAGCTTAAGGT
Organism: Tupaia tana; assembly: GCA_026018925.1. NCBI lineage: Eukaryota > Metazoa > Chordata > Mammalia > Scandentia > Tupaiidae > Tupaia > Tupaia tana. The sequence goes on along the minus strand of JAKSZU010000008.1, from coordinate 95,562,721 downwards.
GTCCGCCTAGGGTTAGGGTTAGGTGTATGGTTTGATTTAGTCTTCAGGTTAGGATAGGTTTGAACTTAGTTTGAGGGAGTAAGTTTAGGGCTACCGTTAGTTTTCGTTTAACTGTTACGGTTGGAGTAAGCGTCAGGGTCAGGTTATGGTGCGGGTTAACCATAAGGTGTCCGCCTTGGGTTAGGGTTAGGTCTATGGTTTCATTTAGGCTTTAGGTTAGGTTAGGATTGAACTTAGTTTGAGGGAGTAAGTTTAGGGCTACTCTTAGTTTTCGGTTCAGTGATATGTTTGGAGTTAGCCTGGAGGTCAGGTTAGGTTTGGGGTTGAGCTTAAGGTGTCTGCCTAGGGTTAGGGTTAGGTCTGTGGTTTGAGTTAGGCTTCAGGTTAGGTTAGGTTTGAACGTAGTTTGAGGGAGTAAGTTTAGGGCTACTGTTAGTTTTCGGTTCAGTGTTACTGTTGGAGATAGCGTCAGGGTCAGGTTAGGGTTGGGGTTGAGCTTCAGGTGTCCGTCTATTGTTAGGGTTAGGTCTATGATTTGATTTAGGCTTCAGGTTAGGTTAGGTTTGAACTTAGTTTGAGCGAGTAAGTTTAGGGCTACTGTTAGTTTTCGGTTCAGTGTTATGGTTGGAGATAGCGTCATGGTCAAGTTAGGGTTGGGTTTCAGATTCAGGTGTCCGCCTAGGGTTAGGGTTACGTCTATGGTTTGAGTTAGGCTTCAGGTTAGGTTAGGTTTGAACTTAGTTTGAGGGAGTAAGTTTAGGCCTATTTTATTTTTTGGTTCAGTGTTACGGTTGAATTTAGCCTCAGGGTCAGGTTAGGGTTGGGGTCAAGCTTAAGGTGTCCGCCTAGGGTTAGGGTTAGGTCTATTGTTTGAGTTAGGCTTCATGTTAGGTTAGGTTTCAAGTTAGTTAGAGTGAGTAAGTTTAGGGCTACTGTTAGTTTTCGGTTAACTGTTACAGTTGGAGTAAGCGTCAGGGTCAGGTTAGGGTGGGGATTAAGCATAAAGTGTCCGCCTAGGGTTAGGGTAGGTCTATGATTTGATTTAGGCTTCAGGTTAGGTTAGGTTTGAACTTAGTTTGAGGGAGTCAGTTTAGGGCTACTGTTAGTTTTCGGTTAACTGTTACGGTTGTAGTAAGCGTCAGGGTCAGGTTAGGTTTGGGGTTGAGCTTAAGGTGTCCGCCTAGGGTTAGGGTTAGGTGTATGGTTTGATTTAGGCTTCAGCTTAGGTTAGGTTTGAACTTAGTTTGAGGGAGTAAGTTTAGGGCTACTGTTAGTTTTCGTTTAACTGTTACGGTTGGAGTAAGCGTCAGGGTCAGGTTAGGGTGGGGGTTAAGCATAAGGTGTCCGCCTAGGGTTAGGGTTAGGTCTATGGTTTCATTTAGGCTTCAGGTTAGGTTAGGATTGAACTTAGTTTGAGGGAGTAAGTTTAGGGCCACTGTTAGTTTTCGGTTCAGTGTTACGGTTCGATTTAGCCTCAGGGTTAGGTTAGGGTTGGGGTTAAGCTTAAGGTGTCCGCCTAGTGTTAGGGTTAGGTCTATGGTTTGAGTTAGGCTTCAGGTTAGGTTAGGTTTGAACTTAGTTTGAGGGAGTAAGTTTAGGCCTATTGTATTTTTTGGTTCAGTGTTACGGTTGAATTTAGCCTCAGGGTCAGGTTAGGGTTGGGGTCAAGCTTAAGGTGTCCGCCTAGGGTTAGGGTTAGGTCTATTGTTTGAGTTAGGCTTCAGGTTAGGTTAGGTTTGAACTTAGTTTGAGGGAGTAAGTTTAGGGCTATTGTTAGTTTTCTGTTCAGTGTTATGGTTGGAGTTATCGTGAGGGTCAGGTTAGGGTTGGGGTTGAGCTTAAGGTGTCCTCAAGGGTTAGGGTTAGGTCTGTGGTTTCAGTTAGGCTTCAGGTTAGGTTAGGTTTGAACTTAGTTTGAGGGAGTAAGTTTAGGGCTACTGTTTGTTTTCGGTTCAGTGTTACGGTTGGAGATAGCGTCAGGGTCTGGTTAGGGTTGTGGTTGAGTTTCAGGTGTCCGCATAGGGTTAGGGTTAGGTCTATGGTTTGAGTGAGGCTTCAAGTTAGGTTATGTTTGAAGTTAGTTTGAGTGAGTAAGTTTAGGGCTACTGTTAGTTTTCGGGTAACTGTTACTGTTGGAGTTAGCGTCAGGGCCTGGTTCTGGTTGGGGTTGAGCTTAAGGTGTCCGCCAAGCGTTAGGGTTAGGTGTATGGTTTGATTTAGTCTTCAGGTTAGGATAGGTTTGAACTTAGTTTGAGGGAGTAAGTTTAGGGCTACTGTTAGTTTTCGTTTAACTATTACGGTTGGAGTAAGCGTCAGGGTCAGGTTATGGTGGGGGTTAACCATAAGGTGTCCACCTAGGGTTAGGGTTAGGTCTATGGTTTCATTTAGGCTTCAGGTTAGGTTAGGATTGAACTTAGTTTGAGGGAGTAAGTTTAGGGCTACTCTTAGTTTTCGGTTCAGTGATATGGTTGGAGTTAGCCTGGAGGTCAGGTTAGGGTTGGGGTTGAGCTTAAGGTGTCCGCCTAGGGTTAGGGTTAGGTCTATGATTTGATTTAGGCTTCAGGTTAGGTTAGGTTTGAACTTAGTTTGAGGGAGTAAGTTTAGGGCTACTGTTAGTTTTCGGTTAACTGTTACGGTTGGAGTAAGCGTCAGGGTCAGGTTAGGGTTGGGGTCAAGCTTAAGTTGTACGCCTAGGGTTAGGGTTAGGTCTATTGCTTGAGTTAGGCTTCAGGTTAGGTTAGGTTTGAACTTAGTTTGAGGGAGTAAGTTTAGGGCTACTGTTAGTTTTCGGGTAACTGTTTCTGTTGGAGTTAGCGTCAGGGTCAAGTTAGGGTTGGGGTTGAGCTTAAGGTGTCCACCTAGGGTTAGGGTTAGGTCTGTGGTTTGAGATAGGGTTCAGGTTAGGTTAGGTTTGAACTTAGTCTGAGGGAGTAAGTTTAGGGCTACTGTTATTTTTCGGTTCAGTGTTACGGTTGGAGATAGCGTCAGGGTCAGGTTAGGTTTGGGGTTGAGCTTCAGGTTTCCGCCTATTGTTAGGGTTAGGTCTATGATTTGATTTAGGCTTCAGGTTAGGTTAGGATTGAACTTAGTTTGAGGGAGTAAGTTTAGGGCTACTGTTAGTTTTTGGTTCAGTGTTATGGTTGGAGATAGCGTCATGGTCAAGTTAGGGTTGGGTTTGAGATTCAGGTGTCCGCCTAGGGTTAGGGTTAGGTCTATGGTTTGAGTTAGGCTTTAGGTTAGGTTAGATTTGAACTTAGTTTGAGGGAGTAAGTTTAGGCCTATTGTATTTTTTGGTTCAGTGTTACGGTTGAATTTAGCCTCAGGGTCAGGTTAGGGTTGGGGTCAAGCTTAAGGTGTCCGCCTAGGGTTAGGGTTAGTTCTATTGTTTGAGTTAGGCTTCAGGTTAGGTTAGGTTTGAACTTAGTTTGAGGGAGTAAGTTTAGGGCTACTGTTAGTTTTCGGTACAGTGTTACGGTTGGAGTTAGCGTGAGGGTCAGGTTATGGTTTGGGTTGAGCTTAAGGTGTCCTCCTAGGTTTAGGGTTAGTTCTGTGGTTTGAGTGAGGCTTCAGGTTAGGTTAGGTTTGAACTTAGTTTGAGGGAGTAAGTTTAGGGCTACTGATAGTTTTCGGTTCAGTGTTACGGTTGGAGATTGCGTCAGGGTCAGGTTAGGGTTGTGATTGAGCTTCCGGTGTCCGCCTAGGGTTAGGGCTAGGTCTATGGTTTGAGTTAGGGTCCAGGTTAGGGTAGGTTTGAACTTTGTTTGAGGGAGTAAGTTTAGGGCTACTGTTAGTTTTCGGTTCAGTGTTACGGTTGGAGATAGCGTCAGGGTCTGGTTAGGGTTGTGGTTGAGTTTCAGGTGTCCGCCTAGGGTTAGGGTTAGGTCTATGGTTTGAGTTAGGCTTCAAGTTAGGTTAGGTTTGAAGTTAGTTTGAGGGAGTAAGTTTAGGGCTACTGTTAGTTTTCGGGTAACTGTTAATGTTGGAGTTACCGTCAGGGACAGGTTAGGGTTGGGGTTAACCATAAGGTGTCCGCCTAGGGTTAGGGTTAGGTCTATGGTTTCATTTAGGCTTCAGGTTAGGTTAGGATTGAACTTAGTTTGAGGGAGTAAGTTTAGGGCTACTCTTAGTTTTCGGTTCAGTGATATGGTTGGAGTTAGCCTGGAGGTCAGGTTAGAGTTATGGTTGAGCTTAAGGTGTCCGCCTAGGGTTAGGGTTAGGTCTATGATTTGATTTAGGCTTCAGGTTAGGTTAGGTTTGAACTTAGTTTGAGGGAGTAAGTTTAGGGCTACTGTTAGTTTTCGGTTAACTGTTACGGTTGGAGTAAGCGTCAGGGTCAGGTTAGGTTTGGGGTTGAGCTTAAGGTGTCCGCCTAGGGTTAGGGTTAGGTGTATGGTTTGATTTAGGCTTCAGCTTAGGTTAGGTTTGAACTTAGTTTGAGGGAGTAAGTTTAGGGCTACTGTTAGTTTTCGTTTAACTGTTACGGTTGGAGTAAGCGTCAGGGTCAGGTTAGGGTGGGGTTAAGCATAAGGTGTCCGCCTAGGGTTAGGGTTAGGTCTATGGTTTCATTTAGGCTTCAGGTTAGGTTAGGATTGAACTTAGTTTGAGGGAGTAAGTTTAGGGCCACTGTTAGTTTTCGGTTCAGTGTTACGGTTCGATTTAGCCTCAGGGTTAGGTTAGGGTTGGGGTTAAGCTTAAGGTGTCCGCCTAGTGTTAGGATTAGGTCTATTGTTTGAGTTAGGCTTCAGGTTAGGTTAGGTTTGAACTTAGTTTGAGGGAGACAGTTTAGGGCTACTGTTAGTTTTCCTTTAACTGTTACGGTTGGAGTAAGCATCAGGGTCAGGTTAGGGTGGGGGTTAAGCATAAGGTGTCCGCCTAGGGTTGGGGTTAGGTCTATGGTTTCATTTAGGCTTCAGGTTAGGTTAGGATTGAACTTAGTTTGAGGGAGTAAGTTTAGGGCTACTGTTAGTTTTCTGTTCAATGTTACGTTTGGAGTTAGCGTGAGGGTCCGGTTAGGTTTGGGGTTGAGCTTAAGGTGTCCGCCTAGGGTTACGGTTAGGTCTGTGGTTTGAGTTATGCTTCAGGTTAGGTTAGGTTTGAACTTAGTTTGAGGGAGTAAGTTTAGGGCTATTGTATTTTTTGGTTCAGTGTTACGGTTGAATTTAGCCTCAGGGTCAGGTTAGGGTTGGGGTCAAGCTTAAGGTGTCCGCCTAGGGTTAGGGTTAGGTCTATTGTTTGAGTTAGGCTTCTGGTTATGTTAGGTTTGAACTTAGTTTGAGGGAGTAAGTTTAGGGCTACTGTTAGTTTTCTGTTCAGTGTTATGGTTGGAGTTATCGTGAGGGTCAGGTTAGGGTTGGGGTTGAGCTTAAGGTGTCCTCAAGGGTTAGGGTTAGGTCTGTGGTTTCAGTTATGCTTCAGGTTAGTTTAGGTTTGAACTTAGTTTGAGGGAGTAAGTTTAGGGCTACTGTTTGTTTTCGGTTCAGTGTTACGGTTGGAGATAGCGTCAGGGTCTGGTTAGGGTTGTGGTTGAGTTTCAGGTGTCCGCATAGGGTTAGGGTTAGGTCTATGGTTTGAGTGAGGCTTCAAGTTAGGTTAGGTTTGAAGTTAGTTTGAGTGAGTAAGTTTAGGGCTACTGTTAGTTTTCGGATAACTGTTACTGTTGGAGTTAGCGTCAGGGCCAGGTTCTGGTTGGGGTTGAGCTTAAGGTGTCCACCAAGCGTTAGGGTTAGGTGTATGGTTTGATTTAGTCTTCAGGTTAGGATAGGTTTGAACTTAGTTTGAGGGAGTAAGTTTAGGGCTACTGTTAGTTTTCGTTTAACTATTACGGTTGGAGTAAGCGTCAGGGTCAGGTTATGGTGGGGGTTAACCATAAGGTGTCCGCCTAGGGTTAGGGTTAGGTCTATGGTTTCATTTAGGCTTCAGGTTAGGTTAGGATTGAACTTAGTTTGAGGGAGTAAGTTTAGGGCTACTCTTAGTTTTTGGTTCAGTGTTATGGTTGGAGATAGCGTCATGGTCAAGTTAGGGTTGGGTTTGAGATTCAGGTGTCCGCCTAGGGTTAGGGTTAGGTCTATGGTTTGAGTTAGGCTTCAGGTTAGGTTAGGTTTGAACTTAGTTTGAGGGAGTAAGTTTAGGCCTATTGTATTTTTTGGTTCAGTGTTACGGTTGAATTTAGCCTCAGGGTCAGGTTAGGGTTGGGGTCAAGCTTAAGGTGTCCGCCTAGGGTTAGGGTTAGGTCTATTGTTTGAGTTAGGCTTCAGGTTAGGTTAGGTTTGAACATAGTATGCGGGAGTAAGTTTAGGGCTATTGTTAGTTTTCGGTTAACTGTTACGGTTGGAGTAAGCGTCAGGGTCAGGTTAGGGTTGGGCTCAAGCTTAAGGTGTCCGCCTAGGGTTAGGGTTAGGTCTATTGTTTGAGTTAGGCTTCAGGTTAGGTTAGGTTTGAACTTAGTTTGAGGGAGTAAGTTTAGGGCTACTTTTAGTTTTCGGTACAGTGTTACGGATGGAGTTAGCGTGAGGGTCAGGTTATGGTTGGGGTTGAGCTTAAGGTGTCCTCCTAGGGTTAGGGTTAGTTCTGTGGTTTGAGTGAGGCTTCAGGTTAGGTTAGGTTTGAACTTAGTTTGAGGGAGTAAGTTTAGGGCTACTGTTAGTTTTCGGGTAACTGTTACGGTTGGAGATAGCGTCAGGGTCAGGTTAGGGTTGTGATTGAGCTTCAGGTGTCCGCCTAGGGTTAGGGCTAGGTCTATAGTTTGAGTTAGGGTCCAGGTTAGGGTAGGTTTGAACTTAGTTTGAGGGAGTAAGTTTAGGGCTACTGTTAGTTTTCGGTTCAGTGTTACGGTTGGAGATAGCGTCAGGGTCTGGTTAGGGTTGTGGTTGAGTTTCAGGTGTCCGCCTAGGGTTAGGGTTAGGTCTATGGTTTGAGTTAGGCTTCAAGTTAGGTTAGGTTTGAAGTTAGTTTGAGGGAGTAAGTTTAGGGCTACTGTTAGTTTTCGGGTAACTGTTACTGTTGGAGTTAGCGTCAGGGCCAGGTTAGGGTTGGGGTTGAGCTTAAGGTGTCCGCCTAGGGTTAGGGTTAGGTCTATTGTTTGAGTTAGGCTTCAGGTTAGGTTAGGTTTGAACTTAGTTTGTGGGAGACAGTTTAGGGCTACTGTTAGTTTTCGTTTAACTGTTAAGGTTGGAGTAAGCGTCAGGGTCAAGTTAGTGTGGGGGTTAAGCATAAGGTGTCCGCCTAGGGTTAGGGTTAGGTCTATGGTTTCATTTAGGCTTCAGGTTAGGTTAGGATTGAACTTAGTTTGAGGGAGTAAGTTTAGGGCTACTCTTAGTTTTCGGTTCAGTGATATGGTTGGAGTTAGCCTGGAGGTCAGGTTAGGTTTGGGGTTGAGCTTAAGGTGTCTGCCTAGGGTTAGGGTTAGGTCTGTGGTTTGAGTTAGGCTTCAGGTTAGGTTAGGTTTGAACGTAGTTTGAGGGAGTAAGTTTAGGGCTACTGTTAGTTTTCGGTTCAGTGTTACTGTTGGAGATAGCGTCAGGGTCAGGTTAGGGTTGGGGTTGAGCTTCAGGTGTCCGTCTATTGTTAGGGTTAGGTCTATGATTTGATTTAGGCTTCAGGTTAGGTTAGGTTTGAACTTAGTTTGAGCGAGTAAGTTTAGGGCTACTGTTAGTTTTCGGTTCAGTGTTATGGTTGGAGATAGCGTCATGGTCAAGTTAGGGTTGGGTTTCAGATTCAGGTGTCCGCCTAGGGTTAGGGTTACGTCTATGGTTTGAGTTAGGCTTCAGGTTAGGTTAGGTTTGAACTTAGTTTGAGGGAGTAAGTTTAGGCCTATTTTATTTTTTGGTTCAGTGTTACGGTTGAATTTAGCCTCAGGGTCAGGTTAGGGTTGGGGTCAAGCTTAAGGTGTCCGCCTAGGGTTAGGGTTAGGTCTATTGTTTGAGTTAGGCTTCATGTTAGGTTAGGTTTCAAGTTAGTTAGAGTGAGTAAGTTTAGGGCTACTGTTAGTTTTCGGTTAACTGTTACAGTTGGAGTAAGCGTCAGGGTCAGGTTAGGGTGGGGATTAAGCATAAAGTGTCCGCCTAGGGTTAGGGTAGGTCTATGATTTGATTTAGGCTTCAGGTTAGGTTAGGTTTGAACTTAGTTTGAGGGAGTCAGTTTAGGGCTACTGTTAGTTTTCGGTTAACTGTTACGGTTGTAGTAAGCGTCAGGGTCAGGTTAGGTTTGGGGTTGAGCTTAAGGTGTCCGCCTAGGGTTAGGGTTAGGTGTATGGTTTGATTTAGGCTTCAGCTTAGGTTAGGTTTGAACTTAGTTTGAGGGAGTAAGTTTAGGGCTACTGTTAGTTTTCGTTTAACTGTTACGGTTGGAGTAAGCGTCAGGGTCAGGTTAGGGTGGGGGTTAAGCATAAGGTGTCCGCCTAGGGTTAGGGTTAGGTCTATGGTTTCATTTAGGCTTCAGGTTAGGTTAGGATTGAACTTAGTTTGAGGGAGTAAGTTTAGGGCCACTGTTAGTTTTCGGTTCAGTGTTACGGTTCGATTTAGCCTCAGGGTTAGGTTAGGGTTGGGGTTAAGCTTAAGGTGTCCGCCTAGTGTTAGGGTTAGGTCTATGGTTTGAGTTAGGCTTCAGGTTAGGTTAGGTTTGAACTTAGTTTGAGGGAGTAAGTTTAGGCCTATTGTATTTTTTGGTTCAGTGTTACGGTTGAATTTAGCCTCAGGGTCAGGTTAGGGTTGGGGTCAAGCTTAAGGTGTCCGCCTAGGGTTAGGGTTAGGTCTATTGTTTGAGTTAGGCTTCAGGTTAGGTTAGGTTTGAACTTAGTTTGAGGGAGTAAGTTTAGGGCTATTGTTAGTTTTCTGTTCAGTGTTATGGTTGGAGTTATCGTGAGGGTCAGGTTAGGGTTGGGGTTGAGCTTAAGGTGTCCTCAAGGGTTAGGGTTAGGTCTGTGGTTTCAGTTAGGCTTCAGGTTAGGTTAGGTTTGAACTTAGTTTGAGGGAGTAAGTTTAGGGCTACTGTTTGTTTTCGGTTCAGTGTTACGGTTGGAGATAGCGTCAGGGTCTGGTTAGGGTTGTGGTTGAGTTTCAGGTGTCCGCATAGGGTTAGGGTTAGGTCTATGGTTTGAGTGAGGCTTCAAGTTAGGTTATGTTTGAAGTTAGTTTGAGTGAGTAAGTTTAGGGCTACTGTTAGTTTTCGGGTAACTGTTACTGTTGGAGTTAGCGTCAGGGCCTGGTTCTGGTTGGGGTTGAGCTTAAGGTGTCCGCCAAGCGTTAGGGTTAGGTGTATGGTTTGATTTAGTCTTCAGGTTAGGATAGGTTTGAACTTAGTTTGAGGGAGTAAGTTTAGGGCTACTGTTAGTTTTCGTTTAACTATTACGGTTGGAGTAAGCGTCAGGGTCAGGTTATGGTGGGGGTTAACCATAAGGTGTCCACCTAGGGTTAGGGTTAGGTCTATGGTTTCATTTAGGCTTCAGGTTAGGTTAGGATTGAACTTAGTTTGAGGGAGTAAGTTTAGGGCTACTCTTAGTTTTCGGTTCAGTGATATGGTTGGAGTTAGCCTGGAGGTCAGGTTAGGGTTGGGGTTGAGCTTAAGGTGTCCGCCTAGGGTTAGGGTTAGGTCTATGATTTGATTTAGGCTTCAGGTTAGGTTAGGTTTGAACTTAGTTTGAGGGAGTAAGTTTAGGGCTACTGTTAGTTTTCGGTTAACTGTTACGGTTGGAGTAAGCGTCAGGGTCAGGTTAGGGTTGGGGTCAAGCTTAAGTTGTACGCCTAGGGTTAGGGTTAGGTCTATTGCTTGAGTTAGGCTTCAGGTTAGGTTAGGTTTGAACTTAGTTTGAGGGAGTAAGTTTAGGGCTACTGTTAGTTTTCGGGTAACTGTTTCTGTTGGAGTTAGCGTCAGGGTCAAGTTAGGGTTGGGGTTGAGCTTAAGGTGTCCACCTAGGGTTAGGGTTAGGTCTGTGGTTTGAGATAGGGTTCAGGTTAGGTTAGGTTTGAACTTAGTCTGAGGGAGTAAGTTTAGGGCTACTGTTATTTTTCGGTTCAGTGTTACGGTTGGAGATAGCGTCAGGGTCAGGTTAGGTTTGGGGTTGAGCTTCAGGTTTCCGCCTATTGTTAGGGTTAGGTCTATGATTTGATTTAGGCTTCAGGTTAGGTTAGGATTGAACTTAGTTTGAGGGAGTAAGTTTAGGGCTACTGTTAGTTTTTGGTTCAGTGTTATGGTTGGAGATAGCGTCATGGTCAAGTTAGGGTTGGGTTTGAGATTCAGGTGTCCGCCTAGGGTTAGGGTTAGGTCTATGGTTTGAGTTAGGCTTTAGGTTAGGTTAGATTTGAACTTAGTTTGAGGGAGTAAGTTTAGGCCTATTGTATTTTTTGGTTCAGTGTTACGGTTGAATTTAGCCTCAGGGTCAGGTTAGGGTTGGGGTCAAGCTTAAGGTGTCCGCCTAGGGTTAGGGTTAGTTCTATTGTTTGAGTTAGGCTTCAGGTTAGGTTAGGTTTGAACTTAGTTTGAGGGAGTAAGTTTAGGGCTACTGTTAGTTTTCGGTACAGTGTTACGGTTGGAGTTAGCGTGAGGGTCAGGTTATGGTTTGGGTTGAGCTTAAGGTGTCCTCCTAGGTTTAGGGTTAGTTCTGTGGTTTGAGTGAGGCTTCAGGTTAGGTTAGGTTTGAACTTAGTTTGAGGGAGTAAGTTTAGGGCTACTGATAGTTTTCGGTTCAGTGTTACGGTTGGAGATTGCGTCAGGGTCAGGTTAGGGTTGTGATTGAGCTTCCGGTGTCCGCCTAGGGTTAGGGCTAGGTCTATGGTTTGAGTTAGGGTCCAGGTTAGGGTAGGTTTGAACTTTGTTTGAGGGAGTAAGTTTAGGGCTACTGTTAGTTTTCGGTTCAGTGTTACGGTTGGAGATAGCGTCAGGGTCTGGTTAGGGTTGTGGTTGAGTTTCAGGTGTCCGCCTAGGGTTAGGGTTAGGTCTATGGTTTGAGTTAGGCTTCAAGTTAGGTTAGGTTTGAAGTTAGTTTGAGGGAGTAAGTTTAGGGCTACTGTTAGTTTTCGGGTAACTGTTAATGTTGGAGTTACCGTCAGGGACAGGTTAGGGTTGGGGTTAACCATAAGGTGTCCGCCTAGGGTTAGGGTTAGGTCTATGGTTTCATTTAGGCTTCAGGTTAGGTTAGGATTGAACTTAGTTTGAGGGAGTAAGTTTAGGGCTACTCTTAGTTTTCGGTTCAGTGATATGGTTGGAGTTAGCCTGGAGGTCAGGTTAGAGTTATGGTTGAGCTTAAGGTGTCCGCCTAGGGTTAGGGTTAGGTCTATGATTTGATTTAGGCTTCAGGTTAGGTTAGGTTTGAACTTAGTTTGAGGGAGTAAGTTTAGGGCTACTGTTAGTTTTCGGTTAACTGTTACGGTTGGAGTAAGCGTCAGGGTCAGGTTAGGTTTGGGGTTGAGCTTAAGGTGTCCGCCTAGGGTTAGGGTTAGGTGTATGGTTTGATTTAGGCTTCAGCTTAGGTTAGGTTTGAACTTAGTTTGAGGGAGTAAGTTTAGGGCTACTGTTAGTTTTCGTTTAACTGTTACGGTTGGAGTAAGCGTCAGGGTCAGGTTAGGGTGGGGTTAAGCATAAGGTGTCCGCCTAGGGTTAGGGTTAGGTCTATGGTTTCATTTAGGCTTCAGGTTAGGTTAGGATTGAACTTAGTTTGAGGGAGTAAGTTTAGGGCCACTGTTAGTTTTCGGTTCAGTGTTACGGTTCGATTTAGCCTCAGGGTTAGGTTAGGGTTGGGGTTAAGCTTAAGGTGTCCGCCTAGTGTTAGGATTAGGTCTATTGTTTGAGTTAGGCTTCAGGTTAGGTTAGGTTTGAACTTAGTTTGAGGGAGACAGTTTAGGGCTACTGTTAGTTTTCCTTTAACTGTTACGGTTGGAGTAAGCATCAGGGTCAGGTTAGGGTGGGGGTTAAGCATAAGGTGTCCGCCTAGGGTTGGGGTTAGGTCTATGGTTTCATTTAGGCTTCAGGTTAGGTTAGGATTGAACTTAGTTTGAGGGAGTAAGTTTAGGGCTACTGTTAGTTTTCTGTTCAATGTTACGTTTGGAGTTAGCGTGAGGGTCCGGTTAGGTTTGGGGTTGAGCTTAAGGTGTCCGCCTAGGGTTACGGTTAGGTCTGTGGTTTGAGTTATGCTTCAGGTTAGGTTAGGTTTGAACTTAGTTTGAGGGAGTAAGTTTAGGGCTATTGTATTTTTTGGTTCAGTGTTACGGTTGAATTTAGCCTCAGGGTCAGGTTAGGGTTGGGGTCAAGCTTAAGGTGTCCGCCTAGGGTTAGGGTTAGGTCTATTGTTTGAGTTAGGCTTCTGGTTATGTTAGGTTTGAACTTAGTTTGAGGGAGTAAGTTTAGGGCTACTGTTAGTTTTCTGTTCAGTGTTATGGTTGGAGTTATCGTGAGGGTCAGGTTAGGGTTGGGGTTGAGCTTAAGGTGTCCTCAAGGGTTAGGGTTAGGTCTGTGGTTTCAGTTATGCTTCAGGTTAGTTTAGGTTTGAACTTAGTTTGAGGGAGTAAGTTTAGGGCTACTGTTTGTTTTCGGTTCAGTGTTACGGTTGGAGATAGCGTCAGGGTCTGGTTAGGGTTGTGGTTGAGTTTCAGGTGTCCGCATAGGGTTAGGGTTAGGTCTATGGTTTGAGTGAGGCTTCAAGTTAGGTTAGGTTTGAAGTTAGTTTGAGTGAGTAAGTTTAGGGCTACTGTTAGTTTTCGGATAACTGTTACTGTTGGAGTTAGCGTCAGGGCCAGGTTCTGGTTGGGGTTGAGCTTAAGGTGTCCACCAAGCGTTAGGGTTAGGTGTATGGTTTGATTTAGTCTTCAGGTTAGGATAGGTTTGAACTTAGTTTGAGGGAGTAAGTTTAGGGCTACTGTTAGTTTTCGTTTAACTATTACGGTTGGAGTAAGCGTCAGGGTCAGGTTATGGTGGGGGTTAACCATAAGGTGTCCGCCTAGGGTTAGGGTTAGGTCTATGGTTTCATTTAGGCTTCAGGTTAGGTTAGGATTGAACTTAGTTTGAGGGAGTAAGTTTAGGGCTACTCTTAGTTTTTGGTTCAGTGTTATGGTTGGAGATAGCGTCATGGTCAAGTTAGGGTTGGGTTTGAGATTCAGGTGTCCGCCTAGGGTTAGGGTTAGGTCTATGGTTTGAGTTAGGCTTCAGGTTAGGTTAGGTTTGAACTTAGTTTGAGGGAGTAAGTTTAGGCCTATTGTATTTTTTGGTTCAGTGTTACGGTTGAATTTAGCCTCAGGGTCAGGTTAGGGTTGGGGTCAAGCTTAAGGTGTCCGCCTAGGGTTAGGGTTAGGTCTATTGTTTGAGTTAGGCTTCAGGTTAGGTTAGGTTTGAACATAGTATGCGGGAGTAAGTTTAGGGCTATTGTTAGTTTTCGGTTAACTGTTACGGTTGGAGTAAGCGTCAGGGTCAGGTTAGGGTTGGGCTCAAGCTTAAGGTGTCCGCCTAGGGTTAGGGTTAGGTCTATTGTTTGAGTTAGGCTTCAGGTTAGGTTAGGTTTGAACTTAGTTTGAGGGAGTAAGTTTAGGGCTACTTTTAGTTTTCGGTACAGTGTTACGGATGGAGTTAGCGTGAGGGTCAGGTTATGGTTGGGGTTGAGCTTAAGGTGTCCTCCTAGGGTTAGGGTTAGTTCTGTGGTTTGAGTGAGGCTTCAGGTTAGGTTAGGTTTGAACTTAGTTTGAGGGAGTAAGTTTAGGGCTACTGTTAGTTTTCGGGTAACTGTTACGGTTGGAGATAGCGTCAGGGTCAGGTTAGGGTTGTGATTGAGCTTCAGGTGTCCGCCTAGGGTTAGGGCTAGGTCTATAGTTTGAGTTAGGGTCCAGGTTAGGGTAGGTTTGAACTTAGTTTGAGGGAGTAAGTTTAGGGCTACTGTTAGTTTTTGGTTAACTGTTACAGTTGGAGTAAGCGTCAGGGTCAGGTTAGGGTGGGGGTTAAGCATAAGGTGTCCGCCTAGGGTTAGGGTAGGTCTATGATTTGATTTAGGCTTCAGGTTAGGTTAGGTTTGAACTTAGTTTGAGGGAGTCAGTTTAGGGCTACTGTTAGTTTTCGGTTAACTGTTACGGTTGTAGTAAGCATCAGGGTCAGGTTAGGTTTGGGGTTGAGCTTAAGGTGTCCGCCTAGGGTTAGGGTTAGGTGTATGGTTTGATTTAGGCTTCAGCTTAGGTTAGGTTTGAACGTAGTTTGAGGGAGTAAGTTTAGGGCTACTGTTAGTTTTCGTTTAACTGTTACGGTTGGAGTAAGCGTCAGGGTCAGATTAGGGTGAGGGTTAAGCATAAGGTGTCCGCTTAGGGTTAGGGTTAGGTCTATGGTTTCATTTAGGCTTCAGGTTAGGTTAGGATTGAACTTAGTTTAAGGGAGTAAGTTTAGGGCCACTGTTAGTTTTCGGTTCAGTGTTACGGTTCGATTTAGCCTCAGGGTTAGGTTAGGGTTGGGGTTAAGCTTAAGGTGTCCGCCTAGTGTTAGGGGTAGGTCTATTGTTTGAGTTAGGCTTCAAGTTAGGTTAGGTTTGAACTTAGTTTGAGGGAGACAGTTTAGGGCTACTGTTAGTTTTCATTTAACTGTTACGGTTGGAGTAAGCATCAGGGTCAGGTTAGGGTAGGGGTTAAGCATAAGGTGTCCGCCTATGGTTAGGGTTAGGTCTATGGTTTCATTTAGGCTTCAGGTTAGGTTAGGATTGAACTTAGTTTGAGGGAGTAAGTTTAGGGCTACTGTTAGTTTTCAGTACAATGTTACGTTTGGAGTTAGCGTGAGGGTCCGGTTAGGGTTGGGGTTGAGCTTAAGGTGTCCGCCTAGGGTTAGGGTTAGGTCTGTGGTTTGAGTTAGGCTTCAGGTTAGGTTAGGTTTGAAGTTAGTTAGAGGGAGTAAGTTTAGGGCTACTGTTAGTTTTCGGTTAACTGTTACAGTTGGAGTAAGCGTCAGGGTCAGGTTAGGGTGGGGGTTAAGCATAAGGTGTCCGCCTATGGTTAGGGTAGGTCTATGATTTGATTTAGGCTTCAGGTTAGGTTAGGTTTGAACTTAGTTTGAGGGAGTCAGTTTAGGGCTACTGTTCGTTTTCGGTTAACTGTTACGGTTGTAGTAAGCGTCAGGGTCAGGTTAGGTTTGGGGTTGAGCTTAAGGTGTCCGCCTAGGGTTAGGGTTAGGTGTATGGTTTGATTTAGGCTTCAGCTTAGGTTAGGTTTCAACTTAGTTTGAGGGAGTAAGTTTAGGGCTACTGTTAGTTTTCGTTTAACTGTTACGGTTGGAGTAAGCGTCAGGGTCAGGTTAGGGTGGGGGTTAAGCATAAGGGGTCCGCCTAG
Source organism: Tupaia tana (assembly GCA_026018925.1). Lineage (NCBI taxonomy): Eukaryota > Metazoa > Chordata > Mammalia > Scandentia > Tupaiidae > Tupaia > Tupaia tana. The sequence continues at coordinate 95,547,443 of JAKSZU010000008.1, read as the reverse complement.
GGTTAGGGTTAGGTCTATGGTTTCATTTAGGCTTCAGGTTAGGTTAGGATTGAACTTAGTTTGAGGGAGTAAGTTTAGGGCTACTGTTAGTTTTCGGTTCAGTGTTACGGTTCGATTTAGCCTCAGGGTTAGGTTAGGGTTGGGGTTAAGCTTAAGGTGTCTGCCTAGTGTTAGGGGTAGGTCTACTGTTTGAGTTAGGCTTCAGGTTAGGTTAGGTTTCAACTTAGTTTGAGGGAGACAGTTTAGGGCTACTGTTAGTTTTCATTTAACTGTTACGGTTGGAGTAAGCATCAGGGTCAGGTTAGGGTGGGGGTTAAGCAGAAGGTGTCCGCCTAGGGTTGGGGTTAGGTCTATGGTTTCATTTAGGCTTCAGGTTAGGTTAGGATTGAACTTAGTTTGAGGGAGTAAGTTTAGGGCTACTGTTAGTTTTCGGTACAATGTTACGTTTGGAGTTAGCGTGAGGGTCCGGTTAGGGTTGGGATTGAGCTTAAGGTGTCCGCCTAGGGTTAGGGTTAGGTCTGTGGTTTGAGTTAGGCTTCAGGTTAGGTTAGGTTTGAAGTTAGTTAGAGGGAGTAAGTTTAGGGCTACTGTTAGTTTTCGGTTCAATGTTACGTTTGGAGTTAGCGTGAGGGTCCGGTTAGGTTTGGGGTTGAGCTTAAGGTGTCCGCCTAGGGTTACGGTTAGGTCTGTGGTTTGAGTTATGCTTCAGGTTAGGTTAGGTTTGAACTTAGTTTGAGGGAGTAAGTTTAGGGCTACTGTTAGTTTTCGGTTCAGTGTTACGGTTGGAGATAGCATCAGGGTCAGGTTAGGGTTGGGGTTGAGCTTCAGGTGTCAGCCTAGGGTTAGGGTTAGGTCTATGGTTTGAGTTAGGCTTCAGGTTAGGTTAGGTTTGAACTTAGTTTGAGGGAGTAAGTTTAGGGCTACTGTTAGTTTTCGGTTAACTGTTACGGTTGGAGTAAGCGTCAGTGTCAGGTTAGGGTTGGGGTCAAGCTTAAGGTGTCCGCCTAGGGTTAGGGTTAAGTCTATTGTTTGAGTTAGGCTTCAGGTTAGGTTAGGTTTGAACTTAGTTTGAGGGAGTAAGTTTAGGGCTACTGTTAGTTTTCGGTTAACTGTTACGGTTGGAGTAAGCGTCAGGGTCACGTTAGTGTTGGGCTCAAGCTTAAGGTGTCCGCCTAGGGTTAGGGTTAGGTCTATTGTTTGAGTTAGGCTTCAGGTTAGGTTAGGTTTGAACTTAGTTTGAGGGAGTAAGTTTAGGGCTACTGTTAGTTTTTGGTACAGTGTTACGGTTGGAGTTAGCGTGAGGGTCAGGTTATGGTTGGGGTTGAGCTTAAGGTGTCCTCCTAGGGTTAGGGTTAGGTCAGTGGTTTGAGTGAGGCTTCAGGTTAGGTTAGGTTTGAACTTAGTTTGAGGGAGTAAGTTTAGGGCTACTGTTAATTTTCGGTTCAGTGTTACGGTTGGAGATAGCGTCAGGGTCAGGTTAGGGTTGTGATTGAGCTTCAGGTGTCCGCCTAGGGTTAGGGTTAGGTCTATGGTTTGAGTTAGGGTCCAGGTTAGGGTAGGTTTGAACTTAGTTTGAGGGAGTAAGTTTAGGGCTACTCTTAGTTTTCGGTTCAGTGTTACGGTTGGAGATAGCGTCAGGGTCTGGTTAGGGTTGTGGTTGAGTTTCAGGTGTCCGCCTAGAGTTAGGGTTAGGTCTGTGGTTTGAGTTAGGCTTCAAGTTAGGTTAGGTTTGAAGTTAGTTTGAGGGAGTAAGTTTAGGGCTACTGTTAGTTTTCGGGTAACTGTTACTGTTGGAGTTAGCGTCAGGGCCAGGTTAGGGTTGGGGTTGAGCTTAAGGTGTCCGCCTAGGGTTAGGGTTAGGTCTATTGTTTGAGTTAGGCTTCAGGTTAGGTTAGGTTTGAACTTAGTTTGTGGGAGACAGTTTAGGGCTACTGTTAGTTTTCGTTTAACTGTTACGGTTGGAGTAAGCGTCAGGGTCAAGTTAGTGTGGGGGTTAAGCATAAGGTGTCCGCCTAGGGTTAGGGTTAGGTCTATGGTTTCATTTAGCCTTCAGGTTAGGTTAGGATTGAACTTAGTTTGAGGGAGTAAGTTTAGGGCTACTGTTAGTTTTCGGTAAAATGTTACGTTTGGAGATAGCGTGAGGGTCCGGTTAGGGTTGGGGTTGAGCTTAAGGTGTCCGCCTAGGGTTAGGGTTAGGTCTGTGCTTTGAGTTAGGCTTCAGGTTAGGTTAGGTTTGAACTTAGTTTGAGGGAGTAAGTTTAGGGCTACTGTTAGTTTTCGGTTTAGTGTTACGGTTGGAGATAGCATCAGGGTCAGGTTAGGGTTGGGGTTGAGCTTCAGGTGTCCGCCTAGGGTTAGGGTTAGGTCTATGGTTTGAGTTAGGCTTCATGTTAGGTTAGGTTTGAACTTAGTTTGAGGGAGTAAGTTTAGGGCTACTGTTAGTTTTCGTTTAACTGTTACAGTTGGAGTAAGCGTCAGGGTCAGGTTATGGTGGGGGTTAACCATAAGGTGTCCGCCTAGGGTTAGGGTTAGGTCTATCATTTCATTTAGGTTTCAGGTTATGTTAGGTTTGAACTTAGTTTGAGGGAGTAAGTTTAGGGCTACTGTTAGTTTTCGGTTCAGTGTTACGGTTGGAGATAGCGTCAGGGTCTGCTTAGGGTTGTGGTTGAGTTTCAGGTGTCTGCCTAGGGTTAGGGTTAGGTCTATGGTTTGAGTTAGGCTTCAAGTTAGGTTAGGTTTGAAGTTAGTTTGAGGGAGTAAGTTTATGGCTACTGTTAGTTTTCGGGTAACTGTCACTGTTGGAGTTAGCATCAGGGCCAGGTTAGGTTTGGGGTTGAGCTTAAGGTGTCCGCCTAGGGTTAGGGTTAGGTCTATGGTTTGAGTTAGGCTTCAGGTTAGGTTAGGTTTGAACTTAGTTTGAGGGAGTAAGTTTAGGCCTATTGTATTTTTTGGTTCAGTGTTACGGTTGAATTTAGCCTCAGGGTAAGGTTAGGGTTGGGGTTAAGCTTAAGGTGTCCGCCTAGGGTTAGGGTTAGGTCTATTGTTTCAGTTAGGCTTCAGGTTAGGTTAGCTTTGAACTTAGTTTGAGGGAGTAAGTTTAGGGCTACTGTTAGTTTTCGGTTCAGTGTTACGGTTGGAGTTAGCGTGAGGGTCAGGTTAGGGTTGGGGTTGAGCTTAAGGTGTCCGCCTAGGGTTAGGGTTAGGTGTATGGTTTGATTTAGTCTTCAGGTTAGGATAGGTTTGAACTTAGCTTGAGGGTGTAAGTTTAGGGATACTGTTAGTTTTCGTTTAACTGTTACGGTTGGAGTAAGCGTCAGGGTCAGGTTATGGTGGGGGTTAACCATAAGGTGTCCGCCTAGGGTTAGGGTTAGGTCTATGGTTTCATTTAGGCTTCTGGTTAGGTTAGCATTGAACTTAGTTTGAGGGAGTAAGTTTAGGGCTACTCTTAGTTTTCGGTTCAGTGATATGGTTAGAGTTAGCCTGGAGGTCAGGTTAGGGTTGGGGTTGAGCTTAAGGTGTCCGCCTAGGGTTAGGGTTAGGTCTATGATTTGATTTAGGCTTCAGGTTAGGTTAGGTTTGAACTTAGCATGAGGGAGTCAGTTTAGGGCTACTGTTAGTTTTCGGTTAACTGTTACGGTTGGAGTAAGCATCAGGGTCAGGTTAGGTTTGGGGTTGAGCTTAAGGTGTCCGCCTAGGGTTAGGGTTAGGTGTATGGTTTGATTTAGGCTTCAGGTTAGGTTAGGTTTGAACTTAGTTTGAGGGAGTAAGTTTAGGGCTACTGTTAGTTTTTGGTTCAGTGTTACATTTGGAGTTAGCGTGAGTGTCTGGTTAGAGTTGGGGTTGAGCTTAAGGTGTCCACCTAGGGTTAGGGATAGGTCTGTGGTTTGAGATAGGGTTCAGGTTAGGTTAGGTTTGAACTTAGTTTGAGGGAGTAAGTTTAGGGCTACTGTTAGTTTTCGGTTCAGTGTTACGGTTGGAGATAGCGTCAGGGTCAGGTTAGGGTTGGGGTTGAGCTTCAGGTGTCCGCCTATTGTTAGGGTTAGGTCTATGATTTGATTTAGGCTTCAGGTTACGTTAGGTTTGAACTTAGTTTGAGCGAGTAAGTTTAGGGCTACTGTTAGTTTTTGGTTCAGTGTTATGGTTGGAGATAGCGTCATGGTCAAGTTAGGGTTGGGTTTGAGATTCAGGTGTCCGCCTAGGGTTAGGGTTAGGTCTATGGTTTGAGTTAGGCTTCAGGTTAGGTTAGGTTTGAACTTAGTTTGAGGGAGTAAGTTTAGGCCTATTGTATTTTTTGGTTCAGTGTTACGGTTGAATTTAGCCTCAGGGTCAGGTTAGGGTTGGGGTCAAGCTTAAGGTGTCCGCCTAGGGTTAGGGTTAGTTCTATTGTTTGAGTTAGGCTTCAGGTTAGGTTAGGTTTGAACTTAGTTTGAGGGAGTAAGTTTAGGGCTACTGTTAGTTTTCGGTTAATTGTTACGGTTGGAGTAAGCGTCAGGGTCAGGTTAGGGTTGGGGTCAAGCTTAAGGTGTCCGCCTAGGGTTAGGGTTAGGTTTATTGTTTGAGTTAGGCTTCTGGTTAGGTTAGGTTTGAACTTAGTTTGAGGGAGTAAGTTTAGGGCTACTGTTAGTTTTCGGTTCAGTGTTTCGGTTGGAGATAGCGTGAGGGTCAGGTTAGGGTTGGGGTTGAGCTTAAGGTGTCCTCCTAGGGTTAGGATTAGGTCTGTGGTTTGAGTTAGGCTTCAGGTTAGCTTAGGTTTGAACTTAGTTTGAGGGAGTAAGTTTAGGGCTACTGTTAGTTTTCGGTTCAGTGTTACGGTTGGAGATAGCGTCAGGGTCAGGTTAGCGTGGGGGTTAAGCATAAGGTGTCCGCCTAGGGTTAGGGTTAGGTCTATGGTTTCATTTAGGCTTCCGGTTAGGTTAGGATTGAACGTAGTTTGAGGGAGTAAGTTTAGGGCTACTGTTAGTTTTCGGTTCAGTGTTACGGTTGGAGATAGCGTCAGGGTCTGGTTAGGGTTGTGGTTGAGTTTCAGGTGTCCGCCTAGGGTTACGGTTAGGTCTATGGTTTGAGTTAGGCTTCAAATTAGGTTAGGTTTGAAGTTAGTTTGAGGGAGTAAGTTTAGGGCTACTGTTAGTTTTCGGGTAACTGTTACTGTTGGAGTTAGCGTCAGGGCCAGTTGAGGGTTGGGGTTGAGCTTAAGGTGTCCGCCTAGGGTTAGGGTTAGGTGAATGGTTTGATTTAGGCTTCAGGTTAGGTTAGGTTTGAACTTAGTTTGAGGGAGTAAGTTTAGGGCTACTGTTAGTTTTCGTTTAACTGTTACAGTTGGAGTAAGCGTCAGGGTCAGGTTATGGTGGGGGTTAACCTTAAGGTGTCCGCCTAGGGTTAGTGTTAGGTCTATCGTTTCATTTAGGCTTCAGGTTAGGTTAGGTTTGAACTTAGTTTGACGGAGTAAGTTTAGGGCTACTGTTAGTTTTCGTTTTACTGTTACAGTTGGAGTAAGCGTCAGGGTCAGGTTATGGTGGGGGTTAACCATAAGGTGTCCGCCTAGAGTTAGGGTTAGGTCTATGGTTTCATTTAGGCTTCAGGTTAGGTTAGGATTGAACTTAGTTTGAGGGAGTAAGTTTAGGGCTACTGTTAGTTTTCGTTTAACTGTTACGGTTGGAGTAAGCGTCAGGGTCAGGTTAGTGTGGGGGTTAATCATAAGGTGTCCGCCTAGGGTTAGGGTTAGTTCTATGGTTTCATTTAGGCTTCAGGTTAGGTTAGGATTGAACTTAGTTTGAGGGAGTAAGTTTAGGGCTACTGTTAGTTTTCGGTTCAATGTTACGTTTGGAGTTAGCTTGACGGTCCGGTTAGGGTTGGGCTTGAGCTTAAGGTGTCTGCCTAGGGTTAGGGTTAGGTCTGTGGTTTGAGTTACGCTTCAGGTTAGGTTAGGTTTGAACTTAGTTTGAGGGAGTAAGTTTAGGGCTACTGTTAGTTTTCGGTTCAGTGTTACGTTTGGAGATAGCGTCAGGGTCTGGTTAGGGTTGTGGTTGTGTTTCAGGTGTCCGCCTAGGGTTAGGGTTAGGTCTATGGTTTGAGTTAGGCTTCAAGTTAGGTTAGGTTTGAAGTTAGTTTGAGGGAGTAAGTTTAGGGCTACTGTTAGTTTTCGGGTAACTGTTACTGTTGGAGTTAGCGTCAGGGCCATGTTCGGGTTGGGGTTGAGCTTAAGGTGTCCGCCTAGGGTTAGGGTTAGGTGTATGGTTTGATTTAGGCTTCAGGTTAGGTTAGATTTGAAGTTAGTTTGAGGGAGTAAGTTTAGGGCTACTGTTAGTTTTCGGTTAACTGTTACAGTTGGAGTAAGCGTCAGGGTCACGTTAGGGTGGGGGTTAAGTATAAGGTGTCTGCCTAGGGTTAGGGTTAGGTCTATGATTTGATTTAGGCTTCAGGTTAGGTTAGGTTTGAACTTAGGTTGAGGGAGTCAGTTTAGGGCTCCTGTCAGTTTTCGGTTAACTGTTACGGTTGGAGTAAGCGTCAGGGTCAGGTTAGGTTTGGGGTTGAGCTTAAGGTGTCCGCCTAGGGTTAGGGTTAGGTGTATGGTTTGATTTAGGCTTCAGGTTAGGTTAGGTTTGAACTTAGTTTGAGGGAGTAAGTTTAGGGCTACTGTTAGTTTTCGTTTAACTGTTACGGTTGGAGTAAGCGTCAGGGTCAGGTTAGGCTGGGGGTTAAGCATAAGGTGTCCGCCTAGGGTTAGGGTTAGGTCTATGGTTTCATTTAGGCTTCAGGTTAGGTTAGGATTGAACTTAGTTTGAGGGAGTAAGTTTAGGGCTACTGTTAGTTTTCGGTTCAATGTTACGTTTGGAGTTAGCTTGACGGTCCGGTTAGGGTTGGGGTTGAGCTTAAGGTGTCCTCCTAGGGTTAGGATTAGGTCTGTGGTTTGAGTTAGTCTCCAGGTTAGGTTAGGTTTGAACTTAGTTTGAGGGAGTAAGTTTAGGGCTACTGTTAGTTTTCGGTTCAGTGTTACGGTTGGAGATAGCGTCAGGGTCTGGTTAGGGTTGTGGTTGAGTTTCAGGTGTCCACCTAGGGTTAGGGTTAGGTCTATGGTTTGAGTTAGGCTTCAAGTTAGGTTAGGTTTGAAGTTAGTTTGAGGGAGTAATTTTGGGGCTACTGTTAGTTTTCGGGTAACTGTTACTGATGGAGTTAGCGTCAGGGCCAGGTTAGGGTTGGGGTTGAGCTTAAGGTGTCCGCCTAGGGTTAGGGTTAGGTGTATGGTTTGATTTAGGCTTCAGGTTAGGTTAGATTTGAACTTAGTTTGAGGGAGTAAGTTTAGGGCTACTGTTAGTTTTCGTTGAACTGTTACAGTTGGAGTAAGCGTCAGGGTCAGGTTAGGGTGGGGGTTAAGCATAAGGTGTCCCCCTAGGGTTAGGGTTAGGTCTATGGTTTCATTTAGGCTTCAGGTTAGGTTAGGATTGAACTTAGTTTGAGGGAGTAAGTTTAGGGCCACTGTTAGTTTTCGGTTCAGTGTTACGGTTGGATTTAGCCTCAGGGTCAGGTTAGGGTTGGGGTTAAGATTAAGGTGTCCGCCTAGGGTTAGGGTTAAGTTTATTGTTTGAGTTAGGCTTCAGGTTAGGTTAGGTTTGAACTTAGTTTGAGGGAGACAGTTTAGGGCTACTGTTAGTTTTCGTTTAACTGTTACGGTTGGAGTAAGCGTCAGGGTCAGGTTAGTGTGGGGGTTAAGCATAAGGTGTCCGCCTAGGGTTAGGGTTAGGTCTATGGTTTAATTTAGGCTTCAGGTTAGGTTAGGATTGAACTTAGTTTGAGGGAGTAAGTTTAGGGCTACTGTTAGTTTTCGGTTCAATGTTACGTTTGGAGTTAGCTTGACGGTCCGGTTAGGGTTGGGGTTGAGCTTAAGGTGTCTGCCTAGGGTTAGGGTTAGGTCTGTGGTTTGAGTTAGGCTTCAGGTTAGGTTAGGTTTGAACTTAGTTTGAGGGAGTAAGTTTAGGGCTACTGTTAGTTTTCGGTTAACTGTTTTGGTTGGAGGAAGCGTCAGGGTCAGGTTAGGGTTGGGGTCAAGCTTAAGGTGTCCGCCTAGGGTTAGGGTTAGGTCTATTGTTTGAGTTAGGCTTCAGGTTAGGTTAGGTTTGAACTTAGTTTGAGGGAGTAAGTTTAGGGCTACTGTTAGTTTTCGGTAAAGTGTTACGGTTGGAGTTAGCGTGAGGGTCAGGTTAGGGTTGGGGTTGAGCTTAAGGTGTCCTCCTAGGGTTAGGGTTAGGTCTGTGGTTTGAGTGAGGCTTCAGGTTATGTTAGGTTTGAACTTAGTTTGAGGGAGTAAGTTTAGGGCTACTTTTTGTTTTCAGTTCAGTGTTACGGTTGGAGATAGCGTCAGGGTCAGGTTAGGGTTGTGATTGACCTTCAGGTGTCCGCCTAGGGTTAGGGTTAGGTCTATGGTTTGAGTTAGGGTCCAGGTTAGGTTAGGTTTGAACTTAGTTTGAGGGAGTAAGTTTAGGGCTACTGTTAGTTTTCGGTTCAGTGTTAGGGTTGGAGATAGCGTCAGGGTCTGGTTAGCGTTGTGGTTGAGTTTCAGGTGTCTGCCTAGGGTTAGGGTTAGGTCTATGGTTTGAGTTAGGCTTCAAGTTAGGTTAGGTTTGAAGATAGTTTGAGGGAGTAAGTTTAGGGCTACTGTTAGTTTTCGGGTAACTGTTACTGTTGGAGTTAGCGTCAGGGCCAGGTTAGGGTTGGGATTGAGCTTAAGGTGTCCGCCTAGGGTTAGGGTTAGGTGTATGGTTTGATTTAGGCTTCAGGTTAGGTTAGGTTTGAAGTTAGTTTGAGGGAGTAAGTTTAGGGCTATTGTTTGTTTTCGGTTAACTGTTACAGTTGGAGTAAGCGTCAGGGTCACGTTAGGGTGGGGGTTAAGCATAAGGTGTCCGCCTAGGGTTAGGGTTAGGTCTATGATTTGATTTAGGCTTCAGGTTAGGTTAGGTTTGAACTTAGTTTGAGGGAGTCAGTTTAGGGCTTCTGTCAGTTTTTGGTTAACTGTTACGGTTGGAGTAAGTGTCAGGGTCAGGTTAGGTTTGGGGTTGAGCTTAAGGTGTCCGCCTAGGGTTAGGGTTAGGTGTATGGTTTGACTTAGGCTTCAGGTTAGGTTAGGTTTGAACTTAGTTTGAGGGAGTAAGTTTAGGGCTACTCTTAGTTTTCGTTTAACTGTTATGGTTGGAGTAAGCGTCAGGGTCAGGTTAGGGTGGGGGTTAAGCATAAGGTGTCCGCCTAGGTTTAGGGTTAGGTCTATGGTTTCATTTAGGCTTCAGGTTAGGTTAGGATTGAACTTAGTTTGAGGGAGTAAGTTTAGGACTACTCTTAGTTTTCGGTTCATTGATATGGTTGGAGTTAGCCTGGAGGTCAGGTTAGGGTTGGGGTCAAGCTTAAGGTGTCCGCCTAGGATTAGGGTTAGGTCTATTGTTTGAGTTAGGCTTCAGGTTAGGTTAGGTTTGAACTTAGTTTGAGGGAGTAAGTTTAGGGCTACTGTTAGTTTTCGGTTCAGTGTTATGGTTGGAGTTAGCGTGAGGGTCAGGTTAGGGTTGGGGTTGAGCTTAAGGTGTCCTCCTAGGGTTAGGGTTAGGTCTGTGGTTTGAGTTAGGCATCAGGTTACGTTAGGTTTGAACTTAGTTTGAGGGAGTAAGTTTAGGGCTACTGTTAGTTTTCGGTTCAGTGTTACGGTTGGAGATAGCGTCAGGGTCAGGTTAGGGTTGTGATTGAGCTTCAGGTGTCCGCCTAGGGTTAGGGTTAGGTCTATGGTTTGAGTTAGGGTCCAGGTTAGGGTAGGTTTGAACTTAGTTTGAGGGAGTAAGCTTAGGGCTACTGTTAGTTTTCGGTTCAGTGTTACGGTTGGAGATAGCGTCAGGGTCTGGTTAGGGTTGTGGTTGAGTTTCAGGTGTCCGCCTAGGTTTAGGGTTAGGTCTATGGTTTGAGTTAGGCTTCAAGTTAGGTTAGGTTTGAAGTTAGTTTGAGGGAGTAAGTTTAGGGCTACTGTTAGTTTTCGGGTAACTGTTACGGTTGGAGTTAGCGTCAGGGCCAGGTTAGGGTTGGGGTTGAGCTTAAGGTGTCCACCTAGCGTTAGGGTTAGGTCTGTGATTTGAGTTAGGGTTCAGGTTAGGTTAGGTTTGAACTTAGTTTGATAGAGTAAGTTTAGGGATACTGTTAGTTTTCGGTTCAGTGTTACGGTTGGAGATAGCGTCAGGGTCAGGTTAGGGTTGGGGTTGAGCTTCAGGTTTCCGCCTTGGGTTAGGGTTAGGTCTATGGTTTGAGTTAGGCTTCAGGTTAAGTTAGGTTTGAACTTAGTTTGAGGGAGTAAGTTTAGGGCTATTGTTAGTTTTCGGTTCAGTGTTACGGTTGGAGATAGCGTCAGGATCTGGTTAGGGTTGTGGTTGAGTTTCAGGTGTCCGCCTAGGGTTAGGGTTAGGTCTATGGTTTGAGTTAGGCTTCAAGTTAGGTTAGGTTTGAAGTTAGTTTGAGGGAGTAAGTTTAGGGCTACTGTTAGTTTTCGGGTAACTGTTACTGTTGGAGTTAGCATCAGGGCCAGGTTAGGGTTGGGGTTGAGCTTAAGGTGTCCGCCTAGGGTTAGGGTTAGGTGTATGGTTTGATTTAGGCTTCAGGTTAGGTTAGGTTTGAACTTAGTTTGAGGGAGTAAGTTTAGGGCTACTGTTAGATTTCGGTTAACTGTTACGGTTGGAGTAAGCGTCAGGGTCAGGTTAGGGTTGGGGTCAAGCTTAAGGTGTCCGCCTAGGGTTAGGGTTAGGTCTATTGTTTGAGTTAGGCTTCAGGTTAGGTTAGGTTTGAACTTAGTTTGAGGGAGTAAGTTTAGGGCTACTGTTAGTTTTCGGTACAGTGTTACGGTTGGAGTTAGCGTGAGGGTCAGGTTAGGGTTGGGGTTGAGCTTAAGGTGTGCTCCTAGGGTTAGGGTTAGGTCTGTGGTTTGAGTGAGGCTTCAGGTTAGGTTAGGTTTGAACTTAGTTTGAGGGAGTAAGTTTAGGGCTACTGTTAGTTTTCGGTTCAGTGTTACGGTTGGAGATAGCGTCAGGGTCAGGTTAGGGTTGTGATTGAGCTTCAGGTGTCCGCCTAGGGTTAGGGTTAGGTCTATGGTTTGAGTTAGGTTCCAGGTTAGGGTAGGTTTGAACTTAGTTTGAGGGAGTAAGTTTAGGGCTACTGTTAGTTTTCGGTTCAGTGTTACGTTTGGAGATAGCGTCAGGGTCTGGTTAGGGTTGTGGTTGTGTTTCAGGTGTCCGCCTAGGGTTAGGGTTAGGTCTATGGTTTGAGTTAGGCTTCAAGTTAGGTTAGGTTTGAAGTTAGTTTGAGGGAGTAAGTTTAGGGCTACTGTTAGTTTTCGGGTAACTGTTACTGTTGGAGTTAGCGTCAGGGCCATGTTCGGGTTGGGGTTGAGCTTAAGGTGTCCGCCTAGGGTTAGGGTTAGGTGTATGGTTTGATTTAGGCTTCAGGTTAGGTTAGGTTTGAAGTTAGTTTGAGGGAGTAAGTTTAGGGCTACTGTTAGTTTTCGGTTAACTGTTACAGTTGGAGTAAGCGTCAGGGTCACGTTAGGGTGGGGGTTAAGCATAAGGTGTCCCCCTAGGGTTAGGGTTAGGTCTATGGTTTCATTTAGGCTTCAGGTTAGGTTAGGATTGAACTTAGTTTGAGGGAGTAAGTTTAGGGCCACTGTTAGTTTTCGGTTCAGTGTTACGGTTGGATTTAGCCTCAGGGTCAGGTTAGGGTTGGGGTTAAGATTAAGGTGTCCGCCTAGGGTTAGGGTTAAGTTTATTGTTTGAGTTAGGCTTCAGGTTAGGTTAGGTTTGAACTTAGTTTGAGGGAGACAGTTTAGGGCTACTGTTAGTTTTCGTTTAACTGTTACGGTTGGAGTAAGCGTCAGGGTCAGGTTAGTGTGGGGGTTAAGCATAAGGTGTCCGCCTAGGGTTAGGGTTAGGTCTATGGTTTAATTTAGGCTTCAGGTTAGGTTAGGATTGAACTTAGTTTGAGGGAGTAAGTTTAGGGCTACTGTTAGTTTTCGGTTCAATGTTACGTTTGGAGTTAGCTTGACGGTCCGGTTAGGGTTGGGGTTGAGCTTAAGGTGTCTGCCTAGGGTTAGGGTTAGGTCTGTGGTTTGAGTTAGGCTTCAGGTTAGGTTAGGTTTGAACTTAGTTTGAGGGAGTAAGTTTAGGGCTACTGTTAGTTTTCGGTTAACTGTTTTGGTTGGAGGAAGCGTCAGGGTCAGGTTAGGGTTGGGGTCAAGCTTAAGGTGTCCGCCTAGGGTTAGGGTTAGGTCTATTGTTTGAGTTAGGCTTCAGGTTAGGTTAGGTTTGAACTTAGTTTGAGGGAGTAAGTTTAGGGCTACTGTTAGTTTTCGGTAAAGTGTTACGGTTGGAGTTAGCGTGAGGGTCAGGTTAGGGTTGGGGTTGAGCTTAAGGTGTCCTCCTAGGGTTAGGGTTAGGTCTGTGGTTTGAGTGAGGCTTCAGGTTATGTTAGGTTTGAACTTAGTTTGAGGGAGTAAGTTTAGGGCTACTTTTTGTTTTCAGTTCAGTGTTACGGTTGGAGATAGCGTCAGGGTCAGGTTAGGGTTGTGATTGACCTTCAGGTGTCCGCCTAGGGTTAGGGTTAGGTCTATGGTTTGAGTTAGGGTCCAGGTTAGGTTAGGTTTGAACTTAGTTTGAGGGAGTAAGTTTAGGGCTACTGTTAGTTTTCGGTTCAGTGTTAGGGTTGGAGATAGCGTCAGGGTCTGGTTAGCGTTGTGGTTGAGTTTCAGGTGTCTGCCTAGGGTTAGGGTTAGGTCTATGGTTTGAGTTAGGCTTCAAGTTAGGTTAGGTTTGAAGATAGTTTGAGGGAGTAAGTTTAGGGCTACTGTTAGTTTTCGGGTAACTGTTACTGTTGGAGTTAGCGTCAGGGCCAGGTTAGGGTTGGGATTGAGCTTAAGGTGTCCGCCTAGGGTTAGGGTTAGGTGTATGGTTTGATTTAGGCTTCAGGTTAGGTTAGGTTTGAAGTTAGTTTGAGGGAGTAAGTTTAGGGCTATTGTTTGTTTTCGGTTAACTGTTACAGTTGGAGTAAGCGTCAGGGTCACGTTAGGGTGGGGGTTAAGCATAAGGTGTCCGCCTAGGGTTAGGGTTAGGTCTATGATTTGATTTAGGCTTCAGGTTAGGTTAGGTTTGAACTTAGTTTGAGGGAGTCAGTTTAGGGCTTCTGTCAGTTTTTGGTTAACTGTTACGGTTGGAGTAAGTGTCAGGGTCAGGTTAGGTTTGGGGTTGAGCTTAAGGTGTCCGCCTAGGGTTAGGGTTAGGTGTATGGTTTGACTTAGGCTTCAGGTTAGGTTAGGTTTGAACTTAGTTTGAGGGAGTAAGTTTAGGGCTACTCTTAGTTTTCGTTTAACTGTTATGGTTGGAGTAAGCGTCAGGGTCAGGTTAGGGTGGGGGTTAAGCATAAGGTGTCCGCCTAGGTTTAGGGTTAGGTCTATGGTTTCATTTAGGCTTCAGGTTAGGTTAGGATTGAACTTAGTTTGAGGGAGTAAGTTTAGGACTACTCTTAGTTTTCGGTTCATTGATATGGTTGGAGTTAGCCTGGAGGTCAGGTTAGGGTTGGGGTCAAGCTTAAGGTGTCCGCCTAGGATTAGGGTTAGGTCTATTGTTTGAGTTAGGCTTCAGGTTAGGTTAGGTTTGAACTTAGTTTGAGGGAGTAAGTTTAGGGCTACTGTTAGTTTTCGGTTCAGTGTTATGGTTGGAGTTAGCGTGAGGGTCAGGTTAGGGTTGGGGTTGAGCTTAAGGTGTCCTCCTAGGGTTAGGGTTAGGTCTGTGGTTTGAGTTAGGCATCAGGTTACGTTAGGTTTGAACTTAGTTTGAGGGAGTAAGTTTAGGGCTACTGTTAGTTTTCGGTTCAGTGTTACGGTTGGAGATAGCGTCAGGGTCAGGTTAGGGTTGTGATTGAGCTTCAGGTGTCCGCCTAGGGTTAGGGTTAGGTCTATGGTTTGAGTTAGGGTCCAGGTTAGGGTAGGTTTGAACTTAGTTTGAGGGAGTAAGCTTAGGGCTACTGTTAGTTTTCGGTTCAGTGTTACGGTTGGAGATAGCGTCAGGGTCTGGTTAGGGTTGTGGTTGAGTTTCAGGTGTCCGCCTAGGTTTAGGGTTAGGTCTATGGTTTGAGTTAGGCTTCAAGTTAGGTTAGGTTTGAAGTTAGTTTGAGGGAGTAAGTTTAGGGCTACTGTTAGTTTTCGGGTAACTGTTACGGTTGGAGTTAGCGTCAGGGCCAGGTTAGGGTTGGGGTTGAGCTTAAGGTGTCCACCTAGCGTTAGGGTTAGGTCTGTGATTTGAGTTAGGGTTCAGGTTAGGTTAGGTTTGAACTTAGTTTGATAGAGTAAGTTTAGGGATACTGTTAGTTTTCGGTTCAGTGTTACGGTTGGAGATAGCGTCAGGGTCAGGTTAGGGTTGGGGTTGAGCTTCAGGTTTCCGCCTTGGGTTAGGGTTAGGTCTATGGTTTGAGTTAGGCTTCAGGTTAAGTTAGGTTTGAACTTAGTTTGAGGGAGTAAGTTTAGGGCTATTGTTAGTTTTCGGTTCAGTGTTACGGTTGGAGATAGCGTCAGGATCTGGTTAGGGTTGTGGTTGAGTTTCAGGTGTCCGCCTAGGGTTAGGGTTAGGTCTATGGTTTGAGTTAGGCTTCAAGTTAGGTTAGGTTTGAAGTTAGTTTGAGGGAGTAAGTTTAGGGCTACTGTTAGTTTTCGGGTAACTGTTACTGTTGGAGTTAGCATCAGGGCCAGGTTAGGGTTGGGGTTGAGCTTAAGGTGTCCGCCTAGGGTTAGGGTTAGGTGTATGGTTTGATTTAGGCTTCAGGTTAGGTTAGGTTTGAACTTAGTTTGAGGGAGTAAGTTTAGGGCTACTGTTAGATTTCGGTTAACTGTTACGGTTGGAGTAAGCGTCAGGGTCAGGTTAGGGTTGGGGTCAAGCTTAAGGTGTCCGCCTAGGGTTAGGGTTAGGTCTATTGTTTGAGTTAGGCTTCAGGTTAGGTTAGGTTTGAACTTAGTTTGAGGGAGTAAGTTTAGGGCTACTGTTAGTTTTCGGTACAGTGTTACGGTTGGAGTTAGCGTGAGGGTCAGGTTAGGGTTGGGGTTGAGCTTAAGGTGTGCTCCTAGGGTTAGGGTTAGGTCTGTGGTTTGAGTGAGGCTTCAGGTTAGGTTAGGTTTGAACTTAGTTTGAGGGAGTAAGTTTAGGGCTACTGTTAGTTTTCGGTTCAGTGTTACGGTTGGAGATAGCGTCAGGGTCAGGTTAGGGTTGTGATTGAGCTTCAGGTGTCCGCCTAGGGTTAGGGTTAGGTCTATGGTTTGAGTTAGGTTCCAGGTTAGGGTAGGTTTGAACTTAGTTTGAGGGAGTAAGTTTAGGGCTACTGTTAGTTTTCGGTTCAGTGTTACGTTTGGAGATAGCGTCAGGGTCTGGTTAGGGTTGTGGTTGTGTTTCAGGTGTCCGCCTAGGGTTAGGGTTAGGTCTATGGTTTGAGTTAGGCTTCAAGTTAGGTTAGGTTTGAAGTTAGTTTGAGGGAGTAAGTTTAGGGCTACTGTTAGTTTTCGGGTAACTGTTACTGTTGGAGTTAGCGTCAGGGCCATGTTCGGGTTGGGGTTGAGCTTAAGGTGTCCGCCTAGGGTTAGGGTTAGGTGTATGGTTTGATTTAGGCTTCAGGTTAGGTTAGGTTTGAAGTTAGTTTGAGGGAGTAAGTTTAGGGCTACTGTTAGTTTTCGGTTAACTGTTACAGTTGGAGTAAGCGTCAGGGTCACGTTAGGGTGGGGGTTAAGTATAAGGTGTCTGCCTAGGGTTAGGGTTAGGTCTATGATTTGATTTAGGCTTCAGGTTAGGTTAGGTTTGAACTTAGGTTGAGGGAGTCAGTTTAGGGCTCCTGTCAGTTTTCGGTTAACTGTTACGGTTGGAGTAAGCGTCAGGGTCAGGTTAGGTTTGGGGTTGAGCTTAAGGTGTCCGCCTAGGGTTAGGGTTAGGTGTATGGTTTGATTTAGGCTTCAGGTTAGGTTAGGTTTGAACTTAGTTTGAGGGAGTAAGTTTAGGGCTACTGTTAGTTTTCGTTTAACTGTTACGGTTGGAGTAAGCGTCAGGGTCAGGTTAGGCTGGGGGTTAAGCATAAGGTGTCCGCCTAGGGTTAGGGTTAGGTCTATGGTTTCATTTAGGCTTCAGGTTAGGTTAGGATTGAACTTAGTTTGAGGGAGTAAGTGTAGGACTACTCTTAGTTTTCGGTTCATTGATATGGTTGGAGTTATCCTGGAGGTCAGGTTAGGGTTGGGGTCAAGCTTAAGGTGTCCGCCTAGGATTAGGGTTAGGTCTATTGTTTGAGTTAGGCTTCAGGTTAGGTTAGGTTTGAACTTAGTTTGAGGGAGTAAGTTTAGGGCTACTGTTAGTTTTCGGTTCAGTGTTACGGTTGGAGTTAGCGTGAGGGTCAGGTTAGGGTTGGGGTTGAGCTTAAGGTGTCCTCCTAGGGTTAGGATTAGGTCTGTGGTTTGAGTTAGTCTCCAGGTTAGGTTAGGTTTGAACTTAGTTTGAGGGAGTAAGTTTAGGGCTACTGTTAGTTTTCGGTTCAGTGTTACGGTTGGAGATAGCGTCAGGGTCTGGTTAGGGTTGTGGTTGAGTTTCAGGTGTCCACCTAGGGTTAGGGTTAGGTCTATGGTTTGAGTTAGGCTTCAAGTTAGGTTAGGTTTGAAGTTAGTTTGAGGGAGTAAGTTTGGGGCTACTGTTAGTTTTCGGGTAACTGTTACTGATGGAGTTAGCGTCAGGGCCAGGTTAGGGTTGGGGTTGAGCTTAAGGTGTCCGCCTAGGGTTAGGGTTAGGTGTATGGTTTGATTTAGGCTTCAGGTTAGGTTAGATTTGAACTTAGTTTGAGGGAGTAAGTTTAGGGCTACTGTTAGTTTTCGTTGAACTGTTACAGTTGGAGTAAGCGTCAGGGTCAGGTTAGGGTGGGGGTTAAGCATAAGGTGTCCCCCTAGGGTTAGGGTTAGGTCTATGGTTTCATTTAGGCTTCAGGTTAGGTTAGGATTGAACTTAGTTTGAGGGAGTAAGTTTAGGGCCACTGTTAGTTTTCGGTTCAGTGTTACGGTTGGATTTAGCCTCAGGGTCAGGTTAGGGTTGGGGTTAAGATTAAGGTGTCCGCCTAGGGTTAGGGTTAAGTTTATTGTTTGAGTTAGGCTTCAGGTTAGGTTAGGTTTGAACTTAGTTTGAGGGAGACAGTTTAGGGCTACTGTTAGTTTTCGTTTAACTGTTACGGTTGGAGTAAGCGTCAGGGTCAGGTTAGTGTGGGGGTTAAGCATAAGGTGTCCGCCTAGGGTTAGGGTTAGGTCTATGGTTTAATTTAGGCTTCAGGTTAGGTTAGGATTGAACTTAGTTTGAGGGAGTAAGTTTAGGGCTACTGTTAGTTTTCGGTTCAATGTTACGTTTGGAGTTAGCTTGACGGTCCGGTTAGGGTTGGGGTTGAGCTTAAGGTGTCTGCCTAGGGTTAGGGTTAGGTCTGTGGTTTGAGTTAGGCTTCAGGTTAGGTTAGGTTTGAACTTAGTTTGAGGGAGTAAGTTTAGGGCTACTGTTAGTTTTCGGTTAACTGTTTTGGTTGGAGGAAGCGTCAGGGTCAGGTTAGGGTTGGGGTCAAGCTTAAGGTGTCCGCCTAGGGTTAGGGTTAGGTCTATTGTTTGAGTTAGGCTTCAGGTTAGGTTAGGTTTGAACTTAGTTTGAGGGAGTAAGTTTAGGGCTACTGTTAGTTTTCGGTAAAGTGTTACGGTTGGAGTTAGCGTGAGGGTCAGGTTAGGGTTGGGGTTGAGCTTAAGGTGTCCTCCTAGGGTTAGGGTTAGGTCTGTGGTTTGAGTGAGGCTTCAGGTTATGTTAGGTTTGAACTTAGTTTGAGGGAGTAAGTTTAGGGCTACTTTTTGTTTTCAGTTCAGTGTTACGGTTGGAGATAGCGTCAGGGTCAGGTTAGGGTTGTGATTGACCTTCAGGTGTCCGCCTAGGGTTAGGGTTAGGTCTATGGTTTGAGTTAGGGTCCAGGTTAGGTTAGGTTTGAACTTAGTTTGAGGGAGTAAGTTTAGGGCTACTGTTAGTTTTCGGTTCAGTGTTAGGGTTGGAGATAGCGTCAGGGTCTGGTTAGCGTTGTGGTTGAGTTTCAGGTGTCTGCCTAGGGTTAGGGTTAGGTCTATGGTTTGAGTTAGGCTTCAAGTTAGGTTAGGTTTGAAGATAGTTTGAGGGAGTAAGTTTAGGGCTACTGTTAGTTTTCGGGTAACTGTTACTGTTGGAGTTAGCGTCAGGGCCAGGTTAGGGTTGGGATTGAGCTTAAGGTGTCCGCCTAGGGTTAGGGTTAGGTGTATGGTTTGATTTAGGCTTCAGGTTAGGTTAGGTTTGAAGTTAGTTTGAGGGAGTAAGTTTAGGGCTATTGTTTGTTTTCGGTTAACTGTTACAGTTGGAGTAAGCGTCAGGGTCACGTTAGGGTGGGGGTTAAGCATAAGGTGTCCGCCTAGGGTTAGGGTTAGGTCTATGATTTGATTTAGGCTTCAGGTTAGGTTAGGTTTGAACTTAGTTTGACGGAGTCAGTTTAGGGCTTCTGTCAGTTTTTGGTTAACTGTTACGGTTGGAGTAAGTGTCAGGGTCAGGTTAGGTTTGGGGTTGAGCTTAAGGTGTCCGCCTAGGGTTAGGGTTAGGTGTATGGTTTGACTTAGGCTTCAGGTTAGGTTAGGTTTGAACTTAGTTTGAGGGAGTAAGTTTAGGGCTACTCTTAGTTTTCGTTTAACTGTTATGGTTGGAGTAAGCGTCAGGGTCAGGTTAGGGTGGGGGTTAAGCATAAGGTGTCCGCCTAGGTTTAGGGTTAGGTCTATGGTTTCATTTAGGCTTCAGGATAGGTTAGGATTGAACTTAGTTTGAGGGAGTAAGTTTAGGACTACTCTTAGTTTTCGGTTCATTGATATGGTTGGAGTTAGCCTGGAGGTCAGGTTAGGGTTGGGGTCAAGCTTAAGGTGTCCGCCTAGGATTAGGGTTAGGTCTATTGTTTGAGTTAGGCTTCAGGTTAGGTTAGGTTTGAACTTAGTTTGAGGGAGTAAGTTTAGGGCTACTGTTAGTTTTCGGTTCAGTGTTATGGTTGGAGTTAGCGTGAGGGTCAGGTTAGGGTTGGGGTTGAGCTTAAGGTGTCCTCCTAGGGTTAGGGTTAGGTCTGTGGTTTGAGTTAGGCATCAGGTTACGTTAGGTTTGAACTTAGTTTGAGGGAGTAAGTTTAGGGCTACTGTTAGTTTTCGGTTCAGTGTTACGGTTGGAGATAGCGTCAGGGTCAGGTTAGGGTTGTGATTGAGCTTCAGGTGTCCGCCTAGGGTTAGGGTTAGGTCTATGGTTTGAGTTAGGGTCCAGGTTAGGGTAGGTTTGAACTTAGTTTGAGGGAGTAAGCTTAGGGCTACTGTTAGTTTTCGGTTCAGTGTTACGGTTGGAGATAGCGTCAGGGTCTGGTTAGGGTTGTGGTTGAGTTTCAGGTGTCCGCCTAGGTTTAGGGTTAGGTCTATGGTTTGAGTTAGGCTTCAAGTTAGGTTAGGTTTGAAGTTAGTTCGAGGGAGTAAGTTTAGGGCTACTGTTAGTTTTCGGGTAACTGTTACGGTTGGAGTTAGCGTCAGGGCCAGGTTAGGGTTGGGGTTGAGCTTAAGGTGTCCACCTAGCGTTAGGGTTAGGTCTGTGATTTGAGTTAGGGTTCAGGTTAGGTTAGGTTTGAACTTAGTTTGATAGAGTAAGTTTAGGGATACTGTTAGTTTTCGGTTCAGTGTTACGGTTGGAGATAGCGTCAGGGTCAGGTTAGGGTTGGGGTTGAGCTTCAGGTTTCCGCCTTGGGTTAGGGTTAGGTCTATGGTTTGAGTTAGGCTTCAGGTTAAGTTAGGTTTGAACTTAGTTTGAGGGAGTAAGTTTAGGGCTATTGTTAGTTTTCGGTTCAGTGTTACGGTTGGAGATAGCGTCAGGATCTGGTTAGGGTTGTGGTTGAGTTTCAGGTGTCCGCCTAGGGTTAGGGTTAGGTCTATGGTTTGAGTTAGGCTTCAAGTTAGGTTAGGTTTGAAGTTAGTTTGAGGGAGTAAGTTTAGGGCTACTGTTAGTTTTCGGGTAACTGTTACTGTTGGAGTTAGCATCAGGGCCAGGTTAGGGTTGGGGTTGAGCTTAAGGTGTCCGCCTAGGGTTAGGGTTAGGTGTATGGTTTGATTTAGGCTTCAGGTTAGGTTAGGTTTGAACTTAGTTTGAGGGAGTAAGTTTAGGGCTACTGTTAGATTTCGGTTAACTGTTACGGTTGGAGTAAGCGTCAGGGTCAGGTTAGGGTTGGGGTCAAGCTTAAGGTGTCCGCCTAGGGTTAGGGTTAGGTCTATTGTTTGAGTTAGGCTTCAGGTTAGGTTAGGTTTGAACTTAGTTTGAGGGAGTAAGTTTAGGGCTACTGTTAGTTTTCGGTACAGTGTTACGGTTGGAGTTAGCGTGAGGGTCAGGTTAGGGTTGGGGTTGAGCTTAAGGTGTGCTCCTAGGGTTAGGGTTAGGTCTGTGGTTTGAGTGAGGCTTCAGGTTAGGTTAGGTTTGAACTTAGTTTGAGGGAGTAAGTTTAGGGCTACTGTTAGTTTTCGGTTCAGTGTTACGGTTGGAGATAGCGTCAGGGTCAGGTTAGGGTTGTGATTGAGCTTCAGGTGTCCGCCTAGGGTTAGGGTTAGGTCTATGGTTTGAGTTAGGTTCCAGGTTAGGGTAGGTTTGAACTTAGTTTGAGGGAGTAAGTTTAGGGCTACTGTTAGTTTTCGGTTCAGTGTTACGTTTGGAGATAGCGTCAGGGTCTGGTTAGGGTTGTGGTTGAGTTTCAGGTGTCCGCCTAGGGTTAGGGTTAGGTCTATGGTTTGAGTTAGGCTTCAAGTTAGGTTAGGTTTGAAGTTAGTTTGAGGTAGTAAGTTTAGGGCTACTGTTAGTTTTCGGGTAACTGTTACTGTTGGAGTTAGCGTCAGGGCCAGGTTAGGGTTGGGGTTGAGCTTAAGGTGTCCGCCTAGGGTTAGGGTTAGGTCTGTGGTTTGATTTAGGCTTCAGGTTAGGTTAGGTTTGAACTTAGTTTGAGGGAGTAAGTTTAGGGCTACTGTTAGTTTTCGGTTCAGTGTTACGTTTGGAGATAGCGTCAGGGTCATGTTAGGTTTGGGGTTGAGCTTCAGGTGTCCGCCTAGGGTTAGGGTTAGGTCTATGGTTTGAGATAGGCTTCAGGTTAGGTTAGATTTTAACTTAGTTTTAGGGAGTAAGTTTAGGGCTACTGTTAATTTTAGGATCAGTGTTACGGTTGGAGTTAGCGTGAGGGTCAGGTTAGGGTTGGGTTTGAGCTTCAGGTGTCCGCCTAGGGTTAGGGTTAGGTGTATGGTTTGATTTAGGCTTCAGGTTAGGTTAGGTTTGAACTTAGTTTGAGGGAGTAAGTTTAGGGCTACTGGTAGTTTTCGGGTAACTGTTACGGTTGGAGTTAGCGTCACGGCCAGGTTAGGGTTGGTGTTGAGCTTAAGGTGTCCACCTCGGGTTAGGGTTAGGTGTATGGTTTGATTTAGGCTTCAGGTTAGGTTGTGTTTGAACTTAGTTTGAGGGAGTAAGTTTAGGGCTACTGTTAGTTTTCGGTTAACTGTTACAGTTGGAGTAAGCGTCAGGGTCACGTTAGGTTGGGGGTTAAGCATAAGGTGTCCGCCTAGGGTTAGGGTTAGGTCTATGGTTTGATTTAGGCTTCAGGTTAGGTTAGGTTTGAACTTAGTTTGAGGGAGTCAGTTTAGGGCTACTGTCAGTTTTCGGTTAACTGTTACGGTTGGAGTAAGCGTCAGGGTCAGGTTAGGTTTGGGGTTGAGCTTAAGGTGTCCGCCTAGGGTTAGGGTTAGGTGTATGGTTTGATTTAGGCTTCAGGTTAGGTTAGGTTTGAACTTAGTTTGAGGGAGTAAGTTTAGGGCTACTGTTAGTTTTCGTTTAACTGTTATGGTTGGAGTAAGCGTCAGGGTCAGGTTAGGGTGGGGGTTAAGCATAAGGTGTCCGCCTAGGTTTAGGGTTAGGTCTATGGTTTCATTTAGGCTTCAGGTTAGGTTAGGATTGAACTTAGTTTGAGGGAGTAAGTTTAGGACTACTCTTAGTTTTCGGTTCATTGATATGGTTGGAGTTAGCCTGGAGGTCAGGTTAGGGTTGGGGTCAAGCTTAAGGTGTCGGCCTAGGATTAGGGTTAGGTCTATTGTTTGAGTTAGGCTTCAGGTTAGGTTAGGTTTGAACTTAGTTTGAGGGAGTAAGTTTAGGGCTACTGTTAGTTTTCGGTTCAGTGTTATGGTTGGAGTTAGCGTGAGGGTCAGGTTATGGTTGGGGTTGAGCTTAAGGTGTCCTCCTAGAGTTAGGGTTAGGTCTGTGGTTTGAGTTAGTCTCCAGGTTAGGTTAGGTTTGAACTTAGTTTGAGGGAGTAAGTTTAGGGCTACTGTTAGTTTTCGGTTCAGTGTTACGGTTGGAGATAGCGTCAGGGTCTGGTTAGAGTTGTGGTTGAGTTTCAGGTGTCCACCTAGGGTTAGGGTTAGGTCTATGGTTTGAGTTAGGCTTCAAGTTAGGTTAGGTTTGAAGTTAGTTTGAGGGAGTAAGTTTAGGGCTACTGTTAGTTTTCGGGTAACTGTTACTGATGGAGTTAGCGTCAGGGCCATGTTAGGGTTGGGGTTGAGCTTAAGGTGTCCGCCTAGGGTTAGGGTTAGGTGTATGGTTTGATTTAGGCTTCAGGTTAGGTTAGGATTGAACTTAGTTTGAGGGAGTAAGTTTAGGGCAACTGTTAGTTTTCGGTTCAGTGTTACGGTTGGATTTAGCCTCAGGGTCAGGTTAGGGTTGGGGTTAAGCTTAAGGTGTCCGCCTAGGGTTAGGGTTAAGTCTATTGTTTGAGTTAGGCTTCAGGTTAGGTTAGGTTTGAACTTAGTTTGAGGGAGACAGTTTAGGGCTACTGTTAGTTTTCGTTTAACTGTTACGGTTGGAGTAAGCGTCAGGGTCAGGTTAGTGTGGGGGTTAAGCATAAGGTGTCCGCCTAGGGTTAGGGTTAGGTCTATGGTTTCATTTAGGCTTCAGGTTAGGTTAGGATTGAACTTAGTTTGAGGGAGTAAGTTTAGGGCTACTGTTAGTTTTCTGTTCAATGTTACGTTTGGAGTTAGCTTGACGGTCCGGTTAGGGTTGGGGTTGAGCTTAAGGTGTCTGCCTAGGGTTAGGGTTAGGTCTGTGGTTTGAGTTAGGTTTCAGGATAGGTTAGGTTTGAACTTAGTTTGAGGGAGTAAGTTTAGGGCTACTGTTAGTTTTCGGTTAACTGTTACGGTTGGGGGAAGCGTCAGGGTCAGGTTAGGGTTGGGGTCAAGCGTAAGGTGTCCGCCTAGGGTGAGGGTTAGTTCTGTTGTTTGAGTTAGGCTTCAGGTTAGGTTAGGTTTGATCTTAGTTTGAGGGAGTAAGTTTAGGGCTACTGTTAGTTTTCGGTTAACTGTTACAGTTGGAGTAAGCGTCAGGGTCAGATTAGGTTTGGGGTTGAAGTTAAGGTGTCCGCCTAAGGTTAGGGTTAGGTGTATGGTTTGATTTAGGCTTCAGGTTAGGTTAGGTGTGAACTTAGTTTGAGGGAGTAAGTATAGGGTGATTGTTAGTTTTCGGTTCAGTATTATGGTTGGAGTTAGCGTCAGGGTCAGGTTAGTTTTGGGGTTGAGCTTAAGGTGTCCGCCTAGGGTTAGGGTTATGTGTATGGTTTGATTTAGGCTTCAGGTTAGGTTAGGTTTGAACTTAGTTTGAGGGAGTAAGTTTAAGGCTATTGTTAGTTTTCGGTTAACTGTTACGGTTGGAGTAAGCGTCAGGGTCAGGTTAGGGTTGGGGTCAAGCTTAAGGTGTCCGCCTAGGGTTAGGGTTAGGTCTATTGTTTGAGTTAGGCTTCAGGTTAGGTTAGGTTTGAACTTAGTTTGAGGGAGTAAGTTTAGGGCTACTGTTAGTTTTCGGTACAGTGTTACGGTTGGAGTTAGCGTGAGGGTCAGGTTAGGGTTGGGGTTGAGCTTAAGGTGTCCTCCTAGGGTTAAGGTTAGGTCTGTGGTTTGAGTGAGGCTTCAGGTTAGGTTAGGTTTGAACTTAGTTTGAGGGAGTAAGTTTAGGGCTACTGTTAGTTTTCGGTTCAGTGTTACGGTTGGAGATAGCGTCAGGGTCAGGTTAGGGTTGTGATTGAGCTTCAGGTGTCCGCCTAGTGTTAGGGTTAGGTCTATGGTTTGAGTTAGGGTCCAGGTTAGGGTAGGTTTGAACTTAGTTTGAGGGAGTAAGTTTAGGGCTACTGTTCGTTTTCGGTTCAGTGTTACGGTTGGAGATAGCGTCAGGGTCTGGTTAGGTTTGTGCTTGAGTTTCAGGTGTCCGCCTAGGGTTAGGGTTAGGTCTATGGTTTGAGTTAGGCTTCAAGTTAGGTTAGGTTTGAAGTTAGTTTGAGGGAGTAAGTTTAGGGCTACTGTTAGTTTTCGGGTAACTGTTACTGTTGGAGTTAGCGTCATGGCCAGGTTAGGGTTGGGGTTGTGCTTAAGGTGTCCGTCTAGGGTTAGGGTTAGTTCTATTGTTTGAGTTAGGCTTCAGGTTAGGTTAGGTTTGAACTTAGTTTGTGGGAGACAGTTTAGGGCTACTGTTTGTTTTCGTTTAACTGTTACGGTTGGAGTAAGCGTCAGGGTCAGGTTAGGGTGGGGGTTAAGCATAAGGTGTCCGCCTTGGGTTAGGGTTAGGTCTCTGATTTGATTTAGGCTTCAGGTTAGGTTAGGTTTGAACTTAGTTTTAGGGAGTCAGTTTAGGGCTAGTGTTAGTTTTCAGTTAACTGTTACGGTTGGAGTAAGCGTCAGGGTCAGGTTAGGTTTGGGGTTGAGCTTCAGGTGTCCGCCTAGAGTTAGGGTTAGGTCTATGGTTTGAGTTAGGCTTCAGGTTAGGTTAGGTTTGAACTTAGTTTGAGGGAGTATGTTTAGAGCTACTGTTAGTATTCGGTTCAGTGTTACAGTTGGAGTTAGCGTGAGGGTCAGGTTAGGGTTCGGGTTGAGCTTAAGGTGTCCGCCTAGGGTTAGGGTTAGGTTTATGGTTTGATTTAGGCTTCAGGTTAGGTTAGGTTTGAACTTAGATTGAGGGAGTAAGTTTAGGGCTACTGTTAGTTTTCGGGTAACTGTTACGGTTGGAGTTAGCGTTAGGGCCTGGCTATGTTTGGGGTTGAGCTTAAGGTGTCCGCCTAGAGTTACGGTTAGGTGTATGCTTTTATTTAGGCTTCAGGTTAGGTTATGTTTGAACTTAGTTTGAGGGCGTAAGTTTAGGGCTACTGTTAGTTTTCGGTTAACTGTTATGGTTGGATTAAGCGTCAGGGTCAGGTTAGGTTTGGGGTTGAGCTTAAGGTGTCCGCCTAGGGTTAGGGTTAGGTGTATGGTTTGATTTAGGCTTCTGGTTAGGTTAGGTTTGAAGTTAGTTTGAGGGAGTAAGTTTAGGGCTACTCTTAGTTTTCGGTTAACTGTTACAGTTGGAGTAATCGTCAAGGTCAGGGTAGGGTGGGGTTTAAGCATGAGGTGTCCGCCTAGGGTTAGGGTTAGGTCTATGATTTGATTTAGGCTTCAGGTTAGGTTAGGATTGAACTTAGTTTGAGGGAGTCAGTTTAGGTCTACTGTTAGTTTTCGGTTCAGTGTTACGGTTGGATTTAGCCTCAGGGTCAGGTTAGGGTTGGGGTTAAGCTTAAGGTGTCCGCCTAGGGTTAGGGTTAGGTCTATTGTTTGAGTTAGGCTTCAGGTTAGGTTAGGTTTGAACTTAGTTTGAGGGATTAACTTTAGGGCTACTGTTAGTTTTTGGTTCAGTGTTACGTTTGGAGTTAGCGTGAGGGTCAGGTTAGGGTTGGGGTTGAGCTTAAGATGTCCACCTAGGGTTAGGGTTAGGTCTCTGGTTTGAGAAACGCTTCAGGTTAAGTTAGGTTTGAACTTAGTTTGAGGGAGTATGTTTAGGGCTACTGTTAGTTTTCGGTTCAGTGTTACGGTTGGAGATAGCGTCAGGGTCAGGTTAGGGTTGGGGTTGAGGTTCAGGTGTCCGCCTTGGGTTAGGGTTAGGTCTATGGTTTGAGTTAGGCTTCAGGTTAGATTAGGTTTGAACTTAGTTTGAGGGAGTAAGTTTAGGGCTACTGTTAGTTTTCGGTTCATTGTTACGGTTGGAGATAGCGTCAGGGTCTGGTTAGGGATGTGGTTGAGTTTCAGGTGTCCGCCTAGGGTTAGGGTTAGGTCTATGGTTTGAGTTAGGCTTCAGGTTAGGTTAGGTTTGAAGTTAGTTTGAGGGAGTAAGTTTAGGGCTACTGTTAGTTTTCGGTTAACTGTTACAGTTGGAGTAAGCGTCAGGGTCAGGTTAGGGTGGGGGTTAAGCATAAGGTTTCCGCCTAGGGTTAGGGTTAGGTCTATGATTTGATTTAGGCTTCAGGTTAGGTTAGGTTTGAACTTAGTTTTAGGGACTCAGTTTAGGGCTACTGTTAGTTTTCGGTTAACTGTTACGGTTGGAGTAAACGTCAGGGTCAGGTTAGGTTTGGGGTTGAGCTTAAGGTGTCCGCCTAGGGTTACGGTTAGGTGTATGGTTTGATTTAGGCTTCAGGTTAGGTTAGGTTTGAACTTAGTTTGAGGGAGTAACTTTAGGGCTACTGTTAGTTTTCGGTTCAGTGTTACGGTTGGAGATAGCGTCAGGGTCAGGTTAGGGTTGGGGTTGAGCTTCAGGTGTCCGCCTATGGTTAGGGTTAGGTCTATGGTTTGAGTTAGGCTCCAGGTTAGGTTAGGTTTGAACTTAGTTTGAGGGAGTAAGTTTAGGGCTACTGTTAGTTTTCGGTTCAGTGTTACGGTTGGAGTTAGCGTGAGGTTCAGATTAGGGTTGGGGTTGAGCTTCAGGTGTCCGCCTAGGGTTAGGGTTAGGTCTGTGGTTTGAGATAGGCTTCAGGTTAGGTTAGATTTTAACTTAGTTTTAGGGAGTAAGTTTAGGGCTACTGTTAATTTTAGGATCAGTGTTACGGTTGGAGTTAGCGTGAGGGTCAGGTTAGGGTTGGGTTTAAGCTTCAGGTGTCCGCCTAGGGTTAGGGTTAGGTGTATGGTTTGATTTAGGCTTCAGGTTAGGTTAGGTTTGAACTTAGTTTGAGGGAGTAAGTTTAGGGCTACTGGTAGTTTTCGGGTAACTGTTACTGTTGGAGTTAGCGTCACGGCCAGGTTAGGGTTGGGGTTGAGCTTAAGGTGTCCACCTAGGGTTAGGGTTAGGTGTATGGTTTGATTTAGGCTTCAGGTTAGGTTATGTTTGAACTTAGTTTGAGGGAGTAAGTTTAGGGCTACTGTTAGTTTTCGGTTAACTGTTACAGTTGGAGTAAGCGTCAGGGTCAGATTAGGTTTGGGGTTGAAGTTAAGGTGTCCGCCTAAGGTTAGGGTTAGGTGTATGGTTTGATTTAGGCTTCAGGTTAGGTTAGGTGTGAACTTAGTTTGAGGGAGTAAGTATAGGGTGATTGTTAGTTTTCGGTTCAGTATTATGGTTGGAGTTAGCTTCAGGGTCAGGTTAGGTTTGGGGTTGAGCTTAAGGTGTCCGCCTAGGGTTAGGGTTATGTGTATGGTTTGATTTAGGCTTCAGGTTAGGTTAGGTTTGAACTTAGTTTGAGGGAGTAAGTTTAAGGCTACTGTTAGTTTTCGGTTAACTGTTACGGTTGGAGTAAGCGTCAGGGTCAGGTTAGGGTTGGGGTCAAGCTTAAGGTGTCCGCCTAGGGTTAGGGTTAGGTCTATTGTTTGAGTTAGGCTTCAGGTTAGGTTAGGTTTGAACTTAGTTTGAGGGAGTAAGTTTAGGGCTACTGTTAGTTTTCGGTACAGTGTTACGGTTGGAGTTAGCGTGAAGGTCAGGTTAGGTTTGGGGTTGAGCTTAAGGTGTCCTCCTAGGGTTAAGGTTAGGTCTGTGGTTTGAGTGAGGCTTCAGGTTAGGTTAGGTTTGAACTTAGTTTGAGGGAGTAAGTTTAGGGCTACTGTTAGTTTTCGGTTCAGTGTTACGGTTGGAGATAGCGTCAGGGTCAGGTTAGGGTTGTGATTGAGCTTCAGGTGTCCGCCTAGTGTTAGGGTTAGGTCTATGGTTTGAGTTAGGGTCCAGGTTAGGGTAGGTTTGAACTTAGTTTGAGGGAGTAAGTTTAGGGCTACTGTTAGTTTTCGGTTCAGTGTTACGGTTGGAGATAGCGTCAGGGTCTGGTTAGGTTTGTGCTTGAGTTTCAGGTGTCCGCCTAGGGTTAGGGTTAGGTCTCTGGTTTGAGAAACGCTTCAGGTTAAGTTAGGTTTGAACTTAGTTTGAGGGAGTATGTTTAGGGCTACTGTTAGTTTTCGGTTCAGTGTTACGGTTGGAGATAGCGTCAGGGTCAGGTTAGGGTTGGGGTTGAGGTTCAGGTGTCCGCCTTGGGTTAGGGTTAGGTCTATGGTTTGAGTTAGGCTTCAGGTTAGATTAGGTTTGAACTTAGTTTGAGGGAGTAAGTTTAGGGCTACTGTTAGTTTTCGGTTCATTGTTACGGTTGGAGATAGCGTCAGGGTCTGGTTAGGGATGTGGTTGAGTTTCAGGTGTCCGCCTAGGGTTAGGGTTAGGTCTATGGTTTGAGTTAGGCTTCAAGTTAGGTTAGGTTTGAAGTTAGTTTGAGGGAGTAAGTTTAGTGCTACTGTTAGTTTTCGGGTAACTGTTACTGTTGGAGTTAGCGTTAGGGCCAGGTTAGGGTTGGGGTTGAGCTTAAGGTGTCCGCCTAGGGTTAGGGTTAGGTGTATGGTTTGATTTAGGCTTCAGGTTAGGTTAGGTTTGAAGTTAGTTTGAGGGAGTAAGTTTAGGGCTACTGTTAGTTTTCGGTTAACTGTTACAGTTGGAGTAAGCGTCAGGGTCAGGTTAGGGTGGGGGTTAAGCATAAGGTTTCCGCCTAGGGTTAGGGTTAGGTCTATGATTTGATTTAGGCTTCAGGTTAGGTTAGGTTTGAACTTAGTTTTAGGGACTCAGTTTAGGGCTACTGTTAGTTTTCGGTTAACTGTTACGGTTGGAGTAAACGTCAGGGTCAGGTTAGGTTTGGGGTTGAGCTTAAGGTGTCCGCCTAGGGTTACGGTTAGGTGTATGGTTTGATTTAGGCTTCAGGTTAGGTTAGGTTTGAAATTAGTTTGAGGGAGTAACTTTAGGGCTACTGTTAGTTTTCGGTTCAGTGTTACGGTTGGAGATAGCGTCAGGGTCAGGTTAGGGTTGGGGTTGAGCTTCAGGTGTCCGCCTATGGTTAGGGTTAGGTCTATGGTTTGAGTTAGGCTCCAGGTTAGGTTAGGTTTGAACTTAGTTTGAGGGAGTAAGTTTAGGGCTACTGTTAGTTTTCGGTTCAGTGTTACGGTTGGAGTTAGCGTGAGGTTCAGATTAGGGTTGGGGTTGAGCTTCAGGTGTCCGCCTAGGGTTAGGGTTAGGTCTGTGGTTTGAGATAGGCTTCAGGTTAGGTTAGATTTTAACTTAGTTTTAGGGAGTAAGTTTAGGGCTACTGTTAATTTTAGGATCAGTGTTACGGTTGGAGTTAGCGTGAGGGTCAGGTTAGGGTTGGGTTTAAGCTTCAGGTGTCCGCCTAGGGTTAGGGTTAGGTGTATGGTTTGATTTAGGCTTCAGGTTAGGTTAGGTTTGAACTTAGTTTGAGGGAGTAAGTTTAGGGCTACTGGTAGTTTTCGGGTAACTGTTACTGTTGGAGTTAGCGTCACGGCCAGGTTAGGGTTGGGGTTGAGCTTAAGGTGTCCACCTAGGGTTAGGGTTAGGTGTATGGTTTGATTTAGGCTTCAGGTTAGGTTATGTTTGAACTTAGTTTGAGGGAGTAAGTTTAGGGCTACTGTTAGTTTTCGGTTAACTGTTACAGTTTGAGTAAGCGTCAGGGTCAGATTAGGTTTGGGGTTGAAGTTAAGGTGTCCGCCTAAGGTTAGGGTTAGGTGTATGGTTTGATTAAGGCTTCAGGTTAGGTTAGGTGTGAACTTAGTTTGAGGGAGTAAGTATAGGGTGATTGTTAGTTTTCGGTTCAGTATTATGGTTGGAGTTAGCGTCAGGGTCAGGTTAGGTTTGGGGTTGAGCTTAAGGTGTCCGCCTAGGGTTAGGGTTATGTGTATGGTTTGATTTAGGCTTCAGGTTAGGTTAGGTTTGAACTTAGTTTGAGGGAGTAAGTTTAAGGCTACTGTTAGTTTTCGGTTAACTGTTACGGTTGGAGTAAGCGTCAGGGTCAGGTTAGGGTTGGGGTCAAGCTTAAGGTGTCCGCCTAGGGTTAGGGTTAGGTCTATTGTTTGAGTTAGGCTTCAGGTTAGGTTAGGTTTGAACTTAGTTTGAGGGAGTAAGTTTAGGGCTACTGTTAGTTTTCGGTACAGTGTTACGGTTGGAGTTAGCGTGAAGGTCAGGTTAGGTTTGGGGTTGAGCTTAAGGTGTCCTCCTAGGGTTAAGGTTAGGTCTGTGGTTTGAGTGAGGCTTCAGGTTAGGTTAGGTTTGAACTTAGTTTGAGGGAGTAAGTTTAGGGCTACTGTTAGTTTTCGGTTCAGTGTTACGGTTGGAGATAGCGTCAGGGTCAGGTTAGGGTTGTGATTGAGCTTCAGGTGTCCGCCTAGTGTTAGGGTTAGGTCTATGGTTTGAGTTAGGGTCCAGGTTAGGGTAGGTTTGAACTTAGTTTGAGGGAGTAAGTTTAGGGCTACTGTTAGTTTTCGGTTCAGTGTTACGGTTGGAGATAGCGTCAGGGTCTGGTTAGGTTTGTGCTTGAGTTTCAGGTGTCCGCCTAGGGTTAGGGTTAGGTCTATGGTTTGAGTTAGGCTTCAAGTTAGGTTAGGTTTGAAGTTAGTTTGAGGGAGTAAGTTTAGGGCTACTGTTAGTTTTCGGGTAACTGTTACTGTTGGAGTTAGCGTCATGGCCAGGTTAGGGTTGGGGTTGTGCTTAAGGTGTCCGTCTAGGGTTAGGGTTAGTTCTATTGTTTGAGTTAGGCTTCAGGTTAGGTTAGGTTTGAACTTAGTTTGTGGGAGACAGTTTAGGGCTACTGTTTGTTTTCGTTTAACTGTTACGTTTGGAGTAAGCGTCAGGGTCAGGTTAGGGTGGGGGTTAAGCATAAGGTGTCCGCCTTGGGTTAGGGTTAGGTCTCTGATTTGATTTAGGCTTCAGGTTAGGTTAGGTTTGAACTTAGTTTTAGGGAGTCAGTTTAGGGCTACTGTTAGTTTTCAGTTAACTGTTACGGTTGGAGTAAGCGTCAGGGTCAGGTTAGGTTTGGGGTTGAGCTTCAGGTGTCCGCCTAGAGTTAGGGTTAGGTCTATGGTTTGAGTTAGGCATCAGGTTAGGTTAGGTTTGAACTTAGTTTGAGGGAGTATGTTTAGAGCTACTGTTAGTATTCGGTTCAGTGTTACAGTTGGAGTTAGCGTGAGGGTCAGGTTAGGGTTCGGGTTGAGCTTAAGGTGTCCGCCTAGGGTTAGGGTTAGGTTTATGGTTTGATTTAGGCTTCAGGTTAGGTTAGGTTTGAACTTAGATTGAGGGAGTAAGTTTAGGGCTACTGTTAGTTTTCGGGTAACTGTTACGGTTGGAGTTAGCGTTAGGGCCTGGTTATGTTTGGGGTTGAGCTTAAGGTGTCCGCCTAGAGTTACGGTTAGGTGTATGCTTTTATTTAGGCTTCAGGTTAGGTTATGTTTGAACTTAGTTTGAGGGCGTAAGTTTAGGGCTACTGTTAGTTTTCGGTTAACTGTTATGGTTGGATTAAGCGTCAGGGTCAGGTTAGGTTTGGGGTTGAGCTTAAGGTGTCCGCCTAGGGTTAGGGTTAGGTGTATGGTTTGATTTAGGCTTCAGGTTAGGTTAGGTTTGAAGTTAGTTTGAGGGAGTAAGTTTAGGGCTACTCTTAGTTTTCGGTTAACTGTTACAGTTGGAGTAATCGTCAAGGTCAGGGTAGGGTGGGGTTTAAGCATGAGGTGTCCGCCTGGGGTTAGGGTTAGGTCTATGATTTGATTTAGGCTTCAGGTTAGGTTAGGATTGAACTTAGTTTGAGGGAGTCAGTTTAGGTCTACTGTTAGTTTTCGGTTCAGTGTTACGGTTGGATTTAGCCTCAGGGTCAGGTTAGGTTTGCGGTTAAGCTTAAGGTGTCCGCCTAGGGTTAGGGTTAGGTCTATTGTTTGAGTTAGGCTTCAGGTTAGGTTAGGTTTGAACTTAGTTTGAGGGATTAACTTTAGGGCTACTGTTAGTTTTTGGTTCAGTGTTACATTTGGAGTTAGCGTGAGGGTCAGGTTAGGGTTGGGGTTGAGCTTAAGATGTCCGCCTAGGGTTAGGGTTAGGTCTCTGGTTTGAGAAAGGCTTCAGGTTAAGTTAGGTTTGAACTTAGTTTGAGGGAGTAAGTTTAGGGCTACTGTTAGTTTTCGGTTCAGTGTTACGGTTGGAGATAGCGTCAGGGTCAGGTTAGGGTTGGGGTTGAGGTTCAGGTGTCCGCCTTGGGTTAGGGTTAGGTCTATGGTTTGAGTTAGGCTTCAGGTTAGGTTAGGTTTGAACTTAGTTTGAGGGAGTAAGTTTAATGCTACTGTTAGTTTTCGGTTCAGTGTTACGGTTGGAGATAGCGTCAGGGTCTGGTTAGGGATGTGGTTGAGTTTCAGGTGTCCGCCTAGGGTTAGGGTTAGGTCTATGGTTTGAGTTAGGCTTCAAGTTAGGTTAGGTTTGAAGTTAGTTTGAGGGAGTAAGTTTAGGGCTACTGTTAGTTTTCGGGTAACTGTTACTGTTGGAGTTAGCGTTAGGGCCAGGTTAGGGTTGGGGTTGAGCTTAAGGTGTCCGCCTAGGGTTAGGGTTAGGTGTATGGTTTGATTTAGGCTTCAGGTTAGGTTAGGTTTGAAGTTAGTTTGAGGGAGTAAGTTTAGGGCTACTGTTAGTTTTCGGTTAACTGTTACAGTTGGAGTAAGCGTCAGGGTCAGGTTAGGGTGGGGGTTAAGCATAAGGTTTCCGCCTAGGGTTAGGGTTAGGTCTATGATTTGATTTAGGCTTCAGGTTAGGTTAGGTTTGAACTTAGTTTTAGGGACTCAGTTTAGGGCTACTGTTAGTTTTCGGTTAACTGTTACGGTTGGAGTAAGCGTCAGGGTCAGGTTAGGTTTGGGGTTGAGCTTAAGGTGTCCGCCTAGGGTTACGGTTAGGTGTATGGTTTGATTTAGGCTTCAGGTTAGGTTAGGTTTGAACTTAGTTTGAGGGAGTAACTTTAGGGCTACTGTTAGTTTTCGGTTCAGTGTTACGGTTGGAGATAGCGTCAGGGTCAGGTTAGGGTTGGGGTTGAGCTTCAGGTGTCCGCCTATGGTTAGGGTTAGGTCTATGGTTTGAGTTAGGCTCCAGGTTAGGTTAGGTTTGAACTAGTTTGAGGGAGTAAGTTTAGGGCTACTGTTAGTTTTCGGTTCAGTGTTACGGTTGGAGTTAGCGTGAGGTTCAGATTAGGGTTGGGGTTGAGCTTAAGGTGTCCTTCTAGGGTTAGGGTTAGGTCTGTGGTTTGAGTTAGGCTCCAGGTTAGGTTAGGTTTGAACTTAGTTTGAGGGAGTAAGTTTAGGGCTACTGTTAGTTTTCGATTCTGTGTTACGGTTGGAGATAGCCTCAGGGTCTGGTTAGGGTTGTGGTTGAGTTTCTGGTGTCCGCCTAGGGTTAGGGTTAGGTCTATGGTTTGAAATAGGCTTCAAGTTAGGTTAGGTTTGAAGTTAGTTTGAGGGAGTAAGTTTAGGGCTACTGTTAGTTTTCGGGTAACTGTTAATGTTGGAGTTAGCGTCAGGGCCAGGTTAGGGTTGGGGTTGAGCTTAAGGTGTCCGCCTAGGCTTAGGGTTAGGTATATGGTTTGATTTAGGCTTCAGGTTAGGTTAGGTTTGAACTTAGTTATAGGGAGTAAGTTTAGGGCTACTGTTAGTTTTCGTTTAACTGTTACGGTTGGAGTTCGCGTCAGGGTCAGGTTAGGGTGGGGGTTAAGCATAAGGTGTCCGCCTAGGGTTAGGGTTCGTTCTATGGTTTCAATTAGGCTTTAGGTTAGGTTAGGATTGAACTTAGTTTGAGGGAGTAAGTTTAGGGCCACTGTTAGTTTTCGGTTCAGTGTTACGGTTGGATTTAGCCTCAGGGTCAGGTTAGGGTTGGGGTTAAGCTTAAGGTGTCCGCCTAGGGTTAGGGATAAGTCTATTGTTTGAGTTAGGCTTCAGGTTAGGTTAGGTTTGAACTTAGGTTGAGGGAGACAGTTTAGGGCTACTGTTAGTTTTCGTTTAACTGTTACGGTTGGAGTAAGCGTCTGGGTCAGGTTAGGGTAGGGGTTAAGCATAAGGTGTCCGCCTAGGGTTAGGGTTAGGTCTATGGTATCATTTAGGCTTCAGGTTAGGTTAGGATTGAACTTAGTTTGAGGGAGTAAGTTTAGGGCTACTGTTAGTTTTCGGTTCAATGTTACGTTTGGAGTTAGCGTGACGGTCCGGTTAGGGTTGGGGTTGAGCTTAAGGTGTCTGCCTAGGGTTAGGGTTAGGTCTGTGGTTTGAGTTAGGCTTCAGGTTAGGTTAGGTTTGAACTTAGTTTGAGGAAGTAAGTTTAGGGGTACTTTTAGTTTTCGGTTAACTGTTACGGTTGTAGTAAGCGTCAGGGTCAGGTTAGGGTTGGGGTCAAGTTTAAGGTGTCCGCCTATGGTTAGAGTTACGTCTATTGTTTGAGTTAGGCTTCAGGTTAGGTTAGGTTTCAACTTAGTTTGAGCGAGTAAGTTTAGGGCTACTGTTAGTTTTCGGTTCAGTGTTACGGTTGGAGATAGCGTCAGGGTCAGGTTAGGGTTGGGGTTGAGCTTCAGGTGTCCGCCTATGGTTAGGGTTAGGTCTATGGTTTGAGTTAGGCTCCAGGTTAGGTTAGGTTTGAACTTAGTTTGAGGGAGTAAGTTTAGGGCTACTGTTAGTTTTCAGTTCAGTGTTACGGTTGGAGTTAGCGTGAGGGTCAGATTAGGGTTGGGGTTGAGCTTAAGGTATCCTCCTAGGGTTAGGGTTAGGTCTGTGGTTTGAGTTAAGCTCCAGGTTAGGTTAGGTTTGAACTTAGTTTGAGGGAGTAAGTTTAGGGCTACTGTTAGTTTTCGGTTCAGTGTTACGGTTGGAGATAGCCTCAGTGTCTGGTTAGGTTTGTGGTTGAGTTTCAGGTGTCCGCCTAGGGTTAGGTTTAGGTCTATGGTTTGAGTTAGGCTTCAAGTTAGGTTAGGTTTGAAGTTAGTTTTAGGGAGTAAGTTTAGGGCTACTGTTAGTTTTCGGGTAACTGTTACTGTTGGAGTTAGAGTCAGGGCCAGGTTAGGGTTGGGGTTGAGCTTAAGGTGTCCGCCTAGGCTTAGGGTTAGGTGTATGGTTTCATTTAGGCTTCATGTTAGGTTAGGTTTGAACTTAGTTTGAGGGAGTAAGTTTAGGGCTACTGTTAGTTTTCGTTTAACTGTTACGGTTGGAGTACGCGTCAGGGTCAGGTTAGGGTGGGGGTTAAGCATAAGGTGTCCGCCTAGGGTTAGGGTTAGTTCTATGGTTTCATTTAGGCTTTAGGTTAGGTTAGGATTGAACTTAGTTTGAGGGAGTAAGTTTAGGGCCACTGTTAGTTTTCGGTTCAGTGTTACGGTTGGATTTAGCCTCAGGGTCAGGTTAGGGTTGGGGTTAAGCTTAAGGTGTCCGCCTAGGGTTAGGGTTAAGTCTATTGTTTGAGTTAGGCTTCAGGTTAGGCTAGGTTTGAACTTAGTTTGAGGGAGACAGTTTAGGGCTACTGTTAGTTTTCGTTTAACTGTTACGGTTGGAGTAAGCGTCTGGGTCAGGTTAGGGTAGGGGTTAAGCATAAGGTGTCCGCCTAGGGTTAGGGTTAGGTCTATGGTATCATTTAGGCTTCAGGTTAGGTTAGGATTGAACTTAGTTTGAGGGAGTAAATTTAGGGCTACTGTTAGTTTTCGGTTCAATGTTACGTTTGGATTTAGCGTGACGGTCCGGTTAGGGTTGGGGTTGAGCTTAAGGTGTCTGCCTAGGGTTAGGGTTAGGTCTGTGGTTTGAGTTAGGCTTCAGGTTAGGTTAGGTTTGAACTTAGTTTGAGGAAGTAAGTTTAGGGCTACTGTTAGTTTTCGGTTAACTGTTACGGTTGGAGTAAGCGTCAGGGTCAGGTTAGGGTTGGGGTCAAGTTTAAGGTGTCCGCCTATGGTTAGAGTTACGTCTATTGTTTGAGTTAGGCTTCAGGTTAGGTTAGGTTTGAACTTAGTTTGAGCGAGTAAGTTTAGGGCTACTGTTAGTTTTCGGGTAACTGTTACTGTTGGAGTTAGCGTCAGGGCCAGGTTCGGGTTGGGGTTGAGCTTAAGGTGTCCGCCTAGGGTTAGGGTTAGGTGTATGGTTTGATTTAGTCTTCAGGTTAGGATAGGTTTGAACTTAGTTTGAGGGAGTAAGTTTATGGCTACTGTTAGTTTTCGTTTAACTGTTACGGTTGGAGTAAGCGTCAGGGTCAGGTTATGGTGGGGGTTAACCATAAGGTGTCCGCCTAGGGTTAGGTTTAGGTCTATGGTATCATTTAGGCTTTAGGTTAGGTTAGGATTGAACTTAGTTTGAGGGAGTAAGTTTAGGGCTACTCTTTGTTTTCGGTTCAGTGATATAGTTGGAGTTAGCCTGAAGGTCAGGTTAGGGTTGGGGTTGAGCTTAAGGTGTCCTCCTAGGGTTAGGGTTAGGTCTATGATTTGATTTAGGCTTCAGGTTAGGTTAGGTTTGAACTTTGTTTGAGGGAGTCAGTTTAGGGCTACTGTTAGTTTTCGGTTAACTGTTACGGTTGGAGTAAGCGTCAGGGTCAGGTTAGGGTTGGGGTTAAGCATAAGGTGTCCACCTAGGGTTAGGGTTAGGTCTATGGTATCATTTTGGCTTCAGGTTAGGTTAGGATTGAACTTAGTTTGAGGGAGTAAGTTTAGGGCTACTGTTAGTTTTCGGTTCAATGTTACGTTTGGAGTTAGCGTGACGGTCCGGTTAGGGTTGGGGTTGAGCTTAAGGTGTCTGCCTAGGGTTAGGGTTAGGTCTGTGGTTTGAGTTAGGCTTCAGGTTAGGTTAGGTTTGAACTTAGTTTGAGGAAGTAAGTTTAGGGCTACTGTTAGTTTTCGGTTAACTGTTACGGTTGGAGTAAGCGTCAGGGTCAGGTTAGGGTTGGGGTCAAGTTTAAGGTGTCCGCCTATGGTTAGAGTTACGTCTATTGTTTGAGTTAGGCTTCAGGTTAGGTTAGGTTTGAACTTAGTTTGAGCGAGTAAGTTTAGGGCTACTGTTAGTTTTCGGTTCAGTGTTACGGTTGTAGATAGCGTCAGGGTCAGGTTAGGGTTGGGGTTGAGCTTCAGGTGTCCGCCTATGGTTAGGGTTAGGTCTATGGTTTGAGTTAGGCTCCAGGTTAGGTTAGGTTTGAACTTAGTTTGAGGGAGTAAGTTTAGGGCTACTGTTAGTTTTCGGTTCAGTGTTACGGTTGGAGTTAGCGTGAGGGTCAGATTAGGGTTGGGGTTGAGCTTAAGGTGTCCTCCTAGGGTTAGGGTTAGGTCTGTGGTTTGAGTTAGGCTCCAGGTTAGGTTAGGTTTGAACTTAGTTTGAGGGAGTAAGTTTAGGGCTACTGTTAGTTTTCGGTTCAGTGTTACGGTTGGAGATAGCCTTAGGGTCTGGTTAGGTTTGTGGTTGAGTTTCAGGTGTCCGCCTAGGGTTAGGGTTAGGTCTATGGTTTGAGTTAGGCTTCAAGTTAGGTTAGGTTTGAAGTTAGTTTTAGGGAGTAAGTTTAGGGCTACTGTTAGTTTTCGGGTTACTGTTACTGTTGGAGTTAGCGTCAGGGCCAGGTTAGGGTTGGGGTTGAGCTTAAGGTGTCCGCCTAGGCTTAGGGTTAGGTGTATGGTTTGATTTAGGCTTCCTGTTAGGTTAGGTTTGAACTTAGTTTGAGGGAGTAAGTTTAGGGCTACTGTTAGTTTTCGTTTAACTGTTACGGTTGGAGTACGCGTCAGGGTCAGGTTAGGGTGGGGGTTAAGCATAAGGTGTCCGCCTAGGGTTAGGGTTAGTTCTATGGTTTCATTTAGGCTTTAGGTTAGGTTAGGATTGAACTTAGTTTGAGGGAGTAAGTTTAGGGCCACTGTTAGTTTTCGGTTCAGTGTTACGGTTGGATTTAGCCTCAAGGTCAGGTTAGGGTTGGGGTTAAGCTTAAGGTGTCCGCCTAGGGTTAGGGTTAAGTCTATTGTTTGAGTTAGGCTTCAGGTTAGGTTAGGTTTGAACTTAGTTTGAGGGAGACAGTTTAGGGCTACTGTTAGTTTTCGTTTAACTGTTACAGTTGGAGTAAGCGTCTGGGTCAGGTTAGGGTAGGGGTTAAGCATAAGTTGTCCGCCTAGGGTTAGGGTTAGGTCTATGGTATCATTTAGGCTTCAGTTTAGGTTAGGATTGAACTTAGTTTGAGGGAGTAAGTTTAGGGCCACTGTTAGTTTTCGGTTCAGTGTTACGGTTGGATTTAGCCTCAGGGTCAGGTTAGGGTTGGGGTTGAGCTTAAGGTGTCTGCCTAGGGTTAGGGTTAGGTCTGTGGTTTGAGTTAGGCTTCAGGTTAGGTTAGGTTTGAACTTAGTTTGAGGAAGTAAGTTTAGGGCTACTGTTAGTTTTCGGTTAACTGTTACGGTTGGAGTAAGCGTCAGGGTCAGGTTAGGGTTGGGGTCAAGTTTAAGGTGTCCGCCTATGGTTAGAGTTACGTCTATTGTTTGAGTTAGGCTTCAGGTTAGGTTAGGTTTGAACTTAGTTTGAGCGAGTAAGTTTAGGGCTACTGTTAGTTTTCGGTACAGTATTACGGTTGGAGTTAGCGTGAGGGTCAGGTTAGGTTTGGGGTTGAGCTTAAGGTGTCCTCCTAGGGTTAGGGTTAGGTCTGTGGTTTGAGTGAGGCTTCAGGTTAGGTTAGGTTTGAACTTAGTTTGAGGGAGACAGTTTAGGGCTACTGTTAGTTTTCATTTAACAGTTACGGTTGGAGTAAGCGTCAGGGTCAGGATAGGGTGGGGGTTAAGCATAAGGTGTCCGCCTAGGGATAGGGTTAGGTCTATGGTTTTATTTAGGCTTCAGGTTAGGTTAGGATTGAACGTAGTTTGAGGGAGTAAGTTTAGGGCTACTGTTAGTTTTCGGTTCAGTGTTACGGTTGGAGATAGCGTCAGGGTCTGGTTAGGATTATGGTTGAGTTTCAGGTGTCCCCCTAGGGTTAGGGTTAGGTCTGTGGTTTGAGTTAGGCTTCAGGTTAGGTTAGGTTTGAACTTAGTTTGAGGGAGTAAGTTTAGGGCTCCTGTTAGTTTTCGGGTAACTGTTACTGTTGGAGTTAGCGTCATGGCCAGGTTTGGGTTGGGGTTGAGTTTAAGGTGTCCGCCTAGGGTTAGGGTTAGGTGTATGGTTTCATTTAGGCTTCAGGTTAGGTTAGGTTGGAACTTAGTTTGAGGCAGTAAGTTTAGGGCTACTGTTAGTTTTCGGGTAACTGTTACGGTTGGAGTTAGCGTCAGGGCCAGGTTAGGGTTGGGGTTGAGCTTTAGGTGTCCGCCTAGGGTTAGGGTTAGGTCTGTGGTTTGAGTTAGGCTTCAGGTTAGGTTAGGTTTGAACTTAGTTTGAGGGAGTAAGTTTAGGGCTACTGTTAGTTTTTGGTTCAGTGTTACGGTTGGAGTTAGCGTGAGAGTCAGGTTAGGGTTGGGGTGGAGCTTAAGGTTTCCTCCCAGGGTTAGGGTTAGGTCTGTGGTTTGAGTTAGACTTCAGGTGAGGTTAGGATTGAACGTAGTTTGAGGGAGTAAGTTTAGGGCTACTGTTTGTTTTCGGTTCACTGTTACGGTTGGAGATAGCGTCAGGTTCA
Organism: Tupaia tana; assembly: GCA_026018925.1. Classification (NCBI taxonomy): domain Eukaryota; kingdom Metazoa; phylum Chordata; class Mammalia; order Scandentia; family Tupaiidae; genus Tupaia; species Tupaia tana. The sequence continues at coordinate 95,507,667 of JAKSZU010000008.1, read as the reverse complement.
GGTTAGGGTTGTGATTCAGCTTCAGGTGTCCGCCTAGGGTTAGGGTTAGGTCTATGGTTTGAGTTAGGGTCCAGGTTAGGTTAGGTTTGAACTTAGTTTGAGGGAGTAAGTTTAGGGCTACTGTTTGTTTTCGGTTCAGTGTTACGGTTGGAGATAGCGTCCGGGTCTGGTTAGGGTTGTGGTTGAGTTTCAGGTGTCCGCGTAGGTTTAGGGTTAGGTCTATGGTTTGAGTTAGGCTTCAAGTTAGGTTAGGTTTGAAGTTAGTTTGAGGGAGTACGTTTAGGGCTACTGTTAGTTTTCGGGTAACTGTTACTGTTGGAGTTAGCGTCATGGCCAGGTTAGGGTTGGGGTTGAGCTTAAGGTGTCCGCCTAGGGTTAGGGTTAGGTGTATGGTTTGATTTAGTCTTCAGGTTAGGATAGGTTTGAACTTAGTTTGAGGGAGAAAGTTTATGGCTACTGTTAGTTTTCGTTTAACTGTTACGGTTGGAGTAAGCGTCAGGGTCAGGTTATGGTGGGGGTTAACCATAAGGTATCCGCCTAGGGTTAGGGTTAGGTCTATGGTATCATTTAGGCTTTAGGTTAGGTTAGGATTGAACTTAGTTTGAGGGAGTAAGTTTAGGGCTACTCTTAGTTTTCGGTTCAGTGATATAGTTGGAGTTAGCCTGGAGGTCAGGTTAGGGTTGGGGTTGAGCTTAAGGTGTACTCCTAGGGTTAGGGTTAGGTCTATGATTTGATTTAGGCTTCAGGTTAGGTTAGGTTTGAACTTAGTTTGAGGGAGTCAGTTTAGGGCTACTGTTAGTTTTCGGTTAACTGTTACGGTTGGAGTAAGCATCAGGGTCAGGTTAGGTTTGGGGTTGAGCTTAAGGTGTCCGCTTAGGGTTAGGGTTATGGTTTGATTTAGGCTTCAGGTTAGGTTAGGTTTGAACTTAGTTTGAGGGAGTAAGTTTAGGGCTACTGTTAATTTTTGGTTCAGTGTTACATTTGGAGTTAGCGTGAGTGTCTGGTTAGGGTTGGGGTTGAGCTTAAGGTGTCCACCTAGGGTTAGGGTTAGGTCTGTGATTTGAGATAGGGTTCAGGTAAGGTTAGGTTTGAACTTAGTTTGAGGGAGTAAGTTTAGGGCTACTGTTAGTTTTCGGTTCAGTGTTACGGTTGGAGATAGCGTCAGGGTCAGGTTAGGGTTAGGGTTGAGCTTCAGGTGTCCGCCTATTGTTAGGGTTAGGTCTATGATTTGATTTAGGCTTCAGGTAAGGTTAGGTTTGAACTTAGTTTGAGCGAGTAAGTTTAGGGCTACTGTTAGTTTTTGGTTCAGTGTTATGGTTGGAGATAGCGTCATGGTCAATTTAGGTTTGGGTTTGAGATTCAGGTGTCCGCCTAGGGTTAGGGTTAGGTCTATGGTTTGAGTTAGGCTTCAGGTTAGGTTAGGTTTGAACTCAATTTGAGGGAGTAAGTTTAGGCCTATTGTATTTTTTGGTTCAGTGTTACGGTTGAATTTAGCCTCAGGGTCAGGTTAGGGTTGGGGTCAAGCTTAAGGTGTCCGCCTAGGGTTAGGGTTAGGTCTATGGTTTCATTTAGGCTTCAGGTTAGGTTAAGATTGAACTTAGTTATAGGGAGTAAGTTTAGGGCTACTGTTAGTTTTTGGTTCAATGTTACGTTTGGAGTTAGCGTGAGGGTCCGGTTAGGGTTGGGGTTGAGCTTAAGGTGTCGGCCTAGGGTTAGGGTTAGGTCTGTGGTTTGAGTTAGGCTTCAGGTTAGGTTAGGTTTGAACTTAGTTTGAGGGAGTAAGTTTAGGGCTACTGTTAGTTTTCGGTTCAGTGTTACGGTTGGAGATAGCGTCAGGGTCAGGTTAGTGTTGGGGTTGAGCTTCAGGTGTCCGCCTAGGGTTAGGGTTAGGTCTGTGGTTTGAGTTAGGCTTCAGGTTAGGTTAGGTTTGAACTTAGTTTGAGGGAGTAAGTTTAGGGCTACTGTTAGTTTTCGGGTAACTGTTACTGTTGGAGTTAGCGTCATGGCCAGGATAGGGATGGGGTTGAGTTTAAGGTGTCCGCCTAGGGTTAGGGATAGGTGTATGGTTTCATTTAGGCTTCAGGTTAGGTTAGGTTGGAACTTAGTTTGAGGGAGTAAGTTTAGGGCTACTGTTAGTTTTCGGTTCACTGTTACGGTTGGAGATAGCGTCAGGGTCTGGTTAGGGTTGTGGTTGAGTTTCAGGTGTCCGCCTAGGGTTAGGGTTAGGTCTATGGTTTGAGTTAGGCTTCAAGTTAGGTTAGGTTTGAAGTTAGTTTGAGGGAGTAAGTTTAGGGCTACTGTTAGTTTTCGGGTAACTGTTACTGTTGGAGTTAGCGTCAGGGCCAGGTTAGGGTTGGGGTTGAGCTTAAGGTGTCTGCCTAGGGTTAGGGTTAGGTGTATGGTTTGATTTTGGCTTCAGGTTAGGTTAGGTTTGAAGTTAGTTTGAGGGAGTAAGTTTAGGGCTACTGTTAGTTTTCGGCTAACTGTTACTGTTGGAGTTAGCGTCAGGGCCAGGTTAGGGTTGGGGTTGAGCTTAAGGTGTCCGCCTAGGGTTAGGGTTAAGTCTATGGTTTGAGTAAGGCTTCAGGTTAGGTTAGGTTTAAACTTAGTTTGAGGGAGTAAGTTTAGGCCTATTGTATTTTTTGGTTCAGTGTTACGGTTGAATTTAGCCTCAGGGTCAGGTTAGGGTTAGGGTTAAGCTTAAGGTTTCCGCCTAGGGTTAGGGTTAGGTCTATTGTTTGAGTTAGGCTTCAGGTTAGGTTAGGTTTGAACTTAGTTTGAGGGAGTAACTTTAGGGCTACTGTTAGTTTTCGGTTCAGTGTTACGGTTGGAGTTAGCGTGAGGGTCAGGTTAGGGTTGGGGTTGAGCTTAAGGTGTCCTCCCAGGGTTAGGGTTAGGTCTGTGGTTTGAGTTAGGCTTCAGGTTAGGTTAGGTTTGAACTTAGTTTGAGGGAGTAACTTTAGGGCTACTGTTTGTTTTCGGTTCAGTGTTACGGTTGGAGATAGCGTCAGGGTCTGGTTAGGGTTGTGGTTGAGTTTCAGGTGTCCGCCTAGGGTTAGGGTTAGGTCTATGGTTTGAGTTAGGCTTCAAGTTAGGTTAGGTTTGAAGTTAGTTTGAGGGAGTAAGTTTAGGGCTACTGTTAGTTTTCGGGTAACTGTTACTGTTGGAGTTAGCGTCAGGGCCAGGTTCGGTTTGGGGTTGAGCTTAAGGTGTCCGCCTAGGGTTAGGGTTAGGTGTATGGTTTGATTTAGTCTTCAGGTTAGGATAGGTTTGAACTTAGTTTGAGGGAGTAAGTTTAGGGCTACTGTTAGTTTTCGTTTAACTGTTACGGTTGGAGTAAGCGTCAGGGTCAGGTTATGGTGGGGGTTAACCATAAGGTGTCCGCCTAGTGTTAGGGTTAGGTCTATGGTTTCATTTAGGCTTTAGGTTCGGTTAGGATTGAACTTAGTTTGAGAGAGTAAGTTTAGGGCTACTCTTAGTTTTCGGTTCAGTGATATGGTGGGAATTAGCCTGGAGGTCAGGGTAGGGTTGGGGTTGAGATTCAGGTGTCTGCCTAGGGTTAGGGTTAGGTCTATGGTTGAGTTAGGCTTCAGGTTAGGTTAGGTTTGAACTTAGTTTGAGGGAGTAAGTTTAGGCCTATTGTATTTTTTGGTTCAGTGTTACGGTTGAATTTAGCCTCAGGGTCAGGTTAGGGTTGGGGTCAAGCTTAAGGTGTCCGCCTAGGGTTAGGGTTAGGTCTATTGTTTGAGTTAGGCTTCAGGTTAGGTTAGGATTGAACTTAGTTTGAGTGAGTAAGTTTAGGGCCACTGTTAGTTTTCGGTTCAGTGTAACGGTTCGATTTAGCCTCAGGGTCAGGTTAGGTTTGGGGTTAAGCTTAAGGTGTCCGCCTAAGGTTAGGGTTAGGTCTATTGTTTGAGTTAGGCTTCAGGTTAGGTTAGGTTTGAACTTAGTTTGAGGGAGACAGTTTAGGGCTACTGTTAGTTTTCATTTAACTGTTACGGTTGGAGTAAGCGTCAGGGTCAGGTTAGGGTGGGGGTTAAGCACAAGGTGTCCGCCTAGGGTTAGGGTTAGGTCTATGGTTTGAGTTAGGCTTCAGGTTAGGTTAGGTTTGAACTTAGTTTGAGGGAGTAAGTTAAGGGCTACTGTTAGTTTTCGGTTAACTGTTACGGTTGGAGTAAGCGTCAGGGTCAGGTTATTGTTGGGGTCAAGCTTAAGGTGTCCGCCTAGGTTTAGGGTTAGGTCTATTGTTTGAGTTAGTCTTCAGGTTAGGTTAGGTTTGAACTTAGTTTGAGGGAGTAAGTTTAGTGCTACTGTTAGTTTTCGGTTCAGTGTTACGGTTGGAGTTAGCGTGAGGGTCATGTTAGGGTTGAGGTTGTGCTTAAGGTGTCCTCCTAGGGTTAGGGTTAGGTCTGTTGTTTGAGTTAGGCTTCAGGATAGGTTAGGTTTGAACTTAGTTTGAGGGAGTAAGTTTAGGGCTACTGTTAGTTTTCGGGTAACTGTTACTGTTGGAGTTAGCGTCATGGCCAGGTTAGGGTTGGGGTTGAGTTTAAGGTGTCCGCCTAGGGTTAGGGTTAGGTGTATGGTTTCATTTAGGCTTCAGGTTAGGTTAGGATTGAACTTAGTTTGAGGCAGTAAGTTTAGGGCTACTGTTAGTTTTCGGGTAACTGTTACGGTTGGAGTTAGCGTCAGGTCCAGGTTAGGGTTGGGGTTGAGCTTAAGGTGTACGCCTAAGGTTAGGGTTAGGTCTATTGTTTGAGTTAGGCTTCAGGTTAGGTTAGGTTTGAACTTAGTTTGAGGGAGACAGTTTAGGGCTACTGTTAGTTTTCATTTAACTCTTACGGTTGGAGTAAGCGTCAGGGTCAGGTTAGGGTGGGGGTTAACCATAAGGTGTCCGCCTAGGGTTAGGGTTAGGTCTATGGTTTCATTTAGGCTTCAGGTTAGGTTAGGATTGAACTTAGTTTGAGGGAGTAAGTTTAGGGTTACTGTTAGTTTTCGGTTCAATGTTACGTTTGGAGTTAGCGTGAGGGTCCGGTTAGGGTTGGGGTTGAGATTAAGGTGTTCGCCTAGGGTTAGGCTTAGGTCTGTGGTTTGAGTTAGGCTTCAGGTTAGGTTAGGTTTGAACTTAGTTTGAGGGAGTAAGTTTAGGGCTACTGTTAGTTTTCGGTTCAGTGTTACGGTTGGAGATAGCGTCAGGGTCTGGTTAGGGTTGTGGTTGAGTTTCAGGTGTCTGCCTAGGGTTAGGGTTAGGTCTATGGTTTGAGTTAGGCTTCAAGTTAGGTTAGGTTTGAAGTTAGTTTGAGGGAGTAAGTTTAGGGCTACTGTTAGTTTTCGGCTAACTGTTACTGTTGGAGTTAGCGTCAGGGCCAGGTTAGGGTTGGGGTTGAGCTTAAGGTGTCCGCCTAGGGTTAGGGTTAGGTCTATGGTTTGAGTAAGGCTTCAGGTTAGGTTAGGTTTGAACTTAGTTTGAGGGAGTAAGTTTAGGCCTATTGAATTTTTTGGTTCAGTGTTACGGTTGAATTTAGCCTCAGGGTCACGTTAGGGTTAGGGTTAAGCTTAAGGTGTCCGCCTAGGGTTAGGGTTAGGTCTATTGTTTGAGTTAGGTTTCAGGTTAGGTTAGGTTTGAACTTAGTTTGAGGGAGTAACTTTAGGGCTACTGTTTGTTTTCGGTTCAGTGTTACGGTTGGAGTTAGCGTGAGGGTCAGGTTAGGGTTGGGGTTGAGCTTAAGGTGTCCTCCCAGGGTTAGGGTTAGGTCTGTGGTTTGAGTTAGGCTTCAGGTTAGGTTAGGTTTGAACTTAGTTTGAGGGAGTAAGTATAGGGCTACTGTTTGTTTTCGGTTCAGTGTTACGGTTGGAGATAGCGTCAGGGTCTGGTTAGGGTTGTGGTTGAGTTTCAGGTGTCCGCCTAGGGTTAGGGTTAGGTCTATGGTTTGAGTTAGGCTTCAAGTTAGGTTAGGTTTGAAGTTAGTTTTAGGGAGTAAGTTTAGGGCTACTGTTAGTTTTCGGGTAACTGTTACTGTTGGAGTTAGCGTCAGGGCCAGGTTCGGTTTGGGGTTGAGCTTAAGGTGTCCGCCTAGGGTTAGGGTTAGGTTTATGGTTTGATTTAGTCTTCAGGTTAGGATAGGTTTGAACTTAGTTTGAGGGAGTAAGTTTAGGGCTACTGTTAGTTTTCGTTTAACTGTTACGGTTGGAGTAAGCGTCAGGGTCAGGTTATGGTGGGGGTTAACCATAAGGTGTCCGCCTAGGGTTAGGGTTAGGTCTATGGTTTCATTTAGGCTTTAGGTTAGGTTAGGATTGAACTTAGTTTGAGGGAGTAAGTTTAGGGCTACTCTTAGTTTTCGGTTCAGTGATATGGTTGGAATTAGCCTGGAGGTCAGGTTAGGGTTGGGGTTGAGATTCAGGTGTCTGTCTAGGGTTAGGGTTAGGTCTATGGTTGAGTTAGGCTTCAGGTTAGGTTAGGTTTGAACTTAGTTTGAGGGAGTAAGTTTAGGCCTATTGTATTTTTTGGTTCAGTGTTACGGTTGAATTTAGCCTCAGGGTCAGGTTAGGGTTGGGGTCAAGCTTAAGGTGTCCGCCTAGGGTTAGGGTTAGGTCTATTGTTTGAGTTAGGCTTCAGGTTAGGTTAGGATTGAACTTAGTTTGAGTGAGTAAGTTTAGGGCCACTGTTAGTTTTCGGTTCAGTGTAACGGTTCGATTTAGCCTCAGGGTCAGTTTAGGTTTGGGGTTAAGCTTAAGGTGTCCGCCTAAGGTTAGGGTTAGGTCTATTGTTTGAGTTAGGCTTCAGGTTAGGTTAGGTTTGAACTTAGTTTGAGGGAGACAGTTTAGGGCTACTGTTAGTTTTCATTTAACTGTTAGGGTTGGAGTAAGCGTCAGGGTCAGGTTAGGGTGGGGGTTAAGCATAAGGTGTCCGCCTAGGGTTAGGGTTAGGTCTATGGTTTGAGTTAGGCTTCAGGTTAGGTTAGGTTTGAACTTAGTTTGAGGGAGTAAGTTAAGGGCTACTGTTAGTTTTCGGTTAACTGTTACGGTTGGAGTAAGCGTCAGGGTCAGGTTAGGGTTCGGGTCAAGCTTAAGGTGTCCGGCTAGGGTTAGGGTTAGGTCTATTGTTTGAGTTAGTCTTCAGGTTAGGTTAGGTTTGAACTTAGTTTGAGGGAGTAAGTTTAGGGCTACTGTTAGTTTTCGGGTAACTGTTACTGTTGGAGTTAGCGTCATGGTCAGGTTAGGGTTGGGGTTGAGTTTAAGGTGTCCGCCTAGGGTTAGGGTTAGGTGTATGGTTTCATTTAGGCTTCAGGTTAGGTTAGGTTGGAACTTAGTTTGCGGCAGTAAGTTTAGGGCTACTGTTAGTTTTCGGGTAACTGTTACGGTTGGAGTTAGCGTCAGGTCCAGGTTAGGGTTGGGGTTGAGCTTAAGGTGTCCACCTAGGGTTAGGGTTAGGTCTGTGGTTTGAGTTAGGCTTCAGGTTACGTTAGGTTTGAACTTAGTTTGAGGGAGTAAGTTTAGGGCTACTGTTAGTTTTCGGTTCAGTGTTACGGTTGGAGATAGCGTCAGGGTCAGGTTATGGTTGGGGTTGAGCTTCAGGTGTCCGCCTAGGGTTAGGGTTAGGTCTATGGTTTGAGTTAGGCTCCAGGTTCGGTTAGGTTTGAACTTAGTTTGAGGGAGTAAGTTTAGGGCTACTGTTAGTTTTCGGTTCAGTGTTACGGTTGGAGTTAGCGTGAGGGTCAGATTAGGGTTGGGGTTGAGCTTAAGGTGTCCTCCTAGGGTTAGGGTTAGGTCTGTGGTTTGAGTTAGGCTCCAGGTTAGGTTAGGTTTGAACTTAGTTTGAGGGAGAAAGTTTAGGGCTACTGTTAGTTTTCGGTTCAGTGTTACGGTTGGAGATAGCGTCAGGGTCTGGTTAGGGTTGTGGTTGAGTTTCAGGTGTACGCCTAGGGTTAGGGTTAGGTCTATGGTTTGAGTTAGGCTTCAAGTTTGGTTAGGTTTGAAGTTAGTTTGAGGGAGTAAGTTTAGGGCTACTGTTAGTTTTCGGGTAACTGTTACTGTTGGAGTTAGCGTCAGGGCCAGGTTAGGGTTGGGTTTGAGCTTAAGGTGTCCGCCTAGGGTTAGGGTTAGGTGTATGGTTTGATTTAGGCTTCAGGTTAGGTTAGGTTTGAAGTTAGTTTGAGGGAGTAAGTTTAGGGCTACTGTTAGTTTTCGGTTAACTGTTACAGTTGGAGTACGCGTCAGGGTCAGGTTAGGGTGGGGGTTAAGCATAAGGTGTCCGCCTAGGGTTAGTGTTAGGTCTATGATTTGATTTAGGCTTCAGGTTAGGTTAGGTTTGAACTTAGTTTGAGGGAGTCAGTTTAGGGCTACTGTTAGTTTTCGGTTAACTGTTACGGTTGGAGTAAGCGTCAGGGTCAGGTTAGGTTTGGGGTTGAGCTTAAGGTGTCCGCCTAGGGTTAGGGTTAGGTGTATGGTTTGATTTAGGCTTCAGGTTAGGTTAGGATTGAACTTAGTTTGTGGGATTAAGTTTAGGGCTACTGTTAATTTTCGTTTAACTGTTATGGTTGGAGTAAGCGTCAGGGTCAGGTTATGGTGGGGGTAAAGCATAAGGTGTCCGCCTAGGGTTAGGGTTAGGTCTATTGTTTGAGTTAGTCTTCAGGTTAGGTTAGGTTTGAACTTAGTTTGAGGGAGTAAGTTTAGTGCTACTGTTAGTTTTCGGTTCAGTGTTACGGTTGGAGTTAGCGTGAGGGTCAGGTTAGGGTTGGGGTTGTGCTTAAGGTGTCCTCCTAGGGTTAGGGTTAGGTCTGTGGTTTGAGTTAGGCTTCAGGTTAGGTTAGGTTTGAACTTAGTTTGAGGGAGTAAGTTTAGGGCTACTGTTAATTTTCGGGTAACTGTTACTGTTGGAGTTAGCGTCATGTCCAGGTTAGGGTTGGGGTTGAGTTTAAGGTGTCCGCCTAGGGTTAGAGTTAGGTGTATGGTTTCATTTAGGCTTCAGGTTAGGTTAGGTTGGAACTTAGTTTGAGGCAGTATGTTTAGGGCTACTGTTAGTTTTCGGGTAACTGTTACGGTTGGAGTTAGCGTCAATGCCAGGTTAGGATTGGGGTTGAGCTTAAGGTGTCTGCCTAGGGTTAGGGTTAGGTCTGTGGTTTGAGTTAGGCTTCAGGTTAGGTTAGGTTTGACCTTAGTTTGAGGGAGTAAGTTTAGGGCTACTGTTAGTTTTCGGTTCAGTGTTACGGTTGGAGATAGCGTCAGGGTCAGGTTAGGGTTTTGGTTGAGCTTCAGGTGTCCGCCTAGGGTTAGGGTTAGGTCTATGGTTTGAGTTAGGCTCCAGGTTAGGTTAGGTTTGAACTTAGTTTGAGGGAGTAAGTTTAGGACTACTGTTATTTTTCGGTTCAGTGTTACGGTTGGAGTTAGCGTGAGGGTCAGATTAGGGTTTGGGTTGAGCTTAAGGTGTCCTCCTAGGGTTAGGATTAGGTCTGTGGTTTGAGTTAGGCTCCAGGTTAGGTTAGGTTTGAACTTAGTTTGAGGGAGTAAGTTTAGGGCTACTGTTAGTTTTCGGTTCAGTGTTACGGTTGGAGATAGCGTCAGGGTCTGGTTAGGGTTGTGGTTGAGTTTCAGGTGTCCGTCTAGGGTTAGGGTTAGGTCTATGGTTCGAGTTAGGCTTCAAGTTAGGTTAGGTTTGAAGTTAGTTTGAGGGAGTAAGTTTAGGGCTACTGTTAGTTTTCGGGTAACTGTTACTGTTGGAGTTAGCGTCAGGGCCAGGTTAGGGTTGGGGTTGAGCTTAAGGTGTCCGCCTAGGGTTAGGGTTAGGTGTATGGTTTGATTTAGGCTTCAGGTTAGGTTAGGTTTGAAGTTAGTTTGAGGGAGTAAGTTTAGGGCTACTGTTAGTTTTCGGTTAACTGTTACAGTTGGAGTACGCGGCAGGGTCAGGTTAGGGTGGGGGTTAAGCATAAGGTGTCCGCCTAGGGTTAGGGTTAGGTCTATGATTTGATTTAGGCTTCAGGTTAGGTTAGGTTTGAACTTAGTTTGAGGGAGTCAGTTTAGGGCTACTGTTAGTTTTCGGTTAACTGTTACGTTTGGAGTAAGCGTCAGGATCAGGTTAGGTTTGGGGTTGAGCTTATGGTGTCCGCCTAGGGTTAGGGTTAGGTGTATGGTTTGAGTTAGGCTTCAGGTTAGGTTAGGTTTGAATTAGTTTGAGGGAGACAGTTTAGGGCTACTGTTAGTTTTCATTTAACTGTTACGGTTGGAGGAAGCGTCAGGGTCAGGTTAGTGTGGGGGTTAAGCATAAGGTGTCCGCCTAGTGTTAGTGTTAGGTCTATGGTTTCATTTAGGCTTCAGGTTAGGTTAGGATTGAACTTAGTTTGAGGGAGTAAGTTTAGGGCTATTGTTAGTTTTCGGTTCAATGTTACGTTTGGAGTTAGCGTGAGGGTCCGGTTAGTGTTGGGGTTGAGCTTAAGGTGTTCGCCTAGGGTTAGGCTTAGGTCTGTGGTTTGAGTTAGGATTCAGGTTAGGTTAGGTTTGAACTTAGTTTGAGGGAGTAAGTTTAGGGCTACTGTTAGTTTTCGGTTAACTGTTACGGTTGGAGTAAGCGTCAGGGTCAGGTTAGGGTTGGGGTCAAGCTTAAGGTGTCCGCCTAGGGTTAGGGTTAGGTCTATTGTTTGAGTTAGTCTTCAGGTTAGGTTAGGTTTGAACTTAGTTTGAGGGAGTAAGTTTAGTGCTACTGTTAGTTTTCGGTTCAGTGTTACGGTTGGAGTTAGCGTGAGGGTCAGGTTATGGTTGGGGTTGTGCTTAAGGTGTCCTCCTAGGGTTAGGGTTAGGTCTGTGGTTTGAGTTAGGCTTCAGGTTAGGTTAGGTTTGAAGTTAGTTTGAGGGAGTAAGTTTAGGGCTACTGTTAGTTTTCGGGTAACTGTTACTGTTGGAGTTAGCGTCTTGGCCATGTTAGGGTTGGGGTTGAGTTTAAGGTGTCCGCCTAGGGTTAGTGGTAGGTGTATGGTTTCATTTAGGCTTCAGGTTAGGTTAGGTTGGAACTTAGTTTGAGGCAGTAAGTTTAGGGCTACTGTTATTTTTCGGGTAACTGTTACGGTTGGAGTTAGCGTCAGGTCCAGGTTAGGGTTGGGTTTGAGCTTAAGGTGTCCGCCTAGGGTTAGGGTTAGGTCTGTGGTTTGAGTTAGGCTTCAGGTTAGGTTAGGTTTGAACTTAGTTTGAGGGAGTAAGTTTAGGGCTATTGTTAGTTTTCGGTTCAGTGTTACGGTTGGAGATAGCGTCAGGGTCTGGTTAGGGTTGTGGTTGAGTTTCAGGTGTCCGCCTAGGGTTAGGGTTAGGTCTATGGTTCGAGTTAGGCTTCAAGTTAGGTTAGGTTTGAAGTTAGTTTGAGGGAGTAAGTTTAGGGCTACTGTTAGTTTTCGGGTAACTGTTACTGTTGGAATTAGCGTCAGGGCCAGGTTAGGGTTGGGGTTGAGCTTAAGGTGTCCGCCTAGGGTTAGGGTTAGGTGTATGGTTTGATTTAGACTTCAGGTTAGGTTAGGTTTGAAGTTAGTTTGAGGGAGTAAGTTTAGGGCTACTGTTAGTTTTCGGTTAACTGTTACAGTTGGAGTACGCGTCAGGGTCAGGTTAGGGTGGGGGTTAAGCATAAGGTGTCCGCCTAGGGTTAGGGTTAGGTCTATGATTTGATTTAGGCTTCAGGTTAGGTTAGGATTGAACTTAGTTTGATGGAGTAAGTTTAGGGCCACTGTTAGTTTTCGGTTCAGTGTTACGGTTGGATTTAGCCTCAGGGACAGGTTAGGGTTGGGGTTAAGCTTAAGGTGTCTGCCAAGGGTTAGGGTTAGGTCTGTGGTTTGAGTTAGGCTTCAGGTTAGGTTAGGTTTGAACTTAGTTTGAGGGAGTAAGTTTAGGGCTACTGTTAGTTTTCGGGTAACTGTTACTGTTGGAGTTAGCGTCAGGGCCAGGTTAGGGTTGGGGTTGAGCTTAAGGTGTCCGCCTAGGGTTAGGGTTAGGTGAATGGTTTGATTTACGCTTCACGTTAGGTGAGGTTTGAACTGAGCTTGAGGTAGTAAGTTTAGGGCTACTGTTAGTTTTCGTTTAACTGTTACGGTTGGAGTAAGCGTCAGGGTCAGGTTATGGTGGGGGTTAACCATAAGGTGTCCGCCTAGGGTTAGGGTTAGGTCTATGGTTTCATTTAGGCTTCAGGTTATGTTAGGTTTGAACTTAGTTTGAGGGAGTAAGTTTAGGGCTACTGTTAGTTTTCGGTTCAGTGTTATGGTTGGAGATAGCGTCAGGTTCGGGTTAGGGTTGTGGTAGAGTTTCAGGTGTCTGCCTAGGGTTAGGGTTAGGTCTATGGTTTGAGTTAGGCTTCAAGTTAGGTTAGGTTTGAAGTTAGTTTGAGGGAGTAAGTTTAGGGCTACTGTTAGTTTTCGGGTAACTGTTACTGTTGGAGTTAACGTCAGGGCCAGGTTAGGGTTGGGGTTGAGCTTAAGGTGTCCGCCTAGGTTTAGGGTTAGGTCTATGGTTTGAGTTAGGCTTCAGGTTAGGTTAGGTTTGAACTTAGTTTGAGGGAGTAAGTTTAGGCCTATTGTATTTTTTGGTTCAGTGTTACTGTTGAATTTAGCCTCAGGGTCAGGTTAGGGTTAGGGTTAAGCTTAAGGTATCCGCCTAGGGTTAGGGTTAGGTCTATTGTTTGAGTTAGGCTTCAGGTTAGGTTAGGTTTGAACTTAGTTTGAGTGAGTAATTTTAGGGCTACTGTTACTTTTCTGTTCAGTGTTACGGTTGGAGTTAGCGTGAGGGTCAGGTTAGGGTTGGGGTTGAGCTTAAGGTGTCCTCCCAGGGTTAGGGTTAGGTCTGTGGTTTGAGTTAGGCTTCAGGTTAGGTTAGGTTTGAACTTAGTTTGAGGGAGTAACTTTAGGGCTACTGTTTGTTTTCGGTTCAGTGTTACGGTTGGAGACAGCGTCAGGGTCTGGTTAGGGTTGTGGTTGAGTTTCAGGTGTCCGCCTAGGGTTAGGGTTAGGTGTATGGTTTGATTTAGGCTTCAAGTTAGGTTAGGTTTGAAGTTAGTTTGAGGGAGTAAGTTTAGGGCTACTGTTAGTTTTCGGTTAACTGTTACAGTTGGAGTAAGCGTCAGGGTCACGTTAGGGTGGGGGTTAAGCATAAGGTGTCCGCCTAGGGTTAGGGTTAGGTCTATGATTTGATTTAGGCTTCAGGTTAGGTTATGTTTGAACTTAGTTTGAGAGAGTCAGTTTAGGGTTACTGTTAGTTTTCGGTTAACTGTTACGGTTGGAGTAAGCGTCAGGGTCAGGTTAGGTTTGGGGTTGAGCTTAAGGTGTCCGCCTAGGGTTAGGGTTAGGTGTATGGTTTGATTTAGGCTTCAGGTTAGGTTAGGATTGAACTTAGTTTGAGGGAGTAAGTTTAGGGCTACTGTTAGTTTTCGTTTAACTGTTACGGTTGGAGTAAGCGTCAGGGTCACGTTAGGGTGGGGGTTAAGCATAAGGTGTCCGCCTAGGGTTAGGGTTAGGTCTATGGTTTCATTTAGGCTTCAGGTTAGGTTAGGATTGAACTTAGTTTGAGGGAGTAAGTTTAGGACTACTCTTAGTTTTCGATTCATTGATATGGTTGGAGTTAGCCTGGAGGTCCGGTTAGGGTTGGGGTTGAGCTTAAGGTGTCCGCCTAGGGTTAGGGTTAGGTCTGTGGTTTGAGTTAGGCTTCAGGTTATGTTAGGTTTGAACTTAGTTTGAGGGAGTCAGTTTAGGGCTACTGTTAGTTTTCGGTTAACTGTTACGGTTGGAGATAGCGTCAGGGTCAGGTTAGGGTTTGGGTTGAGCTTCAGGTGTCCGCCTAGGGTTAGGGTTAGGTCTATGGTTTGAGTTAGGCTTCAGGTTAGGTTAGGTTTGAACTTAGTTTAAGGGATTAAGTTTAGGGCTACTGTTAGTTTTCGGTTCAGTGTTACGGTTGGAGTTAGCGTGAGGGTCAGATTAGGGTTGGGGTTGAGCTTAAGGTGTCCTCCTAGGGTTAGGGTTAGGTCTGTGGTTTGAGTTAGGCTCCAGGTTAGGTTAGGTTTGAACTTAGTTTGAGGGAGTAAGTTTAGGGCTACTGTTAGTTTTCAGTTCAGTGTTACGTTTGGAGATAGCGTCAGGGTCTGGTTATGGTTGTGGTTGAGTTTCAGGTGTCCGTCTAGGGTTAGGGTTAGGTCTATGGTTCGAGTTAGGCTTCAAGTTAGGTTAGGTTTGAAGTTAGTTTGAGGAAGTAAGTTTAGGGCTACTGTTAGTTTTCGGGTAACTGTTACTGTTGGAGTTAGCGTCAGGGCCAGGTTAGGGTTGGGGTTGAGCTTAAGGTGTCCGCCTAGGGTTAGGGTTAGGTGTATGGTTTGATTTAGGCTTCAGGTTAGGTTAGGTTTGAAGTTAGTTTGAGGGAGTAAGTTTAGGGCTACTGTTAGTTTTCGGTTAACTGTTACAGTTGTAGTACGCGTCAGGGTCAGGTTAGGGTGGGGGTTAAGCATAAGGTGTCCGCCTAGGGTTAGGGTTAGGTTTATGATTTGATTTAGGCTTCAGGTTAGGTTAGGTTTGATCTTAGTTTGAGGGAGTCAGTTTAGGGCTACTGTTAGTTTTCGGTTAACTGTTACGGTTGGAGTAAGCGTCAGGGTCAGGTTAGGGTTGGGGTCAAGCTTAAGGTGTCCGCCTAGGGTTAGGGTTACGTCTATTGTTTGAGTTAGGCTTCAGGTTAGGTTAGGTTTGAACTTAGGTTGAGCGAGTAAGTTTAGGGCTACTGTTAGTTTTCGGTACAGTGTTACAGTTGGAGTTAGCGTGAGGGTCAGGTTAGGGTTGGGGTTGAGCTTAAGGTGTCCTCCTAGGGTTAGGGTTAGGTCTGTGGTTTGAGTGAGGCTTCAGGTTAGGTTAGGTTTGAACTTAGTTTGAAGGAGACAGTTTTGGGCTACTGTTAGTTTTCATTTAACTGTTACGGTTGGAGTAAGCTTCAGGGTCAGGTTAGGGTGGGGGTTAAGCATAAGGTGTCCGCCTAGGGTTAGGGTTAGGTCTATGGTTTCATTTAGGCTTCAGGTTAAGTTAGGATTGAACGTAGTTTGAGGGAGTAAGTTTAGGGTTACTGTTAGTTTTCGGTTCAGTGTTACGGTTGGAGATAGCGTCAGGGTCTGGTTAGGGTTGTGGTTGAGTTTCAGGTGTCCGCCTAGGGTTAGCGTTAGGTCTATGGTTTGAGATAGGCTTCAAATTAGGTTAGGTTTGAAGTTAGTTTGAGGGAGTAAGTTTAGGGCTACTGTTAGTTTTCGGGTAACTGTTATTGTTGGAGTTAGCGTCAGGGCCAGGTTAGGGTTGGGGTTGAGCTTAAGGTGTCCGCCTAGGGTTAGGGTTAGGTGAATGGTTTGATTTACGCTTCACGTTAGGTGAGGTTTGAACTGAGCTTGAGGTAGTAAGTTTAGGGCTACTGTTAGTTTTCGTTTAACTGTTACGGTTGGAGTAAGCATCAGGGTCAGGTTATGGTGGGGGTTAACCATAAGGTGTCCGCCTAGGGTTAGGGTTAGGTCTATGGTTTCATTTAGGCTTCAGGTTAGGTTAGGTTTGAACTTAGTTTGAGGGAGTAAGTTTAGGGCTACTGTTAGTTTTCGGTTCAGTGTTATGGTTGGATATAGCGTCAGGTTCTGGTTAGGGTTGTGGTAGAGTTTCAGGTGTCTGCCTAGGGTTAGGGTTAGGTCTATGGTTTGAGTTAGGCTTCAAGTTAGGTTAGGTTTGAACTTAGTTTGAGGGATTAAGTTTAGGCCTATTGTATTTTTTGGTTCAGTGTTACTGTTGAATTTAGCCTCAGGGTCAGGTTAGGGTTAGGGTTAAGCTTAAGGTATCCGCCTAGGGTTAGGGTTAGGTCTATTGTTTGAGTTAGGCTTCAGGTTAGGTTAGGTTTGAACTTAGTTTGAGGGAGTAAGTTTAGGGCTACTGTTAGTTTTCGGTTCAGTGTTACGGTTGGAGATAGCGTCAGGGTCAAGTTACGGTTGTGATTGAGCTTCAGGTGTCAGCCTAGGGTTAGGGTTAGGTCTATGGTTTGAGTTAGGGTCCAGGTTAGGTTAGGTTTGAACTTAGTTTGAGGGAGTAAGTATAGGGCTACTGTGAGTTTTCGGTTCAGTGTTACGGTTGGAGATACCGTCAGGGTCTGGTTAGGGTTGTGGTTGTGTTTCAGGTGTCCGCCTAGGGTTAGGGTTAGGTCTATGGTTTGAGTTAGGCTTCAAGTAAGGTTAGGTTTGAAGT
The DNA here is from genome assembly GCA_026018925.1 of Tupaia tana. NCBI lineage: Eukaryota > Metazoa > Chordata > Mammalia > Scandentia > Tupaiidae > Tupaia > Tupaia tana. The sequence goes on along the minus strand of JAKSZU010000008.1, from coordinate 95,491,462 downwards.
TAGTTTGAGGGAGTAAGTTTAGGGCTACTGTTAGTTTTCGGGTAACTGTTACTGTTGGAGTTAGCGTCAGGGCCAGGTTCGGGTTGGGGTTGAGCTTAAGGTGTCCGCCTAGGGTTAGGGTTAGGTGTATGGTTTGATTTAGGCTTCAGGTTAGGTTAGGTTTGAAGTTAGTTTGAGGGAGTAAGTTTAGGGCTACTGTTAGTTTTCGGTTCATTGATATGGTTGGAGTTAGCCTGGAGGTCAGGTTAGGGTTGGGGTTGAGCTTAAGGTGTCCGCCTAGGGTTAGGGTTAGGTCTGTGGTTTGAGTTAGGCTTCAGGTTAGGTTAGGTTTGAACTTAGTTTGAGGGAGTCAGTTTAGGGCTACTCTTAGTTTTCTGTTAACTGTTACGGTTGGAGATAGCGTCAGGGTCAGGTTAGGGTTGGGGTTGAGCTTCAGGTGTCCGCCTAGGGTTAGGGTTAGGTCTATGGTTTGAGTTAGGCTTCAGGTTAGGTTAGGTTTGAACTTAGTTTAAGGGATTAAGTTTAGGGCTACTGTTAGTTTTCGGTTCAGTGTTACGGTTGGAGTTAGCGTGACGGTCAGGTTAGGGTTGGGTTTGAACTTCAGGTGTCCGCCTAGGGTTAGGGTTAGGTGTATGGTTTGATTTAGGCTTCAGGTTAGGTTAGGTTAGAACTTAGTTTGAGGCAGTAAGTTTTGGGCTACTGTTAGTTTTCGGGTAACTGTTACGGTTGGAGTTAGCGTCAGGTCCAGGCTAGGGTTGGGGTTGAGCTTAAGGTGTCCGCCTAGGGTTAGGGTTAGGTCTGTGATTTGAGTTAGGGTTCAGGTTAGTGTAGGTTTGAACTTAGTTTGAGGGAGTAAGTTTAGGGCTACTCTTAGTTTTCGGTTCAGTGTTACGGTTGGAGATAGCGTCAGGGTCTGGTTAGGGTTGTGGTTGAGTTTCAGGTGTCCGCCTAGGGTTAGGGTTAGGTCTATGGTTTGAGTTAGGCTTCAAGTTAGGTTAGGTTTGAACTTAGTTTGTGGGAGACAGTTTAGGGCTACTGTTAGTTTTCGTTTAACTGTTACGGTTGGAGTAAGCGTCAGGGTCAAGTTACGGTGGGGGTTAAACATAAGGTTTCCGCCTAGGGTTAGGGTTAGGTCTATGGTTTCATTTAGGGTTCAGGTTAGGTTAGGTATGAACTTAGTTTGAGGGAGTCAGTTTAGGGCTACTGTTAGTTTTCGGTTCAATGTTACGTTTGGAGTTAGCGTGAGGGTCCGGTTAGGGTTGGGGTTGAGCTTAAGGTGTCCGCCTAGGGTTAGGGTTAGGTTTGTGGTTTGAGTTAGGCTTCAGGTTAGGTTAGGTTTGAACTTAGTTTGAGGGAGTAAGTTTAGGGCTACTGTTAGTTTTCGGTTCAGTGTTACGGTTGGAGATAGCGTCAGGGTCAGGTTAGGGTTGGGTTTGAGCTTCAGGTTTCTGCCTTGGGTTATGGTTAGGTCTATGGTTTGAGTTAGGCTTCAGGTTAGGTTGGTTTGAACTTAGTTTGAGGGAGTAAGTTTAGGGCTCCTGTTAGTTTTCGGGTAACTGTTACTGTTGGAGTTATCATCAGGGCCAGGTTAGGGTTGGGGTTGAGCTTAAAGTGTCCGCCTAGGGTTAGGGTTAGGTGTATGGTTTGATTTAGGCTTCAGGTTAGGTTAGGTTTGAAGTTAGTTTGAGGGAGTAAGTTTAGGGCTACTGTTAGTTTTCGGTTAACTGTTACAGTTGGAGTACGCGTCAGGGTCAGGTTAGGGTGGGGGTTAAGCATAAGGTGTCCGCTTAGGGTTGGGGTTAGGTCTATGATTTGATTTAGGCTTCAGGTTAGGTTAGGTTTGAACTTAGTTTGAGTGAGTCAGTTTAGGGCTACTGTTAGGTTTCGGTTAACTGTTATGGTTGGATTAAGCGTCAGGGTCAGGTTAGGTTTGGGGTTGAGCTTAAGGTGTCCGCCTAGGGTTAGGGTTATGTCTGTGGTTTGAGTTAGGCTTCAGGTTAGGTTAGGTATGAACTTAGTTTGAGGGAGTAATTTTAGGGCTACTGTTAGTTTTCGGGTAACTGTTACTGTTGGAGTTAGCGTCAGGGCCAGGTTAGGTTTGGGGTTGAGCTTATGGTGTCCGCCTAGGGTTAGGGTTAGGTCTGTGGTTTGAGTTAGGCTCCCGGTTAGGTTAGGTTTGAACTTAGTTTGAGGGAGTAAGTTTAGGGCTACTGTTAGTTTTCAGTTCAGTGTTACGGTTGGAGATAGCGTCAGGGTCAGGTTAGGGTTGGAGTTGAGCTTAAGGTGTCCGCCTAGGGTGAGGGTTAGGTCTGTGGTTTGATTTAGGCTTCAGGTTAGGTTACGTTTGAACTTAGTTTGAGTGAGTAAGTTTAGGGCTACTGTTAGTTTTCGGTTCAGTGTTACGGTTGGAGATAGCGTCAGGGTCAGGTTACGGTTGGGGTTGAGCTTCAGGTGTCCGCCTATTGTTAGCTTTAGGTCTATGGTTTGAGTTAGGCTTCAGGTTATGTTAGGTTTGAACTTAGTTTGAGGGATTAAGTTTAGGCCTATTGTATTTTTTGGTTCAGTGTTACGGTTGAATTTAGCCTCAGGGTCAGGTAAGGGTTGGGGTCAAGCTTAAGGTGTCCGCCTAGGGTTAGGGTTAGGTCTATTGTTTGAGTTAGGGTTCAGGTTAGGTTAGGTTTGAACTTAGTTTGAGGGAGTAAGTTTAGGGCTACTGTTAGTTTTCGTTTCAGTGTTTCGGTTGGAGTTAGCGTGAGGGTCAGGTTAGGGTTGGGGTTGAGCTTAAGGTGTCCTCCTAGGGTTAGGGTTAGGTCTGTGGTTTGAGTTAGGCTTCAGGTTAGGTTAGGTTTGAACTTAGTTTTAGGGAGTAAGTTTAGGGCTACTGTTAGTTTTCGGTTCAGTGTTACAGTTGGAGATAGCGTCAGGGTCAGATTAGGGTTGGGGTTGAGCTTCAGGTGTCCGCCTAGAGTTAGGGTTAGGTCTATGGTTTGAGTTAGGCTTCAGGTTAGGTTAGGTTTGAACTTAGTTTGAGGGAGTAAGGTTAGGGCTACTGTTAGTATTCGGTTCAGTGTTACAGTTGGAGTTAGCGTGAGGGTCAGGTTAGGGTTCGGGTTGAGCTTAAGGTGTCCGTCTAGGGTTAGGGTTAGGTTTATTGTTTGATTTAGGCTTCAGGTTAGGTTAGGTTTGAACTTAGATTGAGGGAGTAAGTTTAGTGCTACTGTTAGTTTTCGGGTAGCTGTTACGGTTGGAGTTAGCGTTAGGGCCAGGTTATGTTTGGGGTTGAGCTTAAGGTGTCCGCCTAGAGTTACGGTTAGGTGTATGGTTTTATTTAGGCTTCAGGTTAGGTTATGTTTGAACTTAGTTTGAGGGCGTAAGTTTAGGGCTACTGTTAGTTTTCGGTTAACTGTTATGGTTGGATTAAGCGTCAGGGTCAGGTTAGGTTTGGGGTTGAGCTTAAGGTGTCCGCCTAGGGTTAGGGTTAGGTGTATGGTTTGATTTAGGCTTCAGGTTAGGTTAGGTTTGAAGTTAGTTTGAGGGAGTAAGTTTAGGGCTACTGTTAGTTTTCGGTTAACTGTTACAGTTGGAGTAAGCGTCAAGGTCAGGGTAGGGTGGGGTTTAAGCATGAGGTGTCCGCCTAGGGTTAGGGTTAGGTCTATGATTTGATTTAGGCTTCAGGTTAGGTTAGGTTTGAACTTAGTTTGAGGGATTCAGTTTAGGTCTACTGTTAGTTTTCGGTTCAGTGTTACGGTTGGATTTAGCCTCAGGGTCAGGTTAGGGTTGGGGTTAAGCTTAAGGTGTCCGCCTAGGGTTGGGGTTAGGTCTATTGTTTGAGTTAGGCTTCAGGTTAGGTTAGGTTTGAACTTAGTTTGAGGGAGTAAGTTTATGGCTACTCTTAGTTTTTGGTTCAGTGTTACATTTGGAGTTAGCATGAGGGTCAGGTTAGGGTTGGGGTTGAGCTTAAGGTGTCCGCCTAGGGTTAGGGTTAGGTCTGTGGTTTGAGTTAGGCTTCAGGTTAGGTTAGGTTTGAACTTAGTTTGAGGGAGTAAGTTTAGGGCTACTGTTAGTTTTCGGTTCAGTGTTACGGTTGGAGATAGCGTCAGGGTCAGGTTAGGGTTGGGGTTGAGCTTCAGGTGTCCGCCTAGGGTTAGGGTTAGGTCTATGGTTTGAGTTAGGCTTCAGGTTAGGTTAGGTTTGAACTTAGTTTGAGGGATTAAGTTTAGGGCTACTGTTAGTTTTCGGTTCAGTGTTACGGTTGGAGTTAGCGTGAGGGTCAGGTTAGGGTTGGGTTTGAACTTCAGGTGTCCGCCTAGGGTTAGGGTTAGGTGTATGGTTTTATTTAGGCTTCAGGTTAGGTTAGGTTGTAACTTAGTTTGAGGCAGTAAGTTTAGGGCTACTGTTAGTTTTCGGGTAACTGTTACGGTTGGAGTTAGCGTCAGGGCCAAGTTAGGGTTGGGGTTGAGCTTAAGGCGTCCGCCTAGCGTTAGGGTTAGGTCTGTGATTTGAGTTAGGGTTCAGGTTAGGTTAGGTTTGAACTTAGTTTGATGGAGTAAGTTTAGGGCTACTGTTAGATTTCGGTTCAGTGTTACGGTTGGAGATAGCGTCAGGGTCAGGTTAGGTTTGGGGTTGAGCTTCAGGTTTCCGCCTTGGGTTAGGGTTAGGTCTATGATTTGAGTTAGGCTTCAGGTTAGGTTAGGTTTGAACTTAGTTTGAGGGAGTAAGTTTAGGGCTACTGTTAGTTTTCGGTTCAGTGTTACGGTTGGAGATAGCGTCAGGGTCTGGTTAGGGTTGTGGTTGAGTTTCAGGTGTCCGCCTAGGGTTACGGTTAGGTCTATGGTTTGAGTTAGGCTTCAAGGTAAGTTAGGTTTGAAGTTAGTTTGAGGGAGAAAGTTTAGGGCTACTGTTAGTTTTCGGGTAACTGTTACTGTTGGAGTTAGCATCAGGGCCAGGTTAGGGTTGGGGTTGAGCTTAAGGTGTCCGCCTAGGGTTAGGGTTAGGTCTTTGGTTTCATTTAGGCTTCAGGTTAGGTTAGGTTTGAAGTTAGTTTGAGGGAGTAAGTTTAGGGCTATTGTTAGTTTTAGGTTAACTATTACAGTTGGAGTAAGCGTCAGGGTCACGTTAGGGTGGGGGTTAAGCATAAGGTGTCCGCCTAGGGTTAGGGTTAGGTCTATGATTTGATTTAGGCTTCAGGTTAGGTTAGGTTTGAACTTAGTTTGAGGGAGTCAGTTTAGGGCTACTGTTAGTTTTCGGTTAACTGTTAAGGTTGGAGTAAGCGTCAGGGTCAGGTTAGGTTTGGGGTTGAGCTTAAGGTGTCCGCCTAGGGTTAGGGTTATGTGTATGGTTTGATTTAGGCTTCAGGTTAGGTTAGGTTTTAACTTAGTTTCAGGGAGTAAGTTTAGGGCTACTGTTAATTTTAGGATCAGTGTTACGGTTGGAGTTAGCGTGAGGGTCAGGTTAGGGTTGGGTTTGAGCTTCAGGTGTCCACCTAGGGTTTGGGTTAGGTGTATGGTTTGATTTAGGCTTCAGGTTAGGATATGTTTGAACTTAGTTTGAGGGAGTAAGTTTAGGGCTACTGTTAGTTTTCGGTTAACCGTTACAGTTGGAGTAAGCGTCAGGGTCAGATTAGGTTTGGGGTTGAAGTTAAGGTGTCCGCCTAGGGTTAGGGTTAGGTGTATGGTTTGATTTAGGCTTCAGGTTAGGTTAGGTGTGAACTTAGTTTGAGGGAGTAAGTTTAGGGTGATTGTTAGTTTTCGGTTCAGTATTATGGTTGGAGTTAGCGTCAGGGTCAGGTTAGGTTTGGGGTTGAGCTTAAGGTGTCAGCCTAGGGTTAGGGTTATGTGTATGGTTTGATTTAGGCTTCAGGTTCGGTTAGGTTTGAACTTAGTTTGAGGGAGTAAGTTTAGGGCTACTGTTAGTTTTCGGTTAACTGTTACGGTTGGCGTAAGCGTCAGGGTCAGGTTAGGGTTGGGGTCAAGCTTAAGGTGTCCGCCTAGGGTTAGGGTTAGGTCTATTGTTTGAGTTAGGCTTCAGGTTAGGTTAGGTTTGAACTTAGTTTGAGGGAGTAAGTTTAGGGCTACTGTTAGTTTTCGGTACAGTGTTAAGGTTGGAGTTAACGTGAGGGTCAGGTTAGGGTTGGGGTTGAGCTTAAGGTGTCCTCCTAGGGTTAGGGTTAGGTCTGTGGTTTGAGTGAGGCTTCAGGTTAGGTTAGGTTTGAACTTAGTTTGAGGGAGTAAGTTTAGGGCTACTGTTAGTTTTCGGTTCAGTGTTACGGTTGGAGATAGCGTCAGGGTCAGGTTAGGGTTGTGATTGAGCTTCAGGTGTCCGCCTAGGGTTAGGGTTAGGTCTATGGTTTGAGTTAGGGTCCAGGTTAGTGTAGGTTTGAACTTAGTTTGAGGGAGTAAGTTTAGGGCTACTCTTAGTTTTCGGTTCAGTGTTACGGTTGGAGATAGCGTCAGGGTCTGGTTAGGGTTGTGGTTGAGTTTCAGGTGTCCGCCTAGGGTTAGGGTTAGGTCTATGGTTTGAGTTAGGCTTCAAGTTAGGTTAGGTTTGAAGTTAGTTTGAGGGAGTAAGTTTAGGGCTACTGTTAGTTTTCGGGTAACTGTTACTGTTGGAGTTAGCGTCATGGCCAGGTTAGGGTTGGGGTTGAGCTTAAGGTGTCCGCCTAGGGTTAGGGTTAGGTCTATTGTTTGAGTTAGGCTTCAGGTTAGGTTAGGTTTGAACTTAGTTTGTGGGAGACAGTTTAGGGCTACTGTTAGTTTTCGTTTAACTGTTACGGTTGGAGTAAGCGTCAGGGTCAAGTTAGGGTGGGGGTTAAACATCAGGTTTCCGCCTAGGTTTAGGGTTAGGTCTATGGTTTCATTTAGGGTTCAGGTTAGGTTAGGAATGAACTTAGTTTGAGGGAGTCAGTTTAGGGCTACTGTTAGTTTTCGGTTCAATGTTACGTTTGGAGTTAGCGTGAGGGTCCGGTTAGGGTTGGGGTTGAGCTTAAGGTGTCCGCCTAGGGTTAGGGTTAGGTTTGTGGTTTGAGTTAGGCTTCAGGTTAGGTTAGGTTTGAACTTAGTTTGAGGGAGTAAGTTTAGGGCTACTGTTGGTTTTCGGTTCAGTGTTACGGTTGGAGATAGCGTCAGGGTCAGGTTAGGGTTGGGTTTGAGCTTCAGGTTTCCGCCTTGGGTTATGGTTAGGTCTATGGTTTGAGTTAGGCTTCAGGTTAGGTTGGTTTGAACTTAGTTTGAGGGAGTAAGTTTAGGGCTCCTGTTAGTTTTCGGGTAACTGTTACTGTTGGAGTTATCGTCAGGGCCAGGTTAGGGTTGGGGTTGAGCTTAAGGTGTCCGCCTAGGGTTAGGGTTAGGTGTATGGTTTGATTTAGGCTTCAGGTTAGGTTAGGTTTGAAGTTAGTTTGAGGGAGTAAGTTTAGTGCTACTGTTAGTTTTCGGTTAACTGTTACAGTTGGAGTCCGCGTCAGGGTCAGGTTAGGGTGGGGGTTAAGCATAAGGTGTCCGCTTAGGGTTAGGGTTAGGTCTATGATTTGATTTAGGCTTCAGGTTAGGTTAGGTTTGAACTTAGTTTGAGTGAGTCAGTTTAGGGCTACTGTTAGGTTTCGGTTAACTGTTACGGTTGGATTAAGCGTCAGGGTCAGGTTAGGTTTGGGGTTGAGCTTAAGGTGTCCGCCTAGGGTTAGGGTTATGTCTGTGGTTTGAGTTAGGCTTCAGGTTAGGTTAGGTTTGAACTTAGTTTGAGGGAGTAAGTTTAGGGCTACTGTTAGTTTTCGGGTAACTGTTACTGTTGGAGTTAGCGTCAGGGCCAGGTTAGGTTTGGAGTTGAGTTTATGGTGTCCGCCTAGGGTTAGGGTTAGGTCTGTGGTTTGAGTTAGGCTCCCGGTTAGGTTAGGTTTGAACTTAGTTTGAGGGAGTAAGTTTAGGGCTACTGTTAGTTTTCGGTTCAGTGTTACGGTTGGAGATAGCGTCAGGGTCAGGTTAGGGTTGGAGTTGAGCTTAAGGTGTCCGCCTAGGGTGAGGGTTAGGTCTGTGGTTTGATTTAGGCTTCAGGTTAGGTTACGTTTGAACTTAGTTTGAGTGAGTAAGTTTAGGGCTACTGTTAGTTTTCGGTTCAGTGTTACGGTTGGAGATAGCGTCAGGGTCAGGTTACGGTTGGGGTTGAGCTTCAGGTGTCCGCCTATTGTTAGCTTTAGGTCTATGGTTTGAGTTAGGCTTCAGGTTATGTTAGGTTTGAACTTAGTTTGAGGGATTAAGTTTAGGCCTATTGTATTTTTTGGTTCAGTGTTACGGTTGAATTTAGCCTCAGGGTCAGGTAAGGGTTGGGGTCAAGCTTAAGGTGTCCGCCTAGGGTTAGGGTTAGGTCTATTGTTTGAGTTAGGGTTCAGGTTAGGTTAGGTTTGAACTTAGTTTGAGGGAGTAAGTTTAGGGCTACTGTTAGTTTTCGTTTCAGTGTTACGGTTGGAGTTAGCGTGAGGGTCAGGTTAGGGTTGGGGTTGAGCTTAAGGTGTCATCCTAGGGTTAGGGTTAGGTCTGTGGTTTGAGTTAGGCTTCAGGTTAGGTTAGGTTTGAACTTAGTTTGAGGGAGTAAGTTTAGGGCTACTGTTAGTTTTCGGTTCAGTGTTACGGTTGGAGATAGCGTCAGGGTCAGATTAGGGTTGGGGTTGAGCTTCAGGTGTCCGCCTAGAGTTAGGGTTAGGTCTATGGTTTGAGTTAGGCTTCAGGTTAGGTTAGGTTTGAACTTAGTTTGAGGGAGTAAGGTTAGGGCTACTGTTAGTATTCGGTTCAGTGTTACAGTTGGAGTTAGCGTGAGGGTCAGGTTAGGGTTCGGGTTGAGCTTAAGGTGTCCGCCTAGGGTTAGGGTTAGGTTTATTGTTTGATTTAGGCTTCAGGTTAGGTTAGGTTTGAACTTAGATTGAGGGAGTAAGTTTAGGGCTACTGTTAGTTTCGGGTAGCTGTTACGGTTGGAGTTAGCGTTAGGGCCAGGTTATGTTTGGGGTTGAGCTTAAGGTGTCCGCCTAGAGTTACGGTTAGGTGTATGGTTTTATTTAGGCTTCAGGTTAGGTTATGTTTGAACTTAGTTTGAGGGCGTAAGTTTACGGCTACTGTTAGTTTTCGGTTAACTGTTATGGTTGGATTAAGCGTCAGGGTCAGGTTAGGTTTGGGGTTGAGCTTAAGGTGTCCGCCTAGGGTTAGGGTTAGGTGTATGGTTTGATTTAGGCTTCAGGTTAGGTTAGGTTTGAAGTTAGTTTGAGGGAGTAAGTTTAGGGCTACTGTTAGTTTTCGGTTAACTGTTACAGTTGGAGTAATCGTCAAGGTCAGGGTAGGGTGGGGTTTAAGCATGAGGTGTCCGCCTAGGGTTAGGGTTAGGTCTATGATTTGATTTAGGCTTCAGGTTAGGTTAGGTTTGAACTTAGTTTGAGGGAGTCAGTTTATGTCTACTGTTAGTTTTCGGTTCAGTGTTACGGTTGGATTTAGCCTCAGGGTCAGGTTAGGGTTGGGGTTAAGCTTAAGGTGTCCGCCTACGGTTGGGGTTAGGTCTATTGTTTGAGTTAGGCTTCAGGTTAGGTTAGGTTTGAACTTAGTTTGAGGGAGTAAGTTTAGGGCTACTGTTAGTTTTCGGTTCAGTGTTACGGTTGGAGATAGCGTCAGGGTCTGGTTAGGGATGTGGTTGAGTTTCAGGTGTCTGCCTAGGGTTAGGGTTAGGTCTATTGTTTGAGTTAGGCTTCAAGTTAGGTTAGGTTTGAAGTTAGTTTGAGGGAGTAAGTTTAGGGCTACTGTTAGTTTTCGGGTAACTGTTACTGTTGGAGTTAGCGTCAGGGCCAGGTTAGGGTTGGGGTTGAGCTTAAGGTGTCCGCCTAGGGTTAGGGTTAGGTGTATGGTTTGATTTAGGCTTCAGGTTAGGTTAGGTTTGAAGTTAGTTTGAGGGAGTAAGTTTAGGGCTATTGTTAGTTTTCGGTGAACTGTTACAGTTGGAGTAAGCGTCAGGGTCAGGTTAGGGTGCGGGTTAAGCATAAGGTGTCCGCCTAGGGTTAGGGTTAGTTCTATGATTTGATTTAGGCTTCAGGTTAGGTTAGGTTTGAACTTAGTTTGAGGGAGACAGTTTAGGGCTACTGTTAGTTTTCATTTAACTGTTACGGTTGGAGTAAGCATCAGGGTCAGGTTAGGGTGGGGGTTAAGCATAAGGTGTCCGCCTAGGGTTAGGGTTAGGTCTATGGTTTCATATAGGCTTCAGGTTAGGTTAGGATTGAACTTAGTTTGAGGGAGTAAGTTTAGGGCTACTGTTAGTTTTCGGTTCAATGTTACATTTGGAGTTAGCGTGAGGGTCCGTTTAGGGTTGGGGTTGAGCTTAGGGTGTTCGCCTAGGGTTAGGCTTAGGTCTGTGGTTTGAGTTAGGATTCAGGTTAGGTTAGGTTTGAAGTTAGTTTGAGGGAGTAAGTTTAGGGCTACTGTTAGTTTTCGGGTAACTGTTACTGTTGGAGTTAGCGTCATGGCCAGGTTAGGGTTGGGGTTGAGCTTAAGGTGTCCGCCTAGGGTTAGGGTTAGGTGTATGGTTTCATTTAGGCTTCAGGTTAGGTTAGGTTGGAACTTAGTTTGAGGCAGTAGGTTTAGGGTTACTGTTAGTTTTCGGGTAACTGTTACGGTTGGAGTTAGCGTCAGGTCCAGGTTAGGGTTGGGGTTGAGCTTAAGGTGTCCGCCTAGGGTTAGGGTTAGGTCTGTGGTTTGAGTTAGGCTTCAGGATAGGTTAGGTTTGAACTTAGTTTGAGGGAGTAAGTTTAGGGCTACTGTTAGTTTTGGGTTCAGTGTTACGGTTGGAGATAGCGTCAGGGTCAGGTTAGGGTTGGGGTTGAGCTTCAGGTGTCCGCCTAGGGTTAGGGTTATGTCTATGGTTTGAGTTAGGCTCCAGGTTAGGTTAGGTTTGAACTTAGTTTGAGGGAGTAAGTTTAGGGCTACTGTTAGTTTTCGGTTCAGTGTTAAGGTTGGAGATAGCGTCAGGGTCTGGTTAGGTTTGTGGTTGAGTTTCAGGTGTCCGCCTAGGGTTAGGGTTAGGTCTATGGTTTGAATTAGGCTTCAAGTTAGGTTAGGTTTGAAGTTAGTTTGAGGGAGTAAGTTTAGGGCTACTGTTAGTTTTCGGGTAACTGTTACTGTTGGAGTTAGCGTCAGGGCCAGGTTAGGGTTGGGGTTGAGCTTAAGGTGTCCGCCTAGGGTTTGGGTTAGGTGTATGGTTTGATTTAGGCTTCAGGTTAGGTTAGGTTTGAAGTTAGTTTGAGGGAGTAAGTTTAGGGCTACTGTTAGTTTTCGGTTAACTGTTACAGTTGGAGTACGAGTCAGGGTCAGGTTAGGGTGGGGGTTAAGCATAAGGTGTCCGCCTAGGGTTAGGGTTAGGTCTATGATTTGATTTAGGCTTCAGGTTAGGTTAGGATTGAACTTAGTTTGAGGGAGTAAGTTTAGGGCTACTGTTAGTTTTCGTTTCAGTGTTACGGTTGGAGTTAGCGTGAGGGTCAGGTTAGGGTTGGGGTTGAGCTTAAGGTGTCATCCTAGGGTTAGGGTTAGGTCTGTGGTTTGAGTTAGGCTTCAGGTTAGGTTAGGTTTGAACTTAGTTTTAGGGAGTAAGTTTAGGGCTACTGTTAGTTTTCGGTTCAGTGTTACGGTTGGAGATAGCGTCAGGGTCAGATTAGGGTTGGGGTTGAGCTTCAGGTGTCCGCCTAGAGTTAGGGTTAGGTCTATGGTTTGAGTTAGGCTTCAGGATAGGTTAGGTTTGAACTTAGTTTGAGGGAGTAAGGTTAGGGCTACTGTTAGTATTCGGTTCAGTGTTACAGTTGGAGTTAGCGTGAGGGTCAGGTTAGGGTTCGGGTTGAGCTTAAGGTGTCCGCCTAGGGTTAGGGTTACGTTTATTGTTTGATTTAGGCTTCAGGTTAGGTTAGGTTTGAACTTAGATTGAGGGAGTAAGTTTAGGGCTACTGTTAGTTTCGGGTAGCTGTTACGGTTGGAGTTAGCGTTAGGGCCAGGTTATGTTTGGGGTTGAGCTTAAGGTGTCCGCCTAGAGTTACGGTTAGGTGTATGGTTTTATTTAGGCTTCAGGTTAGGTTATGTTTGAACTTAGTTTGAGGGCGTAAGTTTACGGCTACTGTTAGTTTTCGGTTAACTGTTATGGTTGGATTAAGCGTCAGGGTCAGGTTAGGTTTGGGGTTGAGCTTAAGGTGTCCGCCTAGGGTTAGGGTTAGGTGTATGGTTTGATTTAGGCTTCAGGTTAGGTTAGGTTTGAAGTTAGTTTGAGGGAGTAAGTTTAGGGCTACTGTTAGTTTTCGGTTAACTGTTACAGTTGGAGTAAGCGTCAAGGTCAGGGTAGGGTGGGGTTTAAGCATGAGGTGTCCGCCTAGGGTTAGGGTTAGGTCTATGATTTGATTTAGGCTTCAGGTTAGGTTAGGTTTGAACTTAGTTTGAGGGAGTCAGTTTAGGTCTACTGTTAGTTTTCGGTTCAGTGTTACGGTTGGATTTAGCCTCAGGGTCAGGTTAGGGTTGGGGTTAAGCTTAAGGTGTCCGCCTACGGTTGGGGTTAGGTCTATTGTTTGAGTTAGGCTTCAGGTTAGGTTAGGTTTGAACTTAGTTTGAGGGAGTAAGTTTAGGGCTACTGTTAGTTTTCGGTTCAGTGTTACGGTTGGAGATAGCGTCAGGGTCTGGTTAGGGATGTGGTTGAGTTTCAGGTGTCTGCCTAGGGTTAGGGTTAGGTCTATTGTTTGAGTTAGGCTTCAAGTTAGGTTAGGTTTGAAGTTAGTTTGAGGGAGTAAGTTTAGGGCTACTGTTAGTTTTCGGGTAACTGTTACTGTTGGAGTTAGCGTCAGGGCCAGGTTAGGGTTGGGGTTGAGCTTAAGGTGTCCGCCTAGGGTTAGGGTTAGGTGTATGGTTTGATTTAGGCTTCAGGTTAGGTTAGGTTTGAAGTTAGTTTGAGGGAGTAAGTTTAGGGCTATTGTTAGTTTTCGGTGAACTGTTACAGTTGGAGTAAGCGTCAGGGTCAGGTTAGGGTGCGGGTTAAGCATAAGGTGTCCGCCTAGGGTTAGGGTTAGTTCTATGATTTGATTTAGGCTTCAGGTTAGGTTAGGTTTGAACTTAGTTTGAGGGAGACAGTTTAGGGCTACTGTTAGTTTTCATTTAACTGTTACGGTTGGAGTAAGCATCAGGGTCAGGTTAGGGTGGGGGTTAAGCATAAGGTGTCCGCCTAGGGTTAGGGTTAGGTCTATGGTTTCATATAGGCTTCAGGTTAGGTTAGGATTGAACTTAGTTTGAGGGAGTAAGTTTAGGGCTACTGTTAGTTTTCGGTTCAATGTTACGTTTGGAGTTAGCGTGAGGGTCCGTTTAGGGTTGGGGTTGAGCTTAGGGTGTTCGCCTAGGGTTAGGCTTAGGTCTGTGGTTTGAGTTAGGATTCAGGTTAGGTTAGGTTTGAAGTTAGTTTGAGGGAGTAAGTTTAGGGCTACTGTTAGTTTTCGGGTAACTGTTACTGTTGGAGTTAGCGTCATGGCCAGGTTAGGGTTGGGGTTGAGCTTAAGGTGTCCGCCTAGGGTTAGGGTTAGGTGTATGGTTTCATTTAGGCTTCAGGTTAGGTTAGGTTGGAACTTAGTTTGAGGCAGTAGGTTTAGGGTTACTGTTAGTTTTCGGGTAACTGTTACGGTTGGAGTTAGCGTCAGGTCCAGGTTAGGGTTGGGGTTGAGCTTAAGGTGTCCGCCTAGGGTTAGGGTTAGGTCTGTGGTTTGAGTTAGGCTTCAGGATAGGTTAGGTTTGAACTTAGTTTGAGGGAGTAAGTTTAGGGCTACTGTTAGTTTTGGGTTCAGTGTTACGGTTGGAGATAGCGTCAGGGTCAGGTTAGGGTTGGGGTTGAGCTTCAGGTGTCCGCCTAGGGTTAGGGTTATGTCTATGGTTTGAGTTAGGCTCCAGGTTAGGTTAGGTTTGAACTTAGTTTGAGGGAGTAAGTTTAGGGCTACTGTTAGTTTTCGGTTCAGTGTTAAGGTTGGAGATAGCGTCAGGGTCTGGTTAGGGTTGTGGTTGAGTTTCAGGTGTCCGCCTAGGGTTAGGGTTAGGTCTATGGTTTGAATTAGGCTTCAAGTTAGGTTAGGTTTGAAGTTAGTTTGAGGGAGTAAGTTTAGGGCTACTGTTAGTTTTCGGGTAACTGTTACTGTTGGAGTTAGCGTCAGGGCCAGGTTAGGGTTGGGGTTGAGCTTAAGGTGTCCGCCTAGGGTTAGGGTTAGGTGTATGGTTTGATTTAGGCTTCAGGTTAGGTTAGGTTTGAAGTTAGTTTGAGGGAGTAAGTTTAGGGCTACTGTTAGTTTTCGGTTAACTGTTACAGTTGGAGTACGAGTCAGGGTCAGGTTAGGGTGGGGGTTAAGCATAAGGTGTCCGCCTAAGGTTAGGGTTAGGTCTATGATTTGATTTAGGCTTCAGGTTAGGTTAGGATTGAACTTAGTTTGAGGGAGTAAGTTTAGGGCTACTGTTAGTTTTCGGTTCAATGTTACGTTTGGAGTTAGCGTGACGGTCCGGTTAGGGTTGGGGTTGAGCTTAAGGTTTCTGCCTAGGGTTAGGGTTAGGTCTGTGGTTTGAGTTAGGCTTCAGGTTAGGTTAGGTTTGAACTTAGTTTGAGGGAGTAAGTTTAGGGCTACTGTTAGTTTTCGGTTAACTGTTACGGTTGGAGTAAGCGTCAGGGTCAGGTTAGGGTTGGGGTCAAGCTTAAGGTGTCCGCCTAGGGTTAGGGTTACGTCTATTGTATGAGTTAGGCTTCAGGTTAGGTTAGGTTTGAACTTAGGTTGAGCGAGTAAGTTTAGGGCTACTGTTAGTTTTCGGTACAGTGTTACGGTTGGAGTTAGCGTGAGGGTCAGGTTAGGGTTGGGGTTGAGCTTAAGGTGTCCTCCTAGGGTTAGGGTTAGGTCTGTGGTTTGAGTGAGGCTTCAGGTTAGGTTAGGTTTGAACTTCGTTTGAGGGAGACAGTTTAGGGCTATTGTTAGTTTTCGGTTCAGTATTATGGTTGGAGTTAGCGTCAGGGTCAGGTTAAGGTTGGGGTTAGCTTGAGGTGTCCTCCTAGGGTTAGGGTTAGGTCTGTGGTTTGAGTTAGGCTTCAGGTTAGGTTAGGTTTGAACTTAGTTTGAGGGAGTAAGTTTAGGGCTACTGTTAGTTTTTGGTTCAGTGTTACGGTTGGAGATAGCGTCAGGGTCAGATTAGGGTTGGGGTTGAGCTTCAGGTGTCCGCCTAGAGTTAGGGTTAGGTCTATAGTTTGAGTTAGGCTTCAGGTTAGGTTAGGTTTGAACTTAGTTTGAGGGAGTAAGTTTAGGGCTACTGTTAGTATTCGGTTCAGTGTTACAGTTGGAGTTATCGTGAGGGTCAGGTTAGGGTTCGGGTTGAGCTTAAGGTGTCCGCCTAGGGTTAGGGTTAGGTTTATGGTTTGATTTAGGCTTCAGGTTAGGTTAGGTTTGAACTTAGTTAGAGGGCGTAAGTTTAGGGCTACTGTTAGTTTTCGGTTAACTTTTATGCTTGGAATAAGCGTCAGGGTCAGGTTAGGTTTGGGGTTGAGCTTAAGGTGTCCGCCTAGGGTTAGGGTTAGGTTTATGGTTTGATTTAGGCTTCAGGTTAGGTTATGTTTGAAGTTAGTTTGAGGGAGTAAGTTTAGGGCTACTGTTAGTTTTTGGTTCAGTGTTACGTTTGGAGTTAGCGTGAGGGTCAGGTTAGGGTTGGGGTTGAGCTTAAGGTGTCCGCCTAGGGTTAGGGTTAGGTCTGTGGTTTGAGATAGGCTTCAGGTTAGGTTAGGTTTGAACTTAGTTTGAGGGAGTAAGTTTAGGGCTACTGTTAGTTTTCGGTTCAGTGTTACGGTTGGAGATAGCGTCAGGGTCTGGTTAGGGATGTGGTTGAGTTTCAGGTGTCCGCCTAGGGTTAGGGTTAGGTCTATGGTTTGAGTTAGGCTTCAAGTTAGGTTAGGTTTGAAGTTAGTTTGAGGGAGTAAGTTTAGGGCTACTGTTAGTTTTCGTTTAACTGTTACGGTTGGAGTAAGCGTCAGGGTCAGGTTAGGGTGGGGATTAAGCATAAGGTGTCCGCCTAGGGTTAGGGTTAGGTCTATGGTTTCATTTAGGCTTTAGGTTAGGTTAGGATTGAACTTAGTTTGAGGGAGTAAGTTTAGGGCCACTGTTAGTTTTCGGTTCAGTGTTATGGTTGGATTTAGCCTCAGGTTCAGGTTAGGGTTGGGGTTAAGCTTAAGGTGTCCGCCTAGGATTAGGGTTAGATCTATTGTTTGAGTTAGGCTTCAGGTTAGGTTAGGTTTGAACTTAGTTTGAGGGAGTAAGTTTAGGGCTACTGTTAGTTTTCGGTTCAGTGTTACGGTTGGAGTTAGCGTGAGGGTCAGGTTAGGGTTGGGGTTGAGCTTAAGGTGTCCTCCTAGGGTTAGGGTTAGGTCTGTGGTTTGAGTTAGTCTCCAGGTTAGGTTAGGTTTGAACTTAGTTTGAGGGAGTAAGTTTAGGGCTACTGTTAGTTTTCGGTTCAGTGTTACGGTTGGAGATAGCGTCAGGGTCTGGTTAGGGTTGTGGGTGAGCTTCAGGTGTCCACCTAGGGTTAGGGTTAGGTCTATGGTTTGAGTTAGGCTTCAAGTTAGGTTAGGTTTGAAGTTAGTTTGAGGGAGTAAGTTTAGGGCTTCTGTTAGTTTTCGGGTAACTGTTACTGATGGAGTTAGCGTGAGGGCCATGTTAAGGTTGCAGTTGAGCTTAAGGTGTCCGCCTAGGGTTAGGGTTAGGTCTATGGTTTCATTTACTCTTCAGGTTCGGTTAGGATTGAACTTAGTTTGAGGGAGTAAGTTTAGGGCTCCTGTTAGTTTTCGGTTCAATGTTACGTTTGGAGTTAGCGTGAGGGTCCGGTTAGGGTTGGGGTTGAGCTTAAGGTGTCCGCCTAGGGTTAGGGTTAGGTCTGTGGTTTGAGTTAGGCTTCAGGTTAGGTTAGGTTTGAACTTAGTTTGAGGGAGTAAGTTTAGGGCTACTGTTAGATTTCGGTTCAGTGTTACGGTTGGAGATAATGTCAGGGTCAGGTTAAGGTTGGGGTTGAGCTTCAGGTGTCCGCCTAGGGTTAGGGTTAGGTCTATGGTTTGAGTTAGGCTTCAGGTTAGGTTAGGTTTGAACTTAGTTTGAGGGATTAAATTTAGGGCTACTGTTAGATTTCGGTTCAGTGTTACGGTTGGAGTTAGCGTGAGGGTCAGGATAGGGTTGGGTTTGAACTTCAGGTGTCCGTCTAGGGTTAGGGTTAGGTGTATGGTTTGATTTAGGCTTCAGGTTAGGTTAGGTTGGAACTTAGTTTGAGGCAGTAATTTTAGGGCTACTGTTAGTTTTCGGGTAACTGTTACGGTTGGAGTAAGCATCAGGGTCAGGTTAGGTTTGGGGTCAAGCTTAAGGTGTCCGCCTAGGGTTAGGGTTAGTTCTATTGTTTGAGTTAGTCTTCAGGTTAGGTTAGGTTTGAACTTAGTTTGAGGGAGTAATTTTAGGGCTACTGTTAGTTTTCGGTTCAGTGTTACAGTTGGAGTTAGCGTGAGGGTCAGGTTAGGGTTGGGGTTGTGCTTAAGGTGTCCTCCTAGGGTTAGGGTTAGGTCTGTGGTTTGAGTTAGGCTTCAGGTTTGGTTAGGTTTGAACTTAGTTTGAGGGATTAAGTTTAGGGCTACTGTTAGTTTTCCGGTAACTGTTACTGTTGGAGTTAGCGTCAGGGCCAGGTTAGGGTTGGGGTTGAGCTTACGGTGTCCGCCTAGGGTTAGGGTTAGGTATATGGTTTCATTTAGGCTTCAGGTTAGGTTAGGTTGGAACTTAGTTTGAGGCAGTAAGTTTAGGGCTACTGTTAGTTTTCGGGTAACTGTTACGGTTGGAGTTAGCGTCAGGGCCAGGTTAGGGTTGGGGTTGAGCTTTAAGTGTCCGCCTAGGGTTAGGGTTAGGTCTGTGGTTTGAGTTAGGCTTCAGGTTAGGTTAGGTTTGAACTTAGTTTGAGGGAGTAAGTTTAGGGCTACTGTTAGTTTTCGGTTCAGTGTTACGGTTGGAGATAGCGTCAGGGTCAGGTTAGGGTTGGGGTTGAGCTTCAGGTGTCCGTCTAGGGTTAGGGTTAGTTCTATGGTGTGAGTTAGGCTCCAGGTTAGGTTAGGTTTGAACTTAGTTTGAGGGAGTAATTTTAGGGCTACTGTTAGTTTTCGGTTCAGTGTTACGGTTGGAGTTAGCGTGAGGGTCAGGTTAGGGTTGGGGTTGAGCTTATGGTGTCCTCCTAGGGTTAGGGTTAGGTCTGTGGTTTTAGTTAGGCTCCAGGTTAGGTTAGGTTTGAACTTAGTTTGAGGGAGTAAGTTTAGGGCTACTGTTAGTTTTTGGTTCAGTGTTACGGTTGGAGATAGCGTCAGGGTCTGGTTAGGGTTGTGGTTGAGTTTCAGGTGTCCGCCTAGGGTTAGGGTTAGGTCTATGGTTTGAGTTAGGCTTCAAGTTAGGTTAGGTTTGAAGTTAGTTTGAGGGAGTAAGTTTAGGGCTACTGTTAGTTTTCTGGTAACTGTTATTGTTGGAGTTAGCGTCAGGTCCAGGTTAGGGTTGGGGTTGAGCTTAAGGTGTCCGCCAAGGGTTAGGGTTAGGTGTATGGTTTGATTTAGGCTTCAGGTTAGGTTAGGTTTGAAGTTAGTTTTAGGGAGTAAGTTTAGGGCTACTGTTAGTTTTCGGTTAACTGTTACAGTTGGAGTACGCGGCAGGGTCAGGTTAGGGTGGGGGTTAAGCATAAGGTGTCCGCCTAGGGTTAGGGTTAGGTCTATGATTTGATTTAGGCTTCAGGTTAGGTTAGGTTTGAACTTAGTTTGAGGGAGTCAGTTTAGGGCTACTGTTAGTTTTCGGTTAACTGTTACGGTTGGAGTAAGCGTCAGGGTCAGGTTAGGTTTGGGGTTGAGCTTAAGGTGTCCGCCTAGGGTTAGGGTTAGGTGTATGGTTTGATTTAGGCTTCAGGTTAGGTTAGGTTTGAACTTAGTTTGAGGGAGTAAGTTTAAGGCTACTGTTAGTTTTTGTTTAACTGTTTCGGTTGGAGTAAGCGTCAGGGTCAGGATAGGGTGGGGGTTAAGCATAAGGTGTCCGCCTAGGGTTAGGGTTAGGTCTATGGTTTCATTTAGGCTTCAGGTTAGGTTAGGATTGAACTTAGTTTGAGGGAGTAAGTTTAGGGCCACTGTTAGTTTTCGGTTCAGTGTTACGGTTGGATTTAGCCTCAGGGTCAGGTTAGGTTTGGGGTTGATCTTAAGGTGTCCTCCTAGGGTTAGGGTTAGGTCTGTGGTTTGAGTTAGGCTTCAGGTTAGGTTAGGTTTGAACTTAGTTTGAGGGAGTAAGTTTAGGGCTACTGTTAGTTTTCGGTTCAGTGTTACGGTTGGAGATAGCGTCAGGGTCAGGTTAGGGTTGGGGTTGAGCTTCAGGTGTCCGCCTAGAGTTAGGGTTAGGTTTATGGTTTGATTTAGGCTTCAGGTTAGGTTAGGTTTGAACTTAGATTGAGGGAGTAAGTTTAGGGCTACTGTTGGTTTTCGGGTAACTGTTACGGTTGGAGTTAGCGTTAGGGCCAGGTTATGTTTGGGGTTGAGCTTAAGGTGTCCGCCTAGAGTTACGGTTAGGTGTATGGTTTTATTTAGGCTTCAGGTTAGGTTATGTTTGAACTTAGTTTGAGGGCGTAAGTTTAGGGCTTGTGTTAGTTTTCGGTTAACTGTTATGGTTCGAGTAAGCGTCAGGGTCAGGTTAGGTTTAGGGTTGAGCTTAAGGTGTCCGCCTAGGGTTTGGGTTAGGTGTATGGTTTGATTTTGGCTTCAGGTTAGGTTAGGTTTGAACTTTGTTTGAGGGAGTCAGTTTAGGGCTACTGTTAGTTTTCGGTTAACTGTTACAGTTGGAGTAAAAGTCAAGGTCAGGGTAGGGTGGGGTTCAAGCATGAGGTGTCCGCCCAGGGTTAGGGTTAGGTCTATGATTTGATTTAGGCTTCAGGTTAGGTTAGGTTTGAACTTAGTTTGAGGGAGTCAGTTTAGGTCTACTGTTAGTTTTCGGTTCAGTGTTACGGTTGGATTTAGCCTCAGGGTCAGGTTAGGGTTGGGGTTAAGCTTAAGGTGTCCGCCTAGGGTTAGGGTTAGGTCTATTGTTTGAGTTAGGCTTCAGGTTAGGTTAGGATTGAACTTAGTTTGAGGGAGTAAGTTTAGGGCTACTGTTAGTTTTCGGTTCAATGTTACGTTTGGAGTTAGCGTGACGGTCCGGTTAGGGTTGGGATTGAGCTTAAGGTGTCTGCCTAGGGTTAGGGTTAGGTCTGTGGTTTGAGTTAGGCTTCAGGTTAGGTTAGGTTTGAACTTAGTTTGAGGGAGTAAGTTTAGGGCTACTGTTAGTTTTCGGTTAACTGTTACGGTTGGATTAAGCGTCAGGGTCACGTTAGGGTTGGGGTCAAGCTTAAGGTGTCCGCCTAGGGTTAGGGTTAGGTCTATTGTTTGAGTTAGGCTTCAGGTTAGGTTAGGTTTGAACTTAGTTTGAGGGAGTAAGTTTAGGGCTACTGTAAGTTTTCGGTTCAGTGTTACGGTTGGAGTTAGCGTCAGGGCCAGGTTAGGGTTGGGGTTGAGCTTAAGGTGTCCGCCTAGGGTTAGGGTTAGGTTTATGGTTTGATTTAGGCTTCAAGTTAGGTTAGGTTTGAAGTTAGTTTGAGGGAGTAAGTTTAGGGCTATTGTTAGTTTTCGGTTAACTGTTACAGTTGGAGTAAGCGTCAGGGTCAGGTTAGGGTGGGGGTTAAGCATAAGGTGTCCGCCTAGGGTTAGGGTTAGGTCTATGGTTTCATTTAGGCTTCAGGTTAGGTTAGGATTGAACTTAGTTTGAGGGAGTAAGTTTAGGGCTACTGTTAGTTTTCAGTTCAATGTTACGTTTGGAGTTAGCGTGACGGTCCGGTTAGGGTTGGGGTTGAGCTTAAGGTGTCTGCCTAGGGTTAGGGTTAGGTCTGTGGTTTCAGTTAGGCTTCAGGTTAGGTTAGGTTTGAACTTAGTTTGAGGGAGTAAGTTTAGGGCTACTGTTAGTTTTCAGTTAACTGTTACGGGTGGAGTAAGCGTCAGGGTCAGGTTAGGGTTGGGGTTGAGCTTCAGGTGTCCGCCTAGGGTTAGGGTTAGGTCTATGGTTTGAGTTAGGCTTCAGGTTAGGTTAGGTTTGAACTTAGTTTGAGGGATTAAGTTTAGGGCTACTGTTAGTTTTCGGTTCAGTGTTACGGTTGGAGTTAGCGTGAGGGTCAGGTTAGGGTTGGGTTTGAACTTCAGGTGTCCGCCTAGGGTTAGGGTTAGGTGTATGGTTTCATTTAGGCTTCAGGTTAGGTTAGGTTGGAACTTAGTTTGAGGCAGTAAGTTTAGGGCTACTGTTAGTTTTCGGGTAACTGTTACGGTTGGAGTTATCGTCAGGGCCAGGTTAGGGAGGGGGTTGAGCTTAAGGTGTCCGCCTAGGGTTAGGGTTAGGTCTGTGGTTTGAGTTAGGCTTCAGGTTATGTTAGGTTTGAACTTAGTTTGAGGGAGTAAGTTTAGGGCTACTGTTAGTTTTTGGTTCAGTGTTACGGTTGGAGATAGCGTCAGGGTCTGGTTAGGGTTGTGGTTGAGTTTCCGTCAGGGTCTGGTTAGGGTTGTGGTTGAGTTTCAGGTGTCCGCCTAGGGTTAGGATTAGGTCTATGGTTTGAGTTAGGCTTCAAGTTAGGTTAGGTTTGAAGTTAGTTTGAGGGAGTAAGTTTAGGGCTACTGTTAGTTTTCGGGTAACTGTTATTGTTGGAGTTAGCGTCAGGGCCAGGTTAGGGTTGGGGTTGAGCTTAAGGTGTCCGCCTAGGGTTAGGGTTAGGTGTATGGTTTGATTTAGGCTTCAGGTTAGGTTAGATTTGAAGTTAGTTGGAGGGAGTAAGTTTAGGGCTACTGTTATTTTTCGGTTAACTGTTACAGTTGGAGTACGCGGCAGGGTCAGGTTAGGGTGGGGGTTAAGCATAAGGTGTCCGCCTAGGGTTAGGGTTAGGTCTATGATTTGATTTAGGCTTCAGGTTAGGTTAGGTTTGAACTTAGTTTGAGGGAGTCAGTTTAGGGCTACTCTTAGTTTTCGGTTAACTGTTACGGTTGGAGTAAGCGTCAGGGTCAGGTTAGGTTTGGGGTTGAGCTTAAGGTGTCCGCCTAGGGTTAGGGTTAGGTGTATGGTTTGATTTAGGCTTCAGGTTAGGTTAGGTTTGAACTTAGTTTGAGGGAGTAAGTTTACGGCTACTGTTAGTTTTCGTTTAACTGTTACGGTTGGAGTAAGCGTCAGGGTCAGGTTAGGGTGGGGGTTAAGCATAAGGTGTCCGCCTAGGGTTAGGGTTAGGTCTATGGTTTCATTTAGGCTTCAGGTTAGGTTAGGATTCAACTTAGTTTGAGGGAGTAAGTTTAGGGCCACTGTTAGTTTTCGGTTCAGTGTTGCGGTTGGATTTAGCCTCAGGGTCAGGTTAGGGTTGGGGTCAAAGTTAAGGTGTCCGCCTAGGGTTAGGGTTAGGTCTATGGTTTCATTTAGACTTCAGGTTAGGCTAGGATTGAAATTAGTTTGAGGGAGTTAGTTTAGGAATACTCTTAGTTTTCGGTTCAGTGATATGGTTGGAGTTAGCCTGGAGGTCAGGTTAGGGTTGGGGTTGAGCTTAAGGTGTCCGCCTACGGTTAGGGTTAGGTGTATGGTTTAATTTAGGTTTCAGGTTAGGTTAGGTTTGAAGTTAGTTTGAGGGAGTAAGTTTAGGGCTACTGTTAATTTTCGGTTCAGTGTTATGGTTGGAGTTAGCGTGAGGGTCAGGTTAGGGTTGGGGATAAGCTTAAGGTGTCCGCCTAGGGTTAGGGTTAGGTCTGTGGTTTGAGTTAGGCTTCAGGTTAGGTTAGGTTTGAACTTAGTTTGAGGGAGTAAGTTTAGGGCTACTGTTAAATTTCGGTTCAGTGTTACGGTTGGAGATAGCGTCAGGGTCAAGTTAGGGTTGGGGTTGAGCTTCAGGTGTCCGCCTAGGGTTAGGGTTAGGTCTATGGTTTGAGTTAGGCTCCAGGTTAGGTTAGGTTTGAACTTAGTTTGAGGGAGTAAGTTTAGGGCTACTGTTAGTTTTCGGTTCAGTGTTACGGTTGGAGTTAGCGTGAGGGTCAGGTTAGGGTTGGGGTTGTGCTTAAGGTGTCCTCCTAGGGTTAGGGTTAGGTCTGTGGTTTGAGTTAGGCTTCAGGTTAGGTTAGGTTTGAACTTAGTTTGAGGGAGTAAGTTTAGGGCTACTGTTAGTTTTCGGTTAACTGTTACGGTTGGATTAAGCGTCAGGGTCACGTTAGGGTTGGGGTCAAGCTTAAGGTGTCCGCCTAGGGTTAGGGTTAGGTCTATTGTTTGAGTTAGGCTTCAGGTTAGGTTAGGTTTGAACTTAGTTTGAGGGAGTAAGTTTAGGGCTACTGTTAGTTTTCGGTTCAGTGTTACGGTTGGAGATAGCGTCAGGGTCAGGTTAGGGTTGGGGTTGAGCTTCAGGTGTCCGCCTAGGGTTAGGGTTAGGCCTATGATTTGAGTTAGGCTTCAGGTTAGGTTATGTTTGAACTTAGTTTGAGGGATTAAGTTTAGGGCTACTGTTAGTTTTCTGTTCAGTGTTACGGTTGGAGTTAGCGTGAGGGTCAGGTTAGGGTTGGGTTTGAACTTCAGGTGTCCGCCTAGGGTTAGGGTTAGGTGTATGGTTTCATTTAGGCTTCAGGTTAGGTTAGGTTTGAACTTAGTTTGAGGGAGTAAGTTTAGGGCTACTGTTAGTTTTCGGGTAACTGTTACTGTTGGAGTTAGCGTCAGGGCCAGGTTAGGGTTAGGGTTGAGCTTACGGTGTCCGCCTAGGGTTAGGGTTAGGTGTATGGTTTGATTTAGTCTTCAGGTTAGGTTAGGTTTGAAGTTAGTTTGAGGGAGTAAGTTTAGGGCTATTGTTAGTTTTCGGTTCAGTGTTACGGTTGGAGATAGCATCAGGGTTAGGTTAGGGTTGGGGTTGAGCTTCAGGTGTCCGCCTTGGATTAGGGTTAGGTCTATGGTTTGACTTAGGCTTCAGGTTAGGTTAGGTTTGAACTTAGTTTGAGGGAGTAAGTTTAGGGCTACTGTAAGTTTTCGGTTCAGTGTTACGGTTGGAGTTAGCGTCAGGGCCAGGTTAGGGTTGGGGTTGAGCTTAAGGTGTCCGCCTAGGGTTAGGGTTAGGTGTATGGTTTGATTTAGGCTTCAAGTTAGGTTAGGTTTGAAGTTAGTTTGAGGGAGTAAGTTTAGGGCTATTGTTAGTTTTCGGTTAACTGTTACAGTTGGAGTAAGCGTCAGGGTCAGGTTAGGGTGGGGGTTAAGCATAAGGTGTCCGCCTAGGGTTAGGGTTAGGTCTATGGTTTCATTTAGGCTTCAGGTTAGGTTAGGATTGAACTTAGTTTGAGGGAGTAAGTTTAGGGCTACTGTTAGTTTTCAGTTCAATGTTACGTTTGGAGTTAGCGTGACGGTCCGGTTAGGGTTGGGGTTGAGCTTAAGGTGTCTGCCTAGGGTTAGGGTTAGGTCTGTGGTTTCAGTTAGGCTTCAGGTTAGGTTAGGTTTGAACTTAGTTTGAGGGAGTAAGTTTAGGGCTACTGTTAGTTTTCAGTTAACTGTTACGGGTGGAGTAAGCGTCAGGGTCAGGTTAGGGTTGGGGTTGAGCTTCAGGTGTCCGCCTAGGGTTAGGGTTAGGTCTATGGTTTGAGTTAGGCTTCAGGTTAGGTTAGGTTTGAACTTAGTTTGAGGGATTAAGTTTAGGGCTACTGTTAGTTTTCGGTTCAGTGTTACGGTTGGAGTTAGCGTGAGGGTCAGGTTAGGGTTGGGTTTGAACTTCAGGTGTCCGCCTAGGGTTAGGGTTAGGTGTATGGTTTCATTTAGGCTTCAGGTTAGGTTAGGTTGGAACTTAGTTTGAGGCAGTAAGTTTAGGGCTACTGTTAGTTTTCGGGTAACTGTTACGGTTGGAGTTATCGTCAGGGCCAGGTTAGGGAGGGGGTTGAGCTTAAGGTGTCCGCCTAGGGTTAGGGTTAGGTCTGTGGTTTGAGTTAGGCTTCAGGTTATGTTAGGTTTGAACTTAGTTTGAGGGAGTAAGTTTAGGGCTACTGTTAGTTTTCGGTTCAGTGTTACGGTTGGAGATAGCGTCAGGGTCTGGTTAGGGTTGTGGTTGAGTTTCCGTCAGGGTCTGGTTAGGGTTGTGGTTGAGTTTCAGGTGTCCGCCTAGGGTTAGGATTAGGTCTATGGTTTGAGTTAGGCTTCAAGTTAGGTTAGGTTTGAAGTTAGTTTGAGGGAGTAAGTTTAGGGCTACTGTTAGTTTTCGGGTAACTGTTATTGTTGGAGTTAGCGTCAGGGCCAGGTTAGGGTTGGGGTTGAGCTTAAGGTGTCCGCCTAGGGTTAGGGTTAGGTGTATGGTTTGATTTAGGCTTCAGGTTAGGTTAGATTTGAAGTTAGTTGGAGGGAGTAAGTTTAGGGCTACTGTTATTTTTCGGTTAACTGTTACAGTTGGAGTACGCGGCAGGGTCAGGTTAGGGTGGGGGTTAAGCATAAGGTGTCCGCCTAGGGTTAGGGTTAGGTCTATGATTTGATTTAGGCTTCAGGTTAGGTTAGGTTTGAACTTAGTTTGAGGGAGTCAGTTTAGGGCTACTCTTAATTTTCGGTTAACTGTTACGGTTGGAGTAAGCGTCAGGGTCAGGTTAGGTTTGGGGTTGAGCTTAAGGTGTCCGCCTAGGGTTAGGGTTAGGTGTATGGTTTGATTTAGGCTTCAGGTTAGGTTAGGTTTGAACTTAGTTTGAGGGAGTAAGTTTACGGCTACTGTTAGTTTTCGTTTAACTGTTACGGTTGGAGTAAGCGTCAGGGTCAGGTTAGGGTGGGGGTTAAGCATAAGGTGTCCGCCTAGGGTTAGGGTTAGGTCTATGGTTTCATTTAGGCTTCAGGTTAGGTTAGGATTCAACCTAGTTTGAGGGAGTAAGTTTAGGGCCACTGTTAGTTTTCGGTTCAGTGTTGCGGTTGGATTTAGCCTCAGGGTCAGGTTAGGGTTGGGGTCAAGGTTAAGGTGTCCGCCTAGGGTTAGGGTTAGGTCTATGGTTTCATTTAGACTTCAGGTTAGGTTAGGATTGAAATTAGTTTGAGGGAGTTAGTTTAGGAATACTCTTAGTTTTCGGTTCAGTGATATGGTTGGAGTTAGCCTGGAGGTCAGGTTAGGGTTGGGGTTGAGCTTAAGGTGTCCGCCTACGGTTAGGGTTAGGTGTATGGTTTAATTTAGGTTTCAGGTTAGGTTAGGTTTGAAGTTAGTTTGAGGGAGTAAGTTTAGGGCTACTGTTAATTTTCGGTTCAGTGTTATGGTTGGAGTTAGCGTGAGGGTCAGGTTAGGGTTGGGGATAAGCTTAAGGTGTCCGCCTAGGGTTAGGGTTAGGTCTGTGGTTTGAGTTAGGCTTCAGGTTAGGTTAGGTTTGAACTTAGTTTGAGGGAGTAAGTTTAGGGCTACTGTTAAATTTCGGTTCAGTGTTACGGTTGGAGATAGCGTCAGGGTCAAGTTAGGGTTGGGGTTGAGCTTCAGGTGTCCGCCTAGGGTTAGGGTTAGGTCTATGGTTTGAGTTAGGCTCCAGGTTAGGTTAGGTTTGAACTTAGTTTGAGGGAGTAAGTTTAGGGCTACTGTTAGTTTTCGGTTCAGTGTTACGGTTGGAGTTAGCGTGAGGGTCAGGTTAGGGTTGGGGTTGTGCTTAAGGTGTCCTCCTAGGGTTAGGGTTAGGTCTGTGGTTTGAGTTAGGCTCCAGGTTAGGTTAGGTTTGAACTTAGTTTGAGGGAGTAAGTTTAGGGCTACTGTTAGTTTTCGGTTCAGAGTTACGGTTGGAGATAGCGTCAGGGTCTGGTTAGGGTTGTGGTTGAGTTTCAGGTGTCCTCCTAGGGTTAGGGTTAGGTCTATGGTTTGAGTTAGGCTTCAAGTTACGTTAGGTTTGAAGTTAGTTTGAGGGAGTAAGTTTAGGGCTACTGTTAGTTTTCGGGTAACTGTTATTGTTGGAGTTAGCGTCAGGGCCAGGTTAGGGTTGGGGTTGAGCTTAAAGTGTCCGCCTAGGGTTAGGGTTAGGTGTATGGTTTGATTTAGGCTTCAGGTTAGGTTAGGTTTGAAGTTAGTTTGAGGGAGTAAGTTTAGGGCTACTGTTAGTTTTCGGTTAACTGTTACAGTTGGAGTACGCGGCAGGGTCAGGGTAGGGTGGGGGTTAAGCATAAGGTGTCCGCCTAGGGTTAGGGTTAGGTCTATGATTTGATTTAGGCTTCAGGTTAGGTTACGTTTGAACTTAGTTTGAGGGAGTCAGTTTAGGGCTACTCTTAGTTTTCGGTTAACTGTTACGGTTGGAGTAAGCGTCAGGGTCAGGTTAGGTTTGGGGTTGAGCTTAAGGTGTCCGCCTAGGGTTAGGGTTAGGTGTATGGTTTGATTTAGGCTTCAGGTTAGGTTAGGTTTGAACTTATTTGAGGGAGTAAGTTTAGGGCTACTGTTAGTTTTCGTTTAACTGTTACGGTTGGAGTACGCGTCAGGGTCAGGTTAGGGTGGGGGTTAAGCATAAGGGTCCGCCTAGGGTTAGGGTTAGGTCTATGGTTTCATTTAGGCTTCAGGTGAGGTTAGGTTTGAACTTAGTTTGAGGTAGTAAATTTAGGGCCACTGTTAGTTTTCGGTTCAGTGTTACGGTTGGATTTAGCCTCAGGGTCAGGTTAGGGTTGGGGTTAAGCTTAAGTTGTCCGCCTAGGGTTAGTGTTAAGTCTATTGTTTGAGTTAGGCTTCAGGTTAGGTTAGGTTTGAACTTAGTTTGAGGGAGACAGTTTAGGGCTACTGTTAGTTTGCGTTTAACTCTTACGGTTGGAGTAAGCGTCAGGGTCACGTTAGGGTGGGGGTTAAGCATAAGGTGTCCGCCTAGGGTTAGGGTTAGGTCTATGGTTTCATTTAGGCTTCAGGTTAGGTTAGGATTGAACTTAGTTTGAGGGAGTAAGTTTAGGGCTACTGTTAGTTTTCGGTTCAATGTTACGTTTGGAGTTAGCGTGACGGTCCGATTAGGGTTGGGGTTGAGCTTAAGGTGTCTGCCTAGGGTTAGGGTTAGGTCTGTGGTTTGAGTTAGGCTTCAGGTTAGGTTAGGTTTGAACTTAGTTTGAGGGAGTAAGTTTAGGGCTACTGTTAGTTTTCGTTTAACTGTTACAGTTGGAGTAAGCGTCAGGGTCAGGTTATGGTGGGGGTTAACCATAAGGTGTCCGCCTAGGGTTAAGGTTAGGTCTATGGTTTCATTTAGGCTTCAGGTTAGGTTAGGTTTGAACTTAGTTTGAGGGAGTAAGTTTAGGGCTACTGTTAGTTTTCGGTTCAGTGTTACGGTTGGAGATAGTGTCAGGGTCTGGTTAGGGTTGTGGTTGAGTTTCAGGTGTCTGCCTAGGGTTAGGGTTAGGTCTATGGTTTGAATTAGGCTTCAAGTTAGGTTAGGTTTGAAGTTAGTTTGAGGGAGTAAGTTTAGGGCTACTGTTAGTTTTCGGGTAACTGTTACTGTTGAGTTAGCGTCAGGGCCAGGTTAGGGTTGGGGTTGAGCTTAAGGTGTCCGCCTAGGGTTAGGGTTAGGTGTATGGTTTGATTTAGGCTTCAGGTTAGGTTAGGTTTGAACTTAGTTTGAGGGAGTAAGTTTAGGGCTACTGTTAGTTTTCGTTTAACTGTTACGGTTGGAGTAAGCGTCAGGGTCAGGATATGGTGTGGGTTAACCATAAGGTGTCCGCCTAGGGTTAGGGTTAGGTCTATGGTTTCATTTAGGCTTCAGGTTATGTTAGGATTGAACTTAGTTTGAGGGAGTTAGTTTAGGACTACTCTTAGTTTTCGGTTCAGTGATATGGTTGGAGTTAGCCTGGAGGTCAGGTTAGGGTTGGGGTTGAGCTTAAGGTGTCCGCCTACGGTTAGGGTTGGGTGTAAGGTTTAATTTAGGCTTCAGGTTAGGTTAGGTTTGAAGTTAGTTTGACGGAGTAAGTTTAGGGCTACTGTTAGTTTTCGGTTCAGTGTTATGGTTGGAGTTAGCGTGAGGGTCAGGTTAGGGTTGGGGATAAGCTTAAGGTGTCCGCCTAGGGTTAGGGTTAGGTCTATGGTTTGAGTTAGTCTTCAGGTTAGGTTAGGTTTGAACTTAGTTTGAGGGAATAAGTTTAGGGCTACTGTTAGTTTTCGGTTCAGGTTTACGGTTGGAGATAGCGTCAGGGTCAGGTTAGGTTTGGGGTTGAGCTTAAGGTGTCTGCCTAGGCTTAGGCTTAGGTCTATGGTTTGAGTTAGGCTTCAGGTTAGATTAGGTTTGAAGTTAGTTTGAGGGTGTAAGTTCAGGGCTACTGTTAGTTTTCGGTTAACTGTTACTGTTGGAGTAAGCGTCAGCGTCAGGTTAGGGTGGGGTTAAGCATAAGTTGTCCGCCTAGGGTTAGGGTTAGGTCTATGATTTGATTTAGGCTTCAGGTTAGGTTAGGTTTGAACTTAGTTTGAGGGAGTCAGTTTAGGGCTACTGTTAGTTTTCGGTTCAGTGTTACGGTTGGAGATAGCGTCAGGGTCTGGTTAGGGTTGTGGTTGAGTTTCAGGTGTCCGCATACGGTTAGGGTTAGGTCTATGGTTTGAGTTAGGCTTCAGGTTAGGTTAGGATTGAACTTAGTTTGAGGGAGTAAGTTTAGGGCCATTGTTAGTTTTCGGTTCAGTGTTACGGTTGGATTTAGAATCAGGGACAGGTTAGTGTTGGGGTTAAGCTTAAGGTGTCCGCCTAGGGTTAGGGTTATGTGTATGGTTTGATTTAGGCTTCAGGTTAGGTTAGGTTTTAACTTAGTTTGAGGGAGTAAGTTTAGGGCTACTGTTAGTTTTCGGTTCAATGTTACGTTTGGAGTTAGCGTGACGGTCCGGTTAGGGTTGGGGTTGAGCTTAAGGTGTTCGCCTAGGGTTAGGGTTATGTCTGTGGTTTGAGTTAGGCTTCAGGTTAGGTTAGGTTTGAACTTAGTTTGAGGGAGTAAGTTTAGGGCTACTGTTAGTTTTCGGTTAACTGTTACGGTTGGAGTAAGCGTCAGGGTCAGGTTAGGGCGGGGGTTAAGCATAAGGTGTCCGCCTAGGGTTAGGGTTAGGTCTATGGTTTCATTTAGGCTTCAGGTTAGGTTAGGATTGAACTTAGTTTGAGGGAGTAAGTTTAGGGCTACTGTTAGTTTTCGGTTCAATGTTACGTTTGGAGTTAGCGTGACGGTCCTGTTAGGTTTGGGGTTGAGCTTAAGGTGTTCGCCTAGGGTTAGGGTTAGGTCTGTGGTTTCATTTAGGCTTCAGGTTAGGTTAGGTTTGAACTTAGATTGAGGGAGTAAGTTTAGGGCTACTGTTAGTTTTCGGTTAACTGTTACGGTTGGAGTAAGCGTCAGGGTCAGGTTAGGGTTGGGGTCAAGCTTAAGGTGTCCACCTAGGGTTAGGGTTAGGTCTATTGTTTGAGTTAGTCTTCAGGTTAGGTTGGGTTTGAACTTAGTTTGAGGGAGTAAGTTTAGGGCTACTGTTAGTTTTCGGTTCAGTGTTACGGTTGGATTTAGCGTGAGGGTCAGGTTAGGGTTGGGGTTGTGCTTAAGGTGTCTTCCTAGGGTTAGGGTTAGGTCTGTGGTTTGAGTTGGGCTTCAGGTTAGGTTATGTTTGAACTTAGTTTGAGGGATTAAATTTAGGGCTACTGTTAGTTTTCTGTTCAGTGTTACGGTTGGAGTTAGCGTGAGGGTCAGGTTAGGGTTGGGTTTGAACTTCAGGTGTCCGCCTAGGGTTAGGGTTAGGTGTATGGTTGCATTTAGGCTTCAGGTTAGGTTAGGTTGGAACTTAGTTTGAGGCAGTAAGTTTAGGGCTACTGTTAGTTTTCGGGTAACTGTTACTGTTGGAGTTAGCATCAGGGCCAGGTTAGGGTTGGGGTTGAGCTTAAGATGTCCGCCTAGGGTTAGGGTTAGGTGTATGGTTTGATTTAGTCTTCAGGTTAGGTTAGGTTTGAAGTTAGTTTGAGGGAGTAAGTTTAGGGCTATTGTTCGTTTTCGGTTCAGTGTTACGGTTGGAGATAGCGTCAGGGTTAGGTTAGGGTTGGGGTTAAGCTTCAGGTGTCCGCCTTGGATTAGGGTTAGGTCTATGGTTTGAGTTAGGCTTCAGGTTAGGTTAGGTTTGAACTTAGTTTGAGAGAGTAAGTGTAGGGCTACTGTTAGTTTTCGGTTCAGTGTTACGGTTGGAGTTAGCGTCAGGGCCAGGTTAGGGTTGGGGTTGAGCTTAAGGTGTCCGCCTAGGGTTAGGGTTAGGTGTATGGTTTGATTTAGGCTTCAAGTTAGGTTAGGTTTTAAGTTAGTTTGAGGGAGTAAGTTTAGGGCTATTGTTAGTTTTCGGTTAACTGTTACAGTTGGAGTAAGCGTCAGGGTCAGGTTAGGGTGGGGGTTAAGCATAAGGTGTCCGCCTAGGGTTAGGGTTAGGTCTATGGTTTCATTTAGGCTTCAGGTTAGGTTAGGATTGAACTTAGTTTGAGGGAGTAAGTTTAGGGCTACTGTTAGTTTTCAGTTCAATGTTACGTTTGGAGTTAGCGTGACGGTCCGGTTAGGGTTGGGGTTGAGCGTAAGGTGTGTGCCTAGGGTTAGGGTTAGGTCTGTGGTTTCAGTTAGGCTTCAGGTTAGGTTAGGTTTGAACTTAGTTAGAGGGAGTAAGTTTAGGGCTACTGTTTGTTTTCAGTTAACTGTTACGGGTGGAGTAAGCGTCAGGGTCAGGTGAGGGTTGGGGTTGAGCTTCAGGTGTCCGCCTAGGGTTAGGGTTAGGTCTATGGTTTGAGTTAGGCTTCAGGTTAGGTTAGGTTTGAACTTAGTTTGAGGGATTAATTTAGGGCTACTGTTAGTTTTCGGTTCAGTGTTACGGTTGGAGTTAGCGTGAGGGTCAGGTTAGGGTTGGGTTTGAACTTCAGGTGTCCGCCTAGGGTTAGGGTTAGGTGTATGGTTTCATTTAGGCTTCAGGTTAGGTTAGGTTGGAACTTAGTTTGAGGCAGTAAGTTTAGGGCTACTGTTAGTTTTCGGGTAACTGTTACGGTTGGAGTTAGCGTCAGGGCCAGGTTAGGGTGGGGGTTGAGCTTAAGGTGTCCTCCTAGGGTTAGGGTTAGGTCTGTGGTTTGAGTTAGGCTCCAGGTTAGGTTAGGTTTGAACTTAGTTTGAGGGAGTAAGTTTAGGGCTACTGTTAGTTTTCGGGTAACTGTTATTGTTGGAGTTAGCGTCAGGGCCAGGTTAGGGTTGGGGTTGTGCATAAGGTGTCCGCCTAGGGTTAGGGTTAGGTGTATGGTTTGATTTAGGCTTCAGGTTAGGTTAGATTTGAAGTTAGTTGGAGGGAGTAAGTTTAGGGCTACTGTTAGTTATCGGTTAACTGTTACAGTTGGAGTACGCGGCAGGGTCAGGTTAGGGTGGGTGTTAAGCATAACGTGTCCGCCTAGGGTTAGGGTTAGGTCTATGATTTGATTTAGGCTTCAGGTTAGGTTAGGTTTGAACTTAGTTTGAGGGAGTCAGTTTAGGGCTACTCTTAGTTTTCGGTTAACTGTTACGGTTGGAGTAAGCGTCAGGATCAGGTTAGGTTTGGGGTTGAGCTTAAGGTGTCCGCCTAGGGTTAGGGTTAGGTATATGGTTTGATTTAGGCTTCAGGTTAGGTTAGGTTTGAACTTAGTTTGAGGGAGTAAATTTACGGCTACTGTTAGTTTTCGTTTAACTGTTACGGTTGGAGTAAGCGTCAGGGTCAGGTTATGGTGGGGGTTAAGCATAAGGTGTCCGCCTAGGGTTAGCGTTAGGTCTATGGTTTCATTTAGGCTTCAGGTTAGGTTAGGATTGAACTTAGTTTGAGGGAGTAAGTTTAGGGCCACTGTTAGTTTTCGGTTCAGTGTTACGGTTGGATTTAGCCTCAGGGTCAGGTTAGGGTTGGGGTCAAGGTTAAGGTGTCCGCCTAGGGTTAGGGTTAGGTCTATGGTTTCATTTAGACTTCAGGTTAGGTTAGGATTGAACTTAGATTGAGGGAGTTAGTTTAGGACTACTCTTAGTTTTCGGTTCAGTGATATGGTTGGAGTTAGCCTGGAGGTCAGGTTAGGGTTGGGGTTGAGCTTAAGGTGTCCGCCTACGGTTAGGGTTAGGTGTATGGTTTAATTTAGGCTTCAGGTTAGGTTAGGTTTGAAGTTAGTTTGAGGGAGTAAGTTTAGGGCTACTGTTAATTTTCGGTTAACTGTTACTGTTGGAGTAAGCGTCAGGGTCAGGTTAGGGTGGGGTTAAGCATAAGTTGTCCGCCTAGGGTTAGGGTTAGGTCTATGATTTGATTTAGGCTTCAGGTTAGGTTAGGTTAGAACTTAGTTTAAGGGAGTCAGTTTAGGGCTACTGTTAGTTTTCGGTTCAGTATTACGGTTGGAGATAGCGTCAGGGTCTGGTTAGGGTTGTGGTTGAGTTTCAGGTGTCCGCCTAGGGTTAGGGTTAGGTCTATGGTTTGAGTTAGGCTTCAAATTAGGTTAGGTTTGAAGTTAGTTTGAGGGAGTAAGTTTAGGGCTACTGTTAGTTTTCGGTTAACTGTTACTGTTGGAGTAAGCGTCAGGGTCAGGTTAGGTTTGGGGTTGAGCTTAAGGTGTCCGCCTAGGGTTAGGGTTAGGTCTATGGTTTCATTTAGGCTTCAGGTTAGGTTAGGATTGAACTTAGTTTGAGGGAGTAAGTTTAGGGCCACTGTTAGTTTTCGGTTCAGTGTTACGGTTGGATTTAGCCTCAGGGACAGGTTAGGGTTGGGGTTAAGCTTAAGGTGTCCGCCTAGGGTTAGGGTTAAGTCTATTCTTTGAGTTAGGCTTCAGGTTAGGTTAGGTTTGAAATTAGTTTGAGGGAGACAGTTTAGGGCTACTGTTAGTTTTCATTTAACTGTTACAGTTGGAGTAAGCGTCAGGGTCAGGTTAGGGTGGGGGTTAAGCATAAGGTGTCCGCCTAGGGTTAGGGTTAGTTCTATGGTTTCATTTAGGCTTCAGGTTAGGTTAGGATTGAACTTAGTTTGAGGGAGTAAGTTTAGGGCTACTGTTAGTTTTCGGTTCAATGTTACATTTGGAGATAGCGTGACGGTCCGGTTAGGGTTGGGGTTGAGCTTAAGGTATCTGCCTAGGGTTAGGGTTAGGTCTGTGGTTTGAGTTAGGCTTCAGGTTAGGTTAGGTTTGAATTTAGTTTGAGGGAGTAAGTTTAGGGCTACTGTTAGTTTTCGGTTCAGTGTTACGGTTGGAGAAACATCAGGGTCAGGTTAGGTTTGTGATTGAGCTTCAGGTGTCCGCCTAGGTTTAGGGTTAGGTCTATGGTTTGAGTTAGGGTCCAGGTTAGGGTAGGTTTGAACTTAGTTTGAGGGAGTAAGTTTAGGGCTACTGTTAGTTTTCGGATCAGTGTTACGGTTGGAGATAGCGTCAGGGTCTGGTTAGGGTTGTGGTTGAGTTTCAGGTGTCCGCCTAGGGTTAGGGTTAGGTCTATGGTTTGAGTTAGGCTTCAAGTTAGGTTAGGTTTGAAGTTAGTTTGAGGGAGTAAGTTTAGGGCTACTGTTAGTTTTCGGGTAACTGTTACTGTTGGAGTTAGCTTCAGGGCCAGGTTAGGGTTGGGGTTGAGCTTAAGGTGTCCGCCTTGTGTTAGGGTTTGGTCTATTGTTTGAGTTAGACTTCAGGTTAGGTTAGGTTTGAACTTAGTTTGTGGGAGACAGTTTAGGGCTACTGTTAGTTTTCGTTTTACTGTTACGGTTGGAGTAAGCGTCAGGGTCAAGTTAGGGTGGGGGTTAAGCATAAGGTGTCCGCCTAGGGTTGGGGTTAGGTCTATGGTTTCATTTAGGCTTCAGGTTAGGTTAGGATTGAACTTAGTTTGAGGGAGTAAGTTTAGGGCTACTGTTAGTTTTTGGTTCAATGTTACGTTTGGAGTTAGCGTGAGGGTCCGGTTAGGGTTGGGGTTGAGCTTAAGGTGTCCGCCTAGGGTTAGGGTTAGGTCTGTGGTTTGAGTTAGGCTTCAGGTTAGGTTAGGTTTGAAC
The DNA here is from genome assembly GCA_026018925.1 of Tupaia tana. NCBI lineage: Eukaryota > Metazoa > Chordata > Mammalia > Scandentia > Tupaiidae > Tupaia > Tupaia tana. The sequence goes on along the minus strand of JAKSZU010000008.1, from coordinate 95,456,465 downwards.
TTAGTTTGAGGGAGTAAGTTTAGGGCTACTGTTAGTTTTCGGTTCAGTGTTACGGTTGGAGTTAGCGTGAGGGTCAGGTTAGGGTTGTGGTTGAGTTTCAGGTGTCCGCCTAGGGTTAGGGTTAGGTCTATGGTTTGAGTAAGGCTTCAAGTTACGTTAGGTTTGAAGTTAGTTTGAGGGAGTAAGTTTAGGGCTACTGTTAGTTTTCGGTTAACTGTTACAGTTGGAGTAAGCGTCAGGGTCAGGTTAGGGTGGGGGTTAAGCATAAGGTGTCCTCCTAGGGTTAGAGTTAGGTCTATGATTTGATTTAGGCTTCAGGTTAGGTTAGGTTTGAACTTAGTTTGAGGGAGTCAGTTTAGGGCTACTGTTAGTTTTCGGTTAACTGTTAATGTTGGAGTAAGCTTCAGGGTCAGCTTAGGTTTGGGGTTGAGCTTAAGGTGTCCGCCTAGGGTTAGGGTTAGGTGTATGGTTTGATTTAGGCTTCAGGTTAGGTTAGGTTTGAACTTAGTTTGAGGGAGTAAGTTTAGGGCTACTGTTAGTTTTCGTTTAACTGTTACGGTTGGAGTAAGCGTCAGGGTCAGGTTAGGGTGGGGGTTAAGCATAAGGTGTCCGCCTAGGGTTAGGGTGAGTTCTATGGTTTCATTTAGGCTTCAGGTTAGGTTAGGATAGAACTTAGTTTGAGGGAGTAAGTCTGGGGCCACTGTTAGTTTTCGGTTCAGTGTTACGGTTCGATTTAGCCTCAGGGTCAGGTTAGGGTTGGGGTTAAGCTTAAGGTGTCCGCCTAGGGTTAGGGTTAGGTCTATTGTTTGCGTTAGGCTTCAGGTTAGGTTAGCTTTGAACTTAGTTTGAGGGAGACAGTTTAGGGCTACTGTTAGTTTTCATTTAACTGTTACGGTTGGAGTATGCGTCAGGGTCAGGTTAGGGTGGGGGTTAAGCATAAGGTGTCCGCCTAGGGTTAGGGTTAGGTCTATGGTTTCATTTAGGCTTCAGGTTAGGTTAGGATTGAACTTAGTTTGAGGGAGTAAGTTTAGGGCTACTGTTAGTTTTCGGTTCAATGTTACGTTTGGAGTTAGCGTGAGGGTCCGGTTAGGGTTGGGGTTGAGCTTAAGGTGTCCGCCTAGGGTTAGGGTTAGGTGTATGGTTTAATTTAGGCTTCAGGTTAGGTTAGGTTTGAAGTTAGTTTGAGGGAGTAAGTTTAGGGCTACTGTTAGTTTTCGGTTCAGTGTTATGGTTGGAGTTAGTGTTAGGGTCAGGTTAGGGTTGGGGATAAGCTTAAGGTGTCCGCCTAGGGTTAGGGTTAGGTCTATGAATTGATTTAGGCTTCAGGTTAGGTTAGGTTTGAACTTAGTTTGAGGGAGTCAGTTTAGGGCTACTGTTAATTTTCGGTTCAGTGTTACGGTTGGAGATAGGGTCAGGGTCTGGTTAGGGTTGTGGTTGAATTTCAGGTGTCCGCTTAGGGTTAGGGTTAATTCTATGGTTTGAGTTAGGCTTCAAATTAGGTTAGGTTTGAAGTTAGTTTGAGGGAGTAAATTTTGGGCTACTGTTAGTTTTCGGGTAACTGTTACTGTTGGAGTTAGCGTCAGGGCAAGGTTAGGGTTGGGGTTGAGCTTAAGGTGTCCGCCTAGGGTTATGGTTAGGTGTATGGTCTGATTTACGCTTCAGGTTAGGTTAGGTTTGAACTTATTTTGAGGGAGTAAGTTTAGGGCTACTGTTAGTTTTCGTTTAACTGTTACGGTTGGAGTAATCGTCAGGGTCAGGTTATGGTGGGGGTTAACCATAAGTTTTCCGCCTAGGGTTAGGGTTAGTTCTATGGTTTCATTTAGGCTTCAGGTTAGGTTAGGTTTGAACTTTGTTTGAGGGAGTAAGTTTAGGGCTACTGTTAGTTTTCGGTTCAGTGTTACGGTTGGAGTTAGCCTGGAGGTCAGGTTAGGCTTGGGGTTGAGCTTAAGGTGTCCGCCTAGGTTTAGGGTTAGGTCTGTGGTTTGAGTTAGGCTTCAGGTTAGGTTAGGTTTGAACTTAGTTTGAGGGAATAAGTTTAGGTCTAGTTTTACTTTTCGGTTCAGTGTTACGGTTGGAGATAGCGTCCCGGTCAGGTTTGGGTTGGGGTTGAGCTTAACATGTCCGCCTAGGGTTAGGGTTAGGTCTATGGTTTGAGTTAGGCTTCAAGATAGATTAGGTTTGAAGTTAGTTTGAGGGTGTAAGTTCAGGGCTACTGTTATTTTTCGGTTAATTGTTACAGTTGGTGTAAGCGTCAGGGTCAGGTTAGGTTGGGGGTTAAGCATAAGTTGTCCGCCTAGGGTTAGGGTTAGGTCTATGATTTGAATTAGGCTTCAGGTTAGGTTAGGTTTGAACTTAGTTTGAGGGAGTAAGTTTAGGGCTACTGTTAGTTTTTGGTTCAGTGTTAAATTTGGAGTTAGCGTGAGTGTTTGGTTATGGTTGGGGTTGAGCTTAAGGTGTCCACCTAGGGTTAGGGTTAGGTCTGTGGTTTGAGATAGGGTTCAGGTTAGGTTAGGTTTGAACTTAGTTTGAGGGAGTAAGTTTAGGGCTACTGTTATTTTTCGGTTCAGTGTTACGGTTGGAGATAGCGTCAGGGTCAGGTTAGGGTTGTGGTTGAGCTTCAGGTGTCCGCCTAGTGTTAGGGTTAGGTCTATGGTTTGATTTAGGCTTCAGGTTAGGTTAGGTTTGAACTTAGTTTGAGGGAGTAAGTTTAGGGCTATTGTTAGTTTTCAGTTCAGTGTTATGGTTGGAGTTAGCGTGAGGGTCAGGTTAGGGTTGGGGTTGAGCTTAAGGTGTCCGCCTAGGGTTAGGGTTAGGGTTAGGTGTATGGTTTGATTTTGGCTTCTGGTTAGGTTAGGTTTGAACTTAGTTTGAGGGAGTAAGTTTAGGGCTACTGTTAATTTTCGGTTAACTGTTACGGTTGGAGTTAGCGTCAGGGTCAGGTTAGGGTTGGGGTTGAGCTTAAGGTGTCCGCTTAGGGTTAGGGTTAGGTGTTTGGTTTGATTTAGGCTTCAGGTTAGGTTAGGTTTGAAGTTAGTTTGAGGGAGTAAGTTTAGGGATACTGTTAGTTTTCGGTTAACTGTTACAGTTGGAGTAAGCGTCAGGGTCAGGTTAGGGTGGGGGTTAAGCATAAGGTGTCCGCCTAGGGTTAGCGTTAGGTCTATGGTTTCATTTAGGCTTCAGGTTAGGTTAGGATTGAACTTAGTTTGAGGGAGTAAGTTTAGGACTACTATTAGTTTTCGGTTCAGTGATATGGTTGGAGTTAGCCTGGAGGTCAGGTTAGGGTTGGGGTTGAGCTTAAGGTGTCCGCCTAGGGTTAGGTTTAGGTGTATGGTTTGATTTAGGCTTCAGGTTAGGTTATGTTTGACTTAGTTTGAGGGAGTAAGTTTAGGGCTACTGGTAGTTTTCGGGTAACTGTTACGGTTGGAGTAAGCGTCAGGGTCAGGTTAGGTTTGGGGTTGAAGTTAAGGTGTCCGCCTAGGGTTAGGGTTAGGTGTATGGTTTGATTTAGGCTTCAGGTTAGGTTAGGTGTGAACTTAGTTTGAGGGAGTAAGTTTAGGGCTATTGTTAGTTTTCGGTTCAGTATTATGGTTGGAGTTAGCGTCAGGGTCAGGTTAGGGTTGGGGTTAGCTTGAGGTGTCTGCCTAGGGTTAGGGTTAGGTCCATGGTTTGATTTAGGCTCCAGGTTAGGTTACGTTTGAACTTAGTTTGAGTGAGTAAGTTTAGGGCTACTCTTAGTTTTCGGTTCAGTGTTACGTTTGGAGTTAGCATGAGGGTCCGGTTAGGGTTGGGGTTGAGCTTAAGGTGTCCGCCTAGGGTTAGGGTTAGGACTGTGGTTTGAGTTATGCTTCAGGTTAGGTTAGGTTTGAACTTAGTTTGAGGGAGTAAGTTTAGGGCTACTGTTAGTTTTTGGTTCAGTGTTACGGTTGGAGATAGCGTCAGGGTCAGGTTAGGGTTGGGGTTGAGCTTCAGGTGTCCGCCTAGGGTTAGGGTTAGGTCTATGGTTTGAGATAGGCTTCAGGTTAGGTTAGATTTTAACTTAGTTTTAGGGAGTAAGTTTAGGGCTACTGTTAATTTTTGGATCAGTGTTACGGTTGGAGTTAGCGTGAGGGTCAGGTTAGGGTTGGGTTTTAGCTTCAGGTGTCCGCCTAGGGTTAGGGTTAGGTGTATGGTTTGATTTAGGCTTCAGGTTAGGTTATGTTTGACTTAGTTTGAGGGAGTAAGTTTAGGGCTACTGGTAGTTTTCGGGTAACTGTTACGGTTGGAGTAAGCGTCAGGGTCAGGTTAGGTTTGGGGTTGAAGTTAAGGTGTCCGCCTAGGGTTAGGGTTAGTTGTATGGTTTGATTTAGGCTTCAGGTTAGGTTAGGTGTGAACTTAGTTTGAGGGAGTAAGTTTAGGGCTATTGTTAGTTTTCGGTTCAGTATTATGGTTGGAGTTAGCGTCAGGGTCAGGTTAGGGTTGGGGTTAGCTTGAGGTGTCTGCCTAGGGTTAGGGTTAGGTCCACGGTTTGATTTAGGCTCCAGGTTAGGTTACGTTTGAACTTAATTTGAGTGAGTAAGTTTAGGGCTACTGTTAGTTTTTGGTTCAGTGTTACGGTTGGAGATAGCGTCAGGGTCAGGTTAGGGTTGGAGTTGAGCTTAAGGTGTCCGCCTAGGGTGAGGGTTAGGTCTGTGGTTTGATTTAGGCTTCAGGTTAGGTTACGTTTCAACTTAGTTTGAGTGAGTAAGTTTAGTGCTACTGTTAGTTTTCGGTTCAGTGTTACGGTTGGAGATAGCGTCAGGGTCAGGTTAGGGTTGGGGTTGAGCTTCAGGTGTCCGCCTATTGTTAGCGTTAGGTCTATGATTTGAGTTAGGCTTCAGGTTATGTTAGGTTTGAACTTAGTTTGAGGGAGTAAGTTTAGGCCTATTGTATTTTTTGGTTCAGTGTTACGGTTGAATTTAGCCTCAGGGTCAGGTAAGGGTTGGGGTCAAGCTTAAGGTGTCCGCCTAGGGTTAGGGTTAGGTCTATTGTTTGAGTTAGGCTTCAGGTTAGGTTAGGTTGGAACTTAGTTTGAGGGAGTAAGTTTAGGGCTACTGTTAGTTTTCGTTTCAGTGTTATGGTTGGAGTTAGCGTGAGGGTCAGGTTAGGGTTGGGGTTGAGCTTAAGGTGTCCTCCTAGGGTTAGTGTTAGGTCTGTGGTTTGAGTTAGGCTTCAGGTTAGGTTAGGTTTGAACTTAGTTTTAGGGAGTAAGTTTAGGGCTACTGTTAGTTTTCGGTTCAGTGTTACGGTTGGAGATAGCGTCAGGGTCAGGTTAGGGTTGGGGTTGAGCTTCAGGTGTCCGCCTAGAGTTAGGGTTAGGTCTATGGTTTGAGTAAGGCTTCAGGTTAGGTTAGGTTTGAACTTAGTTTGAGGGAGTAATTTTAGGGCTACTGTTAGTATTCGGTTCAGTGTTACAGCTGGAGTTAGCGTGAGGGTCAGGTTAGGGTTTGGGTTGAGCTTAAGGTGTCCGCCTAGGGTTAGGGTTAGGTTTATGGTTTGATTTAGGCTTCAGGTTAGGTTAGGTTTGAACTTAGATTGAGGGAGTAAGTTTAGGGCTACTGTTAGTTTTCGGGTAACTGTTACGTTTGGAGTTAGCGTTAGGGCCAGGTTATGTTTGGGGTTGTGCTTAAGGTGTCCGCCTAGAGTTACGGTTAGGTGTATGGTTTTATTTAGGTTTCAGGTTAGGTTATGTTTGAACTTAGTTTGAGGGCGTAAGTTTAGGAGTACTGTTAGTTTTCGGTTAACTGTTATGGTTGGAGTAAGCGTCAGGGTCAGGTTAGGTTTGGGGTTGAGCTTAAGGTGTCCGCCTAGGGTTAGGGTTAGGTGTATGGTTTGATTTAGGCTTCAGGTTAGTTTATGTTTGAAGTTAGTTTGAGGGAGTAAGTTTAGGGCTACTGTTAGTTTTCGGTTAACTGTTACAGTTGGAGTAAGCGTCAAGGTCAGGGTATGGTGGGGTTTAAGCCTGAGGTGTCCGCCTAGGGTTAGGGTTAGGTCTATGATTTGATTTAGGCTTCAGGTTAGGTTAGGTTTGAACTTAGTTTGAGGGAGTCAGTTTAGGTCTACTGTTAGTTTTCGGTTCAGTGTTACGGTTGGATTTAGCCTCAGGGTCAGGTTAGGGTTGGGGTTAAGCTTAAGGTATCTGCCTAGGGTTAGGGTTAGGTCTATTGTTTGAGTTAGGCTTCAGGTTAGGTTAGGTTTGAACTTAGTTTGAGGGAGTAAGTTTAGGGCTACTGTTAGTTTTTGGTTCAGTGTTACGTTTGGAGTTAGCGTGAGGGTCAGGTTAGGGTTGGGGTTGAGCTTAAGGTGTCCTCCTAGGGTTAGGGTTAGGTCTGTGGTTTGAGATAGGCTTCAGGTTAGGTTAGGTTAGAACTTAGTTTGAGGGAGTAAGTTTAGGGCTACTGTTAGTTTTCGGTTCAGTGTTACGGTTGGAGATAGCGTCAGGGTCAGGTTAGGGTTGGGGTTGAGCTTAAGGTGTCCGCCTAGGGTTAGGGTTAGGTCTATGGTTTGAGTTAGGCTTCTGGTTAGATTAGGTTTGAAGTTAGTTTGAGGGTGTAAGTTCAGGGCTACTGTTAGTTTTCTGTTAACTGTTACAGTTGGAGTAAGCGTCAGGGTCAGGTTAGGGTGGCGGTTAAGCATAAGTTGTCCGCCTAGGGTTAGGGTTAGGTCTATGATTTGATTTAGGCGTCAGGTTAGGTTAGGTTTGAACTTAGTTTGAGGGAGTCAGTTTAGGGCTTCTGTTAATTTTCGGTTCAGTGTTACGGTTGGAGATAGCGTCAGGGTCTGGTTATGGTGGGGGTTAACCATAAGTTGTCCGCCTAGGGTTAGGGTTAGGTCTATGGTTTCATTTAGCCTTCAGGTTAGGTTAGTTTTGAACTTAGTTTGAGGGAGTAAGTTTAGGGCTACTGTTAGTTTTCGGTTCAGTGTTACGTTTGGAGATAGCGTCAGGGTCTGGTTAGGGTTGTGGTTGAGTTTCAGGTGTCTGCCTAGGGTTAGGGTTAGGTCTATGGTTTGAGTTAGGCTTCAAGTTAGGTTAGGTTTGAAGTTAGTTTGAGGGAGTAAGTTTAGGGCTATTGTTAGTTTTCGGGTAACTGTTAATGTTGGAGTTAGCGTCAGGGCCAAGTTAGGGTTTGGGTTGAGCTTAAGGTGTCCGCCTAGGGTTAGGGTTAGGTGTATGGTTTGATTTAGGCTTCAGGTTAGGTTAGGTTTGAACTTAGTTTGAGGGAGTAAGTTTAGGGCTACTGTTAATTTTAGGATCAGTGTTACGGTTGGAGTTAGCGTGAGGGTCAGGTTAGGGTTGGGTTTGAGCTTCAGGTGTCCGCCTAGGGTTAGGGTTAGGTGTATGGTGTGATTTAGGTTTCAGGTTAGGTTAGGTTTGAACTTAGTTTGAGGGAGTAAGTTTAGGGCTACTGTTAGTTTTCGTTTAACTGTTACGGTTGGAGTAAGCGTCAGGGTCAGGTTAGGGTGGGGGTTAAGCATAAGGTGTCCGCCTAGGGTTAGGGTTAGGTCTATGGTTTCATTTAGGCTTCAGGTTAGGTTAGGATTGAACTTAGTTTCAGGGAGTAAGTTTAGGGCCACTGTTAGTTTTCGGTTCAGTGTTACGGTTCGATTTAGCCTCAGGGTCAGGTTAGGTTTGGGGTTAAGCTTAAGGTGTCCGCCTAGGGTTAGGGTTAGGTGTATGGTTTGATTTCGGCTTCAGGTTAGGTTAGGTTTGAACTTAGTTTGAGGGAGTAAGTTTAGGGCTACTGTTAGTTTTCGGGTAACTGTTATTGTTGGAGTTAGCGTCATGGCCAGGTTAGGGTTGGGATTGAGCTTCAGGTGTCCGCCCAGGGTTAGGGTTAGGTGTATGTTTTCATTTAGGCTTCAGGTTAGGTTAGGTTGGAACTTAGTTTGAGGCAGTAAGTTTAGGGCTACTGTTAGTTTTCGGGTAAATGTTACGGTTGGAGTTAGCGTCAGGGCCAGGTTAGGGTTGGGGTTGAGCTTAAGGTGTCCTCCTAGGGTTAGGGTTAGGTCTGTGGTTTGAGTTAGGCTTCAGGTTAGGTTAGGTTTGAACTTAGTTTGAGGGAGTAAGTTTAGGGCTACTGTTAGTTTTCGGTTCAGTGTTACGGCTGGAGATAGCGTCAGGGTCAGGATAGGGTTGGTGTTGAGCTTCAGGTGTCCGCCTAGGGTTAGGGTTAGGTCTATGGTTTGAGTTAGGCTCCACGTTAGGTTAGGTTTGAACTTAGTTTGAGGGAGTAAGTTTAGGGCTACTGTTAGTTTTCGGTTCAGTGTTACGGTTGGAGTTAGCGTGAGGGTCAGGTTAGGGTTGGGGTTGAGCTTAAGGTGTCATCCTTGGGTTAGGGTTAGATCTGTGGTTTGAGTTAGGTTCCAGATTAGGTTAGGTTTGAACTTAGTTTGAGGGAATAAGTTTAGGGCTACTCTTAGTTTTCGGTTCAGTGTTACGGTTATGGTAAGCGTCAGGGTCATGTTAGGGTGGGGGTTAAGTATAAGGTGTCCGCCTAGGGTTAGGGTTAGGTCTATGGTTTCATTTAGGCTTCAGGTTAGGTTAGGATTGAACTTAGTTTGAGGGAGTAAGTTTAGGGCCACTGTTAGTTTTCGGTTCAGTGTTACGGTTGGATTTAGCCTCAGGGTCAGGTTAGGGTTGGGGTTAACCTTAAGGTGTCCGCCTAGGGTTAGGGTTAAGTCTATTGTTTGAGTTAGGCTTCAGGTTAGGTTAGGTTTGAACTTAGTTTGAGGGAGACAGTTTAGGGCTACTGTTAGTTTTCGTTTAACTGTTACGGTTGGAGAAAGCGTCAGGGTCAGGTTAGGTTGGGGGTTAAGCATAAGGTGTCCGCCTAGGGTTAGGGTTAGGTCTATGGTTTCATTTAGGCTTCAGGTTAGGTTAGGATTGAACTTAGTTTGAGGGAGTAAGTTTAGGGCTACTGTTAGTTTTCGGTTCAATGTTACGTTTGGAGTTAGCGTGACGGTCCGGTTAGGGTTGGGGTTGAGCTTAAGGTGTCTGCCTAGGGTTAGGGTTAGGTCTGTGGTTTGAGTTAGGCTTCAGGTTAGGTTAGGTTTGAACTTAGTTTGAGGGAGTAAGTTTAGGGCTACTGTTAGTTTTCAGTTAACTGTTACGGTTGGAATAAGCGTCAGGGTCAGGTTAGGGTTGGGGTCAAGCTTAAGGTGTCTGCCTAGGGTTAGGGTTAGGTCTATTGTTTGAGTTAGGCTTCAGGTTTGGTTAGGTTTGAACTTAGTTAGAGCGAGTAAGTTTAGGGCTACTGTTAGTTTTCGGTACAGTGTTACGGTTGGAGTTAGCGTGAGGGTCAGGTTAGGGTTGGGGTTGAGCTTAAGGTGTCCTCCTAGGGTTAGGGTTAGGTCTGTGGTTTGAGTGAGGCTTCAGGTTAGGTTAGGTTTGAACTTAGTTTGAGGGAGTAAGTTTAGGGCTACTTTTAGTTTTCTGTTCAATGTTACGTTTGGAGTTAGCGTGAAGGTCCGGTTAGGGTTGGGGTTGAGCTTAAGGTGTCCGCCTAGGGTTAGGGTTAGGTGTATGGTTTGATTTACGCTTCAGGTTAGGTTAGGATTGAACTTAGTTTGAGGGAGTAAGTTTAGGGCTACTGTTAGTTTTCGTTTAACTGTTACGGTTGGAGTAAGCGTCAGGGTCAGGTTATGGTGGGGGTTAACCATAAGGTGTCCGCCTAGGGTTAGGGTTAGGTCTATGGTTTCATTTAGGCTTCAGGTTAGGTTAGGTTTGAACTTAGTTTGAGGGAGTAAGTTTAGGGCTACTGTTAGTTTTCGGTTCAGTGTTACGGTTGGAGATAGCGTCAGGGTCAGGTTAGGGTTGTGGTTGAGTTTCAGGTGTCCGCCTAGGGTTAGGGTTAGGTCTATGGTTTGAGTTAGGCTTCAAGTTAGGTTAGGTTTGAAGTTAGTTTGAGGGAGTAAGTTTAGGGCTACTGTTAGTTTTCGGGTAACTGTTACTGTTGGAGTTAGCGTCAGGGCCAGGTTAGGGTTGGGGTTGAGCTAAAGGTGTCCGCCTAGGGTTAGGGTTAGGTCTATGGTTTGAGTTAGGCTTCAGCTTAGGGTAGGTTTGAACTTAGTTTGAGGGAGTAAGTTTAGGCCTATTGTATTTTTTGGTTCAGTGTTACGGTTGAATTTAGCCTCAGGGTCAGATTAGGGTTGGGGTCAAGCTTAAGGTGTCCGCCTAGGGTTAGGTTTAGGTCTATTGTTTGAGTTAGGCTTCAGGTTAGGTTAGGTTTGAACTTAGTTTGAGGGAGTAAGTTTAGGGCTACTGTTAGTTTTCGGTTCAGTGTTACGGTTGGAGTTAGCGTGAGGGTCAGGTTACGGTTGTTGTTGAGCTTAAGGTGTCCTCCTAGGGTTAGGGTTAGGTCTGTGGTTTGAGTTAGGCTTCAGGTTAGGTTAGGTTTGAACGTAGTTTGAGGGAGTAAGTTTAGGGCTACTGTTAGTTTTCGGTTCAGTGTTATGGTTGGAGATAGCGTCAGGGTCAGGTTAGGGTTGTGATTAAGCTTCAGGTGTCCGCCTAGTGTTAGGGTTAGGTCTATGGTTTGAGTTAGGGTCCAGGTTAGGTTAGGTTTGAACTTAGTTTGAGGGAGTAAGTTTAGGGCTACTCTTAGTTTTCGGGTAACTGTTACTGTTGGAGTTAGCGTCAGGGCCAGGTTCGGGTTGGGGTTGAGCTTAAGGTGTCCGCCTAGGGTTACGGTTAGGTGTATGGTTTGATTTAGTCTTCAGGTTAGGATAGTTTTGAACTTAGTTTGAGGGAGTAAGTTTAGGGCCACTGTTAGTTTTCGTTTAACTTTTACGGTTGGAGTAAGCGTCAGGGTCAGGTTATGGTGGGGGTTAACCATAAGGTGTCCGCCTAGGGTTAGGGTTAGGACTATGGTTTCATTTAGGCTTCAGGTTAGGTTAGGATTGAACTTAGTTTGAGGGAGTAAGTTTAGGGCTACTCTTAGTTTTCAGTTCAGTGATATGGTTGGAGTTAGCCTGGAGGTCAGGTTAGGGTTGGGGTTGAGCTTAAGGTGTCCGCCTAGGGTTAGGGTTAGGTCTATGATTTGATTTAGGCTTCAGGTTAGGTTAGGTTTGAACTTAGTTTGAGGGAGTCAGTTTAGGGCTGTTAGTTTTCGGTTAAATGTTACGGTTGGAGTAAGCATCAGGGTCAGGTTAGGTTTGGGGTTGAGCTTAAGGTGTCCGCCTAGGGTTAGGTTTAGGTGTATGGTTTGATTTAGGCTTCAGGTTAGGTTAGGTTTGAACTTAGTTTGAGGGAGTAAGTTTCGGGCTACTGTTAGTTTTTGGTTCAGTGTTACATTTGGAGTTAGCGTGAGTGTCTCGATAGGGTTGTGGTTGAGCTTAAGGTGTCCACCTAGGGTTAGGGTTAGGTCTGTGGTTTGAGATAGGGTTCAGGTTAGGTTAGGTTTGAACTTAGTTTGAGGGAGTAAGTTTAGGGCTACTGTTAGTTTTCGGTTCAGTGTTACGGTTGGAGATAGCGTCAGGGTCAGGTTAGGGTTGGGGTGGAGCTTCAGGTGTCTGCCTATTGTTAGGGTTAGGTCTATGATTTGATTTAGGCTTCAGGTTAGGTTAGGTTTGAACTTAGTTTGAGCGAGTAAGTTTAGGGCTACTGTTAGTTTTTGGTTCAGTGTTATGGTTGGAGATAGCGTCATGGTCAAGTTAGGGTTGGGTTTGAGATTCAGGTGTCCGCCTAGGGTTAGGGTTAGGTCTATGGTTTGAGTTAGGCTTAGGTTAGGTTAGGTTTGAACTTAGTTTGAGGGAGTAAGTTTAGGCCTATTGTATTTTTTGGTTCAGTGTTACGGTTGAATTTAGCCTCAGGGTCAGGTTAGGGTTGGGGTCAAGCTTAAGGTGTCTGCCTAGGGTTAGGGTTAGGTCTATTGTTTGAGTTAGGCTTCAGGTTAGGTTAGGTTTGAACTTAGATTGAGGGAGTAAGTTTAGGGGTACTGTTAGTTTTCGGTTCAGTGTTACGGTTGGAGATAGCGTCAGGGTCAGGTTAGGGTGGTGATTGAGCTTCAGGTGTCCGCCTAGGGTTAGGGTTAGGTCTATGGTTTGAGTAAGGGTCCAGGTTAGGTTAGGTTTGAACTTAGTTTGAGGGAGTAAGTTTAGGGCTACTGTTAGTTTTCGGTTCAGTGTTACGGTTGGAGATAGCGTCAGGGTCTGGTTAGGGTTGTGGTTGAGTTTCAGGTGGCCGCCTAGGGTTAGGGTTAGGTCTATGGTTTGAGTTAGGCTTCAAGTTAGGTTAGGTTTGAAGTTAGTTTGAGGGAGTAAGTTTAGGGCTACTGTTAGTTTTCGGGTAACTGTTACTGTTGGAGTTAGCGTCAGGGCCAGGTTCGGGTTGGGGTTGAGCTTAAGGTGTCCGCCTAGGGTTAGGGTTAGGTGTATGGTTTGATTTAGGCTTCAGGGTACGTTAGGTTTGAAGTTAGTTTGAGGGAGTAAGTTTAGGGCTACTGTTAGTTTTCGGTTAACTGTTACAGTTGGAGTAAGCGTCAGGGTCACGTTAGGGTGGGGGTTAAGCATAAGGTGTCCGCCTAGGGTTAGGGTTAGGTCTATGTTTTGATTTAGGCTTCAGGTTAGGTTAGGTTTGAACTTAATTTGAGGGAGTCAGTTTAGGGCTACTGTTAGTTTTCGGTTAACTGTTGCGGTTGGAGTAAGCGTCAGGGTAAGGTTAGGTTTGGGGTTGAGCTTAAGGTGTCCGCCTAGGGTTAGGGTTAGGTGTATGGTTTGATTTAGGCTTCAGGTTAGGTTAGGTTTGAACTTAGTTTGAGGGAGTAAGTTTAGGGCTACTGTTAGTTTTCGTTTAACTGTTACGGTTGGAGTAAGCGTCAGGGTCAAGTTAGGGTGGGGGTTAAGCATAAGGTGTCCGCCTAGGGTTAGGGTTAGGTCTATGGTTTCATTTAGGCTTCAGGTTAGGTTAGGATTGAACTTAGTTTGAGGGAGTAAGTTTAGGGCCACTGTTAGTTTTCGGTTCAGTGTTACGGTTGGATTTAGCCTCAGGGTCAGGTTAGGGTTGGGGTTAAGCTTAAGGTGTCCGCCTAGGGTTAGGGTTAAATCTATTGTTTGAGTTAGGCTTCAGGTTAGGTTAGGTTTGAACTTAGTTTGAGGGAGACAGTTTAGGGCTACTGTTAGTTTTCGTTTAACTGTTACGGTTGGAGTAAGCGTCAGGGTAAGGTTAGGGTGGGGGTTAAGCATAAGCTGTCCGCCTAGGGTTAGGGTTAGGTCTATGGTTTCATTTAGGTTTCAGGTTAGGTTAGGATTGAACTTAGTTTGAGGGAGTAAGTTTAGGGCTACTGTTAGTTTTCGGTTCAATGTTACGTTTTTAGTTAGCGTGACGGTCCGGTTAGGGTTGGGGTTGAGCTTAAGGTGTCTGCCTAGGGTAAGGGTTAGGTCTGTGGTTTGAGTTAGGCTTCAGGTTAGGTTAGGTTTGAACTTAGTTTGAGGGAGTAAGTTTAGGGCTACTGTTAGTTTTCGGTTAACTGTTACGGTTGGAGTAAGCGTCAGGGTCAGGTTAGTGTTGGGGTCAAGCTTAAGGTGTCCGCCTAGGGTTAGGGTTAGGTCTATTGTTTGAGTTAGGCTTCAGGTTAGGTTAGGTTTGAACTTAGTTTGAGGGAGTAAGTTTAGGGCTACTGTTAGTTTTCGGTTCAGTGTTACGGTTGGAGATAGCGTCAGGGTCAGGTTAGGCTTGTGATTGAGCTTCAGGTGTCCGCCTAGGGTTAGGGTTAGGTCTATGGTTTGAGTTAGGGTCCAGCTTAGGGTAGGTTTGAACTTAGTTTGAGGGAGTAAGTTTAGGGCTACTGTTAGTTTTCGGGTAACTGTTACTGTTGGAGTTAGCGTCAGGGCCAGGTTAGGGTTGGGGTTGAGCTTAAGGTGTCCGCCTAGGGTTAGGGTTAGGTCTGTGATTTGAGTTAGGGTTCAGGTTAGGTTAGGTTTGAACTTAGTTTGAGGGAGTAAGTTTAGGGCTACTGTTAGTTTTCGGTTCAGTGTTACGGTTGGAGATAGCGTCAGGGTCAGGTTAGGGTTGGGGCTGAGCTTCAGGTTTCCGCCTAGGGTTAGGGTTAGGTCTATGGTTTGAGTTAGGCTTCAGGTCAGGTTAGGTTTGAACTTAGTTTGAGGGAGTAATTTAGGGCTACTGTTAGTTTTCGTTTCAGTGTTACGGTTGGAGATAGCGTCAGGGTCTGGTTAGGGTTGTGGTTGAGTTTCAGGTGTCCGCCTAGGGTTTGGGTTAGGTCTATGGTTTGAGTTAGGCTTCAAGTTAGGTTAGGTTTGAAGTTAGTTTGAGGGAGTAAGTTTAGGGCTACTGTTAGTTTTCGGGTAACTGTTACTGTTGGAGTTAGCGTCAGGTCCAGGTTAGGGTTGGGGTTGAGCTTAAGGTGTCCGCCTAGGGTTAGGGTTAGGTCTATTGTTTGAGTTAGGCTTCAAGTTAGGTTAGGTTTGAATTTTGTTTGTGGGAGACAGTTTAGGGCTATTGTTAGTTTTCGGTTAACTGTTACAGTTGGAGTAAGCGTCAGGGTCAGGTTAGGGTGGGGGTTAAGCATAAAGTGTCCGCCTAGGGTTAGGGTTAGGTCTATGATTTGATTTAGGCTTCAGGTTAGGTTAGGTTTGGTTTGAACTTAGTTTGAGGGAGTCAGTTTAGGGCTACTGTTAGTTTTCGGTTAACTGTTAAGGTTGGAGTAAGCGTAAGGGTCAGGTTAGGTTTGGGGTTGAGCTTAAGGTGTCCGCCTAGGGTTAGGGTTATGTGTATGGTTTGATTTAGGCTTCAGGTTAGGTTAGGTTTTAACTTAGTTTGAGGGAGTAAGTTTAGGGCTACTGTTAGTTTTCATTTAACTGTTACGGTTGGAGTAAGCGTCAGGGTCAGGTTAGGGTGGGGGTTAAGCACAAGGTGTCCGCCTAGGGTTAGGGTTAGGTCTGTGGTTTCATTTAGGCTTCAGGTTAGGTTAGGATTGAACGTAGTTTGAGGGAGTAAGTTTAGGGCTACTGTTAGTTTTCGGTTCAATGTTACGTATGGAGTTAGCGTGAGGGTCCGGTTAGGGTTGGGGTTGAGCTTAAGGTGTCCGCCTAGGGTTAGGGTTAGGTCTATGGTTTGAGTTAGGCTTCAGGTTAGGTTAGGTTTGAACTTAGTTTGAGGGATTAAGTTTAGGGCTACTGTTAGTTTTCGGTTCAGTGTTACGGTTGGAGTTAGCGTGAGGGTCAGGTTAGGGTTGGGTTTGAACTTCAGGTGTCAGCCTAGGGTTAGGGTTAGGTGTATGGTTTGATTTAGGCTTCAGGTTAGGTTAGGTTGGAACTTAGTTTGAGGCAGTAAGTTTAGGGCTACTGGTAGTTTTCGGGTAACTGTTACGGTTGGAGTTAGCGTCAGGGCCATGTTAGGGTTGGGGTTGAGCTTAAGTTGTCCGCCTAGGGTTAGGGTTAGGTCTGTGATTTGAGTTAGGGTTCAGGTTAGGTTAGGTTTGAACTTAGTTTGAGGGAGTAAGTTTAGGGCTACTGTTAGTTTTCGGTTCAGTGTTACGGTTGGAGATAGCGTCACGGTCAGGTTAGGGTTGGGGTTGAGCTTCAGGTTTCCGCCTTGGGTTGGGGTTAGTTCTATGGTTTGAGTTAGGATTCAGGTTAGGTTAGGTTTGAACTTAGATTGAGGGAGTAAGTTTAGGGCTACTGTTAGTTTTCGGTTCAGTGTTACGGTTGGAGATAGCGTCAGGGTCTGGTTAGGGTTGTTGTTGAGTTTCAGGTTTCCGACTAGGGTTAGGGTTAGGTCTATGGTTTGAGTTAGGCTTCAAGTTAGGTTAGGTTTGAAGTTAGTTTGAGGGAGTAAGTTTAGGGCTACTGTTCATTTTCGGGTAACTGTTACTGTTGGAGTTAGCGTGAGGGTCAGGTTAGGGTGGGGGTTAAGCATAAGGTGTCCGCCTAGAGTTAGGGTTAGGTCTATGATTTGATTTAGGCTTCAGGTTAGGTTAGGTTTGAACTTAGTTTGAGGGAGTCAGTTTAGGGTTACTGTTAGTTTTCGGTTAAATGTTAAGTTTGGAGTAAGCGTCAGGGTCAGGTTAGGTTTGGGGTTGAGCTTAAGGTGTCCGCCTAGGGTTAGGGTCAGGTGTATGGTTTGATTTAGGCTTCAGGTTAGGTTAGGTTTGAACTTAGTTTGAGGGTGTAAGTTTAGGGCTAGTGTTAGTTTTCGGTACAGTGTTACGGTTGGAGTTAGCGTGAGGGTCAGGTTAGGGTTGGGATTGAGCTTAAGGTGTCCTCCTAGGGTTAGGGTTAGGTCTGTTCTTTGAGTGAGGCATCAGGTTATGTTAGGTTTGAACTTAGTTTGAGGGAGTAAGTTTAGGGCTACTGTTAGTTTTCGGTTCAGTGTTACGGTTGGAGATAGCGTCAGGGTCTGGTTAGGGTTGTGGTTGAGTTTCAGGTGTCCGCCTAGGGTTAGGGTAAGGTCTATTGTTTGAGTTAGGCTTCAAGTTATGTTAGGTTTGAACTTAGTTTGTGGGAGACAGTTTAGGGCTACTGTTAGTTTTCGTTTAACTGTTACGGTTGGAGTAAGTGTCAGGTTCAAGTTAGGGTGGGGGTTAAGCATAAGGTGTCCGCCTAGGGTTAGGGTTAGGTCTATGGTTTCATTTAGGCTTCAGGTTAGGTTAGGATTGAACTTAGTTTGAGGGAGTAAGTATAGGGCTACTCTTAGTTTTCGGTTCAATGTTACGTTTGGAGTTAGCGTGAGGGTCCGGTTAGGGTTGGGGTTGAGCTTAAGGTGTCCGCCTAGGGTTAGGGTTAGGTCTGTGGTTTGAGTTAGGCTTCAGGTTAGGTTAGGTTTGAACTTAGTTTGAGGGAGTAAGTTTAGGGCTACTGTTAGTTTTCGGTTCAGTGTTACGGTTGGAGATAGCGTCAGGATCAGGTTAGGGTTGGGGTTGAGCTTCAGGTTTCCGCCTAGGGTTAGGGTTAGGTCTATGGTTTGAGTTAGGCTTCAGGTTAGGTTAGGTTTGAACTTAGTTTGAGGGATTAAGTTTAGGGCTACTGTTAGTTTTCGGTTCAGTGTTACGGTTGGAGATAGCGTCAGGGTCTGGTTAGGGTTTTGGTTGAGTTTCAGGTGTCCGCCTAGGGTTAGGGTTAGGTCTATGGTTTTAGTTAGGCTTCAAGATAGGTTAGGTTTGAAGTTAGTTTGAGGGAGTAAGTTTAGGGCTACTGTTAGTTTTCAGGTAACTGTTACTGTTGGAATTAGCGTCAGGTCCAGGTTAGGGTTGGGGTTGAGCTTAAGGTGTCCGCCTAGTGTTAGGGTTAGGTGTATGGTTTGATTTAGGCTTCATGTTAGGTTAGGTTTGAAGTTAGTTTGAGGGAGTAAGTTTAGGGCTATTGTTAGTTTTCGGTTAACTGTTACAGTTGGAGTAAGCGTCAGGGTCAGGTTAGGGTGGGGGTTAAGCATAAGGTGTCCGCCTAGGGTTAGGGTTAGGTCTATGATTTGATTTAGGCTTCAGGTTAGGTTAGGTTTGAACTTAGTTTGAGGGAGTCAGTTTAGGGTTACTGTTTGTTTTCGGTTAACTGTTAAGGTTGGAGTAAGCGTCAGGGTCAGGTTAGGTTTGGGGTTGAGCTTAAGGTGTCCGCCTAGGGTTAGGGTTTTGTGTATGGTTTGATTTAGGCTTCAGGTTAGGTTAGGTTTTAACTTAGTTTGAGGGAGTAAGTTTAGGGCTACTGTTAGTTTTCGTTTAACTGTTACGGTTGGAGTAAGCGTCAGGGTCAGGTTAGGTTGGGGGTTAAGCATAAGTTGTCCGCCTAGGGTTAGGGTTAGGTCTATGGTTTCATTTAGGCTTCAGGTTAGGTTAGGATTGAACGTAGTTTGAGAGAGTAAGTTTAGGGCTACTGTTAGTTTTCGGTTCAATGTTACGTTTGGAGTTAGCGTGAGGGTCCGGTTAGGGTTGGGGTTGAGCTTAAGGTGTCCTCCTAGGGTTAGGGTTAGGTCTGTGGTTTGAGTTAGGCTTCAGGTTAGGTTAGGTTTGAACTTAGTTTGAGGGAGTAAGTTTAGGGCTACTGTTATTTTTCGGGTAACTGTTACTGTTGGAGATAGCGTCAGGGCCAGGTTAGGGTTGGGGTTGAGCTTAAGGTGTCCGCCTAGGGTTAGGGTTAGGTCTGTGGTTTGAGTTAGGCTTCAGGTTAGATTAGGTTTGCACTTAGTTTGTGGGAGTAAGTTTAGGGCTACTGTTAGTTTTTGGTTCAGTGTTACGGTTGGAGATAGCGTCAGGGTCAGGTTAGGGTTGGGGTAGAGCTTCAGGTGTCCGCCTAGGGTTAGGGTTTTGTCTATGGTTTGAGTTATGCTTCAGGTTAGGTTAGGTTTGAACTTAGTTTGAGGGAGTAAGTTTAGGGCTACTGTTAGTTTTCGGTTCAGTGTTACGGTTAGAGATAGCGTCAGGGTCTGGTTAGGGTTGTGGTTGAGTTTCAGGTGTCCGCCTAGGGTTAGGGTTAGGTCTATGGTTTGAGTTAGGCTTCAAATTAGGTTAGGTTGGAAGTTAGTTTGAGGGAGTAAGTTTAGGGCTACTGTTAGTTTTCGGGTAACTGTTACTGTTGGAGTTAGCGTCAGGGCCAGGTTAGGGTTGGGGTTGAGCTTAAGGTGTCCGCCTAGGGTTAGGGTTAGGTGTATGGTTTGATTTAGGCTTCAGGTTACGTTAGGTTTGAAGTTAGTTTGAGGGAGTAAGTTTAGGGCTACTGTTAGTTATCGGTTAACTGTTACAGTTGGAGTAAGCGTCAGGGTCACGTTAGGGTGGGGGTTAAGCATAAGGTGTCCGCCTAGGGTTAGGGTTAGGTCTATGATTTGATTTAGGCTTCAGGTTAGGTTAGGTTTGAACTTAGTTTGAGGGAGTCAGTTTAGGCCTACTGTTAGTTTTCGGTTAACTGTTACGGTTGGAGTAAGCGTCAGGGTAAGTTTAGGTTTGGGGTTGAGCTTAAGGTGTCCGCCTAGGGTTAGGGTTAGGTGTATGGTTTGATTTCGGCTTCAGGTTAGGTTAGGTTTGAACTTAGTTTGAGGGAGTAAGTTTAGGGCTACTGTTAGTTTTCCTTTAACTGTTACGGTTGGAGTAAGCGTCAGGGTCAAGTTAGGGTGGGGGTTAAGTATAAGGTGTCCGCCTAGGGTTAGGGTTAGGTCTATGGTTTCATTTAGGCTTCAGGTTAGGTTAGGATTGAACTTAGTTTGAGGGAGTAAGTTTAGGGCCACTGTTAGTTTTCGGTTCAGTGTTACGGTTGGATTTAGCCTCAGGGTCAGGTTAGGGTTGGGGTTAAGCTTAAGGTGTCCGCCTAGGGTTAGGGTTAAATCTATTGTTTGAGTTAGGCTTCAGGTTAGGTTAGGTTTGAACTTAGTTTGAGGGAGACAGTTTAGGGCTACTGTTAGTTTTCATTTAACTGTTACGGTTGGAGTAAGCGTCAGGGTAAGGTTAGGGTGGGGGTTAAGCATAAGGTGTCCGCCTAGGGTTAGGGTTAGGTCTATGGTTTCATTTAGGCTTCAGGTTAGGTTAGGATTGAACTTAGTTTGAGGGAGTAAGTTTAGGGCTACTGTTAGTTTTCGGTTCAATGTTACGTTTGGAGTTAGCGTGACGGTCCGGTTAGGGTTGGGGTTGAGCTTAAGGTGTCTGCCTAGGGTTAGGGTTAGGTCTGTGGTTTGAGTTAGGCTTCAGGTTAGGTTAGGTTTGAACTTAGTTTGAGGGAGTAAGTTTAGGGCTACTGTTAGTTTTCGGGTAACTGTTACTGTTGGAGTTAGCGTCAGGGCCAGGTTAGGGTTGGGGTTGAGCTTAAGGTGTCCGCCTAGGGTTAGGGTTAGGTCTATGGTTTGAGTTAGGCTTCAGCTTAGGGTAGGTTTGAACTTAGTTTGAGGGAGTAAGTTTAGGCCTATTGTATTTTTTGGTTCAGTGTTACGGTTGAATTTAGCCTCAGGGTCAGATTAGGGTTGGGGTCAAGCTTAAGGTGTCCGCCTAGGGTTAGGTTTAGGTCTATTGTTTGAGTTAGGCTTCAGGTTAGGTTAGGTTTGAACTTAGTTTGAGGGAGTAAGTTTAGGGCTACTGTTAGTTTTCGGTTCAGTGTTACGGTTGGAGTTAGCGTGAGGGTCAGGTTACGGTTGTTGTTGAGCTTAAGGTGTCCTCCTAGGGTTAGGGTTAGGTCTGTGGTTTGAGTTAGGCTTCAGGTTAGGTTAGGTTTGAACGTAGTTTGAGGGAGTAAGTTTAGGGCTACTGTTAGTTTTCGGTTCAGTGTTATGGTTGGAGATAGCGTCAGGGTCAGGTTAGGGTTGTGATTAAGCTTCAGGTGTCCGCCTAGTGTTAGGGTTAGGTCTATGGTTTGAGTTAGGGTCCAGGTTAGGTTAGGTTTGAACTTAGTTTGAGGGAGTAAGTTTAGGGCTACTCTTAGTTTTCGGGTAACTGTTACTGTTGGAGTTAGCGTCAGGGCCAGGTTCGGGTTGGGGTTGAGCTTAAGGTGTCCGCCTATGGTTACGGTTAGGTGTATGGTTTGATTTAGTCTTCAGGTTAGGATAGTTTTGAACTTAGTTTGAGGGAGTAAGTTTAGGGCCACTGTTAGTTTTCGTTTAACTTTTACGGTTGGAGTAAGCGTCAGGGTCAGGTTATGGTGGGGGTTAACCATAAGGTGTCCGCCTAGGGTTAGGGTTAGGACTATGGTTTCATTTAGGCTTCAGGTTAGGTTAGGATTGAACTTAGTTTGAGGGAGTAAGTTTAGGGCTACTCTTAGTTTTCAGTTCAGTGATATGGTTGGAGTTAGCCTGGAGGTCAGGTTAGGGTTGGGGTTGAGCTTAAGGTGTCCGCCTAGGGTTAGGGTTAGGTCTATGATTTGATTTAGGCTTCAGGTTAGGTTAGGTTTGAACTTAGTTTGAGGGAGTCAGTTTAGGGCTGTTAGTTTTCGGTTAAATGTTACGGTTGGAGTAAGCATCAGGGTCAGGTTAGGTTTGGGGTTGAGCTTAAGGTGTCCGCCTAGGGTTAGGTTTAGGTGTATGGTTTGATTTAGGCTTCAGGTTAGGTTAGGTTTGAACTTAGTTTGAGGGAGTAAGTTTCGGGCTACTGTTAGTTTTTGGTTCAGTGTTACATTTGGAGTTAGCGTGAGTGTCTCGATAGGGTTGTGGTTGAGCTTAAGGTGTCCACCTAGGGTTAGGGTTAGGTCTGTGGTTTGAGATAGGGTTCAGGTTAGGTTAGGTTTGAACTTAGTTTGAGGGAGTAAGTTTAGGGCTACTGTTAGTTTTCGGTTCAGTGTTACGGTTGGAGATAGCGTCAGGGTCAGGTTAGGGTTGGGGTGGAGCTTCAGGTGTCTGCCTATTGTTAGGGTTAGGTCTATGATTTGATTTAGGCTTCAGGTTAGGTTAGGTTTGAACTTAGTTTGAGCGAGTAAGTTTAGGGCTACTGTTAGTTTTTGGTTCAGTGTTATGGTTGGAGATAGCGTCATGGTCAAGTTAGGGTTGGGTTTGAGATTCAGGTGTCCGCCTAGGGTTAGGGTTAGGTCTATGGTTTGAGTTAGGCTTAGGTTAGGTTAGGTTTGAACTTAGTTTGAGGGAGTAAGTTTAGGCCTATTGTATTTTTTGGTTCAGTGTTACGGTTGAATTTAGCCTCAGGGTCAGGTTAGGGTTGGGGTCAAGCTTAAGGTGTCTGCCTAGGGTTAGGGTTAGGTCTATTGTTTGAGTTAGGCTTCAGGTTAGGTTAGGTTTGAACTTAGATTGAGGGAGTAAGTTTAGGGGTACTGTTAG
This sequence comes from Tupaia tana, assembly GCA_026018925.1. Classification (NCBI taxonomy): domain Eukaryota; kingdom Metazoa; phylum Chordata; class Mammalia; order Scandentia; family Tupaiidae; genus Tupaia; species Tupaia tana. Next base: position 95,434,765 of record JAKSZU010000008.1, on the reverse strand, counting down.
TTTTTCGGTTCAGTGTTACGGTTGGAGATAGCGTCAGGGTCAGGTTAGGGTGGTGATTGAGCTTCAGGTGTCCGCCTAGGGTTAGGGTTAGGTCTATGGTTTGAGTAAGGGTCCAGGTTAGGTTAGGTTTGAACTTAGTTTGAGGGAGTAAGTTTAGGGCTACTGTTAGTTTTCGGTTCAGTGTTACGGTTGGAGATAGCGTCAGGGTCTGGTTAGGGTTGTGGTTGAGTTTCAGGTGGCCGCCTAGGGTTAGGGTTAGGTCTATGGTTTGAGTTAGGCTTCAAGTTAGGTTAGGTTTGAAGTTAGTTTGAGGGAGTAAGTTTAGGGCTACTGTTAGTTTTCGGGTAACTGTTACTGTTGGAGTTAGCGTCAGGGCCAGGTTCGGGTTGGGGTTGAGCTTAAGGTGTCCGCCTAGGGTTAGGGTTAGGTGTATGGTTTGATTTAGGCTTCAGGGTACGTTAGGTTTGAAGTTAGTTTGAGGGAGTAAGTTTAGGGCTACTGTTAGTTTTCGGTTAACTGTTACAGTTGGAGTAAGCGTCAGGGTCACGTTAGGGTGGGGGTTAAGCATAAGGTGTCCGCCTAGGGTTAGGGTTAGGTCTATGTTTTGATTTAGGCTTCAGGTTAGGTTAGGTTTGAACTTAATTTGAGGGAGTCAGTTTAGGGCTACTGTTAGTTTTCGGTTAACTGTTGCGGTTGGAGTAAGCGTCAGGGTAAGGTTAGGTTTGGGGTTGAGCTTAAGGTGTCCGCCTAGGGTTAGGGTTAGGTGTATGGTTTGATTTAGGCTTCAGGTTAGGTTAGGTTTGAACTTAGTTTGAGGGAGTAAGTTTAGGGCTACTGTTAGTTTTCGTTTAACTGTTACGGTTGGAGTAAGCGTCAGGGTCAAGTTAGGGTGGGGGTTAAGCATAAGGTGTCCGCCTAGGGTTAGGGTTAGGTCTATGGTTTCATTAGGCTTCAGGTTAGGTTAGGATTGAACTTAGTTTGAGGGAGTAAGTTTAGGGCCACTGTTAGTTTTCGGTTCAGTGTTACGGTTGGATTTAGCCTCAGGGTCAGGTTAGGGTTGGGGTTAAGCTTAAGGTGTCCGCCTAGGGTTAGGGTTAAATCTATTGTTTGAGTTAGGCTTCAGGTTAGGTTAGGTTTGAACTTAGTTTGAGGGAGACAGTTTAGGGCTACTGTTAGTTTTCGTTTAACTGTTACGGTTGGAGTAAGCGTCAGGGTAAGGTTAGGGTGGGGGTTAAGCATAAGCTGTCCGCCTAGGGTTAGGGTTAGGTCTATGGTTTCATTTAGGTTTCAGGTTAGGTTAGGATTGAACTTAGTTTGAGGGAGTAAGTTTAGGGCTACTGTTAGTTTTCGGTTCAATGTTACGTTTTTAGTTAGCGTGACGGTCCGGTTAGGGTTGGGGTTGAGCTTAAGGTGTCTGCCTAGGGTAAGGGTTAGGTCTGTGGTTTGAGTTAGGCTTCAGGTTAGGTTAGGTTTGAACTTAGTTTGAGGGAGTAAGTTTAGGGCTACTGTTAGTTTTCGGTTAACTGTTACGGTTGGAGTAAGCGTCAGGGTCAGGTTAGTGTTGGGGTCAAGCTTAAGGTGTCCGCCTAGGGTTAGGGTTAGGTCTATTGTTTGAGTTAGGCTTCAGGTTAGGTTAGGTTTGAACTTAGTTTGAGGGAGTAAGTTTAGGGCTACTGTTAGTTTTCGGTTCAGTGTTACGGTTGGAGATAGCGTCAGGGTCAGGTTAGGCTTGTGATTGAGCTTCAGGTGTCCGCCTAGGGTTAGGGTTAGGTCTATGGTTTGAGTTAGGGTCCAGCTTAGGGTAGGTTTGAACTTAGTTTGAGGGAGTAAGTTTAGGGCTACTGTTAGTTTTCGGGTAACTGTTACTGTTGGAGTTAGCGTCAGGGCCAGGTTAGGGTTGGGGTTGAGCTTAAGGTGTCCGCCTAGGGTTAGGGTTAGGTCTGTGATTTGAGTTAGGGTTCAGGTTAGGTTAGGTTTGAACTTAGTTTGAGGGAGTAAGTTTAGGGCTACTGTTAGTTTTCGGTTCAGTGTTACGGTTGGAGATAGCGTCAGGGTCAGGTTAGGGTTGGGGCTGAGCTTCAGGTTTCCGCCTAGGGTTAGGGTTAGGTCTATGGTTTGAGTTAGGCTTCAGGTCAGGTTAGGTTTGAACTTAGTTTGAGGAGTAATTTAGGGCTACTGTTAGTTTTCGTTTCAGTGTTACGGTTGGAGATAGCGTCAGGGTCTGGTTAGGGTTGTGGTTGAGTTTCAGGTGTCCGCCTAGGGTTTGGGTTAGGTCTATGGTTTGAGTTAGGCTTCAAGTTAGGTTAGGTTTGAAGTTAGTTTGAGGGAGTAAGTTTAGGGCTACTGTTAGTTTTCGGGTAACTGTTACTGTTGGAGTTAGCGTCAGGTCCAGGTTAGGGTTGGGGTTGAGCTTAAGGTGTCCGCCTAGGGTTAGGGTTAGGTCTATTGTTTGAGTTAGGCTTCAAGTTAGGTTAGGTTTGAATTTTGTTTGTGGGAGACAGTTTAGGGCTATTGTTAGTTTTCGGTTAACTGTTACAGTTGGAGTAAGCGTCAGGGTCAGGTTAGGGTGGGGTTAAGCATAAAGTGTCCGCCTAGGGTTAGGGTTAGGTCTATGATTTGATTTAGGCTTCAGGTTAGGTTAGGTTTGGTTTGAACTTAGTTTGAGGAGTCAGTTTAGGGCTACTGTTAGTTTTCGGTTAACTGTTAAGGTTGGAGTAAGCGTAAGGGTCAGGTTAGGTTTGGGGTTGAGCTTAAGGTGTCCGCCTAGGGTTAGGGTTATGTGTATGGTTTGATTTAGGCTTCAGGTTAGGTTAGGTTTAACTTAGTTTGAGGGAGTAAGTTTAGGGCTACTGTTAGTTTTCATTTAACTGTTACGGTTGGAGTAAGCGTCAGGGTCAGGTTAGGGTGGGGGTTAAGCACAAGGTGTCCGCCTAGGGTTAGGGTTAGGTCTGTGGTTTCATTTAGGCTTCAGGTTAGGTTAGGATTGAACGTAGTTTGAGGGAGTAAGTTTAGGGCTACTGTTAGTTTTCGGTTCAATGTTACGTATGGAGTTAGCGTGAGGGTCCGGTTAGGGTTGGGGTTGAGCTTAAGGTGTCCGCCTAGGGTTAGGGTTAGGTCTATGGTTTGAGTTAGGCTTCAGGTTAGGTTAGGTTTGAACTTAGTTTGAGGGATTAAGTTTAGGGCTACTGTTAGTTTTCGGTTCAGTGTTACGGTTGGAGTTAGCGTGAGGGTCAGGTAGGGTTGGGTTTGAACTTCAGGTGTCAGCCTAGGGTTAGGGTTAGGTGTATGGTTTGATTTAGGCTTCAGGTTAGGTTAGGTTGGAACTTAGTTTGAGGCAGTAAGTTTAGGGCTACTGGTAGTTTTCGGGTAACTGTTACGGTTGGAGTTAGCGTCAGGGCCATGTTAGGGTTGGGGTTGAGCTTAAGTTGTCCGCCTAGGGTTAGGGTTAGGTCTGTGATTTGAGTTAGGGTTCAGGTTAGGTTAGGTTTGAACTTAGTTTGAGGGAGTAAGTTTAGGGCTACTGTTAGTTTTCGGTTCAGTGTTACGGTTGGAGATAGCGTCACGGTCAGGTTAGGGTTGGGGTTGAGCTTCAGGTTTCCGCCTTGGGTTGGGGTTAGTTCTATGGTTTGAGTTAGGATTCAGGTTAGGTTAGGTTTGAACTTAGATTGAGGGAGTAAGTTTAGGGCTACTGTTAGTTTTCGGTTCAGTGTTACGGTTGGAGATAGCGTCAGGGTCTGGTTAGGGTTGTTGTTGAGTTTCAGGTTTCCGACTAGGGTTAGGGTTAGGTCTATGGTTTGAGTTAGGCTTCAAGTTAGGTTAGGTTTGAAGTTAGTTTGAGGGAGTAAGTTTAGGGCTACTGTTCATTTTCGGGTAACTGTTACTGTTGGAGTTAGCGTGAGGGTCAGGTTAGGGTGGGGGTTAAGCATAAGGTGTCCGCCTAGAGTTAGGGTTAGGGTCTATGATTTGATTTAGGCTTCAGGTTAGGTTAGGTTTGAACTTAGTTTGAGGGAGTCAGTTTAGGGTTACTGTTAGTTTTCGGTTAAATGTTAAGTTTGGAGTAAGCGTCAGGGTCAGGTTAGGTTTGGGGTTGAGCTTAAGGTGTCCGCCTAGGTTAGGGTCAGGTGTATGGTTTGATTTAGGCTTCAGGTTAGGTTAGGTTTGAACTTAGTTTGAGGGTGTAAGTTTAGGGCTAGTGTTAGTTTTCGGTACAGTGTTACGGTTGGAGTTAGCGTGAGGGTCAGGTTAGGGTTGGGATTGAGCTTAAGGTGTCCTCCTAGGGTTAGGGTTAGGTCTGTTCTTTGAGTGGGAGGCATCAGGTTATGTTAGGTTTGAACTTAGTTTGAGGGAGTAAGTTTAGGGCTACTGTTAGTTTTCGGTTCAGTGTTACGGTTGGAGATAGCGTCAGGGTCTGGTTAGGGTTGTGGTTGAGTTTCAGGTGTCCGCCTAGGGTTAGGGTAAGGTCTATTGTTTGAGTTAGGCTTCAAGTTATGTTAGGTTTTGAACTTAGTTTGTGGGAGACAGTTTAGGGCTACTGTTAGTTTTCGTTTAACTGTTACGGTTGGAGTAAGTGTCAGGTTCAAGTTAGGGTGGGGGTTAAGCATAAGGTGTCCGCCTAGGGTTAGGGTTAGGTCTATGGTTTCATTTAGGCTTCAGGTTAGGTTAGGATTGAACTTAGTTTGAGGGAGTAAGTATAGGGCTACTCTTAGTTTTCGGTTCAATGTTACGTTTGGAGTTAGCGTGAGGGTCCGGTTAGGGTTGGGGTTGAGCTTAAGGTGTCCGCCTAGGGTTAGGGTTAGGTCTGTGGTTTGAGTTAGGCTTCAGGTTAGGTTAGGTTTGAACTTAGTTTGAGGGAGTAAGTTTAGGGCTACTGTTAGTTTTCGGTTCAGTGTTACGGTTGGAGATAGCGTCAGGATCAGGTTAGGGTTGGGGTTGAGCTTCAGGTTTCCGCCTAGGGTTAGGGTTAGGTCTATGGTTTGAGTTAGGCTTCAGGTTAGGTTAGGTTTGAACTTAGTTTGAGGGATTAAGTTTAGGGCTACTGTTAGTTTTCGGTTCAGTGTTACGGTTGGAGATAGCGTCAGGGTCTGGTTATAGGGTTTTGGTTGAGTTTCAGGTGTCCGCCTAGGGTTAGGGTTAGGTCTATGGTTTTAGTTAGGCTTCAAGATAGGTTAGGTTTGAAGTTAGTTTGAGGGAGTAAGTTTAGGGCTACTGTTAGTTTTCAGGTAACTGTTACTGTTGGAATTAGCGTCAGGTCAGGTTAGGGTTGGGGTTGAGCTTAAGGTGTCCGCCTAGTGTTAGGGTTAGGTGTATGGTTTGATTTAGGCTTCATGTTAGGTTAGGTTTGAAGTTAGTTTGAGGGAGTAAGTTTAGGGCTATTGTTAGTTTTCGGTTAACTGTTACAGTTGGAGTAAGCGTCAGGGTCAGGTTAGGGTGGGGGTTAAGCATAAGGTGTCCGCCTAGGGTTAGGGTTAGGTCTATGATTTGATTAGGCTTCAGGTTAGGTTAGGTTTGAACTTAGTTTGAGGGAGTCAGTTTAGGGCTACTGTTTGTTTTCGGTTAACTGTTAAGGTTGGAGTAAGCGTCAGGGTCAGGTTAGGTTTGGGGTTGAGCTTAAGGTGTCCGCCTAGGGTTAGGGTTTTGTGTATGGTTTGATTTAGGCTTCAGGTTAGGTTAGGTTTTAACTTAGTTTGAGGGAGTAAGTTTAGGGCTACTGTTAGTTTTCGTTTAACTGTTACGGTTGGAGTAAGCGTCAGGGTCAGGTTAGGTTGGGGGTTAAGCATAAGTTGTCCGCCTAGGGTTAGGGTTAGGTCTATGGTTTCATTTAGGCTTCAGGTTAGGTTAGGATTGAACGTAGTTTGAGAGAGTAAGTTTAGGGCTACTGTTAGTTTTCGGTTCAATGTTACGTTTGGAGTTAGCGTGAGGGTCCGGTTAGGGTTGGGGTTGAGCTTAAGGTGTCCTCCTAGGGTTAGGGTTAGGTCTGTGGTTTGAGTTAGGCTTCAGGTTAGGTTAGGTTTGAACTTAGTTTGAGGGAGTAAGTTTAGGGCTACTGTTATTTTTCGGGTAACTGTTACTGTTGGGAGATAGCGTCAGGGCCAGGTTAGGGTTGGGGTTGAGCTTAAGGTGTCCGCCTAGGGTTAGGGTTAGGTCTGTGGTTTGAGTTAGGCTTCAGGTTAGATTAGGTTTGCACTTAGTTTGTGGGAGTAAGTTTAGGGCTACTGTTAGTTTTTGGTTCAGTGTTACGGTTGGAGATAGCGTCAGGGTCAGGTTAGGGTTGGGGTAGAGCTTCAGGTGTCCGCCTAGGGTTAGGGTTTTGTCTATGGTTTGAGTTATGCTTCAGGTTAGGTTAGGTTTGAACTTAGTTTGAGGGAGTAAGTTTAGGGCTACTGTTAGTTTTCGGTTCAGTGTTACGGTTAGAGATAGCGTCAGGGTCTGGTTAGGGTTGTGGTTGAGTTTCAGGTGTCCGCCTAGGGTTAGGGTTAGGTCTATGGTTTGAGTTAGGCTTCAAATTAGGTTAGGTTGGAAGTTAGTTTGAGGGAGTAAGTTTAGGGCTACTGTTAGTTTTCGGGTAACTGTTACTGTTGGAGTTAGCGTCAGGGCCAGGTTAGGGTTGGGGTTGAGCTTAAGGTGTCCGCCTAGGGTTAGGGTTAGGTGTATGTTTGATTTAGGCTTCAGGTTACGTTAGGTTTGAAGTTAGTTTGAGGGAGTAAGTTTAGGGCTACTGTTAGTTATCGGTTAACTGTTACAGTTGGAGTAAGCGTCAGGGTCACGTTAGGGTGGGGGTTAAGCATAAGGTGTCCGCCTAGGGTTAGGGTTAGGTCTATGATTTGATTTAGGCTTCAGGTTAGGTTAGGTTTGAACTTAGTTTGAGGGAGTCAGTTTAGGCCTACTGTTAGTTTTCGGTTAACTGTTACGGTTGGAGTAAGCGTCAGGGTAAGTTTAGGTTTGGGGTTGAGCTTAAGGTGTCGCCTAGGGTTAGGGTTAGGTGTATGGTTTGATTCGGCTTCAGGTTAGGTTAGGTTTGAACTTAGTTTGAGGGAGTAAGTTTAGGGCTACTGTTAGTTTTCCTTTAACTGTTACGGTTGGAGTAAGCGTCAGGGTCAAGTTAGGGTGGGGGTTAAGTATAAGGTGTCCGCCTAGGGTTAGGGTTAGGTCTATGGTTTCATTTAGGCTTCAGGTTAGGTTAGGATTGAACTTAGTTGAGGGAGTAAGTTTAGGGGCCACTGTTAGTTTTCGGTTCAGTGTTACGGTTGGATTTAGCCTCAGGGTCAGGTTAGGGTTGGGTTAAGCTTTAAGGTGTCCGCCTAGGGTTAGGGTTAAATCTATTGTTTGAGTTAGGCTTCAGGTTAGGTTAGGTTTGAACTTAGTTTGAGGGAGACAGTTTAGGGCTACTGTTAGTTTTCATTTAACTGTTACGGTTGGAGTAAGCGTCAGGGTAAGGTTAGGGTGGGGGTTAAGCATAAGGTGTCCGCCTAGGGTTAGGGTTAGGTCTATGGTTTCATTTAGGCTTCAGGTTTAGGTTAGGATTGAACTTAGTTTGAGGGAGTAAGTTTAGGGCTACTGTTAGTTTTCGGTTCAATGTTACGTTTGGAGTTAGCGTGACGGTCCGGTTAGGGTTGGGGTTGAGCTTAAGGTGTCTGCCTAGGGTTAGGGTTAGGTCTGTGGTTTGAGTTAGGCTTCAGGTTAGGTTAGGTTTGAACTTAGTTTGAGGGAGTAAGTTTAGGGCTACTGTTAGTTTTCGGGTAACTGTTACTGTTGGAGTTAGCGTCAGGGCCAGGTTAGGGTTGGGGTTGAGCTTAAGGTGTCCGCCTAGGGTTAGGGTTAGGTCTATGGTTTGAGTTAGGCTTCAGCTTAGGGTAGGTTTGAACTTAGTTTGAGGGAGTAAGTTTAGGCCTATTGTATTTTTTGGTTCAGTGTTACGGTTGAATTTAGCCTCAGGGTCAGATTAGGGTTGGGGTCAAGCTTAAGGTGTCCGCCTAGGGTTAGGTTTAGGTCTATTGTTTGAGTTAGGCTTCAGGTTAGGTTAGGTTTGAACTTAGTTTGAGGGAGTAAGTTTAGGGCTACTGTTAGTTTTCGGTTCAGTGTTACGGTTGGAGTTAGCGTGAGGGTCAGGTTACGGTTGTTGTTGAGCTTAAGGTGTCCTCCTAGGGTTAGGGTTAGGTCTGTGGTTTGAGTTAGGCTTCAGGTTAGGTTAGGTTTGAACGTAGTTTGAGGGAGTAAGTTTAGGGCTACTGTTAGTTTTCGGTTCAGTGTTATGGTTGGAGATAGCGTCAGGGTCAGGTTAGGGTTGTGATTAAGCTTCAGGTGTCCGCCTAGTGTTAGGGTTAGGTCTATGGTTTGAGTTAGGGTCCAGGTTAGGTTAGGTTTGAACTTAGTTTGAGGGAGTAAGTTTAGGGCTACTCTTAGTTTTCGGGTAACTGTTACTGTTGGAGTTAGCGTCAGGGCCAGGTTCGGGTTGGGGTTGAGCTTAAGGTGTCCGCCTATGGTTACGGTTAGGTGTATGGTTTGATTTAGTCTTCAGGTTAGGATAGTTTTGAACTTAGTTTGAGGGAGTAAGTTTAGGGCCACTGTTAGTTTTCGTTTAACTTTTACGGTTGGAGTAAGCGTCAGGGTCAGGTTATGGTGGGGGTTAACCATAAGGTGTCCGCCTAGGGTTAGGGTTAGGACTATGGTTTCATTTAGGCTTCAGGTTAGGTTAGGATTGAACTTAGTTTGAGGGAGTAAGTTTAGGGCTACTCTTAGTTTTCAGTTCAGTGATATGGTTGGAGTTAGCCTGGAGGTCAGGTTAGGGTTGGGGTTGAGCTTAAGGTGTCCGCCTAGGGTTAGGGTTAGGTCTATGATTTGATTTAGGCTTCAGGTTAGGTTAGGTTTGAACTTAGTTTGAGGGAGTCAGTTTAGGGCTGTTAGTTTTCGGTTAAATGTTACGGTTGGAGTAAGCATCAGGGTCAGGTTAGGTTTGGGGTTGAGCTTAAGGTGTCCGCCTAGGGTTAGGTTTAGGTGTATGGTTTGATTTAGGCTTCAGGTTAGGTTAGGTTTGAACTTAGTTTGAGGGAGTAAGTTTCGGGCTACTGTTAGTTTTTGGTTCAGTGTTACATTTGGAGTTAGCGTGAGTGTCTCGATAGGGTTGTGGTTGAGCTTAAGGTGTCCACCTAGGGTTAGGGTTAGGTCTGTGGTTTGAGATAGGGTTCAGGTTAGGTTAGGTTTGAACTTAGTTTGAGGGAGTAAGTTTAGGGCTACTGTTAGTTTTCGGTTCAGTGTTACGGTTGGAGATAGCGTCAGGGTCAGGTTAGGGTTGGGGTGGAGCTTCAGGTGTCTGCCTATTGTTAGGGTTAGGTCTATGATTTGATTTAGGCTTCAGGTTAGGTTAGGTTTGAACTTAGTTTGAGCGAGTAAGTTTAGGGCTACTGTTAGTTTTTGGTTCAGTGTTATGGTTGGAGATAGCGTCATGGTCAAGTTAGGGTTGGGTTTGAGATTCAGGTGTCCGCCTAGGGTTAGGGTTAGGTCTATGGTTTGAGTTAGGCTTAGGTTAGGTTAGGTTTGAACTTAGTTTGAGGGAGTAAGTTTAGGCCTATTGTATTTTTTGGTTCAGTGTTACGGTTGAATTTAGCCTCAGGGTCAGGTTAGGGTTGGGGTCAAGCTTAAGGTGTCTGCCTAGGGTTAGGGTTAGGTCTATTGTTTGAGTTAGGCTTCAGGTTAGGTTAGGTTTGAACTTAGATTGAGGGAGTAAGTTTAGGGGTACTGTTAGTTTTCGGTTCAGTGTTACGGTTGGAGATAGCGTCAGGGTCAGGTTAGGGTGGTGATTGAGCTTCAGGTGTCCGCCTAGGGTTAGGGTTAGGTCTATGGTTTGAGTAAGGGTCCAGGTTAGGTTAGGTTTGAACTTAGTTTGAGGGAGTAAGTTTAGGGCTACTGTTAGTTTTCGGTTCAGTGTTACGGTTGGAGATAGCGTCAGGGTCTGGTTAGGGTTGTGGTTGAGTTTCAGGTGGCCGCCTAGGGTTAGGGTTAGGTCTATGGTTTGAGTTAGGCTTCAAGTTAGGTTAGGTTTGAAGTTAGTTTGAGGGAGTAAGTTTAGGGCTACTGTTAGTTTTCGGGTAACTGTTACTGTTGGAGTTAGCGTCAGGGCCAGGTTCGGGTTGGGGTTGAGCTTAAGGTGTCCGCCTAGGGTTAGGGTTAGGTGTATGGTTTGATTTAGGCTTCAGGGTACGTTAGGTTTGAAGTTAGTTTGAGGGAGTAAGTTTAGGGCTACTGTTAGTTTTCGGTTAACTGTTACAGTTGGAGTAAGCGTCAGGGTCACGTTAGGGTGGGGGTTAAGCATAAGGTGTCCGCCTAGGGTTAGGGTTAGGTCTATGTTTTGATTTAGGCTTCAGGTTAGGTTAGGTTTGAACTTAATTTGAGGGAGTCAGTTTAGGGCTACTGTTAGTTTTCGGTTAACTGTTGCGGTTGGAGTAAGCGTCAGGGTAAGGTTAGGTTTGGGGTTGAGCTTAAGGTGTCCGCCTAGGGTTAGGGTTAGGTGTATGGTTTGATTTAGGCTTCAGGTTAGGTTAGGTTTGAACTTAGTTTGAGGGAGTAAGTTTAGGGCTACTGTTAGTTTTCGTTTAACTGTTACGGTTGGAGTAAGCGTCAGGGTCAAGTTAGGGTGGGGGTTAAGCATAAGGTGTCCGCCTAGGGTTAGGGTTAGGTCTATGGTTTCATTTAGGCTTCAGGTTAGGTTAGGATTGAACTTAGTTTGAGGGAGTAAGTTTAGGGCCACTGTTAGTTTTCGGTTCAGTGTTACGGTTGGATTTAGCCTCAGGGTCAGGTTAGGGTTGGGGTTAAGCTTAAGGTGTCCGCCTAGGGTTAGGGTTAAATCTATTGTTTGAGTTAGGCTTCAGGTTAGGTTAGGTTTGAACTTAGTTTGAGGGAGACAGTTTAGGGCTACTGTTAGTTTTCGTTTAACTGTTACGGTTGGAGTAAGCGTCAGGGTAAGGTTAGGGTGGGGGTTAAGCATAAGCTGTCCGCCTAGGGTTAGGGTTAGGTCTATGGTTTCATTTAGGTTTCAGGTTAGGTTAGGATTGAACTTAGTTTGAGGGAGTAAGTTTAGGGCTACTGTTAGTTTTCGGTTCAATGTTACGTTTTTAGTTAGCGTGACGGTCCGGTTAGGGTTGGGGTTGAGCTTAAGGTGTCTGCCTAGGGTAAGGGTTAGGTCTGTGGTTTGAGTTAGGCTTCAGGTTAGGTTAGGTTTGAACTTAGTTTGAGGGAGTAAGTTTAGGGCTACTGTTAGTTTTCGGTTAACTGTTACGGTTGGAGTAAGCGTCAGGGTCAGGTTAGTGTTGGGGTCAAGCTTAAGGTGTCCGCCTAGGGTTAGGGTTAGGTCTATTGTTTGAGTTAGGCTTCAGGTTAGGTTAGGTTTGAACTTAGTTTGAGGGAGTAAGTTTAGGGCTACTGTTAGTTTTCGGTTCAGTGTTACGGTTGGAGATAGCGTCAGGGTCAGGTTAGGCTTGTGATTGAGCTTCAGGTGTCCGCCTAGGGTTAGGGTTAGGTCTATGGTTTGAGTTAGGGTCCAGCTTAGGGTAGGTTTGAACTTAGTTTGAGGGAGTAAGTTTAGGGCTACTGTTAGTTTTCGGGTAACTGTTACTGTTGGAGTTAGCGTCAGGGCCAGGTTAGGGTTGGGGTTGAGCTTAAGGTGTCCGCCTAGGGTTAGGGTTAGGTCTGTGATTTGAGTTAGGGTTCAGGTTAGGTTAGGTTTGAACTTAGTTTGAGGGAGTAAGTTTAGGGCTACTGTTAGTTTTCGGTTCAGTGTTACGGTTGGAGATAGCGTCAGGGTCAGGTTAGGGTTGGGGCTGAGCTTCAGGTTTCCGCCTAGGGTTAGGGTTAGGTCTATGGTTTGAGTTAGGCTTCAGGTCAGGTTAGGTTTGAACTTAGTTTGAGGGAGTAATTTAGGGCTACTGTTAGTTTTCGTTTCAGTGTTACGGTTGGAGATAGCGTCAGGGTCTGGTTAGGGTTGTGGTTGAGTTTCAGGTGTCCGCCTAGGGTTTGGGTTAGGTCTATGGTTTGAGTTAGGCTTCAAGTTAGGTTAGGTTTGAAGTTAGTTTGAGGGAGTAAGTTTAGGGCTACTGTTAGTTTTCGGGTAACTGTTACTGTTGGAGTTAGCGTCAGGTCCAGGTTAGGGTTGGGGTTGAGCTTAAGGTGTCCGCCTAGGGTTAGGGTTAGGTCTATTGTTTGAGTTAGGCTTCAAGTTAGGTTAGGTTTGAATTTTGTTTGTGGGAGACAGTTTAGGGCTATTGTTAGTTTTCGGTTAACTGTTACAGTTGGAGTAAGCGTCAGGGTCAGGTTAGGGTGGGGGTTAAGCATAAAGTGTCCGCCTAGGGTTAGGGTTAGGTCTATGATTTGATTTAGGCTTCAGGTTAGGTTAGGTTTGGTTTGAACTTAGTTTGAGGGAGTCAGTTTAGGGCTACTGTTAGTTTTCGGTTAACTGTTAAGGTTGGAGTAAGCGTAAGGGTCAGGTTAGGTTTGGGGTTGAGCTTAAGGTGTCCGCCTAGGGTTAGGGTTATGTGTATGGTTTGATTTAGGCTTCAGGTTAGGTTAGGTTTTAACTTAGTTTGAGGGAGTAAGTTTAGGGCTACTGTTAGTTTTCATTTAACTGTTACGGTTGGAGTAAGCGTCAGGGTCAGGTTAGGGTGGGGGTTAAGCACAAGGTGTCCGCCTAGGGTTAGGGTTAGGTCTGTGGTTTCATTTAGGCTTCAGGTTAGGTTAGGATTGAACGTAGTTTGAGGGAATAAGTTTAGGGCTACTGTTAGTTTTCGGTTCAATGTTACGTATGGAGTTAGCGTGAGGGTCCGGTTAGGGTTGGGGTTGAGCTTAAGGTGTCCGCCTAGGGTTAGGGTTAGGTCTATGGTTTGAGTTAGGCTTCAGGTTAGGTTAGGTTTGAACTTAGTTTGAGGGATTAAGTTTAGGGCTACTGTTAGTTTTCGGTTCAGTGTTACGGTTGGAGTTAGCGTGAGGGTCAGGTTAGGGTTGGGTTTGAACTTCAGGTGTCAGCCTAGGGTTAGGGTTAGGTGTATGGTTTGATTTAGGCTTCAGGTTAGGTTAGGTTGGAACTTAGTTTGAGGCAGTAAGTTTAGGGCTACTGGTAGTTTTCGGGTAACTGTTACGGTTGGAGTTAGCGTCAGGGCCATGTTAGGGTTGGGGTTGAGCTTAAGTTGTCCGCCTAGGGTTAGGGTTAGGTCTGTGATTTGAGTTAGGGTTCAGGTTAGGTTAGGTTTGAACTTAGTTTGAGGGAGTAAGTTTAGGGCTACTGTTAGTTTTCGGTTCAGTGTTACGGTTGGAGATAGCGTCACGGTCAGGTTAGGGTTGGGGTTGAGCTTCAGGTTTCCGCCTTGGGTTGGGGTTAGTTCTATGGTTTGAGTTAGGATTCAGGTTAGGTTAGGTTTGAACTTAGATTGAGGGAGTAAGTTTAGGGCTACTGTTAGTTTTCGGTTCAGTGTTACGGTTGGAGATAGCGTCAGGGTCTGGTTAGGGTTGTTGTTGAGTTTCAGGTTTCCGACTAGGGTTAGGGTTAGGTCTATGGTTTGAGTTAGGCTTCAAGTTAGGTTAGGTTTGAAGTTAGTTTGAGGGAGTAAGTTTAGGGCTACTGTTCATTTTCGGGTAACTGTTACTGTTGGAGTTAGCGTGAGGGTCAGGTTAGGGTGGGGGTTAAGCATAAGGTGTCCGCCTAGAGTTAGGGTTAGGTCTATGATTTGATTTAGGCTTCAGGTTAGGTTAGGTTTGAACTTAGTTTGAGGGAGTCAGTTTAGGGTTACTGTTAGTTTTCGGTTAAATGTTAAGTTTGGAGTAAGCGTCAGGGTCAGGTTAGGTTTGGGGTTGAGCTTAAGGTGTCCGCCTAGGGTTAGGGTCAGGTGTATGGTTTGATTTAGGCTTCAGGTTAGGTTAGGTTTGAACTTAGTTTGAGGGTGTAAGTTTAGGGCTAGTGTTAGTTTTCGGTACAGTGTTACGGTTGGAGTTAGCGTGAGGGTCAGGTTAGGGTTGGGATTGAGCTTAAGGTGTCCTCCTAGGGTTAGGGTTAGGTCTGTTCTTTGAGTGAGGCATCAGGTTATGTTAGGTTTGAACTTAGTTTGAGGGAGTAAGTTTAGGGCTACTGTTAGTTTTCGGTTCAGTGTTACGGTTGGAGATAGCGTCAGGGTCTGGTTAGGGTTGTGGTTGAGTTTCAGGTGTCCGCCTAGGGTTAGGGTAAGGTCTATTGTTTGAGTTAGGCTTCAAGTTATGTTAGGTTTGAACTTAGTTTGTGGGAGACAGTTTAGGGCTACTGTTAGTTTTCGTTTAACTGTTACGGTTGGAGTAAGTGTCAGGTTCAAGTTAGGGTGGGGGTTAAGCATAAGGTGTCCGCCTAGGGTTAGGGTTAGGTCTATGGTTTCATTTAGGCTTCAGGTTAGGTTAGGATTGAACTTAGTTTGAGGGAGTAAGTATAGGGCTACTCTTAGTTTTCGGTTCAATGTTACGTTTGGAGTTAGCGTGAGGGTCCGGTTAGGGTTGGGGTTGAGCTTAAGGTGTCCGCCTAGGGTTAGGGTTAGGTCTGTGGTTTGAGTTAGGCTTCAGGTTAGGTTAGGTTTGAACTTAGTTTGAGGGAGTAAGTTTAGGGCTACTGTTAGTTTTCGGTTCAGTGTTACGGTTGGAGATAGCGTCAGGATCAGGTTAGGGTTGGGGTTGAGCTTCAGGTTTCCGCCTAGGGTTAGGGTTAGGTCTATGGTTTGAGTTAGGCTTCAGGTTAGGTTAGGTTTGAACTTAGTTTGAGGGATTAAGTTTAGGGCTACTGTTAGTTTTCGGTTCAGTGTTACGGTTGGAGATAGCGTCAGGGTCTGGTTAGGGTTTTGGTTGAGTTTCAGGTGTCCGCCTAGGGTTAGGGTTAGGTCTATGGTTTTAGTTAGGCTTCAAGATAGGTTAGGTTTGAAGTTAGTTTGAGGGAGTAAGTTTAGGGCTACTGTTAGTTTTCAGGTAACTGTTACTGTTGGAATTAGCGTCAGGTCCAGGTTAGGGTTGGGGTTGAGCTTAAGGTGTCCGCCTAGTGTTAGGGTTAGGTGTATGGTTTGATTTAGGCTTCATGTTAGGTTAGGTTTGAAGTTAGTTTGAGGGAGTAAGTTTAGGGCTATTGTTAGTTTTCGGTTAACTGTTACAGTTGGAGTAAGCGTCAGGGTCAGGTTAGGGTGGGGGTTAAGCATAAGGTGTCCGCCTAGGGTTAGGGTTAGGTCTATGATTTGATTTAGGCTTCAGGTTAGGTTAGGTTTGAACTTAGTTTGAGGGAGTCAGTTTAGGGCTACTGTTTGTTTTCGGTTAACTGTTAAGGTTGGAGTAAGCGTCAGGGTCAGGTTAGGTTTGGGGTTGAGCTTAAGGTGTCCGCCTAGGGTTAGGGTTTTGTGTATGGTTTGATTTAGGCTTCAGGTTAGGTTAGGTTTTAACTTAGTTTGAGGGAGTAAGTTTAGGGCTACTGTTAGTTTTCGTTTAACTGTTACGGTTGGAGTAAGCGTCAGGGTCAGGTTAGGTTGGGGGTTAAGCATAAGTTGTCCGCCTAGGGTTAGGGTTAGGTCTATGGTTTCATTTAGGCTTCAGGTTAGGTTAGGATTGAACGTAGTTTGAGAGAGTAAGTTTAGGGCTACTGTTAGTTTTCGGTTCAATGTTACGTTTGGAGTTAGCGTGAGGGTCCGGTTAGGGTTGGGGTTGAGCTTAAGGTGTCCTCCTAGGGTTAGGGTTAGGTCTGTGGTTTGAGTTAGGCTTCAGGTTAGGTTAGGTTTGAACTTAGTTTGAGGGAGTAAGTTTAGGGCTACTGTTATTTTTCGGGTAACTGTTACTGTTGGAGATAGCGTCAGGGCCAGGTTAGGGTTGGGGTTGAGCTTAAGGTGTCCGCCTAGGGTTAGGGTTAGGTCTGTGGTTTGAGTTAGGCTTCAGGTTAGATTAGGTTTGCACTTAGTTTGTGGGAGTAAGTTTAGGGCTACTGTTAGTTTTTGGTTCAGTGTTACGGTTGGAGATAGCGTCAGGGTCAGGTTAGGGTTGGGGTAGAGCTTCAGGTGTCCGCCTAGGGTTAGGGTTTTGTCTATGGTTTGAGTTATGCTTCAGGTTAGGTTAGGTTTGAACTTAGTTTGAGGGAGTAAGTTTAGGGCTACTGTTAGTTTTCGGTTCAGTGTTACGGTTAGAGATAGCGTCAGGGTCTGGTTAGGGTTGTGGTTGAGTTTCAGGTGTCCGCCTAGGGTTAGGGTTAGGTCTATGGTTTGAGTTAGGCTTCAAATTAGGTTAGGTTGGAAGTTAGTTTGAGGGAGTAAGTTTAGGGCTACTGTTAGTTTTCGGGTAACTGTTACTGTTGGAGTTAGCGTCAGGGCCAGGTTAGGGTTGGGGTTGAGCTTAAGGTGTCCGCCTAGGGTTAGGGTTAGGTGTATGGTTTGATTTAGGCTTCAGGTTACGTTAGGTTTGAAGTTAGTTTGAGGGAGTAAGTTTAGGGCTACTGTTAGTTATCGGTTAACTGTTACAGTTGGAGTAAGCGTCAGGGTCACGTTAGGGTGGGGGTTAAGCATAAGGTGTCCGCCTAGGGTTAGGGTTAGGTCTATGATTTGATTTAGGCTTCAGGTTAGGTTAGGTTTGAACTTAGTTTGAGGGAGTCAGTTTAGGCCTACTGTTAGTTTTCGGTTAACTGTTACGGTTGGAGTAAGCGTCAGGGTAAGTTTAGGTTTGGGGTTGAGCTTAAGGTGTCCGCCTAGGGTTAGGGTTAGGTGTATGGTTTGATTTCGGCTTCAGGTTAGGTTAGGTTTGAACTTAGTTTGAGGGAGTAAGTTTAGGGCTACTGTTAGTTTTCCTTTAACTGTTACGGTTGGAGTAAGCGTCAGGGTCAAGTTAGGGTGGGGGTTAAGTATAAGGTGTCCGCCTAGGGTTAGGGTTAGGTCTATGGTTTCATTTAGGCTTCAGGTTAGGTTAGGATTGAACTTAGTTTGAGGGAGTAAGTTTAGGGCCACTGTTAGTTTTCGGTTCAGTGTTACGGTTGGATTTAGCCTCAGGGTCAGGTTAGGGTTGGGGTTAAGCTTAAGGTGTCCGCCTAGGGTTAGGGTTAAATCTATTGTTTGAGTTAGGCTTCAGGTTAGGTTAGGTTTGAACTTAGTTTGAGGGAGACAGTTTAGGGCTACTGTTAGTTTTCATTTAACTGTTACGGTTGGAGTAAGCGTCAGGGTAAGGTTAGGGTGGGGGTTAAGCATAAGGTGTCCGCCTAGGGTTAGGGTTAGGTCTATGGTTTCATTTAGGCTTCAGGTTAGGTTAGGATTGAACTTAGTTTGAGGGAGTAAGTTTAGGGCTACTGTTAGTTTTCGGTTCAATGTTACGTTTGGAGTTAGCGTGACGGTCCGGTTAGGGTTGGGGTTGAGCTTAAGGTGTCTGCCTAGGGTTAGGGTTAGGTCTGTGGTTTGAGTTAGGCTTCAGGTTAGGTTAGGTTTGAACTTAGTTTGAGGGAGTAAGTTTAGGGCTACTGTTAGTTTTCGGTTAACTGTTACGGTTGGAGTAAGCGTCAGGGTCAGGTTAGTGTTGGGGTCAAGCTTAAGGTGTCCGCCTTGGGTTAGGGTTAGGTCTATTGTTTGAGTTAGTCTTCAGGTTAGGTTAGGTTTGAACTTAGTTTGAGGGAGTAAGTTTAGGGCTACTGTTAGTTTTCGGTTCAGTGTTACGGTTGGAGATAGCGTCAGGGTCAGGTTAGGCTTGTGATTGAGCTTCAGGTGTCCGCCTAGGGTTAGGGTTAGGTCTATGGTTTGAGTTAGGGTCCAGGTTAGGGTAGGTTTGAACTTAGTTTGAGGGAGTAAGTTTAGGGCTACTGTTAGTTTTCGGGTAACTGTTACTGTTGGAGTTAGCGTGAGGGTCCGGTTAGGGTTGGGGTTGAGCTTAAGGTGTCCGCCTAGGGTTAGGCTTAGGTCTGTGATTTGAGTTAGGGTTCAGGTTAGGTTAGGTATGAACTTAGTTTGAGGGAGTAAGTTTAGGGCTACTGTTAGTTTTCGGTTCAGTGTTACGGTTGGAGATAGCGTCAGGGTCAGGTTAGGGTTGGGGTTGAGCTTCAGGTTTCCGCCTAGGGTTAGGGTTAGGTCTATGGTTTGAGTTAGGCTTCAGGTCAGGTTAGGTTTGAACTTAGTTTGAGGGAGTAAGTTTAGGGCTACTGTTAGTTTTCGTTTCAGTGTTACGGTTGGAGATAGCGTCAGGGTCTGGTTAGGGTTGTGGTTGAGTTTCAGGTGTCCGCCTAGGGTTTGGGTTAGGTCTATGGTTTGAGTTAGGCTTCAAGTTAGGTTAGGTTTGAAGTTAGTTTGAGGGAGTAAGTTTAGGGATACTGTTAGTTTTCGGGTAACTGTTACTGTTGGAGTTAGCGTCAGGGCCAGGTTAGGGTTGGGGTTGAGCTTAAGGTGTCCGCCTAGGGTTAGGGTTAGGTGTATGGTTTGATTTAGGCTTCAGGTTAGGTTAGGATTGAACTTAGTTTGAGGGAGTAAGTTTAGGGCTACTGTTAGTTTTCGGTTCAATGTTACGTTTGGAGTTAGCGTGACGGTCCGGTTAGGGTTGGGGTTGAGCTTAAGGTGTCTGCCTAGGGTTAGGGTTAGATCTGTGGTTTGAGTTAGGCTTCAGGTTAGGTTAGGTTTGAACTCAGTTTGAGGGAGTAAGTTTAGGGCTACTTTTAGTTTTCGGTTAACTGTTACGGTTGGAGTAAGCGTCAGGGTCAGGTTAGTGTTGGGGTCAAGCTTAAGGTGTCCGCCTAGGGTTAGGGTTAGGTCTATTGTTTGAGTTAGGCTTCAGGTTAGGTTAGGTTTGAACTTAGTTTGAGGGAGTAAGTTTAGGGCTACTGTTAGTTTTCGGTTCACTGTTACGGTTGGAGATAGCGTCAGGGTCAGGTTAGGCTTGTGATTGAGCTTCAGGTGTCCGCCTAGGGTTAGGGTTAGGTCTATGGTTTGAGTTAGGGTCCAGGTTAGGGTAGGTTTGAACTTAGTTTGAGGGAGTAAGTTTAGGGCTACTGTTAGTTTTCGGGTAACTGTTACCGTTGGAGTTAGCGTCAGGGCCAGGTTAGGGTTGGGGTTGAGCTTAAGGTGTCCGCCTAGGGTTAGGGTTAGGTCTGTGATTTGAGTTAGGGTTCAGGTTAGGTTAGGTTTGAACTTAGTTTGAGGGAGTAAGTTTAGGGCTACTGTTAGTTTTCGGTTCAGTGTTACGGTTGGAGATAGCGTCAGGGTCAGGTTAGGGTTGGGGTTGAGCTTCAGGTTTCCGCCTAGGGATGGGTTAGGTCTATGGTTTGAGTTAGGCTTCAGGTCAGGTTAGGTTTGAACTTAGTTTGAGGGAGTAAGTTTAGGGCTACTGTTAGTTTTCGTTTCAGTGTTACGGTTGGAGATAGCGTCAGGGTCTGGTTAGGGTTGTGATTGAGCTTCAGGTGTCCGCCTAGGGTTAGGGTTAGGTCTATGGTTTGAGTTAGGGTCCAGGTTAGGGTAGGTTTGAACTTAATTTGACGGAGTAAGTTGAGGGCTACCGTTAGTTTTCGGTTCAGTGTTACGGTTGGAGATAGCGTCAGGGTCTGGTTAGGGTTGTGGTTGAGTTTCAGGTGTCCGCCTAGGGTTAGGGTTAGGTCTATTGTTTGAGTTAGGCTTCAAGTTAGGTTAGGTTTGAACTTTGTTTGTGGGAGACAGTTTAGGGCTATTGTTAGTTTTCGTTTAACTGTTACAGTTGGAGTAAGCGTCAGGGTCAGGTTAGGGTGGGGGTTAAGCATAAGGTGTCCGCCTAGGGTTAGGGTTAGGTCTATGATTTGATTTAGGCTTCAGGTTAGGTTAGGTTTGAACTTAGTTTGAGGGAGTCAGTTTAGGGCTACTGTTAGTTTTCGGTTAACTGTTAAGTTTGGAGTAAGCGTAAGGGTCAGGTTAGGTTTGGGGTTGAGCTTAAGGTGTCCGCCTAGGGTTAGGGTTATGTGTATGGTTTGATTTAGGCTTCAGGTTAGGTTAGGTTTTAACTTAGTTTGAGGGAGTAAGTTTAGGGCTACTGTTAGTTTTCATTTAACTGTTACGGTTGGAGTAAGCGTCAGGGTCAGGTTAGGGTGGGGGTTAAGCATAAGGTGTCCGCCTAGGGTTAGGGTTAGGTCTATGATTTGATTTAGGCTTCAGGTTAGGTTAGGTTTGAACTTAGTTTGAGGGAGTCAGTTTAGGGCTACTGTTAGTTTTCGGTTAACTGTTAAGTTTGGAGTAAGCGTAAGGGTCAGGTTAGGTTTGGGGTTGAGCTTAAGGTGTCCGCCTAGGGTTAGGGTTATGTGTATGGTTTGATTTAGGCTTCAGGTTAGGTTAGGTTTTAACTTAGTTTGAGGGAGTAAGTTTAGGGCTACTGTTAGTTTTCGGTTCAATGTTACGGTTGGAGTTAGCGTGAGGGTCCGGTTAGGGTTGGGTTTGAACTTCAGGTGTCCGCCTAGGGTTAGGGTTAGGTGTATGGTTTGATTTAGGCTTCAGGTTAGGTTAGGTTGGAACTTACTTTGAGGCAGTAAGTTTAGTGCTACTGTTAGTTTTCGGGTAACTTTTACGGTGGGAGTTAGCGTTAGGGCCAGGTTAGGGTTGGGGGTGAGCTTAAGGTGTCCGCCTAGGGTTAGGGTTAGGTCTGTGATTTGAGTTAGGGTTCAGGTTAGGTTAGGTTTGAACTTAGTTTGAGGGAGTAAGTTTAGGGCTACTGTTAGTTTTCGGTTCAGTGTTACGGTTGGAGATAGCTTCAGGGTCAGGTTAGGGTTCGGGTTGAGCTTTAGGTTTCCGCCTTGGGTTAGGGTTAGGTCTATGGTTTGCGTTAGGCTTCAGGTTAGGTTAGGTTTGAACTTAGTTTGAGGGAGTAAGTTTAGGGCTACTGTTAGTTTTCGGTTCAGTGTTACGGTTGGAGATAGCGTCAGGGTCTGGTTAGGGTTTTGGTTGAGTTTCAGGTGTCCGCCTAGGGTTAGGGTTAGGTCTATGGTTTGAGTTAGGCTTCAAGTTAGGTTAGGTTTGAAGTTAGTTTGAGGGAGTAAGTTTAGGGCTACTGTTAGTTTTCGGGTAACTGTTACTGTTGGAGTTAGCGTGAGGGTCAGGTTAGGGTTGGGGTTGAGCTTAAGGTGTCCGCCTAGGGTTAGGGTTAGGTGTATGGTTTGATTTAGGCTTCAGGTTAGGTTAGGTTTGAACTTAGTTTGAGGGAGTAAGTTTAGGGCTACTGTTAGTTTTCGGTACAGTGTTACGGTTGGAGTTAGCGTGAGGGTCAGGTTAGGGTTGGGGTTGAGATTAAGGTGTCCTCCTAGGGTTAGGGTTAGGTCTGTTCTTTGAGTGAGGCTTCAGGTTAGGTTAGGTTTGAACTTAGTTTGAGGGAGTAAGTTTAGGGCTACTGTTAGTTTTCGGTTCAGTGTTACGGTTGGAGATAGCGTCAGGGTCTGGTTAGGGTTGTGGTTGAGTTTCAGGTGTACGCCTAGGGTTAGGGTTAGGTCTACTGTTTGAGTTAGGCTTCAAGTTAGGTTAGGTTTGAACTTAGTTTGTGGGAGACAGTTTAGGGCTACTGTTTGTTTTCGTTTAACTGTTACGGTTGGAGTAAGCGTCAGGTTCAAGTTAGGGTGGGGGTTAAGCATAAGGTGTCCGCCTAGGGTTAGGGTTAGGTCTATGGTTTCATTTAGGCTTCAGGTTAGGTTAGGATTGAACTTAGTTTGAGGGAGTATGTTTAGGGCTACTGTTGGTTTTCGGTTCAATGTTACGTTTGGAGTTAGCGTGAGGGTCCGGTTAGGGTTGGGGATGAGCTTAAGGTGTCCGCCTAGGGTTAGGGTTAGGTCTGTGGTTTGAGTTAGGCTTCAGGTTAGGTTAGGTTTGAACTTAGTTTGAGGGAGTAAGTTTAGGGCTACTGTTAGTTTTCGGTTCAGTGTTACGGTTGGAGATAGCGTCAGGATCAGGTTAGGGTTGGGGTTGAGCTTCAGGTTTCCGCCTAGGGTTAGGGTTAGGTCTATGGTTTGAGTTAGGCTTCAGGTTAGGTTAGGTTTGAACTTAGTTTGAGGGATTAAGTTTAGGGCTACTGTTAGTTTTCGGTTCAGTGTTACGGTTGGAGTTAGCGTGAGGGTCCGGTTAGGGTTGGGTTTGAACTTCAGGTGTCCGCCTAGGGTTAGGGTTAGGTGTATGGTTTGATTTAGGCTTCAGGTTAGGTTAGGTTGGAACTTACTTTGAGGCAGTAAGTTTAGGGCTACTGTTAGTTTTCGGGTAACTTTTACGGTTGGAGTTAGCGTCAGGGCCAGGTTAGGGTTGGGGGTGAGCTTAAGGTGTCCGCCTAGGGTTAGGGTTAGGTCTGTGATTTGAGTTAGGGTTCAGGTTAGGTTAGGTTTGAACTTAGTTTGAGGGAGTAAGTTTAGGGCTACTGTTAGTTTTCGGTTCAGTGTTACGGTTGGAGATAGCTTCAGGGTCAGGTTAGGGTTCGGGTTGAGCTTTAGGTTTCCGCCTTGGGTTAGGGTTAGGTCTATGGTTTGCGTTAGGCTTCAGGTTAGGTTAGGTTTGAACTTAGTTTGAGGGAGTAAGTTTAGGGCTACTGTTTGTTTTCGGTTCAGTGTTACGGTTGGAGATAGCGTCAGGGTCTGGTTAGGGTTTTGGTTGAGTTTCAGGTGTCCGCCTAGGGTTAGGGTTAGGTCTATGGTTTGAGTTAGGCTTCAAGTTAGGTTAGGTTTGAAGTTAGTTTGAGGAAGTAAGTTTAGGGCTACTGTTAGTTTTCGGGTAACTGTTACTGTTGGAGTTACTGTCAGGTCCAGGTTAGGGTTGGGGTTGAGCTTAAGGTGTCCGCCTAGTGTTAGGGTTAGGTGTATGGTTTGATTTAGGCTTCAGGTTACGTTAGGTTTGAAGTTAGTTTGAGGGAGTAAGTTTAGCGCTACTGTTAGTTTTCGGTTAACTGTTACGGTTGCAGTAAGCGTCAGGGTCAGGTTAGGGTTGGGGTCAAGCTTAAGGTGTCCACCTCGGGTTAGGGTTAGGTCTATTGTTTGAGTTAGGCTTCAGGTTAGGTTAGGTTTGAACTTAGTTTGAGGGAGTAAGTTTAGGGCTACTGTTAGTTTTCGGTACAGTGTTACGGTTGGAGATAGCGTGAGGGTCAGGTTAGGGTTGGGGTTGAGCTTAAGGTGTCCTCTTAGGGTTAGGGTTAGGTCTGTTCTTTGAGTGAGGCTTCAGGTTAGGTTAGGTTTGAACTTAGTTTGAGGGAGTAAGTTTAGGGCTACTGTTAGTTTTCGGTTCAGTGTTACGGTTGGAGATAGCGTCAGGGTCAGGTTAGGGTTGTGATTGAGCTTCAGGTGTCCGCCTAGGGTTTGGGTTATGTCTATGGTTTGAGTTAGGGTCCAGGTTAGGGTAGGTTTGAACTTAGTTTGAGGGAGTAAGTTTAGGGCTACTGTTAGTTTTCGGTTAACTGTTAAGGTTGGAGTAAGCGTCAGGGTCAGGTTAGGTTTGGGGTTGAGCTTAAGGTGTCCGCCTAGGGTTAGGGTTATGTGTATGGTTTGATTTAGGCTTCAGGTTAGGTTAGGTTTTAACTTAGTTTGAGGGTGTAAGTTTAGGGCTACTGTTAGTTTTCGTTTAACTGTTACGGTTGGAGTAAGCGTCAGGGTCAGGTTATGGTGGGGGTTAAGCATAAGGTGTCCGCCTAGGGTTAGGGTTAGGTCTAGGGTTTCATTTAGGCTTCAGGTTAGGTTAGGATTGAACGTAGTTTGAGGGAGTATGTTTAGGGCTACTGTTAGTTTTCGGTTCAGTGTTACGGTTGGAGATAGCTTCAGGGTCAGGTTAGGGTTCGGGTTGAGCTTTAGGTTTCCGCCTTGGGTTAGGGTTAGGTCTATGGTTTGCGTTAGGCTTCAGGTTAGGTTAGGTTTGAACTTAGTTTGAGGGAGTAAGTTTAGGGCTACTGTTAGTTTTCGGTTCAGTGTTACGGTTGGAGATAGCGTCAGGGTCTGGTTAGGGTTTTGGTTGAGTTTCAGGTGTCCGCCTAGGGTTAGGGTTAGGTCTATGGTTTGAGGTAGGCTTCAAGTTAGGTTAGGTTTGAAGTTAGTTTGAGGGAGTAAGTTTAGGGCTACTGTTAGTTTTCGGGTAACTGTTACTGTTGGAGTTAGCGTGAGGGTCAGGTTAGGGTTGGGGTTGAGCTTAAGGTGTCCGCCTAGGGTTAGGGTTAGGTGTATGGTTTGATTTAGGCTTCAGGTTAGGTTAGGTTTGAACTTAGTTTGAGGGAGTAAGTTTAGGGCTACTGTTAGTTTTCGGTACAGTGTTACGGTTGGAGTTAGCGTGAGGGTCAGGTTAGGGTTGGGGTTGAGCTTAAGGTGTCCTCCTAGGATTAGGGTTAGGTCTGTTCTTTGAGTGAGGCTTCAGGTTAGGTTAGGTTTGAACTTAGTTTGAGGGAGTAAGTTTAGGGCTACTGTTAGTTTTCGGTTCAGTGTTACGGTTGGAGATAGCGTCAGGGTCTGGTTAGGGTTGTGGTTGAGTTTCAGGTGTACGCCTAGGGTTAGGGTTAGGTCTACTGTTTGAGTTAGGCTTCAAGTTAGGTTAGGTTTGAACTTAGTTTGTGGGAGACAGTTTAGGGCTACTGTTTGTTTTCGTTTAACTGTTACGGTTGGAGTAAGCGTCAGGTTCAAGTTAGGGTGGGGGTTAAGCATAAGGTGTCCGCCTAGGGTTAGGGTTAGGTCTATGGTTTCATTTAGGCTTCAGGTTAGGTTAGGATTGAACTTAGTTTGAGGGAGTATGTTTAGGGCTACTGTTGGTTTTCGGTTCAATGTTACGTTTGGAGTTAGCGTGAGGGTCCGGTTAGGGTTGGGGTTGAGCTTAAGGTGTCCGCCTAGGGTTAGGGTTAGGTCTGTGGTTTGAGTTAGGCTTCAGGTTAGGTTAGGTTTGAACTTAGTTTGAGGGAGTAAGTTTAGGGCTACTGTTAGTTTTCGGTTCAGTGTTACGGTTGGAGATAGCGTCAGGATCAGGTTAGGGTTCGGGTTGAGCTTCAGGTTTCCGCCTAGGGTTAGGGTTAGGTCTATGGTTTGAGTTAGGCTTCAGGTTAGGTTAGGTTTGAACTTAGTTTGAGGGATTAAGTTTAGGGCTACTGTTAGTTTTCGGTTCAGTGTTACGGTTGGAGTTAGCGTGAGGGTCCGGTTAGGGTTGGGTTTGAACTTCAGGTGTCCGCCTAGGGTTAGGGTTAGGTGTATGGTTTGATTTAGGCTTCAGGTTAGGTTAGGTTGGAACTTACTTTGAGGCAGTAAGTTTAGGGCTACTGTTAGTTTTCGGGTAACTTTTACGGTTGGAGTTAGCGTCAGGGCCAGGTTAGGGTTGGGGGTGAGCTTAAGGTGTCCGCCTAGGGTTAGGGTTAGGTCTGTGATTTGAGTTAGGGTTCAGGTTAGGTTAGGTTTGAACTTAGTTTGAGGGAGTAAGTTTAGGGCTACTGTTAGTTTTCGGTTCAGTGTTACGGTTGGAGATAGCTTCAGGGTCAGGTTAGGGTTCGGGTTGAGCTTTAGGTTTCCGCCTTGGGTTAGGGTTAGGTCTATGGTTTGCGTTAGGCTTCAGGTTAGGTTAGGTTTGAACTTAGTTTGAGGGAGTAAGTTTAGGGCTACTGTTTGTTTTCGGTTCAGTGTTACGGTTGGAGATAGCGTCAGGGTCTGGTTAGGGTTTTGGTTGAGTTTCAGGTGTCCGCCTAGGGTTAGGGTTAGGTCTATGGTTTGAGTTAGGCTTCAAGTTAGGTTAGGTTTGAAGTTAGTTTGAGGAAGTAAGTTTAGGGCTACTGTTAGTTTTCGGGTAACTGTTACTGTTGGAGTTACTGTCAGGTCCAGGTTAGGGTTGGGGTTGAGCTTAAGGTGTCCGCCTAGTGTTAGGGTTAGGTGTATGGTTTGATTTAGGCTTCAGGTTACGTTAGGTTTGAAGTTAGTTTGAGGGAGTAAGTTTAGCGCTACTGTTAGTTTTCGGTTAACTGTTACGGTTGCAGTAAGCGTCAGGGTCAGGTTAGGGTTGGGGTCAAGCTTAAGGTGTCCACCTCGGGTTAGGGTTAGGTCTATTGTTTGAGTTAGGCTTCAGGTTAGGTTAGGTTTGAACTTAGTTTGAGGGAGTAAGTTTAGGGCTACTGTTAGTTTTCGGTACAGTGTTACGGTTGGAGATAGCGTGAGGGTCAGGTTAGGGTTGGGGTTGAGCTTAAGGTGTCCTCTTAGGGTTAGGGTTAGGTCTGTTCTTTGAGTGAGGCTTCAGGTTAGGTTAGGTTTGAACTTAGTTTGAGGGAGTAAGTTTAGGGCTACTGTTAGTTTTCGGTTCAGTGTTACGGTTGGAGATAGCGTCAGGGTCAGGTTAGGGTTGTGATTGAGCTTCAGGTGTCCGCCTAGGGTTTGGGTTATGTCTATGGTTTGAGTTAGGGTCCAGGTTAGGGTAGGTTTGAACTTAGTTTGAGGGAGTAAGTTTAGGGCTACTGTTAGTTTTCGGTTAACTGTTAAGATTGGAGTAAGCGTCAGGGTCAGGTTAGGTTTGGGGTTGAGCTTAAGGTGTCCGCCTAGGGTTAGGGTTATGTGTATGGTTTGATTTAGGCTTCAGGTTAGGTTAGGTTTTAACTTAGTTTGAGGGTGTAAGTTTAGGGCTACTGTTAGTTTTCGTTTAACTGTTACGGTTGGAGTAAGCGTCAGGGTCAGGTTATGGTGGGGGTTAAGCATAAGGTGTCCGCCTAGGGTTAGGGTTAGGTCTAGGGTTTCATTTAGGCTTCAGGTTAGGTTAGGATTGAACGTAGTTTGAGGGAGTAAGTTTAGGGCTACTGTTAGTTTTCGGTTCAATGTTACGTTTGGAGGTAATGTGAGGGTCCGGTTAGGGTTGGGGTTGAGCTTAAGGTGTCCGCCTAGGGTTAGGGTTAGGTCTGTGGTTTGAGTTAGGCTTCAGGTTAGGTTAGGTTTGAACTTAGTTTGAGGGAGTAAGTTTAGGGCTACTGTTATTTTTCGGGTAACTGTTACTGTTGGAGATAGCGTCAGGGCCAGGTTAGGGTTGGGGTTGAGCTTAAGGTGTCCGCCTAGGGTTAGGGTTAGGTCTGTGGTTTGAGTTAGGCTTCAGGTTAGATTAGGTTTGCACTTAGTTTGAGGGAGTAAGTTTAGGGCTACTGTTAGTTTTTGGTTCAGTGTTACGGTTGGAGATAGCGTCAGGGTCAGGTTAGGGTTGGGGTTGAGCTTCAGGTGTCCGCCTAGGGTTAGGGTTTGGTCTATGGTTTGAGTTATGCTTCAGGTTAGGTTAGGTTTGAACTTAGTTTGAGGGAGTAAGTTTAGGGCTACTGTTAGTTTTCGGTTCAGTGTTACGGTTAGAGATAGCGTAAGGGTCTGGTTAGGGTTGTGGTTGAGTTTCAGGTGTCCGCCTAGGGTTAGGGTTAGGTCTATGGTTTGAGTTAGGCTTCAAATTAGGTTAGGTTGGAAGTTAGTTTGAGGGAGTAAGTTTAGGGCTACTGTTAGTTTTCGGGTAACTGTTACTGTTGGAGTTAGCGTCAGGGCCAGGTTAGGGTTGGGGTTGAGCTTAAGGTGTCCGCCTAGGGTTAGGGTTAGGTCTATGGTTTGATTTACGCTTCAGGTTAGGTTAGGTTTGTACTTAGTTTGAGGGAGTAAGTTTAGGGCTACTGTTAGTTTTCGTTTAACTGTTACGGTTGGAGTAAGCGTCAGGGTCAGGTTATGGTGGGGGTTAACCATAAGGTGTCCGCCTAGGGTTAGGGTTAGGTCTATGGTTTCATTTAGGCTTCAGGTTAGGTTAGGTTTGAACTTAGTTTGAGGGAGTAAGTTTAGGGCTACTGTTAGTTTTCGGTTCAGTGTTACGGTTGGAGATAGCGTCAGGGTCTGGTTAGGGTTGTGGTTGAGTTTCAGGTGTCCGCCTAGGGTTAGGGTTAGGTCTATGGTTTGAGTTAGGCTTCAGGTTAGGTTACTTTTGAACTTAGTTTGAGGGAATAAGTTTAGGGCTACTGTTAGTTTTCGGTTCAGTGTTACGGTTGGAGATAGAGTCAGGGTAAGGTTAGGGTTGGAGTTGAGCTTCAGGTGTCCGCCTAGGGTTAGGGTTAGGTATATGGTTTGAGTTAGCCTTCAGGTTAGATTAGGTTTGAAGTTAGTTTGAGGGTGTAAGTTCAGGGCTACTGTTAGTTTTCGGTTAACTGTTACAGTTGGAGTAAGCTTCAGGGTCAGGTTAGGGTGGGGGTTAAGCATAAGTTGTCCGCCTCTGGTTAGGGTTAGGTCTATGATTTGATATAGGCTTCAGGTTAGGTTAGGTGTGAACTTAGTTTGATGGAGTCAGTTTAGGGCTATTGTTAGTTTTCGGTTAACTGTTACGGTTGGAGTAAGCGTCAGGGTCAGGTTAGGTTTGGGGTTGAGCTTAAGGTGTCCGCCTAGGGTTAGCGTTAGGTGTATGGTTTGATTTAGGCTTCAGGTTATGTTAGGTTTGAACTTAGTTTGAGGGAGTAAGTTTAGGGCTACTGTTAGTTTTCGGGTAACTGTTACTGTTGGCGATAGCGTCAGGGCCAGGTTAGGGTTGGGGTTGAGCTTAAGGTGTCCGCCTAGGTTTAGGGTTAGGTCTGTGGTTTGAGTTAGGCTTAAAATTAGGTTAGGTTGGAAGTTAGTTTGAGGGAGTAAGTTTAGGGCTACTGTTCGTTTTCGGGTAACTGTTACTGTTGGAGTTAGCGTCAGGGCCAGGTTAGGGTTGGGGTTGAGCTTAAGGTGTCCGCCTAGGGTTAGGGTTAGGTGTATGGTTTAATATACGCTTCAGGTTAGGTTAGGTTTGAACTTAGTTTGAGGGAGTAAGTTTAGGGCTACTGTTAGTTTTCGGTTAACTGTTACGGTTGGAGTAAGCGTCAGGGTCAGGTTAGTGTTGGAGTCAAGCTTAAGGTGTCCGCCTAGGGTTAGGGTTAGGTCTATTGTTTGAGTTAGGCTTCAGGTTAGGTTAGGTTTGAACTTAGTTTGAGGGAGTAAGTATAGGGCTACTGTTAGTTATCGGTTCAGTGTTACGGTTGGAGATAGCCTCAGGGTCAGGTTAGGGTTGTGATTGAGCTTCAGGTGTCCACCTAGGGTTAGGGTTAGGTCTATGGTTTGAGTTAGGGTCCAGGTTAGGTTAGGTTTGAACTTAGTTTGAGGGAGTAAGTTTAGGGCTACTGTGAGTTTTCGCTTCAGTGGTACGGTTGGAGATAGCGTCAGGGTCTGGTTAGGGTTGTGGTTGAGTTTCAGGTGTCCGCCTAGGGTTAGGGTTAGGTCTATGGTTTGAGTTAGCGTTCAGGTTAGGTTAGGTTTGAAGTTATTTTGAGGGAGTAAGTTTAGGGCTACTGTTAGTTTTCGGGTAACTGTTACTGTTGGAGTTAGCGTCAGGGCCAGGTTACGGTTGGGGTTGAGCTTAAGGTGTCCGCCTAGGGTTAGGGTTAGATCTGTGATTTGAGTTAGGGTTCAGGTTAGGTTAGGTTTGAACTTAGTTTGAGGGAGTAAGTTTAGGGCTACTGTTAGTTTTCGGTTCAGTGTTACGGTTGGAGATAGCGTCAGGGTCAGGTTAGGGATGGTGTTGAGCTTCAGGTTTCCGCCTTGGGTTAGGGTTAGGTCTATGGTTTGAGTTAGGTTTCAGGTCAGGTTAGGTTTGAACTTAGTTTGAGGGAGAAAGTTTAGGGCTACTGTTAGTTTTCGGTTCAGTGTTACGGTTGGAGATAGCGTCAGGGTCTGGTTAGGGTTGTGGTTGAGTTTCAGGTGTCCGCCTAGGGTTAGGGTTAGGTCTATGGTTTGAGTTAGGCTTCAAGTTAGGTTAGGTTTGAAGTTAGTTTGAGGGAGTAAGTTTAGGGATACTGTTAGTTTTCGGGTAACTGTTACTCTTGGAGTTAGCGTCAGGGCCAGGTTAGGGTTGGGGTTGAGCTTAAGGTGTCCGCCTAGGGTTAGGGTTAGGTGTATGGTTTGATTTAGGCTTCAGGTTAGGTTAGGTTTGAAGTTAGTTTGAGGGTGTAAGTTTAGGGCTATTGTTAGTTTTCGGGTAACTGTTACAGTTGGAGTAAGCGTCAGGGTCAGGTTAGGGTGGGGGTTAAGCATAAGGTGTCCGCCTAGGGTTAGGGTTAGGTCTATGATTTGATTTAGGCTTCAGGTTAGGTTAGGTTTGAACTTAGTTTGAGGGAGTCAGTTTAGGGCTACTGTTAGTTTTCGGTTAACTGTTAAGGTTGGAGTAAGCGTCAGGGTCAGGTTAGGTTTGGGGTTGAGCTTAAGGTGTCCGACTAGGGTTAGGGTTATGTGTATGGTTTGATTTAGGCTTCAGGTTAGGTTAGGTTTGAACTTAGTTTGAGGGAGTAAGTTTAGGGCTACTGTTTGTTTTCATTTAACTGTTACGGTTGGAGTAAGCGTCAGGGTCAGGATAGGGTGGGGGTTAAGCATAAGGTGTCCGCCTAGGGTTAGGGTTAGGTCTATGGTTTCATTTAGGCTTCAGGTTAGGTTAGGATTGAACGTAGTTTGAGGGAGTAAGTTTAGGGCTACTGTTAGTTTTCGGTTCAATGTTACGTTTGGATTTAGCGTGAGGGTCCGGTTAGGGTTGGGGTTGAGCTTAAGGTGTCCGCCTAGGGTTAGGGTTAGGTCTATGGTTTGAGTTAGGCTTCAGGTTAGGTTAGGTTTGAACTTAGTTTGAGGGAATAAGTTTAGGGCTACTGTTAGTTTTCGGTTCAGTGTTACGGTTGGAGTTAGCGTGAGGGTCAGGTTAGGGTTGGGTTTGAACTTCAGGTGTCAGCCTATGGTTAGGGTTAGGTGTATGGTTTGATTTAGGCTTCAGGTTAGGTTAGGTTGGAACTTAGTTTGAGGCAGTAAGTTTAGGGCTACTGGTAGTTTTCGGGTAACTGTTACGGTTGGAGTTAGCGTCAGGGCCATGTTAGGGTTGGGGTTGAGCTTAAGTTGTCCGCCTAGGGTTAGGGTTAGGTCTGTGATTTGAGTTAGGGTTCAGGTTAGGTTAGGTATGAACTTAGTTTGAGGGAGTAAGTTTAGGGCTACTGTTAGTTTTCGGTTCAGTGTTACGGTTGGAGATAGCGTCAGGGTCAGGTTAGGGTTGGGGTTGAGCTTCACGTTTCCGCCTTGGGTTAGGGTTAGTTCTATGGTTTGAGTTAGGATTCAGGTTAGGTTAGGTTTGAACTTAGTTTGAGGGAGTAAGTTTAGGGCTACTGTTAGTTTTCGGTTCAGTGTTACTGTTGGAGATAACGTCAGGGTCTGGTTAGGGTTGTTGTTGAGTTTCAGGTTTCCGCCTAGGGTTAGGGTTAGGTCTATGGTTTGAGTTAGGCTTCAAGTTAGGTTAGGTTTGAACTTAGTTTGAGGGAGTAAGTTTAGGGCTACTGTTAGTTTTCGGGTAACTGTTACTGTTGGAGTTAGCGTCAGGGCCAGGTTAGGGTTGGGGTTGAGATTAAGGTGTCCGCCTAGGGTTAGGGTTAGGTCTGTGATTTGTGTTAGGGTTCAGGTTAGGTTAGGTTTGAACTTAGTTTGAGGGAGTAAGTTTAGGGCTACTGTTAGTTTTCTGTTCAGTGTTACGGTTGGAGATAGCGTCAGGGTCAGGTTAGGGTTGGGGTTGAGCTTCAGGTTTCCGCCTTGGGTTAGGGTTAGGTCTATGGTTTGACTTAGGCTTCAGGTCAGGTTAGGTTTGAAGTTAGTTTGAGGGAGTAGGTTTAGGGATACTGTTAGTTTTCGGGTAACTGTTACTCTTGGAGTTAGCGTCTGGGCCAGGTTAGGGTTGGGGTTGAGCTTAAGGTGTCCGCCTAGGGTTAGGGTTAGGTGTATGGTTTGATTTTGGCTTCTGGTTAGGTTAGGTTTGAACTTAGTTTGAGGGAGTAAGTTTAGGGCTACTGTTAATTTTCGGGTAACTGTTACGGTTGGAGTTAGCGTCAGGGTCCGGTTAGGTTTGGGGTTGAGCTTAAGGTGTCCGATAAGGGTTAGGGTTAGGTGTATGGTTTGATTTAGGCTTCAGGTTAGGTTAGGTTTGAACTTAGTTTGAGGGAGTAAGTTTAGGGCTACTGTTAGTTTTCGGTTAACTGATACAGTTGGAGTAAGCGTCAGGGTCAGGTTAGGGTGGGGGTTAAGCATAAGTTGTCCGACTAGGGTTAGCGTTAGGTCTATGGTTTCATTTAGGCTTCAGGTTAGGTTAGGATTGAACTTAGTTTGAGGGAGTAAGTTTAGGGCTACTGTTAGTTTTTGGTTCAATGTTACGTTTGGAGTTAGCGTGAGGGTAAGGTTAGGGTTGGGGTTGAGCTTAAGGTGTCCGCCTAGGGTTAGGGTTAGGTCTGTGGTTTGAGTTAGGCTTCAGGTTAGGTTAGGTTTGAACTTAGTTTGAGGGAGTAAGTTTAGGGCTACTGTTAGTTTTCGGGTAACTGTTACTGTTGGAGTTAGCGTCAGGTCCAGGTTAGGGTTGGGGTTGAGCTTAAGGTGTCCGCCTAGGGTTAGGGTTAGGTGTATGGTTTGATTTAGGCTTCAGGTTAGGTTAGGTTTGAAGTTAGTTTGAGGGAGTAAGTTTAGGGGTACTGTTAGTTTTCGGGTAACTGTTACAGTTGGAGTAAGCGTCAGGGTCAAGTTAGGGTGGGGGTTAAGCATAAGTTGTCCGCCTAGGGTTAGGGTTAGGTCTATGATTTGATTTAGGCTTCAGGTTAGTTTAGGTTTGAACTTAGTTTGATTGAGTCAGTTTAGGGCTATTGTTAGTTTTCGGTTAACTGTTACGGTTGGAGTAAGCGTCAGGGTCAGGTTAGGTTTGGGGTTGAGCTTAAGGTGTCCGACTAGGGTTAGCGTTAGGTGTATGGTTTGATTTAGGCTTCAGGTTAGGTTAGGTTTGAACTTAGTTTGAGGGAGTAAGTTTAGGGCTACTGTTAGTTTTCGGGTAACTGTTACGGTTGGAGTTAGCGTCAGGGCCAGGTTAGGGTTGGGGGTGAGCTTAAGGTGTCCGCCTAGGGTTAGGGTTAGGTCTGTGATTTGAGTTAGGGTTCAGGTTAGGTTAGGTTTGAACTTAGTTTGAGGGAGTAAGTTTAGGGCTACTGTTAGTTTTCGGTTCAGTGTTACGGTTGGAGATAGCTTCAGGGTCAGGTTAGGGTTCGGGTTGAGCTTTAGGTTTCCGCCTTGGGTTAGGGTTAGGTCTATGGTTTGCGTTAGGCTTCAGGTTAGGTTAGGTTTGAACTTAGTTTGAGGGAGTAAGTTTAGGGCTACTGTTTGTTTTCGGTTCAGTGTTACGGTTGGAGATAGCGTCAGGGTCTGGTTAGGGTTTTGGTTGAGTTTCAGGTGTCCGCCTAGGGTTAGGGTTAGGTCTATGGTTTGAGTTAGGCTTCAAGTTAGGTTAGGTTTGAAGTTAGTTTGAGGAAGTAAGTTTAGGGCTACTGTTAGTTTTCGGGTAACTGTTACTGTTGGAGTTACTGTCAGGTCCAGGTTAGGGTTGGGGTTGAGCTTAAGGTGTCCGCCTAGTGTTAGGGTTAGGTGTATGGTTTGATTTAGGCTTCAGGTTACGTTAGGTTTGAAGTTAGTTTGAGGGAGTAAGTTTAGCGCTACTGTTAGTTTTCGGTTAACTGTTACGGTTGCAGTAAGCGTCAGGGTCAGGTTAGGGTTGGGGTCAAGCTTAAGGTGTCCACCTCGGGTTAGGGTTAGGTCTATTGTTTGAGTTAGGCTTCAGGTTAGGTTAGGTTTGAACTTAGTTTGAGGGAGTAAGTTTAGGGCTACTGTTAGTTTTCGGTACAGTGTTAC
Organism: Tupaia tana; assembly: GCA_026018925.1. Classification (NCBI taxonomy): domain Eukaryota; kingdom Metazoa; phylum Chordata; class Mammalia; order Scandentia; family Tupaiidae; genus Tupaia; species Tupaia tana. The sequence goes on along the minus strand of JAKSZU010000008.1, from coordinate 95,401,149 downwards.
GGTTGGAGATAGCGTGAGGGTCAGGTTAGGGTTGGGGTTGAGCTTAAGGTGTCCTCTTAGGGTTAGGGTTAGGTCTGTTCTTTGAGTGAGGCTTCAGGTTAGGTTAGGTTTGAACTTAGTTTGAGGGAGTAAGTTTAGGGCTACTGTTAGTTTTCGGTTCAGTGTTACGGTTGGAGATAGCGTCAGGGTCAGGTTAGGGTTGTGATTGAGCTTCAGGTGTCCGCCTAGGGTTTGGGTTATGTCTATGGTTTGAGTTAGGGTCCAGGTTAGGGTAGGTTTGAACTTAGTTTGAGGGAGTAAGTTTAGGGCTACTGTTAGTTTTCGGTTAACTGTTAAGATTGGAGTAAGCGTCAGGGTCAGGTTAGGTTTGGGGTTGAGCTTAAGGTGTCCGCCTAGGGTTAGGGTTATGTGTATGGTTTGATTTAGGCTTCAGGTTAGGTTAGGTTTTAACTTAGTTTGAGGGTGTAAGTTTAGGGCTACTGTTAGTTTTCGTTTAACTGTTACGGTTGGAGTAAGCGTCAGGGTCAGGTTATGGTGGGGGTTAAGCATAAGGTGTCCGCCTAGGGTTAGGGTTAGGTCTAGGGTTTCATTTAGGCTTCAGGTTAGGTTAGGATTGAACGTAGTTTGAGGGAGTAAGTTTAGGGCTACTGTTAGTTTTCGGTTCAATGTTACGTTTGGAGGTAATGTGAGGGTCCGGTTAGGGTTGGGGTTGAGCTTAAGGTGTCCGCCTAGGGTTAGGGTTAGGTCTGTGGTTTGAGTTAGGCTTCAGGTTAGGTTAGGTTTGAACTTAGTTTGAGGGAGTAAGTTTAGGGCTACTGTTATTTTTCGGGTAACTGTTACTGTTGGAGATAGCGTCAGGGCCAGGTTAGGGTTGGGGTTGAGCTTAAGGTGTCCGCCTAGGGTTAGGGTTAGGTCTGTGGTTTGAGTTAGGCTTCAGGTTAGATTAGGTTTGCACTTAGTTTGAGGGAGTAAGTTTAGGGCTACTGTTAGTTTTTGGTTCAGTGTTACGGTTGGAGATAGCGTCAGGGTCAGGTTAGGGTTGGGGTTGAGCTTCAGGTGTCCGCCTAGGGTTAGGGTTTGGTCTATGGTTTGAGTTATGCTTCAGGTTAGGTTAGGTTTGAACTTAGTTTGAGGGAGTAAGTTTAGGGCTACTGTTAGTTTTCGGTTCAGTGTTACGGTTAGAGATAGCGTAAGGGTCTGGTTAGGGTTGTGGTTGAGTTTCAGGTGTCCGCCTAGGGTTAGGGTTAGGTCTATGGTTTGAGTTAGGCTTCAAATTAGGTTAGGTTGGAAGTTAGTTTGAGGGAGTAAGTTTAGGGCTACTGTTAGTTTTCGGGTAACTGTTACTGTTGGAGTTAGCGTCAGGGCCAGGTTAGGGTTGGGGTTGAGCTTAAGGTGTCCGCCTAGGGTTAGGGTTAGGTCTATGGTTTGATTTACGCTTCAGGTTAGGTTAGGTTTGTACTTAGTTTGAGGGAGTAAGTTTAGGGCTACTGTTAGTTTTCGTTTAACTGTTACGGTTGGAGTAAGCGTCAGGGTCAGGTTATGGTGGGGGTTAACCATAAGGTGTCCGCCTAGGGTTAGGGTTAGGTCTATGGTTTCATTTAGGCTTCAGGTTAGGTTAGGTTTGAACTTAGTTTGAGGGAGTAAGTTTAGGGCTACTGTTAGTTTTCGGTTCAGTGTTACGGTTGGAGATAGCGTCAGGGTCTGGTTAGGGTTGTGGTTGAGTTTCAGGTGTCCGCCTAGGGTTAGGGTTAGGTCTATGGTTTGAGTTAGGCTTCAGGTTAGGTTACTTTTGAACTTAGTTTGAGGGAATAAGTTTAGGGCTACTGTTAGTTTTCGGTTCAGTGTTACGGTTGGAGATAGAGTCAGGGTAAGGTTAGGGTTGGAGTTGAGCTTCAGGTGTCCGCCTAGGGTTAGGGTTAGGTATATGGTTTGAGTTAGCCTTCAGGTTAGATTAGGTTTGAAGTTAGTTTGAGGGTGTAAGTTCAGGGCTACTGTTAGTTTTCGGTTAACTGTTACAGTTGGAGTAAGCTTCAGGGTCAGGTTAGGGTGGGGGTTAAGCATAAGTTGTCCGCCTCTGGTTAGGGTTAGGTCTATGATTTGATATAGGCTTCAGGTTAGGTTAGGTGTGAACTTAGTTTGATGGAGTCAGTTTAGGGCTATTGTTAGTTTTCGGTTAACTGTTACGGTTGGAGTAAGCGTCAGGGTCAGGTTAGGTTTGGGGTTGAGCTTAAGGTGTCCGCCTAGGGTTAGCGTTAGGTGTATGGTTTGATTTAGGCTTCAGGTTATGTTAGGTTTGAACTTAGTTTGAGGGAGTAAGTTTAGGGCTACTGTTAGTTTTCGGGTAACTGTTACTGTTGGCGATAGCGTCAGGGCCAGGTTAGGGTTGGGGTTGAGCTTAAGGTGTCCGCCTAGGTTTAGGGTTAGGTCTGTGGTTTGAGTTAGGCTTAAAATTAGGTTAGGTTGGAAGTTAGTTTGAGGGAGTAAGTTTAGGGCTACTGTTCGTTTTCGGGTAACTGTTACTGTTGGAGTTAGCGTCAGGGCCAGGTTAGGGTTGGGGTTGAGCTTAAGGTGTCCGCCTAGGGTTAGGGTTAGGTGTATGGTTTAATATACGCTTCAGGTTAGGTTAGGTTTGAACTTAGTTTGAGGGAGTAAGTTTAGGGCTACTGTTAGTTTTCGGTTAACTGTTACGGTTGGAGTAAGCGTCAGGGTCAGGTTAGTGTTGGAGTCAAGCTTAAGGTGTCCGCCTAGGGTTAGGGTTAGGTCTATTGTTTGAGTTAGGCTTCAGGTTAGGTTAGGTTTGAACTTAGTTTGAGGGAGTAAGTATAGGGCTACTGTTAGTTATCGGTTCAGTGTTACGGTTGGAGATAGCCTCAGGGTCAGGTTAGGGTTGTGATTGAGCTTCAGGTGTCCACCTAGGGTTAGGGTTAGGTCTATGGTTTGAGTTAGGGTCCAGGTTAGGTTAGGTTTGAACTTAGTTTGAGGGAGTAAGTTTAGGGCTACTGTGAGTTTTCGCTTCAGTGGTACGGTTGGAGATAGCGTCAGGGTCTGGTTAGGGTTGTGGTTGAGTTTCAGGTGTCCGCCTAGGGTTAGGGTTAGGTCTATGGTTTGAGTTAGCGTTCAGGTTAGGTTAGGTTTGAAGTTATTTTGAGGGAGTAAGTTTAGGGCTACTGTTAGTTTTCGGGTAACTGTTACTGTTGGAGTTAGCGTCAGGGCCAGGTTACGGTTGGGGTTGAGCTTAAGGTGTCCGCCTAGGGTTAGGGTTAGATCTGTGATTTGAGTTAGGGTTCAGGTTAGGTTAGGTTTGAACTTAGTTTGAGGGAGTAAGTTTAGGGCTACTGTTAGTTTTCGGTTCAGTGTTACGGTTGGAGATAGCGTCAGGGTCAGGTTAGGGATGGTGTTGAGCTTCAGGTTTCCGCCTTGGGTTAGGGTTAGGTCTATGGTTTGAGTTAGGTTTCAGGTCAGGTTAGGTTTGAACTTAGTTTGAGGGAGAAAGTTTAGGGCTACTGTTAGTTTTCGGTTCAGTGTTACGGTTGGAGATAGCGTCAGGGTCTGGTTAGGGTTGTGGTTGAGTTTCAGGTGTCCGCCTAGGGTTAGGGTTAGGTCTATGGTTTGAGTTAGGCTTCAAGTTAGGTTAGGTTTGAAGTTAGTTTGAGGGAGTAAGTTTAGGGATACTGTTAGTTTTCGGGTAACTGTTACTCTTGGAGTTAGCGTCAGGGCCAGGTTAGGGTTGGGGTTGAGCTTAAGGTGTCCGCCTAGGGTTAGGGTTAGGTGTATGGTTTGATTTAGGCTTCAGGTTAGGTTAGGTTTGAAGTTAGTTTGAGGGTGTAAGTTTAGGGCTATTGTTAGTTTTCGGGTAACTGTTACAGTTGGAGTAAGCGTCAGGGTCAGGTTAGGGTGGGGGTTAAGCATAAGGTGTCCGCCTAGGGTTAGGGTTAGGTCTATGATTTGATTTAGGCTTCAGGTTAGGTTAGGTTTGAACTTAGTTTGAGGGAGTCAGTTTAGGGCTACTGTTAGTTTTCGGTTAACTGTTAAGGTTGGAGTAAGCGTCAGGGTCAGGTTAGGTTTGGGGTTGAGCTTAAGGTGTCCGACTAGGGTTAGGGTTATGTGTATGGTTTGATTTAGGCTTCAGGTTAGGTTAGGTTTGAACTTAGTTTGAGGGAGTAAGTTTAGGGCTACTGTTTGTTTTCATTTAACTGTTACGGTTGGAGTAAGCGTCAGGGTCAGGATAGGGTGGGGGTTAAGCATAAGGTGTCCGCCTAGGGTTAGGGTTAGGTCTATGGTTTCATTTAGGCTTCAGGTTAGGTTAGGATTGAACGTAGTTTGAGGGAGTAAGTTTAGGGCTACTGTTAGTTTTCGGTTCAATGTTACGTTTGGAGTTAGCGTGAGGGTCCGGTTAGGGTTGGGGTTGAGCTTAAGGTGTCCGCCTAGGGTTAGGGTTAGGTCTATGGTTTGAGTTAGGCTTCAGGTTAGGTTAGGTTTGAACTTAGTTTGAGGGATTAAGTTTAGGGCTACTGTTAGTTTTCGGTTCAGTGTTACGGTTGGAGTTAGCGTGAGGGTCAGGTTAGGGTTGGGTTTGAACTTCAGGTGTCAGCCTATGGTTAGGGTTAGGTGTATGGTTTGATTTAGGCTTCAGGTTAGGTTAGGTTGGAACTTAGTTTGAGGCAGTAAGTTTAGGGCTACTGGTAGTTTTCGGGTAACTGTTACGGTTGGAGTTAGCGTCAGGGCCATGTTAGGGTTGGGGTTGAGCTTAAGTTGTCCGCCTAGGGTTAGGGTTAGGTCTGTGATTTGAGTTAGGGTTCAGGTTAGGTTAGGTTTGAACTTAGTTTGAGGGAGTAAGTTTAGGGCTACTGTTAGTTTTCGGTTCAGTGTTACGGTTGGAGATAGCGTCAGGGTCAGGTTAGGGTTGGGGTTGAGCTTCACGTTTCCGCCTTGGGTTAGGGTTAGTTCTATGGTTTGAGTTAGGATTCAGGTTAGGTTAGGTTTGAACTTAGTTTGAGGGAGTAAGTTTAGGGCTACTGTTAGTTTTCGGTTCAGTGTTACTGTTGGAGATAACGTCAGGGTCTGGTTAGGGTTGTTGTTGAGTTTCAGGTTTCCGCCTAGGGTTAGGGTTAGGTCTATGGTTTGAGTTAGGCTTCAAGTTAGGTTAGGTTTGAACTTAGTTTGAGGGAGTAAGTTTAGGGCTACTGTTAGTTTTCGGGTAACTGTTACTGTTGGAGTTAGCGTCAGGGCCAGGTTAGGGTTGGGGTTGAGATTAAGGTGTCCGCCTAGGGTTAGGGTTAGGTCTGTGATTTGAGTTAGGGTTCAGGTTAGGTTAGGTTTGAACTTAGTTTGAGGGAGTAAGTTTAGGGCTACTGTTAGTTTTCTGTTCAGTGTTACGGTTGGAGATAGCGTCAGGGTCAGGTTAGGGTTGGGGTTGAGCTTCAGGTTTCCGCCTTGGGTTAGGGTTAGGTCTATGGTTTGACTTAGGCTTCAGGTCAGGTTAGGTTTGAAGTTAGTTTGAGGGAGTAGGTTTAGGGATACTGTTAGTTTTCGGGTAACTGTTACTCTTGGAGTTAGCGTCTGGGCCAGGTTAGGGTTGGGGTTGAGCTTAAGGTGTCCGCCTAGGGTTAGGGTTAGGTGTATGGTTTGATTTTGGCTTCTGGTTAGGTTAGGTTTGAACTTAGTTTGAGGGAGTAAGTTTAGGGCTACTGTTAATTTTCGGGTAACTGTTACGGTTGGAGTTAGCGTCAGGGTCCGGTTAGGTTTGGGGTTGAGCTTAAGGTGTCCGATAAGGGTTAGGGTTAGGTGTATGGTTTGATTTAGGCTTCAGGTTAGGTTAGGTTTGAACTTAGTTTGAGGGAGTAAGTTTAGGGCTACTGTTAGTTTTCGGTTAACTGATACAGTTGGAGTAAGCGTCAGGGTCAGGTTAGGGTGGGGGTTAAGCATAAGTTGTCCGACTAGGGTTAGCGTTAGGTCTATGGTTTCATTTAGGCTTCAGGTTAGGTTAGGATTGAACTTAGTTTGAGGGAGTAAGTTTAGGGCTACTGTTACTTTTTGGTTCAATGTTACGTTTGGAGTTAGCGTGAGGGTCCGGTTAGGGTTGGGGTTGAGCTTAAGGTGTCCGCCTAGGGTTAGGGTTAGGTCTGTGGTTTGAGTTAGGCTTCAGGTTAGGTTAGGTTTGAACTTAGTTTGAGGGAGTAAGTTTAGGGGTACTGTTAGTTTTCGGGTAACTGTTACTGTTGGAGTTAGCGTCAGGTCCAGGTTAGGGTTGGGGTTGAGCTTTAGGTGTCCGCCTAGGGTTAGGGTTAGGTGTATGGTTTGATTTAGGCTTCAGGTTAGATTAGGTTTGAAGTTAGTTTGAGGGTGTAAGTTCAGGGCTACTGTTAGTTTTCGGTTAACTGTTACAGTTGGAGTAAGCGTCAGGGTCAAGTTAGGGTGGGGGTTAAGCATAAGTTGTCCGCCTAGGGTTAGGGTTAGGTCTATGATTTGATTTAGGCTTCAGGTTAGTTTAGGTTTGAACTTAGTTTGATTGAGTCAGTTTAGGGCTATTGTTAGTTTTCGGTTAACTGTTACGGTTGGAGTAAGCGTCAGGGTCAGGTTAGGTTTGGGGTTGAGCTTAAGGTGTCCGCCTAGGGTTAGCGTTAGGTGTATGGTTTGATTTAGGCTTCAGGTTAGGTTAGGTTTGAACTTAGTTTGAGGGAGTAAGTTTAGGGCTACTGTTAGTTTTTGGTTCAGTGTTACGTTTGGAGTTAGCATGAGGGTCCGGTTAGGGTTGGGGTTGAGCTTAAGGTGTCCGCCTAGGGTTAGGGTTAGGTCTGCGGTTTGAGTTAGGCTTCAGGTCAGGTTAGGTTTGAACTTAGTTTGAGGGAGTAAGTTTAGGGCTACTGTTAGTTTTCGGGTAACTGTTACGGTTGGAGTTAGCGTCACGGCCAGGTTAGGGTTGGGGTCAAGCTTAAGGTGTCCGCCTAGGGTTAGGGTTAGGTCTATTGTTTGAGTTAGGCTTCAGGTTAGGTTAGGTTTGAACTTAGTTTGAGCGAGTATGTTTAGGGCTACTGTTAATTTTCGGTTCAATGTTACGTTTGGAGTTAGCGTGAGGGTCAGGTTAGGGTTGGGGTTGAGCTTAAGGTGTCCTCCTAGGGTTAGGGTTAGGTCTGTGGTTTGAGTGAGGCTTCAGGTTAGGTTAGGTTTGAACTTAGTTTGAGGCAGTAAGTTTAGGGCTACTGTTAGTTTTCGGTTCAGTGTTACGGTTGGAGATAGCGTCAGGGTCAGGTTAGGGTTGTGATTGAGCTTCAGGTGTCCGCCTAGGGTTAGGGTTAGGTCTATGGTTTGAGTTAGGGTCCAGGTTAGGGTAGGTTTGAACTTCGTTTGAGGGAGTAAGTTTAGGGCTACTGTTAGTTTTCGGTTCAGTGTTACGGTTGGAGATAGCGTCAGGGTCTGGTTAGGGTTGTGGTTGAGTTTCAGGTGTCCGCCTAGGGTTAGGGTTATGTATATGGTTTGAGTTAGGCTTCAAGTTAGGTTAGGTTTGAAGTTAGTTTGAGGGAGTAAGTTTAGGGCTACTGTTAGTTTTCGGGTAACTGTTACTGTTGGAGTTAGCGTCAGGGCCAGGTTAGGGTTGGGGTTGAGCTTAAGGTGTCCGCCTAGGGTTAGGGTTAGGTGTATGGTTTGATTTAGGCTTCAGGTTAGGTTAGGTTTGAAGTTAGTTTGAGGCAGTAAGTTTAGGGCTATTGTTAGTTTTCGGTTAACTGTTACAGTTGGAGTAAGCGTCAGGGTCAGGTTAGGGTGGGGGTTAAGCATACGGTGTCCGCCTAGGGTTAGGGTTAGGTCTATGATTTGATTTAGGCTTCAGGTTAGGTTAGGTTTGAACTTAGTTTGAGGGAGTGAGTTTAGGGTTACTGTTTGTTTTCGGTTAACTGTTACGGTTGGAGTAAGCGTCAGGGTCAGGTTAGGTTTGGGGTTGAGCTTAAGGTGTCCGCCTAGGGTTAGGGTTAGGTGTATGGTTTGATTTAGGCTTCAGGTTAGGTTAGGTTTGTACTTAGTTTGAGGGAGTAAGTTTAGGGCTACTGTTAGTTTTCGTTTAACTGTTACGGTTGGAGTAAGCGTCAGGGTCAGGTTAGGGTGGGGGTTAAGCATAAGGTGTCCGCCTAGGGTTAGGGTTAGGTCTATGGTTTCATTTAGGCTTCAGGTTAGGTTAGGATTGAACTTAGTTTGAGGGAGTAAGTTTAGGGCCACTGTTAGTTTTCGGTTCAGTGTTACGGTTCGATTTAGCCTCAGGGTCAGGATAGGTTTGGGGTTAAGCTTAAGGTGTCCTCCTAGGGTTAGGGTTAGGTCTACTGTTTGAGTTAGGCTTCAGGTTAGGTTAGGTTTGAACTTAGTTTGAGGGAGACAGTTTAGGGCTACTGTTAGTTTTCATTTAACTGTTACGGTTGGAGTAAGCGTCAGGGGCAGGTGAGGGTGGGGGTTAAGCATAAGTTGTCATCCTAGGGTTAGGGTTAGGTCTATGGTTTCATTTAGGCTTCAGGTTAGGTTAGGATTGAACTTAGTTTGAGGGAGTAAGTTTAGGGCTACTGTTAGTTTTCGGTTCAATGTTACGTTTGGATTTAGTGTGAGGGTCCGGTTAGGGTTGGGGTTGAGCTTAAGGTGTTCGCTTAGGGTTAGGGTTAGGTCTGTGGTTTGAGTTAGGCTTCAGGTTAGGTTAGGTTTGAACTTAGTTTGAGGGAGTAAGTTTAGGGCTACTGTTAGTTTTCGGCTAACTGTTACGGTTGGAGTAAGCGTCAGGGTCAGGTTAGGGTTGGGGTCAAGCTTAAGGTGTCCGCCTAGGGTTAGGGTTAGGTCTATTGTTTGAGTTAGTCTTCAGGTAAGGTTAGGTTTGAACTTAGTTTGAGGGAGTAAGTTTAGGGCTACTGTTAGTTGTCGGTTCAGTGTTACGGTTGGAGATAGCGTCAGGGTCTGGTTAGGGTTGTGGTTGAGTTTCAGGTGTCCGCCTAGGGTTAGGGTTAGGTCTATGGTTTGAGTTAGGCTTCAAGTTAGGTTAGGTTTGAAGTTAGTTTGAGGGAGTAAGTTTAGGGATACTGTTAGTTTTCGGGTAACTGTTACTCTTGGAGTTAGCGTCAGGGCCAGGTTAGGGTTGGGGTTGAGCTTAAGGTGTCCGCCTAGGGTTAGGGTTAGGTGTATGGTTTGATTTAGGCTTCAGGTTAGGTTAGGTTTGAAGTTAGTTTGAGGGTGTAAGTTTAGGGCTATTGTTAGTTTTCGGGTAACTGTTGCAGTTGGAGTAAGCGTCAGGGTCAGGTTAGGGTGGGGGTTAAGCATAAGGTGTCCGCCTAGGGTTAGGGTTAGGTCTATGGTTTCATTTAGGCTTCAGGTTAGGTTAGGATTGAACGTAGTTTGAGGGAGTAAGTTTAGGGCTACTGTTAGTTTTCGGTTCAATGTTACGTTTGGAGTTAGCGTGAGGGTCCGGTTAGGGTTGGGGTTGAGCTTAAGGTGTCCGCCTAGGGTTAGGGTTAGGTCTATGGTTTGAGTTAGGCTTCAGGTTAGGTTAGGTTTGAACTTAGTTTGAGGGATTAAGTTTAGGGCTACTGTTAGTTTTCGGTTCAGTGTTACGGTTGGAGTTAGCGTGAGGGTCAGGTTAGGGTTGGGTTTGAACTTCAGGTGTCAGCCTATGGTTAGGGTTAGGTGTATGGTTTGATTTAGGCTTCAGGTTAGGTTAGGTTGGAACTTAGTTTGAGGCAGTAAGTTTAGGGCTACTGGTAGTTTTCGGGTAACTGTTACGGTTGGAGTTAGCGTCAGGGCCATGTTAGGGTTGGGGTTGAGCTTAAGTTGTCCGCCTAGGGTTAGGGTTAGGTCTGTGATTTGAGTTAGGGTTCAGGTTAGGTTAGGTTTGAACTTAGTTTGAGGGAGTAAGTTTAGGGCTACTGTTAGTTTTCGGTTCAGTGTTACGGTTGGAGATAGCGTCAGGGTCAGGTTAGGGTTGGGGTTGAGCTTCACGTTTCCGCCTTGGGTTAGGGTTAGTTCTATGGTTTGAGTTAGGATTCAGGTTAGGTTAGGTTTGAACTTAGTTTGAGGGAGTAAGTTTAGGGCTACTGTTAGTTTTCCGTTCAGTGTTACTGTTGGAGATAACGTCAGGGTCTGGTTAGGGTTGTTGTTGAGTTTCAGGTTTCCGCCTAGGGTTAGGGTTAGGTCTATGGTTTGAGTTAGGCTTCAAGTTAGGTTAGGTTTGAACTTAGTTTGAGGGAGTAAGTTTAGGGCTACTGTTAGTTTTCGGGTAACTGTTACTGTTGGAGTTAGCGTCAGGGCCAGGTTAGGGTTGGGGTTGAGATTAAGGTGTCCGCCTAGGGTTAGGGTTAGGTCTGTGATTTGAGTTAGGGTTCAGGTTAGGTTAGGTTTGAACTTAGTTTGAGGGAGTAAGTTTAGGGCTACTGTTAGTTTTCTGTTCAGTGTTACGGTTGGAGATAGCGTCAGGGTCAGGTTAGGGTTGGGGTTGAGCTTCAGGTTTCCGCCTTGGGTTAGGGTTAGGTCTATGGTTTGACTTAGGCTTCAGGTCAGGTTAGGTTTGAAGTTAGTTTGAGGGAGTAGGTTTAGGGATACTGTTAGTTTTCGGGTAACTGTTACTCTTGGAGTTAGCGTCTGGGCCAGGTTAGGGTTGGGGTTGAGCTTAAGGTGTCCGCCTAGGGTTAGGGTTAGGTGTATGGTTTGATTTTGGCTTCTGGTTAGGTTAGGTTTGAACTTAGTTTGAGGGAGTAAGTTTAGGGCTACTGTTAATTTTCGGGTAACTGTTACGGTTGGAGTTAGCGTCAGGGTCCGGTTAGGTTTGGGGTTGAGCTTAAGGTGTCCGATAAGGGTTAGGGTTAGGTGTATGGTTTGATTTAGGCTTCAGGTTAGGTTAGGTTTGAACTTAGTTTGAGGGAGTAAGTTTAGGGCTACTGTTAGTTTTCGGTTAACTGATACAGTTGGAGTAAGCGTCAGGGTCAGGTTAGGGTGGGGGTTAAGCATAAGTTGTCCGACTAGGGTTAGCGTTAGGTCTATGGTTTCATTTAGGCTTCAGGTTAGGTTAGGATTGAACTTAGTTTGAGGGAGTAAGTTTAGGGCTACTGTTAGTTTTTGGTTCAATGTTACGTTTGGAGTTAGCGTGAGGGTCCGGTTAGGGTTGGGGTTGAGCTTAAGGTGTCCGCCTAGGGTTAGGGTTAGGTCTGTGGTTTGAGTTAGGCTTCAGGTTAGGTTAGGTTTGAACTTAGTTTGAGGGAGTAAGTTTAGGGCTACTGTTAGTTTTCGGGTAACTGTTACTGTTGGAGTTAGCGTCAGGTCCAGGTTAGGGTTGGGGTTGAGCTTAAGGTGTCCGCCTAGGGTTAGGGTTAGGTGTATGGTTTGATTTAGGCTTCAGGTTAGGTTAGGTTTGAAGTTAGTTTGAGGGAGTAAGTTTAGGGGTACTGTTAGTTTTCGGGTAACTGTTACTGTTGGAGTTAGCGTCAGGTCCAGGTTAGGGTTGGGGTTGAGCTTTAGGTGTCCGCCTAGGGTTAGGGTTAGGTGTATGGTTTGATTTAGGCTTCAGGTTAGATTAGGTTTGAAGTTAGTTTGAGGGTGTAAGTTCAGGGCTACTGTTAGTTTTCGGTTAACTGTTACAGTTGGAGTAAGCGTCAGGGTCAAGTTAGGGTGGGGGTTAAGCATAAGTTGTCCGCCTAGGGTTAGGGTTAGGTCTATGATTTGATTTAGGCTTCAGGTTAGTTTAGGTTTGAACTTAGTTTGATTGAGTCAGTTTAGGGCTATTGTTAGTTTTCGGTTAACTGTTACGGTTGGAGTAAGCGTCAGGGTCAGGTTAGGTTTGGGGTTGAGCTTAAGGTGTCCGACTAGGGTTAGCGTTAGGTGTATGGTTTGATTTAGGCTTCAGGTTAGGTTAGGTTTGAACTTAGTTTGAGGGAGTAAGTTTAGGGCTACTGTTAGTTTTCGGGTAACTGTTACGGTTGGAGTTAGCGTCACGGCCAGGTTAGGGTTGGGGTCAAGCTTAAGGTGTCCGCCTAGGGTTAGGGTTAGGTCTATTGTTTGAGTTAGGCTTCAGGTTAGGTTAGGTTTGAACTTAGTTTGAGCGAGTATGTTTAGGGCTACTGTTAGTTTTCGGTTCAATGTTACGTTTGGAGTTAGCGTGAGGGTCAGGTTAGGGTTGGGGTTGAGCTTAAGGTGTCCTCCTAGGGTTAGGGTTAGGTCTGTGGTTTGAGTGAGGCTTCAGGTTAGGTTAGGTTTGAACTTAGTTTGAGGCAGTAAGTTTAGGGCTACTGTTAGTTTTCGGTTCAGTGTTACGGTTGGAGATAGCGTCAGGGTCAGGTTAGGGTTGTGATTGAGCTTCAGGTGTCCGCCTAGGGTTAGGGTTAGGTCTATGGTTTGAGTTAGGGTCCAGGTTAGGGTAGGTTTGAACTTCGTTTGAGGGAGTAAGTTTAGGGCTACTGTTAGTTTTCGGTTCAGTGTTACGGTTGGAGATAGCGTCAGGGTCTGGTTAGGGTTGTGGTTGAGTTTCAGGTGTCCGCCTAGGGTTAGGGTTAGGTATATGGTTTGAGTTAGGCTTCAAGTTAGGTTAGGTTTGAAGTTAGTTTGAGGGAGTAAGTTTAGGGCTACTGTTAGTTTTCGGGTAACTGTTACTGTTGGAGTTAGCGTCAGGGCCAGGTTAGGGTTGGGGTTGAGCTTAAGGTGTCCGCCTAGGGTTAGGGTTAGGTGTATGGTTTGATTTAGGCTTCAGGTTAGGTTAGGTTTGAAGTTAGTTTGAGGCAGTAAGTTTAGGGCTATTGTTAGTTTTCGGTTAACTGTTACAGTTGGAGTAAGCGTCAGGGTCAGGTTAGGGTGGGGGTTAAGCATACGGTGTCCGCCTAGGGTTAGGGTTAGGTCTATGATTTGATTTAGGCTTCAGGTTAGGTTAGGTTTGAACTTAGTTTGAGGGAGTGAGTTTAGGGTTACTGTTTGTTTTCGGTTAACTGTTACGGTTGGAGTAAGCGTCAGGGTCAGGTTAGGTTTGGGGTTGAGCTTAAGGTGTCCGCCTAGGGTTAGGGTTAGGTGTATGGTTTGATTTAGGCTTCAGGTTAGGTTAGGTTTGAACTTAGTTTGAGGGAGTAAGTTTAGGGCTACTGTTAGTTTTCGTTTAACTGTTACGGTTGGAGTAAGCGTCAGGGTCAGGTTAGGGTGGGGGTTAAGCATAAGGTGTCCGCCTAGGGTTAGGGTTAGGTCTATGGTTTCATTTAGGCTTCAGGTTAGGTTAGGATTGAACTTAGTTTGAGGGAGTAAGTTTAGGGCCACTGTTAGTTTTCGGTTCAGTGTTACGGTTCGATTTAGCCTCAGGGTCAGGATAGGTTTGGGGTTAAGCTTAAGGTGTCCTCCTAGGGTTAGGGTTAGGTCTACTGTTTGAGTTAGGCTTCAGGTTAGGTTAGGTTTGAACTTAGTTTGAGGGAGACAGTTTAGGGCTACTGTTAGTTTTCATTTAACTGTTACGGTTGGAGTAAGCGTCAGGGTCAGGTGAGGGTGGGGGTTAAGCATAAGTTGTCATCCTAGGGTTAGGGTTAGGTCTATGGTTTCATTTAGGCTTCAGGTTAGGTTAGGATTGAACTTAGTTTGAGGGAGTAAGTTTAGGGCTACTGTTAGTTTTCGGTTCAATGTTACGTTTGGATTTAGTGTGAGGGTCCGGTTAGGGTTGGGGTTGAGCTTAAGGTGTTCGCTTAGGGTTAGGGTTAGGTCTGTGGTTTGAGTTAGGCTTCAGGTTAGGTTAGGTTTGACCTTAGTTTGAGGGAGTAAGTTTAGGGCTACTGTTAGTTTTCGGCTAACTGTTACGGTTGGAGTAAGCGTCAGGGTCAGGTTAGGGTTGGGGTCAAGCTTAAGGTGTCCGCCTAGGGTTAGGGTTAGGTCTATTGTTTGAGTTAGTCTTCAGGTTAGGTTAGGTTTGAACTTAGTTTGAGGGAGTAAGTTTAGGGCTACTGTTAGTTGTCGGTTCAGTGTTACGGTTGGAGATAGCGTCAGGGTCTGGTTAGGGTTGTGGTTGAGTTTCAGGTGTCCGCCTAGGGTTAGGGTTAGGTATATGGTTTGAGTTAGGCTTCAAGTTAGGTTAGGTTTGAAGTTAGTTTGAGGGAGTAAGTTTAGGGCTACTGTTAGTTTTCGGGTAACTGTTACTGTTGGAGTTAGCGTCAGGGCCAGGTTAGGGTTGGGGTTGAGCTTAAGGTGTCCGCCTAGGGTTAGGGTTAGGTCTATTGTTTGAGTTAGGTTTCAGGTTAGGTTAGGTTTGAACTTAGTTTGAGGGAGTAAGTTTAGGGCTACTGATAGTTTTCGTTTAACTGTTACGGTTGGAGTAAGCGTCAGGGTCAAGTTAGGGTGGGGGTTAAGCATAAGGTGTCCGCCTAGGATTAGGTTTAGGTCTTTGGTTTCATTTAGGCTTCAGGTTAGGTTAGGATTGAACTTAGTTTGAGGGAGTAAGTTTAGGGCTACTGTTAGTTTTCGGTTCAATGTTACGTTTGGAGTTAGCGTGAGGGTCCGGTTAGGGTTGGGGTTGAGCTTAAGGTGTCCGCCTAGGGTTAGGGTTAGGTCTGTGGTTTGAGTTAGGCTTCAGGTTAGGTTAGGTTTGAACTTAGTTTGAGGGAGTAAGTTTAGGGCTACTGTTAGTTTTCGGTTCAGTGTTACGGTTGGAGATAGCGTCAGGGTCAGGTTAGTGTTGGGTTTGAGCTTCAGGTTTCCGCCTTGGGTTAGGGTTAGGTCTATGGTTTGAGTTAGGCTTCAGGTCAGGTTAGGTTTGAACTTAGTTTGAGGGAGTAAGTTTAGGGCTACTGTTAGTTTTCAGTTCAGTGTTACGTTTGGAGTTAGCGTGAGGGTCCGGTTAGGGTTGGGGTTGAGCTTAAGGTGTCCGCCTAGGGTTAGGGTTAGGTCTATGGTTTGAGTTAGGCTTCAGGTTAGGTTAGGACTGAACTTAGTTTGAGGGATTAAGTTTAGGGCTACTGTTAGTTTTCGGTTAACTTTTACGGTTGGAGTTAGCGTGAGGGTCAGGTTAGGGTTGGGTTTGAACTTCAGGTGTCCGCCTAGGGTTAGGGTTAGGTGTATGGTTTGATTTAGGCTTCAGGTTAGGTTAGGTTGGAACTTAGTTTGAGGCAGTAAGTTTAGGGCTACTGGTAGTTTTCGGGTAACTGTTACGGTTGGAGTTAGCGTCAGGGCCAGGTTAGGGTTGGGGTTGAGCTTAAGGTGTCGGCCTAGGGTTAGGGTTAGGTCTGTGATTTGAGTTAGGGTTCAGGTTAGGTTAGGTTTGAACTTAGTTTGAGGGAGTAAGTTTAGGGCTACTGTTAGTTTTCGGTTCAGTGTTACGGTTGGAGATAGCGTCAGGGTCAGGTTAGGGTTGGGGTTGAGCTTCAGGTTTCTGCCTTGGGTTAGGGTTAGGTCTATGGTTTGAGTTAGGATTCAGGTTAGGTTAGGTTTGAACTTAGTTTGAGGGAGTAAGTTTAGGGCTACTGTTAGTTTTCGGTTCAGTGTTATGGTTGGAGATAGCGTCAGAGTCTGGTTAGGGTTGTGGTTGAGTTTCAGGTGTCCGCCTAGGGTTAGGGTTAGGTCTATGGTTTGAGTTAGGCTTCAAGTTAGGTTAGGTTTGAAGTTACTTTGAGGGAGTAAGTTTAGGGCTACTGTTAGTTTTCGGGTAACTGTTACTGTTGGAGTTAGCGTCAGGGCCAGGTTAGGGTTGTGGTTGAGCTTAAGGTGTCCGCCTAGGGTTAGAGTTAGGTGTATGGTTTGATTTAGGCTTCAGGTTAGGTTAGGTTTGAAGTTAGTTTGAGGGAGTAAGTTTAGGGCTATTGTTAGTTTTTGGTTAGCTGTTACAGTTGGAGTAAGCGTCAGGGTCAGGTTAGGGTGGGGGTTAAGCATAAGGTGTCCGCCTAGGGTTAGGGTTAGGTCTATGATTTGATTTAGGCTTCAGGTTAGGTTAGGTTTGAACTTAGTTTTAGGGAGTCAGTTTAGGGCTACTGTTAGTTTTCGGTTAACTGTTAAGGTTGGAGTAAGCGTCAGGGTCAGGTTAGGTTTGGGGTTGAGCTTAAGGTGTCCGCCTAGGGTTAGGGTTATGTGTATGGTTTGATTTAGGCTTCAGGTTAGGTTAGGTTTGAACTAAGTTTGAGGGAGTAAGTTTAGGGCTACTGTTAGTTTTCGTTTAACTGTTACGGTTGGAGTAAGCGTCAGGGTCAGGTTAGGGTGGGGGTTAAGCATAAGGTGTCCGCCTAGGGTTAGGGTTAGGTCTATGGTTTCATTTAGGCTTCAGGTTAGGTTAGGATTGAACTTAGTTTGAGGGAGTAAGTTTAGGGCCACTGTTAGTTTTCGGTTCAGTGTTACGGTTCGATTAAGCCTCAGGGTCAGGTTAGGTTTGGGGTTAAGCTTAAGGTGTCCTCCTAGGGTTAGGGTTAGGTCTATTGTTTGAGTTAGGCTTCAGGTTAGGTTAGGTTTGAACTTAGTTTGAGGGAGACAGTTTAGGGCTACTGTTAGTTTTCATTTAACTGTTACGGTTGGAGTAAGCGTCAGGGTCAGGTGAGGGTGGGGGTTAAGCATAAGTTGTCCTTCTAGGGTTAGGGTTAGGTCTATGGTTTCATTTAGGCTTCAGGTTAGGTTAGGATTGAACTTAGTTTGAGGGAGTAAGTTTAGGGCTACTGTTAGTTTTCGGTTCAATGTTACGTTTGGATTTAGTGTGAGGGTCCGGTTAGGGTTGGGGTTGAGCTTAAGGTGTTCGCTTAGGGTTAGGGTTAGGTCTGTGGTTTGAGTTAGGCTTCAGGTTAGATTAGGTTTGAACTTAGTTTGAGGGAGTAAGTTTAGGGCTACTGTTAGTTTTCGGCTAACTGTTACGGTTGGAGTAAGCGTCAGGGTCAGGTTAGGGTTGGGGTCAAGCTTAAGGTGTCCGCCTAGGGTTAGGGTTAGGTCTATTGTTTGAGTTAGTCTTCAGGTTAGGTTAGGTTTGAACTTAGTTTAAGGGAGTAAGTTTAGGGCTACTGTTAGTTTTCGGTTCAGTGTTACGGTTGGAGATAGCGTCAGGGTCTGGTTAGGGTTGTGGTTGAGCTTCAGGTGTCCGCCTAGGGTTAGGGTTAGGTATATGGTTTGAGTTAGGCTTCAAGTTAGGTTAGGTTTGAAGTTAGTTTGAGGGAGTAAGTTTAGGGCTACTGTTAGTTTTCAGGTAACTGTTACTGTTGGAGTTAGCGTCAGGGCCAGGTTAGGGTTGGGGTTGAGCTTAAGGTGTCCGCCTAGGGTTAGGGTTAGGTCTATTGTTTGAGTTAGGTTTCAGGTTAGGTTAGGTTTGAACTTAGTTTGAGGGAGTAAGTTTAGGGCTACTTATAGTTTTCGTTTAACTGTTACGGTTGGAGTAAGCGTCAGGGTCAAGTTAGGGTGGGGGTTAAGCATAAGGTGTCCGCCTAGGATTAGGTTTAGGTCTTTGGTTTCATTTAGGCTTCAGGTTAGGTTAGGATTGAACTAAGTTTGAGGGAGTAAGTTTAGGGCTACTGTTAGTTTTCGGTTCAATGTTACGTTTGGAGTTAGCGTGAGGGTCCGGTTAGGGTTGGGGTTGAGCTTAAGGTGTCCGCCTAGGGTTAGGGTTAGGTCTGTGGTTTGAGTTAGGCTTCAGGTTAGGTTAGGTTTGAACTTAGTTTGAGGGAGTAAGTTTAGGGCTACTGTTAGTTTTCGGTTCAGTGTTACGGTTGGAGATAGCGTCAGGGTCAGGTTAGTGTTGGGGTTGAGCTTCAGGTTTCCGCCTTGGGTTAGGGTTAGGTGTATGGTTTGATTTAGGCTTCAGGTCAGGTTAGGTTTGAACTTAGTTTGAGGGAGTAAGTTTAGGGCTACTGTTAGTTTTCAGTTCAGTGTTACGTTTGGAGTTAGCGTGAGGGTCCGGTTAGGGTTGGGGTTGAGCTTAAGGTGTCCGCCTAGGGTTAGGGTTAGGTCTATGGTTTGAGTTAGGCTTCAGGTTAGGTTAGGACTGAACTTAGTTTGAGGGATTAAGTTTAGGGCTACTGTTAGTTTTCGGTTAACTTTTACGGTTGGAGTTAGCGTGAGGGTCAGGTTAGGGTTGGGGTTGAGCTTAAGGTGTCCTCCCAGGGTTAGGGTTAGGTCTGTGGTTTGAGTTAGGCTTCAGGTTAGGTTAGGTTTGAACTTAGTTTGAGGGAGTAAGTTTAGGGCTACTGTTAGTTTTCGGTTAACTGTTACGGTTGGAGTAAGCGTCAGGGTCAGGTTAGTGTTGGAGTCAAGCTTAAGGTGTCCGCCTAGGGTTAGGGTTAGGTCTATTGTTTGAGTTAGGCTTCAGGTTAGGTTAGGTTTGAACTTAGTTTGAGGGAGTAAGTATAGGGCTACTGTTAGTTATCGGTTCAGTGTTACGGTTGGAGATAGCCTCAGGGTCAGGTTAGGGTTGTGATTGAGCTTCAGGTGTCCACCTAGGGTTAGGGTTAGGTCTATGGTTTGAGTTAGGGTCCAGGTTAGGTTAGGTTTGAACTTAGTTTGAGGGAGTAAGTTTAGGGCTACTGTGAGTTTTCGCTTCAGTGGTACGGTTGGAGATAGCGTCAGGGTCTGGTTAGGGTTGTGGTTGAGTTTCAGGTGTCCGCCTAGGGTTAGGGTTAGGTCTATGGTTTGAGTTAGCGTTCAGGTTAGGTTAGGTTTGAAGTTATTTTGAGGGAGTAAGTTTAGGGCTACTGTTAGTTTTCGGGTAACTGTTACTGTTGGAGTTAGCGTCAGGGCCAGGTTACGGTTGGGGTTGAGCTTAAGGTGTCCGCCTAGGGTTAGGGTTAGATCTGTGATTTGAGTTAGGCTTCAGGTTAGGTTAGGTTTGAACTTAGTTTGAGGGAGTAAGTTTAGGGCTACTGTTAGTTTTCGGTTCAGTGTTACGGTTGGAGATAGCGTCAGGGTCAGGTTAGGGATGGTGTTGAGCTTCAGGTTTCCGCCTTGGGTTAGGGTTAGGTCTATGGTTTGAGTTAGGTTTCAGGTCAGGTTAGGTTTGAACTTAGTTTGAGGGAGAAAGTTTAGGGCTACTGTTAGTTTTCGGTTCAGTGTTACGGTTGGAGATAGCGTCAGGGTCTGGTTAGGGTTGTGGTTGAGTTTCAGGTGTCCGCCTAGGGTTAGGGTTAGGTCTATGGTTTGAGTTAGGCTTCAAGTTAGGTTAGGTTTGAAGTTAGTTTGAGGGAGTAAGTTTAGGGATACTGTTAGTTTTCGGGTAACTGTTACTCTTGGAGTTAGCGTCAGGGCCAGGTTAGGGTTGGGGTTGAGCTTAAGGTGTCCGCCTAGGGTTAGGGTTAGGTGTATGGTTTGATTTAGGCTTCAGGTTAGGTTAGGTTTGAAGTTAGTTTGAGGGTGTAAGTTTAGGGCTATTGTTAGTTTTCGGGTAACTGTTACAGTTGGAGTAAGCGTCAGGGTCAGGTTAGGGTGGGGGTTAAGCATAAGGTGTCCGCCTAGGGTTAGGGTTAGGTCTATGATTTGATTTAGGCTTCAGGTTAGGTTAGGTTTGAACTTAGTTTGAGGGAGTCAGTTTAGGGCTACTGTTAGTTTTCGGTTAACTGTTAAGGTTGGAGTAAGCGTCAGGGTCAGGTTAGGTTTGGGGTTGAGCTTAAGGTGTCCGACTAGGGTTAGGGTTATGTGTATGGTTTGATTTAGGCTTCAGGTTAGGTTAGGTTTGAACTTAGTTTGAGGGAGTAAGTTTAGGGCTACTGTTTGTTTTCATTTAACTGTTACGGTTGGAGTAAGCGTCAGGGTCAGGATAGGGTGGGGGTTAAGCATAAGGTGTCCGCCTAGGGTTAGGGTTAGGTCTATGGTTTCATTTAGGCTTCAGGTTAGGTTAGGATTGAACGTAGTTTGAGGGAGTAAGTTTAGGGCTACTGTTAGTTTTCGGTTCAATGTTACGTTTGGATTTAGCGTGAGGGTCCGGTTAGGGTTGGGGTTGAGCTTAAGGTGTCCGCCTAGGGTTAGGGTTAGGTCTATGGTTTGAGTTAGGCTTCAGGTTAGGTTAGGTTTGAACTTAGTTTGAGGGAATAAGTTTAGGGCTACTGTTAGTTTTCGGTTCAGTGTTACGGTTGGAGTTAGCGTGAGGGTCAGGTTAGGGTTGGGTTTGAACTTCAGGTGTCAGCCTATGGTTAGGGTTAGGTGTATGGTTTGATTTAGGCTTCAGGTTAGGTTAGGTTGGAACTTAGTTTGAGGCAGTAAGTTTAGGGCTACTGGTAGTTTTCGGGTAACTGTTACGGTTGGAGTTAGCGTCAGGGCCATGTTAGGGTTGGGGTTGAGCTTAAGTTGTCCGCCTAGGGTTAGGGTTAGGTCTGTGATTTGAGTTAGGGTTCAGGTTAGGTTAGGTTTGAACTTAGTTTGAGGGAGTAAGTTTAGGGCTACTGTTAGTTTTCGGTTCAGTGTTACGGTTGGAGATAGCGTCAGGGTCAGGTTAGGGTTGGGGTTGAGCTTCACGTTTCCGCCTTGGGTTAGGGTTAGTTCTATGGTTTGAGTTAGGATTCAGGTTAGGTTAGGTTTGAACTTAGTTTGAGGGAGTAAGTTTAGGGCTACTGTTAGTTTTCGGTTCAGTGTTACTGTTGGAGATAACGTCAGGGTCTGGTTAGGGTTGTTGTTGAGTTTCAGGTTTCCGCCTAGGGTTAGGGTTAGGTCTATGGTTTGAGTTAGGCTTCAAGTTAGGTTAGGTTTGAACTTAGTTTGAGGGAGTAAGTTTAGGGCTACTGTTAGTTTTCGGGTAACTGTTACTGTTGGAGTTAGCGTCAGGGCCAGGTTAGGGTTGGGGTTGAGATTAAGGTGTCCGCCTAGGGTTAGGGTTAGGTCTGTGATTTGTGTTAGGGTTCAGGTTAGGTTAGGTTTGAACTTAGTTTGAGGGAGTAAGTTTAGGGCTACTGTTAGTTTTCTGTTCAGTGTTACGGTTGGAGATAGCGTCAGGGTCAGGTTAGGGTTGGGGTTGAGCTTCAGGTTTCCGCCTTGGGTTAGGGTTAGGTCTATGGTTTGACTTAGGCTTCAGGTCAGGTTAGGTTTGAAGTTAGTTTGAGGGAGTAGGTTTAGGGATACTGTTAGTTTTCGGGTAACTGTTACTCTTGGAGTTAGCGTCTGGGCCAGGTTAGGGTTGGGGTTGAGCTTAAGGTGTCCGCCTAGGGTTAGGGTTAGGTGTATGGTTTGATTTTGGCTTCTGGTTAGGTTAGGTTTGAACTTAGTTTGAGGGAGTAAGTTTAGGGCTACTGTTAATTTTCGGGTAACTGTTACGGTTGGAGTTAGCGTCAGGGTCCGGTTAGGTTTGGGGTTGAGCTTAAGGTGTCCGATAAGGGTTAGGGTTAGGTGTATGGTTTGATTTAGGCTTCAGGTTAGGTTAGGTTTGAACTTAGTTTGAGGGAGTAAGTTTAGGGCTACTGTTAGTTTTCGGTTAACTGATACAGTTGGAGTAAGCGTCAGGGTCAGGTTAGGGTGGGGGTTAAGCATAAGTTGTCCGACTAGGGTTAGCGTTAGGTCTATGGTTTCATTTAGGCTTCAGGTTAGGTTAGGATTGAACTTAGTTTGAGGGAGTAAGTTTAGGGCTACTGTTAGTTTTTGGTTCAATGTTACGTTTGGAGTTAGCGTGAGGGTAAGGTTAGGGTTGGGGTTGAGCTTAAGGTGTCCGCCTAGGGTTAGGGTTAGGTCTGTGGTTTGAGTTAGGCTTCAGGTTAGGTTAGGTTTGAACTTAGTTTGAGGGAGTAAGTTTAGGGCTACTGTTAGTTTTCGGGTAACTGTTACTGTTGGAGTTAGCGTCAGGTCCAGGTTAGGGTTGGGGTTGAGCTTAAGGTGTCCGCCTAGGGTTAGGGTTAGGTGTATGGTTTGATTTAGGCTTCAGGTTAGGTTAGGTTTGAAGTTAGTTTGAGGGAGTAAGTTTAGGGGTACTGTTAGTTTTCGGGTAACTGTTACTGTTGGAGTTAGCGTCAGGTCCAGGTTAGGGTTGGGGTTGAGCTTTAGGTGTCCGCCTAGGGTTAGGGTTAGGTGTATGGTTTGATTTAGGCTTCAGGTTAGATTAGGTTTGAAGTTAGTTTGAGGGTGTAAGTTCAGGGCTACTGTTAGTTTTCGGTTAACTGTTACAGTTGGAGTAAGCGTCAGGGTCAAGTTAGGGTGGGGGTTAAGCATAAGTTGTCCGCCTAGGGTTAGGGTTAGGTCTATGATTTGATTTAGGCTTCAGGTTAGTTTAGGTTTGAACTTAGTTTGATTGAGTCAGTTTAGGGCTATTGTTAGTTTTCGGTTAACTGTTACGGTTGGAGTAAGCGTCAGGGTCAGGTTAGGTTTGGGGTTGAGCTTAAGGTGTCCGCCTAGGGTTAGCGTTAGGTGTATGGTTTGATTTAGGCTTCAGGTTAGGTTAGGTTTGAACTTAGTTTGAGGGAGTAAGTTTAGGGCTACTGTTAGTTTTTGGTTCAGTGTTACGTTTGGAGTTAGCATGAGGGTCCGGTTAGGGTTGGGGTTGAGCTTAAGGTGTCCGCCTAGGGTTAGGGTTAGGTCTGCGGTTTGAGTTAGGCTTCAGGTCAGGTTAGGTTTGAACTTAGTTTGAGGGAGTAAGTTTAGGGCTACTGTTAGTTTTCGGTTCAGTGTTACGGTTGGAGATAGCGTCAGGGTCAGGTTAGGGTTGGGGTTGAGCTTCAGGTGTCCGCCTAGGGTTAGGGTTAGGTCTATGGTTTGAGATGGGCTTCAGGTTAGATTAGGTTTTAACTTAGTTTTAGGGAGTAAGTTTAGGGCTACTGTTAATTTTAGGATCAGTGTTACGGTTGGAGTTAGCGTGAGGGTCAGGTTAGGGTTGGGTTTGAGCATCAGGTGTCCGCCTAGGTTTAGGGTTAGGTTTATGGTTTGATTTAGGCTTCAGGTTAGGTTAGGTTTGAACTTAGTTTGAGGGAGTAAGTTTAGGGCTACTGTTAGTTTTCGGGTAACTGTTACGGTTGGAGTTAGCGTCACGGCCAGGTTAGGGTTGGGGTCAAGCTTAAGGTGTCCGCCTAGGGTTAGGGTTAGGTCTATTGTTTGAGTTAGGCTTCAGGTTAGGTTAGGTTTGAACTTAGTTTGAGCGAGTATGTTTAGGGCTACTGTTAGTTTTCGGTTCAATGTTACGTTTGGAGTTAGCGTGAGGGTCAGGTTAGGGTTGGGGTTGAGCTTAAGGTGTCCTCCTAGGGTTAGGGTTAGGTCTGTGGTTTGAGTGAGGCTTCAGGTTAGGTTAGGTTTGAACTTAGTTTGAGGGAGTAAGTTTAGGGCTACTGTTAGTTTTCGGTTCAGTGTTACGGTTGGAGATAGCGTCAGGGTCAGGTTAGGGTTGTGATTGAGCTTCAGGTGTCCGCCTAGGGTTAGGGTTAGGTCTATGGTTTGAGTTAGGGTCCAGGTTAGGGTAGGTTTGAACTTCGTTTGAGGGAGTAAGTTTAGGGCTACTGTTAGTTTTCGGTTCAGTGTTACGGTTGGAGATAGCGTCAGGGTCTGGTTAGGGTTGTGGTTGAGTTTCAGGTGTCCGCCTAGGGTTAGGGTTAGGTATATGGTTTGAGTTAGGCTTCAAGTTAGGTTAGGTTTGAAGTTAGTTTGAGGGAGTAAGTTTAGGGCTACTGTTAGTTTTCGGGTAACTGTTACTGTTGGAGTTAGCGTCAGGGCCAGGTTAGGGTTGGGGTTGAGCTTAAGGTGTCCGCCTATGGTTAGGGTTAGGTGTATGGTTTGATTTAGGCTTCACGTTAGGTTAGGTTTGAAGTTAGTTTGAGGCAGTAAGTTTAGGGCTATTGTTAGTTTTCGGTTAACTGTTACAGTTGGAGTAAGCGTCAGGGTCAGGTTAGGGTGGGGGTTAAGCATAAGGTGTCCGCCTAGGGTTAGGGTTAGGTCTATGGTTTCATTTAGGCTTCAGGTTAGGTTAGGATTGAACTTAGTTTGAGGGAGTAAGTTTAGGGCTACTGTTAGTTTTCGGTTCAATGTTACGTTTGGATTTAGTGTGAGGGTCCGGTTAGGGTTGGGGTTGAGCTTAAGGTGTTCGCTTAGGGTTAGGGTTAGGTCTGTGGTTTGAGTTAGGCTTCAGGTTAGGTTAGGTTTGAACTTAGTTTGAGGGAGTAAGTTTAGGGCTACTGTTAGTTTTCGGCTAACTGTTACGGTTGGAGTAAGCGTCAGGGTCAGGTTAGGGTTGGGGTCAAGCTTAAGGTGTCCGCCTAGGGTTAGGGTTAGGTCTATTGTTTGAGTTAGTCTTCAGGTTAGGTTAGGTTTGAACTTAGTTTGAGGGAGTAAGTTTAGGGCTACTGTTAGTTGTCGGTTCAGTGTTACGGTTGGAGATAGCGTCAGGGTCTGGTTAGGGTTGTGGTTGAGTTTCAGGTGTCCGCCTAGGGTTAGGGTTAGGTATATGGTTTGAGTTAGGCTTCAAGTTAGGTTAGGTTTGAAGTTAGTTTGAGGGAGTAAGTTTAGGGCTACTGTTAGTTTTCGGGTAACTGTTACTGTTGGAGTTAGCGTCAGGGCCAGGTTAGGGTTGGGGTTGAGCTTAAGGTGTCCGCCTAGGGTTAGGGTTAGGTCTATTGTTTGAGTTAGGTTTCAGGTTAGGTTAGGTTTGAACTTAGTTTGAGGGAGTAAGTTTAGGGCTACTGATAGTTTTCGTTTAACTGTTACGGTTGGAGTAAGCGTCAGGGTCAAGTTAGGGTGGGGGTTAAGCATAAGGTGTCCGCCTAGGATTAGGTTTAGGTCTTTGGTTTCATTTAGGCTTCAGGTTAGGTTAGGATTGAACTTAGTTTGAGGGAGTAAGTTTAGGGCTACTGTTAGTTTTCGGTTCAATGTTACGTTTGGAGTTAGCGTGAGGGTCCGGTTAGGGTTGGGGTTGAGCTTAAGGTGTCCGCCTAGGGTTAGGGTTAGGTCTGTGGTTTGAGTTAGGCTTCAGGTTAGGTTAGGTTTGAACTTAGTTTGAGGGAGTAAGTTTAGGGCTACTGTTAGTTTTCGGTTCAGTGTTACGGTTGGAGATAGCGTCAGGGTCAGGTTAGTGTTGGGTTTGAGCTTCAGGTTTCCGCCTTGGGTTAGGGTTAGGTCTATGGTTTGAGTTAGGCTTCAGGTCAGGTTAGGTTTGAACTTAGTTTGAGGGAGTAAGTTTAGGGCTACTGTTAGTTTTCAGTTCAGTGTTACGTTTGGAGTTAGCGTGAGGGTCCGGTTAGGGTTGGGGTTGAGCTTAAGGTGTCCGCCTAGGGTTAGGGTTAGGTCTATGGTTTGAGTTAGGCTTCAGGTTAGGTTAGGACTGAACTTAGTTTGAGGGATTAAGTTTAGGGCTACTGTTAGTTTTCGGTTAACTTTTACGGTTGGAGTTAGCGTGAGGGTCAGGTTAGGGTTGGGTTTGAACTTCAGGTGTCCGCCTAGGGTTAGGGTTAGGTGTATGGTTTGATTTAGGCTTCAGGTTAGGTTAGGTTGGAACTTAGTTTGAGGCAGTAAGTTTAGGGCTACTGGTAGTTTTCGGGTAACTGTTACGGTTGGAGTTAGCGTCAGGGCCAGGTTAGGGTTGGGGTTGAGCTTAAGGTGTCCGCCTAGGGTTAGGGTTAGGTCTGTGATTTGAGTTAGGGTTCCGGTTAGGTTAGGTTTGAACTTAGTTTGAGGGAGTAAGTTTAGGGCTACTGTTAGTTTTCGGTTCAGTGTTACGGTTGGAGATAGCGTCAGGGTCAGGTTAGGGTTGGGGTTGAGCTTCAGGTTTCTGCCTTGGGTTAGGGTTAGGTCTATGGTTTGAGTTAGGATTCAGGTTAGGATAGGTTTGAACTTAGTTTGAGGGAGTAAGTTTAGGGCTACTGTTAGTTTTCGGTTCAGTGTTATGGTTGGAGATAGCGTCAGAGTCTGGTTAGGGTTGTGGTTGAGTTTCAGGTGTCCGCCTAGGGTTAGGGTTAGGTCTATGGTTTGAGTTAGGCTTCAAGTTAGGTTAGGTTTGAAGTTACTTTGAGGGAGTAAGTTTAGGGCTACTGTTAGTTTTCGGGTAACTGTTACTGTTGGAGTTAGCGTCAGGGCCAGGTTAGGGTTGTGGTTGAGCTTAAGGTGTCCGCCTAGGGTTAGAGTTAGGTGTATGGTTTGATTTAGGCTTCAGGTTAGGTTAGGTTTGAAGTTAGTTTGAGGGAGTAAGTTTAGGGCTATTGTTAGTTTTTGGTTAGCTGTTACAGTTGGAGTAAGCGTCAGGGTCAGGTTAGGGTGGGGGTTAAGCATAAGGTGTCCGCCTAGGGTTAGGGTTAGGTCTATGATTTGATTTAGGCTTCAGGTTAGGTTAGGTTTGAACTTAGTTTTAGGGAGTCAGTTTAGGGCTACTGTTAGTTTTCGGTTAACTGTTAAGGTTGGAGTAAGCGTCAGGGTCAGGTTAGGTTTGGGGTTGAGCTTAAGGTGTCCGCCTAGGGTTAGGGTTATGTGTATGGTTTGATTTAGGCTTCAGGTTAGGTTAGGTTTGAACTAAGTTTGAGGGAGTAAGTTTAGGGCTACTGTTAGTTTTCGTTTAACTGTTACGGTTGGAGTAAGCGTCAGGGTCAGGTTAGGGTGGGGGTTAAGCATAAGGTGTCCGCCTAGGGTTAGGGTTAGGTCTATGGTTTCATTTAGGCTTCAGGTTAGGTTAGGATTGAACTTAGTTTGAGGGAGTAAGTTTAGGGCCACTGTTAGTTTTCGGTTCAGTGTTACGGTTCGATTAAGCCTCAGGGTCAGGTTAGGTTTGGGGTTAAGCTTAAGGTGTCCTCCTAGGGTTAGGGTTAGGTCTATTGTTTGAGTTAGGCTTCAGGTTAGGTTAGGTTTGAACTTAGTTTGAGGGAGACAGTTTAGGGCTACTGTTAGTTTTCATTTAACTGTTACGGTTGGAGTAAGCGTCAGGGTCAGGTGAGGGTGGGGGTTAAGCATAAGTTGTCCTTCTAGGGTTAGGGTTAGGTCTATGGTTTCATTTAGGCTTCAGGTTAGGTTAGGATTGAACTTAGTTTGAGGGAGTAAGTTTAGGGCTACTGTTAGTTTTTGGTTCAATGTTACGTTTGGATTTAGTGTGAGGGTCCGGTTAGTGTTGGGGTTGAGCTTAAGGTGTACGCTTAGGGTTAGGGTTGGGTCTGTGGTTTGAGTTAGGCTTCAGGTTAGGTTAGGTTTGAACTTAGTTTGAGGGAGTAAGTTTAGGGCTACTGTTAGTTTTCGGCTAACTGTTACGGTTGGAGTAAGCGTCAGGGTCAGGTTAGGGTTGGGGTCAAGCTTAAGGTGTCCGCCTAGGGTTAGGGTTAGGTCTATTGTTTGAGTTAGTCTTCAGGTTAGGTTAGGTTTGAACTTAGTTTGAGGGAGTAAGTTTAGGGCTACTGTTAGTTTTCGGTTCAGTGTTACGGTTGGAGATAGCGTCAGGGTCTGGTTAGGGTTGTGGTTGAGCTTCAGGTGTCCGCCTAGGGTTAGGGTTAGGTATATGGTTTGAGTTAGGCTTCAAGTTAGGTTAGGTTTGAAGTTAGTTTGAGGGAGTAAGTTTAGGGCTACTGTTAGTTTTCGGGTAATTGTTACTGTTGGAGTTAGCGTCAGGGCCAGGTTAGGGTTGGGGTTGAGCTTAAGGTGTCCGCCTAGGGTTAGGGTTAGGTCTATTGTTTGAGTTAGGTTTCAGGTTAGGTTAGGTTTGAACTTAGTTTGAGGGAGTAAGTTTAGGGCTACTTATAGTTTTCGTTTAACTGTTACGGTTGGAGTAAGCGTCAGGGTCAAGTTAGGGTGGGGGTTAAGCATAAGGTGTCCGCCTAGGATTAGGTTTAGGTCTTTGGTTTCATTTAGGCTTCAGGTTAGGTTAGGATTGAACTTAGTTTGAGGGAGTAAGTTTAGGGCTACTGTTAGTTTTCGGTTCAATGTTACGTTTGGAGTTAGCGTGAGGGTCCGGTTAGGGTTGGGGTTGAGCTTAAGGTGTCCGCCTAGGGTTAGGGTTAGGTCTGTGGTTTGAGTTAGGCTTCAGGTTAGGTTAGGTTTGAACTTAGTTTGAGGGAGTAAGTTTAGGGCTACTGTTAGTTTTCGGTTCAGTGTTACGGTTGGAGATAGCGTCAGGGTCAGGTTAGTGTTGGGGTTGAGCTTCAGGTTTCCGCCTTGGGTTAGGGTTAGGTCTATGGTTTGAGTTAGGCTTCAGGTCAGGTTAGGTTTGAACTTAGTTTGAGGGAGTAAGTTTAGGGCTACTGTTAGTTTTCAGTTCAGTGTTACGTTTGGAGTTAGCGTGAGGGTCCGGTTAGGGTTGGGGTTGAGCTTAAGGTGTCCGCCTAGGGTTAGGGTTAGGTCTATGGTTTGAGTTAGGCTTCAGGTTAGGTTAGGACTGAACTTAGTTTGAGGGATTAAGTTTAGGGCTACTGTTAGTTTTCGGTTAACTTTTACGGTTGGAGTTAGCGTGAGGGTCAGGTTAGGGTTGGGTTTGAACTTCAGGTGTCCGCCTAGGGTTAGGGTTAAGTGTATGGTTTGATTTAGGCTTCAGGTTAGGTTAGGTTGGAACTTAGTTTGAGGCAGTAAGTTTAGGGCTACTGGTAGTTTTCGGGTAACTGTTACGGTTGGAGTTAGCGTCAGGGCCAGGTTAGGGTTGGGGTTGAGCTTAAGGTGTCCGCCTAGGGTTAGGGTTAGGTCTGTGATTTGAGTTAGGGTTCAGGTTAGGTTAGGTTTGAACTTAGTTTGAGGGAGTAAGTTTAGGGCTACTGTTAGTTTTCGGTTCAGTGTTACGGTTGGAGATAGCGTCAGGGTCAGGTTAGGGTTGGGGTTGAGCTTCAGGTTTCTGCCTTGGGTTAGGGTTAGGTCTATGGTTTGAGTTAGGATTCAGGTTAGGTTAGGTTTGAACTTAGTTTGAGGGAGTAAGTTTAGGGCTACTGTTTGTTTTCGGTTCAGTGTTATGGTTGGAGATAGCGTCAGAATCTGGTTAGGGTTGTGGTTGAGTTTCAGGTGTCCGCCTAGGGTTAGGGTTAGGTCTATGGTTTGAGTTAGGCTTCAAGTTAGGTTAGGTTTGAAGTTACTTTGAGGGAGTAAGTTTAGGGCTACTGTTAGTTTTCGGGTAACTGTTACTGTTGGAGTTAGCGTCAGGGCCAGGTTAGGGTTGTGGTTGAGCTTAAGGTGTCCGCCTAGGGTTAGAGTTAGGTGTATGGTTTGATTTAGGCTTCAGGTTAGGTTAGGTTTGAAGTTAGTTTGAGGGAGTAAGTTTAGGGCTATTGTTAGTTTTTGGTTAACTGTTACAGTTGGAGTAAGCGTCAGGGTCAGGTTAGGGTGGGGGTTAAGCATAAGGTGTCCGCCTAGGGTTAGGGTTACGTCTATGATTTGATTTAGGCTTCAGGTTAGGTTAGGTTTGAACTTAGTTTTAGGGAGTCAGTTTAGGGCTACTGTTAGTTTTCGGTTAACTGTTAAGGTTGGAGTAAGCGTCAGGGTCAGGTTAGGTTTGGGGTTGAGCTTAAGGTGTCCGCCTAGGGTTAGGGTTTTGTGTATGGTTTGATTTAGGCTTCAGGTTAGGTTAGGTTTGAACTAAGTTTGAGGGAGTAAGTTTAGGGCTACTGTTAGTTTTCGGTTAACTGTTACGGTTGGAGTAAGCGTCAGGGTCAGGTTAGGGTGGGCGTTAAGCATAAGGTGTCCGCCTAGGGTTAGGGTTAGGTCTATGATTTGATTTAGGCTTCAGGTTAGGTTAGGTTTGAACTTAGTTTGAGGGAGTCAGTTTAGGGCTACTGTTAGTTTTCGGTTAACTGTTAAGGTTGGAGTAAGCGTCAGGGTCAGGTTAGGGTTGGGGTCAAGCTTAAGGTGTCCACCTAGGGCTAGGGTTAGGTCTATTGTTTGAGTTAGGCTTCAGGTTAGTTTAGGTTTGAACTTAGTTTGAGGGAGTAAGTTTAGGGCTACTGTTAGTTTTCGGTACAGTGTTACAGTTGGAGTTAGCGTGAGGGTCAGGTTAGGGTTGGGGTTGAGCTTAAGGTGTCCTCCTAGGGTTAGGGTTAGGTCTGTTCTTGGAGTGAGGCTTCAGGTTAGGTTAGGTTTGAACTTAGTTTGAGGGAGTAAGTTTAGGGCTACTGTTAGTTTTCGGTTCAGTGTTACGGTTGGAGATAGCGTCAGGGTCAGGTTAGGGTTGTGATTGAGCTTCAGGTGTCCGCCTAGGGTTAGGGTTAGGTCTATGGTTTGAGTTAGGGTCCAGGTTAGGGTAGGTTTGAACTTAGTTTGAGGGAGTAAGTTTAGGGCTACTGTTAGTTTTCGATTCATTGTTACGGTTGGAGATAGCGTCAGGGTCTGGTTAGGGTTGTAGTTGAGTTCCAGGTGTCCGCCTAGGGTTAGGGTTAGGTCTATTGTTTGAGTTAGGCTTCAAGTTAGGTTAGGTTTGAACTTAGTTTGTGGGAGACAGTTTAGGGCTACTGTTAGTTTTCGTTTAACTGTTACGGTTGGAGTAAGCGTCAGGTTCAAGTTAGGGTAGGGGTTAAGCATAAGGTGTCCGCCTAGGGTTAGGGTTAGGTCTATGGTTTCATTTAGGCTTCAGGTTAGGTTAGGATTGAACTTAGTTTGAGGGAGTAAGTTTAGGGCTACTGTTAGTTTTCGGTTCAATATTACGTTTGGAGTTAGCGTGAGGGTCCGGTTAGGGTCGGGGTTGAGCTTAAGGTGTCCGCCTAGGGTTAGGGTTAGGTCTGTGGTTTGAGTTAGACTTCAGGTTAGGTTATGTTTGAACTTAGTTTGAGGGAGTAAGTTTAGGGCTACTGTTAGTTTACGGTTCAGTGTTACGGTTGGAGTTAGCGTGAGGGTCAGGTTAGGGTTGGGTTTGAACTTCAGGTGTCCGCCTAGGGTTAGGGTTAGGTGTATGGTTTGATTTAGGCTTCAGGTTACGTTACGTTGTAACTTAGTTTGAGGCAGTAAGTTTAGGGCTACTGTTAGTTTTCGTTTAACTGTTACAGTTGGAGTACGCGTCAGGGTCAGGTTAGGGTGGGGGTTAAACATAAGGTGTCCGCCTAGGGTTAGTGTTAGGTCTATGATTTGATTTAGGCTTCAGGTTAGGTTAGGTTTGAACTTAGTTTGAGGGAGTCAGTTTAGGGCTACTGTTAGTTTTCGGTTAACTGTTTCAGTTGGAGTAAGCGTCAGGGTCAGGTTAGGTTTGGGGTTGAGCTTAAGGTGTCCGCCTAGGGTTAGGGTTAGGTCTGTGGTTTGAGTGAGGCTTCAGGTTAGGTTAGGTTTTAACTTAGTTTGAGGGAGTAAGTTTAGGGCTACTGTTAGTTTTCAGTTCAGTGTTACGGTTGGAGATAGCGTCAGGGTCAGGTTAGGGTTGTGATTGAGCTTCAGGTGTCCGCCTAGGGTTAGGGTTAGGTCTATGGTTTGAGTTAGGGTCCAGGTTAGGGTAGGTTTTAACTTAGTTTGAGGGAGTAAGTTTAGGGCTACTGTTAGTTTTCGGTTCAGTGTTACGGTTGGAGATAGCGTCAGGGTCTGGTTAGGGTTGTGGTTGAGTTTCAGGTGTCCGCCTAGGGTTAGGGTTAGGTCTATGGTTTGAGTTAGGCTTCAAGTTAGGTTAGGTTTGAAGTTAGTTTGAGGGAGTAAGTTTAGGGTTACTGTTAGTTTTCGGGTAACTGTTACTGTCGGAGTTAGCGTCAGGGCCAGGTTAGGGTTGGGGTTGAGCTTAAGGTGTCCGCCTAGGGTTAGGGTTAGGTCTATTGTTTGAGTTAGGCTTCAGGTTAGGTTAGGTTTGAACTTAGTTTGTGGGAGACAGTTTAGGGCTACTGTTAGTTTTCGTTTTATGTTACGGTTGGAGTAAGCGTCAGGGTCAAGTTAGGGTGGGGGTTAAGCATAAGGTGTCCGCCTAGGTTTAGTGTTAGGTCTATGCTTTCATTTAGGCTTCAGGTTAGGTTAGGTTTGAACTTAGTTTGAAGGAGAAAGTTTAGGGCTACTGTTAGTTTTCGGTTCAGTGTTACGGTTGGAGTTAGCGTGAGGGTCAGGTTAGGGTTGGGTTTGAACTTCAGGTGTCCGCCTAGGGTTAGGGTTAGGTGTATGGTTTGATTTAGGCTTCAGGTTAGGTTAGGTTGGAACTTAGTTAGAGGCAGTAAGTTTAGGGCTACTGTTAGTTTTCTGGTAACTGTTACGGTTGGAGTTAGCCTCAGGGCCAGGTTAGGGTGGTGGTTAAGCATAAGGTGTCCGCCTAGGGTTAGGGTTAGGTCTATGGTTTCATTTAGGCTTCAGGTTAGGTTAGGATAGAACTTAGATTGAGGGAGTAAGTCTGGGGTCACTGTTAGTTTTCGGTTCAGTTTTATTGTTCGATTTACCCTCAGGGTCAGGTTAGGGTTGGGGTTAAGCTTAAGGTGTCCGCCTAGGGTTAGGGTTAGGTCTATGGTTTGAGTTAGGCTTCAAGTTAGGTTAGGTTTGAAGTTAGTTTGAGGGAGTAAGTTTAGGGCGACTGTTAGTTTTCGGGTAACTGTTACTGTTGGAGTTAGCGTCAGGGCCAGGTTAGGGTTGGGGTTGAGCTTAAGGTGTCTGCCTAGGGTTAGGGTTAGGTGTATGGTTTGATTTAGGCTTCAGGTTAGGTTTGGTTTGAACTTAGTTTGAGGGAGTAAGTTTAGGGCTACTGTTAGTTTTCGTTTAACTGTTACGGTTGGAGTAAGCGTCAGGGTCAGGTTATGGTGGGGGTTAACCATAAGGTGTCCGCCTAGGGTTAGGGTTAGGTCTATGGTTTCATTTAGGATTCAGGTTAGGTTAGGATTGAACTTAGTTTGAGGGTGTAAGTTTAGGACTACTCTTAGTTTTCGGTTCAGTGATATGTTTGGAGTAAGCCTGGAGGTCAGGTTAGGGTTGGGGTTGAGCTTAAGGTGTCCGCCTAGGGTTAGGGTTAGGTGTATGGTTTAATTTAGGCTTCAGGTTAGGTTAGGTTTGAAGTTAGTTTGAGGGAGTAGGTTTAGGGCTACTGTTAGTTTTCGGTTCAGTGTTATGGTTGGAGTTAGCGTGAGGGTCAGGTTAGGGTTGGGGATAAGCTTAAGGTGTCCGCCTAGGGGTAGGGTTAGGTCTGTGGTTTGAGTTAGGCTTCAGGTTAGGTTAGGTTTGAACTTAGTTAGAGGGAATAAGTTTAAGGCTACTGTTAATTTTCGGTTTCAGTGTTACGGTTGGAGATAGCGTCAGGGTCAGGTTAGGGTTGGGGTTGAGCTTAAGGTGTCCGCCTAGGGTTAGGGTTAGGTCTATGGTTTGAGTTAGGCTTCTGGTTAGATTAGGTTGGAAGTTCGTTTGAGGGTGTAAGTTCAGGGCTACTGTTAGTTTTCGGTTAACTGTTACAGTTGGAGTAAGCATCAGGGTCAGGTTAGGGTGGGGGTTAAGCATAAGTTGTCCGCCTACGGTTAGGGTTAGGTCTATGATTTGACTTAGGCTTCAGGTTAGGTTAGGTTTGAACTTAGTTTGAGGGAGTCAGTTTAGGGCTACTGTTAATTTTCTGTTCAGTGTTATGGTTGGAGATAGCGTCAGGTTCTGGTTAGGGTTGTGGTTGAGTTTCAGGTGTCCGCCTAGGGTTAGGGTTAGGTCTATGGTTTGAGTTAGGCTTCAAATTAGGTTAGGTTTGAAGTTAGTTTGAGGGAGTAAGTTTAGGGCTATTGTTAGTTTTCGGGTAACTGTTACTGTTGGAGTTAGCGTCAGGGCCAGGTTAGGGTTGGGGTTGAGCTTCAGGTGCCCGCCTATTGTTAGGGTTAGGTCTATGATTTGAGTTAGGCTTCAGGGTATGTTAGGTTTGAACTTAGTTTGAGGGATTAAGTTTAGGCCTATTGTATTTTTTGGTTCAGTGTTATGGTTAAATTTAGCCTCAGGGTCAGGTAAGGGTTGGGGTCAAGCTTAAGGTGTCCGCCTAGGGTTAGGGTTAGGTCTATTGTTTGAGTTAGGCTTCAGGTTAGGTTAGGTTTGAACTTAGATTGAGGGAGTAAGTTTAGGGCTACTGTTAGTTTTCGTTTCAGTGTTACGGTTGGAGTTAGCGTGAGGGTCAGGTTAGGGTTGGGGTTGAGCTTAAGGTGTCCTCCTAAGGTTAGGGTTAGGTCTGTGGTTTGAGTTAGGCTTCAGGTTAGGTTAGGTTTGAACTTAGTTTTAGGGAGTAAGTTTAGGGCTACTGTTAGTTTTCGGTTCAGTGTTACGGTTGGAGTTAGCGTGAGGGTCAGGTTAGGGTTGGGTTTGAACTTCAGGTGTCCGCCTTGGGTTAGGGTTAGGTGTATGGTTTGATTTAGGCTTCAGGTTAGGTTAGGTTTGAACTTAGTTTGAGGGAGTAAGTTTAGGGCTACTGTTAGTTTTCGGATCAGTGTTACGGTTGGAGATAGCGTCAGGGTCTGGTTAGGGTTGTGGTTGAGTTTCAGGTGTCCGCCTATGGTTAGGGTTAGGTATATGGTTTGAGTTAGGCTTCAAGTTAGGTTAGGTTTGAAGTTAGTTTGAGGGAGTAAGTTTAGGGCTACTGTTAGTTTTTGGGTAACTGTTACTGTTGGAGTTAGCGTCAGGGCCAGGTTAGGTTTGGGGTTGAGCTTAAGGTGTCCGCCTAGGGTTAGGATTAGGTGTATGGTTTGATTTACGCTTCAGGTTAGATTAGGTTTGAACTTAGTTTGAGGGAGTAAGTTTAGGGCTACTGTTAGTTTTCGTTTAACTGTTACGGTTGGAGTAAGCGTCAGTGTCAGGTTATGGTGGGGGTTAACCATAAGTTGTCCGCCTAGGGTTAGGGTTATGTCTATGGTTTCATTTAGGCTTCAGGTTAGGTTAGGATTGAACTTAGTTTGAGGGAGTAAGTTTAGGACTACTCTTAGTTTTCGGTTCAGTGATATGGTTGGAGTTATCCTGGAGGTCAGGTTAGGGTTGGGGTTGAGCTTAAAGTGTCCGCCGAGGGTTAGGGTTAGGTGTATGGTTTAATTTAGGCTTCAGGTTAGGTTAGGTTTTAACTTACTTTTAGGGAGTAAGTTTAGGGCTATTGTTAGTTTTCGGTTCAGTATTATGGTTGGAGTTAGCGTCAGGGTCAGGTTAGGGTTGGGGTTAGCTTGAGGTGTCTGCCTAGGGTTAGGGTTAGGTCCATGGTTTGATTTAGGCTCCAGGTTAGGTTACATTTGAACGTAGTTTGAGTGAGTAAGTTTAGGGCTACTGTTAGTTTTCGGTTCAGTGTTTCGGTTGGAGATAGCGTCAGGGTCAGGTTAGGGTGGGGGTTAAGCATAAGGTGTCCACCTAGGGTTAGGGTTAGGTCTGTGGTTTGATTTAGGCTTCAGGTTAGGTTAGGATTGAACTTAGTTTGAGGGAGTAAGTTTAGGGCCACTGTTAGTTTTCGGTTCAGTGTTACGGTTCGATTTAGCCTCAGGGTCAGGTTAGGTTTGGGGTTAAGCTTAAGGTTTCCGCCTAGGGTTAGGGTTAGGTCTATTGTTTGAGTTAGGCTTCAGGTTAGGTTAGGTTTGAACTTAGTTTGAGGGAGACAGTTTAGGGCTACTGTTAGTTTTCATTTAACTGTTACGGTTGGAGTAAGTGTCAGGGTCAGGTTAGGGTTGGGGTTAAGCATAAGGTGTCCGCCTAGGGTTAGGGTTAGGTCTATGGTTTCATTTAGGCTTCAGGTTAGGTTAGGATTGAACTTAGTTTGAGGGAGTAAGTTTAGGGCTACTGTTACTTTTCGGTTCAATGTTACGTTTGGAGTTAGCGTGAGGGTCCGGTTAGGGTTGGGGTTGAGCTTAAGGTGTTCGCCTAGGGTTAGGGTTAGGTCTGTGGTTTGAGTTAGGCTTCAGGTTAGGTTAGGTTTGAACTTAGTTTGAGGGAGTAAGTTTAGGGCTACTGTTAGTTTTCGGTTAATTGTTACGGTTGGAGATAGCGTCAGGGTCAGGTTAGGGTTGGGGTCAAGCTTAAGGTGTCCGCCTAGGGTTAGGGTTAGGTCTATTGTTTGAGTTAGTCTTCAGGTTAGGTTAGGTTTGAACTTAGTTTGAGGGAGTAAGTTTAGGGCTACTGTTAGTTTTCGGTTCAGTGTTACGGTTGGAGTTAGCGTGAGGGTCAGGTTAGGGTTGGGGTTGAGCTTAAGGTGTCCTCCTAGGGTTAGGGTTAGGTCTGTGGTTTGAGTTAGGCTTCAGGTTAGGTTAGGTTTGAACTTAGTTTGAGGGAGTAAGTTTAGGGCTACTGTTAGTTTTCG
Source organism: Tupaia tana (assembly GCA_026018925.1). Classification (NCBI taxonomy): domain Eukaryota; kingdom Metazoa; phylum Chordata; class Mammalia; order Scandentia; family Tupaiidae; genus Tupaia; species Tupaia tana. The sequence continues at coordinate 95,365,211 of JAKSZU010000008.1, read as the reverse complement.
GGTAACTGTTACTGTTGGAGTTAGCGTCAGGGCCAGGTTAGGGTTGGGGTTGAGCTTAAGGTGTCCGCCTAGGGTTAGGCTTAGGTCTGTGGTTTGAGTTAGGCTTCAGGTTAGGTTAGGTTTGAACTTAGTTTGAGGGAGTAAGTTTAGGGCTACTGTTAGTTTTCGGTTCAGTGTTACGGTTGGAGATATCGTCAGGGTCTGGTTATGGTTGTGGTTGAGTTTCAGGTGTCCGCCTATGGTTAGGGTTAGGTCTATGGTTTGAGTTAGGCTTCAAGTTAGGTTAGGTTTGAAGTTAGTTTGAGGGAGTAAGTTTAGGGCTACTGTTAGTTTTTGGGTAACTGTTACTGTTGGAGTTAGCGTCAGGGCCAGGTTAGGTTTGGGGTTGAGCTTAAGGTGTCCGCCTAGGGTTAGGATTAGATGTATGGTTTGATTTACGCTTCAGGTTAGGTTAGGTTTGAACTTAGTTTGAGGGAGTAAGTTTAGGGCTACTGTTAGTTTTCGTTTAACTGTTACGGTTGGAGTAAGCGTCAGTGTCAGGTTAGGGTGGGGGTTAACCATAAGTTGTCCGCCTAGGGTTAGGGTTAGGTCTATGGTTTCATTTAGGCTTCAGGTTAGGTTAGGATTGAACTTAGTTTGAGGGAGTAAGTTTAGGACTACTCTTAGTTTTCGGTTCAGTGATATGGTTGGAGTTATCCTGGAGGTCAGGTTAGGGTTGGGGTTGAGCTTAAGGTGTCCGCCGAGGGTTAGGGTTAGGTGTATGGTTTCATTTAGGCTTCAGGTTAGGTTAGGTTTTAACTTACTTTTAGGGAGTAAGTTTAGGGCTATTGTTAGTTTTCGGTTCAGTATTATGGTTGGAGTTAGCGTCAGGGTCAGGTTAGGGTTGGGGTTAGCTTGAGGTGTCTGCCTAGGGTTAGGGTTAGGTCCATGGTTTGATTTAGGCTCCAGGTTAGGTTACATTTGAACATAGTTTGAGTGAGTAAGTTTAGGGCTACTGTTAGTTTTCGGTTCAGTGTTTCGGTTGGAGATAGCGTCAGGGTCAGGTTAGGGTGGGGTTAAGCATAAGGTGTCCACCTAGGGTTAGGGTTAGGTCTGTGGTTTGATTTAGGCTTCAGGTTAGGTTAGGATTGAACTTAGTTTGAGGGAGTAAGTTTAGGGCCACTGTTAGTTTTCGGTTCAGTGTTACGGTTCGATTTAGCCTCAGGGTCAGGTTAGGTTTGGGGTTAAGCTTAAGGTTTCCGCCTAGGGTTAGGGTGAGGTCTATTGTTTGAGTTAGGCTTCAGGTTAGGTTAGGTTTGAACTTAGTTTGAGGGAGACAGTTTAGGGCTACTGTTAGTTTTCATTTAACTGTTACGGTTGGAGTAAGCGTCAGGGTCAGGTTAGGGTTGGGGTTAAGCATAAGGTGTCCGCCTAGGGTTAGGGTTAGGTCTATGGTTTCATTTAGGCTTCAGGTTAGGTTAGGATTGAACTTAGTTTGAGGGAGTAAGTTTAGGGCTACTGTTACTTTTCGGTTCAATGTTACGTTTGGAGTTAGCGTGAGGGTCCGGTTAGGGTTGGGGTTGAGCTTAAGGTGTTCGCCTAGGGTTAGGGTTAGGTCTGTGGTTTGAGTTAGGCTTCAGGTTAGGTTAGGTTTGAACTTAGTTTGAGGGAGTAAGTTTAGGGCTACTGTTAGTTTTCGGTTAATTGTTACGGTTGGAGATAGCGTCAGGGTCAGGTTAGGGTTGGGGTCAAGCTTAAGGTGTCCGCCTAGGGTTAGGGTTAGGTCTATTTTTTGAGTTAGGCTTCAGGTTAGGTTAGGTTTGAACTTAGTTTGAGGGAGTAAGTTTAGGGCTACTGTTAGTTTTCGGTTCAGTGTTACGGTTGGAGTTAGCGTGAGGGTCAGGTTAGGGTTGGGGTTGAGCTTAAGGTGTCCTCCTAGGGTTAGGGTTAGGTCTGTGGTTTGAGTTAGGCTTCAGGTTAGGTTAGGTTTGAACTTAGTTTGAGGGAGTAAGTTTAGGGCTACTGTTAGTTTTCGTTTAACTGTTACGGTAGGAGTAAGCGTCAGGGTCAGGTTAGGGTGGGGGTTAAGCATAAGGTGTCCGCCTAGGGTTAGGGTTAGGTCTATGGTTTCATTTCAGCTTCAGGTTAGGTTAGGATTGAACTTAGTTTGAGGGAGTAAGTTTAGGGCTACTGTTAGTTTTCGGTTCAATGTTACGTTTGGAGTTAGCGTGACGGTCCGGTTAGGGTTGGGGTTGAGCTTAAGGTGTCTGCCTAGGGTTAGGGTTAGGTCTGTGGTTTGAGTTAGGCTTCAGGTTAGGTTAGGTTTGAACTTAGTTTGAGGGAGTAAGTTTAGGGCTACTGTTAGTTTTCGGTTAACTGTTACGGTTCGAGTAAGCGTCAGGGTCAGGTTAGGGTTGGGGTCAAGCTTAAGGTGTCCGCCTAGGGTTAGGGTTAGGTCTATTGTTTGAGTTAGGCTTCAGGTTAGGTTAGGTTTGAACTTAGTTTGAGGGAGTAAGTTCAGGGCTACTTTTAGTTTTCGGTACAGTGTTACGGTTGGAGTTAGTGTGAGGGTCAGGTTAGGGTTGGGGTTGAGCTTAAGGTGTCCGCCTAGGGTTAGGGTTACGTCTATGGTTTGAGTTAGGGTCCAGGTTAGGGTAGGTTTGAACTTAGTTTGAGGGAGTAAGTTTAGGGCTACTGTTAGTTTTCGGTTCAGTGTTACGTTTGGAGATAGCGTCAGGGTGTGGTTAGGGTTGTGGTTGAGTTTCAGGTGTCCGCCTAGGGTTAGGGTTAGGTCTATGGTTTGAGTTAGGCTTCAAGTTAGGTTAGGTTTGAAGTTAGTTTGAGGGAGTAAGTTTAGGGCTACTGTTAGTTTTCGGGTAACTGTTACTGTTGGAGTTAGCGTCAGGGCCAGGTTAGGGTTGGGGCTGAGCTTAAGGTGTCCGCCTAGGGTTAGGGTTAGGTCTATTTTTTGAGTTAGGCTTCAGGTTAGGTTAGGTTTGAACTTAGTTTGAGGGAGTAAGTTTAGGGCTACTGTTAGTTTTCGGTTCAGTGTTACGGTTGGAGATAGCGTCAGGGTCAGGTTAGTGTTGGGGTTGAGCTTCAGGTGTCCGCCTAGGGTTAGGGTTAGGTCTATGGTTTGAGTTATGCTTCAGGTTAGGTTAGGTTTGAACTTAGTTTGAGGGAGTAAGTTTAGGGCTACTGTTAGTTTTCGGTTCAGTGTTACGTTTGGAGATAGCGTCAGGGTGTGGTTAGGGTTGTGGTTGAGTTTCAGGTGTCCGCCTAGGGTTAGGGTTAGGTCTATGGTTTGAGTTAGGCTTCAAGTTAGGTTAGGTTTGAAGTTAGTTTGAGGGAGTAAGTTTAGGGCTACTGTTAGTTTTCGGGTAACTGTTACTGTTGGAGTTAGCGTCAGGGCCAGGTTAGGGTTGGGGCTGAGCTTAAGGTGTCCGCCTAGGGTTAGGGTTAGGTCTATTTTTTGAGTTAGGCTTCAGGTTAGGTTAGGTTTGAACTTAGTTTGAGGGAGTAAGTTTAGGGCTACTGTTAGTTTTCGGTTCAGTGTTACGGTTGGAGATAGCGTCAGGGTCAGGTTAGTGTTGGGGTTGAGCTTCAGGTGTCCGCCTAGGGTTAGGGTTAGGTCTATGGTTTGAGTTATGCTTCAGGTTAGGTTAGGTTTGAACTTAGGTTGAGGGAGTACGTTTAGGGCTACTGTTAGTTTTCGGTTCAGTGTTACGGTTGGAGATAGCGTCAGGGTCTGGTTAGGGTTGTGGTTGAGTTTCAGGTGTCCGCCTAGGGTTAGGGTTAGGTCTATGGTTTTAGTTAGGCTTCAAATTAGGTTAGGTTTGAAGTGAGTTTGAGGGAGTAAGTTTAGGACTACTGTTAGTTTTCGGGTAACTGTTACAGTTGGAGTTAGCGTCAGGGCCAGGTTAGGGTTGGGGTTGAGCTTAAGGTGTCTTCCTAGGGTTAGGGTTAGGTGTACGGTTTGATTTACGCTTCAGGTTAGGTTAGGTTTGAAGTTAGTTTCAGGGAGTAAGTTTAGGGCTACTGTTAGTTTTCGGTTAACTGTTACAGTTGGAGTAAGCGTCAGGGTCAGGTTAGGGTGGGTGTTGAGATTAAGGTGTCCGCCTAGGTTTAGGGTTAGGTGTATGGTTTGATTTAGGCTTCAGGTTAGGTTAGGTTTGAAGTTAGTTTGAGGGAGTAAGTTTAGGGCTACTTTTAGTTTTCGGTTAACTGTTACAGTTGGAGTAAGCGTCAGGGTCAGGTTAGGTTTGGGGTTGAGCTTAAGGTGTCCACCTAGGGTTAGGGTTAGGTGTATGGTTTGATTTAGGCTTCAGGTTAGGTTAGGTTTGAACTTAGTTTGAGGGAGTAAGTTTAGGGCTACTGTTAGTTTTCGTTTAACTGTTACGGTAGGAGTAAGCGTCAGGGTCAGGTTAGGGTGGGGGTAAAGCATAAGGTGTCCGCCTAGGGTTAGGGTTAGGTCTATGGTTTCATTTAGGCTTCAGGTTAGGTTAGGATTGAACTTAGTTTGAGGGAGTAAGTTTAGGGCTACTGTTAGTTTTCGGTTCAGTGTTACGGTTGGATTTAGCCTCAGGGTCAGGTTAGGGTTGGGGTTAAGCTTAAGGTGTCCGTCTAGGGTTAGGGTTAGGTCTATTGTTTGAGTTAGGCTTCAGGTTAGGTAAGGTTTGAACTTAGTTTGAGGGAGTAAGTTTAGGGCTACTGTTAGTTTTCGGTTCAGTGTTACGGTTGGAGTTAGCGTGAGGGTCAGGTTAGGGTTGGGGTTGAGCTTAAGGTGTCCGCCTGGGGTTACGGTTAGGTCTATGGTTTGAGTTAGGCTTCAGGATAGGTTAGGTTGGAACTTAGTTTGAGGGAGTAAGTTTAGGGCTACTGTTAGTTTTCGGTTCAGTGTTACGGTTGGAGTTAGCGTGAGGGTCAGGTTAGGGTTGGGGTTGAGCTTAAGGTGTCCGCCTGGGGTTAGGGTTAGGTCTATGGTTTGAGTTAGGCTTCAGGTTAGGTTAGGTTTGAACTTAGTTTGAGGGAGTAAGTTTAGGCCTTTTGTATTTTTCGGTTCAGTGTTACGGTTGAATTTAGCCTCAGGGTCACGTTAGGGTTGGGGTCAAGCTTAAGGTGTCCGCCTAGGGTTAAGGTTAGGTCTATTGTTTGAGTTATGCTTCAGGTTAGGTTAGGTTTGAACTTAGTTTGAGGGAGTAAGTTTAGGGCTATTGTGAGTTTTCGGTTCAGTGTTACGGTTGGAGTTAGCGTGAGGGTCAGTTTAGGGTTGGGGTTGAGCTTAAGGTGTCCTCCTAGGGTTAGGGTTAGGTCTGTGGTTTGAGTTACGCTACAGGTTAGGTTAGGTTTGAACATAGTTTGAGGGAGTAAGTTTTGGGGTACTGTTAGTTTTTGGTTCAGTGTTAAGGTTGGAGGTAGCGTCAGGGTCAGTTTAGGGTTGTGATTGAGCTTCAGCTGTCCGCCTAGGGTTAGGTTAGGTCTATGGTTTGAGTTAGGCTTCAGGTTAGGTTAGGTTTGAAATTAGTTTGAGGGAGTAAGTTTAGGGCTACTGTTAGTTTTCGGTTCAGTGTTACGGTTGGAGATAGCGTCAGGGTCTGGTTAGGGTTGTGGTTGAGTTTCAGGTGTCCGCCTAGGGTTAGGGTTAGGTCTATGGTTTGAGTTAGGCTTCAAGTTAGGTTAGGTTTGAAGTTAGTTTGAGGGAGTAAGTTTAAGGCTACTGTTAGTTTTCGGGTAACTGTTACTGTTGGAGTTAGCGTCAGGGCCAGGTTAGGGTTGGGGTTGAGCTTAAGGTGTCCGCCTAGGGTTAGGGTTAGGTGTATGGTTTGATTTAGGCTTCAGGTTAGGTTAGGTTTGAAGTTAGTTTGAGGGAGTAAGTTTAGGGCTACTGTTAGTTTTCGGTTCAGTGTTACTGTTGGAGTTAGCGTGAGGGTCAGGTTAGGTTTGGGGTTGAGCTTCAGGTGTCCGCCTAGGGTTAGGGTTAGGTGTATGGTTTGATTTAGGCTTCAGGTTAGGTTAGGTTTGAACTTAGTTTGAGGGAGTAAGTTTAGGGCTACTGTTAGTTTTCGTTTAACTGTTACGGTTGGAGTAAGCGTCAGGGTCAGGTTAGGGTGGGAGTTAAGCATAAGGTGTCCGCCTAGGGTTAGGGTTAGGTCTATGGTTTCATTTAGGATTCAGGTTAGGTTAGGTTTGAACTTAGTTTGAGGGAGTAAGTTTAGGGCTACTGTTAGTTTTCGGTTCAGTGTTACGGTTGGAGTTAGCGTGAGGGTCAGGTTAGGGTTGGGGTTGAGCTTAAGGTGTCCTCCTAGGGTTAGGGTTAGGTCTGTGGTTTGAGTTAGGCTTCAGGTTAGGTTAGGTTTGAACTTAGTTTGAGGGAGTAAGTTTAGGGCTACTGTTAGTTTTCGGGTAACTGTTACTGTTGGAGTTAGCGTCAGGGCCAGGTTAGGGTTGGGGTTGAGCTTAAGGTGTCCGCCGAGGGTTAGGGTTAGGTGTATGGTTTCATTTAGGCTTCAGGTTAGGTTAGGTTGGAACTTAGTTTGAGGCAGTATGTTTAGGGCTACTGTTAGTTTTCGGGTAACTGTTACGGTTGGAGTTAGCGTCAGGGCCAGGTTAGGGTTGGGGTTGACCTGAAGGTGTCCGCCTAGGGTTAGGGTTAGGTCTGTGGTTTGAGTTAGGCTTCAGGTTAGGTTAGGTTTGAACTTAGTTTGAGGGAGTAAGTTTAGGGCTACTGTTAGTTTTCGGTTCAGTGTTACGGTTGGAGATATCGTCAGGGTCTGGTTATGGTTGTGGTTGAGTTTCAGGTGTCCGCCTATGGTTAGGGTTAGGTCTATGGTTTGAGTTAGGCTTCAAGTTAGGTTAGGTTTGAAGTTAGTTTGAGGGAGTAAGTTTAGGGCTACTGTTAGTTTTTGGGTAACTGTTACTGTTGGAGTTAGCGTCAGGGCCAGGTTAGGTTTGGGGTTGAGCTTAAGGTGTCCGCCTAGGGTTAGGATTAGATGTATGGTTTGATTTACGCTTCAGGTTAGGTTAGGTTTGAACTTAGTTTGAGGGAGTAAGTTTAGGGCTACTGTTAGTTTTCGTTTAACTGTTACGGTTGGAGTAAGCGTCAGTGTCAGGTTATGGTGGGGGTTAACCATAAGTTGTCCGCCTAGGGTTAGGGTTAGGTCTATGGTTTCATTTAGGCTTCAGGTTAGGTTAGGATTGAACTTAGTTTGAGGGAGTAAGTTTAGGACTACTCTTAGTTTTCGGTTCAGTGATATGGTTGGAGTTATCCTGGAGGTCAGGTTAGGGTTGGGGTTGAGCTTAAGGTGTCCGCCGAGGGTTAGGGTTAGGTGTATGGTTTAATTTAGGCTTCAGGTTAGGTTAGGTTTTAACTTACTTTTAGGGAGTAAGTTTAGGGCTATTGTTAGTTTTCGGTTCAGTATTATGGTTGGAGTTAGCGTCAGGGTCAGGTTAGGGTTGGGGTTAGCTTGAGGTGTCTGCCTAGGGTTAGGGTTAGGTCCATGGTTTGATTTAGGCTCCAGGTTAGGTTACATTTGAACATAGTTTGAGTGAGTAAGTTTAGGGCTACTGTTAGTTTTCGGTTCAGTGTTTCGGTTGGAGATAGCGTCAGGGTCAGGTTAGGGTGGGGGTTAAGCATAAGGTGTCCACCTAGGGTTAGGGTTAGGTCTGTGGTTTGATTTAGGCTTCAGGTTAGGTTAGGATTGAACTTAGTTTGAGGGAGTAAGTTTAGGGCCACTGTTAGTTTTCGGTTCAGTGTTACGGTTCGATTTAGCCTCAGGGTCAGGTTAGGTTTGGGGTTAAGCTTAAGGTTTCCGCCTAGGGTTAGGGTGAGGTCTATTGTTTGAGTTAGGCTTCAGGTTAGGTTAGGTTTGAACTTAGTTTGAGGGAGACAGTTTAGGGCTACTGTTAGTTTTCATTTAACTGTTACGGTTGGAGTAAGTGTCAGGGTCAGGTTTGGGTTGGGGTTAAGCATAAGGTGTCCGCCTAGGGTTAGGGTTAGGTCTATGGTTTCATTTAGGCTTCAGGTTAGGTTAGGATTGAACTTAGTTTGAGGGAGTAAGTTTAGGGCTACTGTTACTTTTCGGTTCAATGTTACGTTTGGAGTTAGCGTGAGGGTCCGGTTAGGGTTGGGGTTGAGCTTAAGGTGTTCGCCTAGGGTTAGGGTTAGGTCTGTGGTTTGAGTTAGGCTTCAGGTTAGGTTAGGTTTGAACTTAGTTTGAGGGAGTAAGTTTAGGGCTACTGTTAGTTTTCGGGTAACTGTTACTGTTGGAGTTAGCGTCAGGGCCAGGTTAGGGTTGGGGCTGAGCTTAAGGTGTCTGCCTAGGGTTAGGGTTAGGTCTATTTTTTGAGTTAGGCTTCAGGTTAGGTTAGGTTTTAACTTAGTTTGAGGGAGTAAGTTTAGGGCTACTGTTAGTTTTCGGTTCAGTGTTACGGTTGGAGATAGCGTCAGGGTCAGGTTAGGGTTGGGGTTGAGCTTCAGGTGTCCGCCTAGGGTTAGGGTTAGGTCTATGGTTTGAGTTATGCTTCAGGTTAGGTTAGGTTTGAACTTAGGTTGAGGGAGTACGTTTAGGGCTACTGTTAGTTTTCGGTTCAGTGTTATGGTTGGAGATAGCGTCAGGGTCTGGTTAGGGTTGGGGTTGAGTTTCAGGTGTCCGCCTAGGGTTAGGGTTAGGTCTATGGTTTTAGTTAGGCTTCAAATTAGGTTAGGTTTGAAGTGAGTTTGAGGGAGTAAGTTTAGGACTACTGTTAGTTTTCGGGTAACTGTTACAGTTGGAGTTAGCGTCAGGGCCAGGTTAGGGTTGGGGTTGAGCTTAAGGTGTCTGCCTAGGGTTAGGGTTAGGTGTACGGTTTGATTTACGCTTCAGGTTAGGTTAGGTTTGAAGTTAGTTTCAGGGAGTAAGTTTAGGGCTACTGTTAGTTTTCGGTTAACTGTTACAGTTGGAGTAAGCGTCAGGGTCAGGTTAGGGTGGGTGTTGAGATTAAGGTGTCCGCCTAGGTTTAGGGTTAGGTGTATGGTTTGATTTAGGCTTCAGGTTAGGTTAGGTTTGAAGTTAGTTTGAGGGAGTAAGTTTAGGGCTACTTTTAGTTTTCGGTTAACTGTTACAGTTGGAGTAAGCGTCAGGGTCAGGTTAGGTTTGGGGTTGAGCTTAAGGTGTCCACCTAGGGTTAGGGTTAGGTGTATGGTTTGATTTAGGCTTCAGGTTAGGTTAGGTTTGAATTTAGTTTGAGGGAGTAAGTTTAGGTCTACTGTTAGTTTTCGTTTAACTGTTACGGTAGGAGTAAGCGTCAGGGTCAGGTTAGGGTGGGGGTAAAGCATAAGGTGTCCGCCTATGGTTAGGGTTAGGTCTATGGTTTCATTTAGGCTTCAGGTTAGGTTAGGATTGAACTTAGTTTGAGGGAGTAAGTTTAGGGCTACTGTTAGTTTTCGGTTCAGTGTTACGGTTGGAGTTAGCGTGAGGGTCAGGTTAGGGTTGGGGTTGAGCTTAAGGTGTCCGCCTGGGGTTAGGGTTAGGTCTATGGTTTGAGTTAGGCTTCAGGTTAGGTTAGGTTTGAACTTAGTTTGAGGGAGTAAGTTTAGGCCTTTTGTATTTTTCGGTTCAGTGTTACGGTTGAATTTAGCCTCAGGGTCACGTTAGGGTTGGGGTCAAGCTTAAGGTGTCCGCCTAGGGTTAAGGTTAGGTCTATTGTTTGAGTTATGCTTCAGGTTAGGTTAGGTTTGAACTTAGTTTGAGGGAGTAAGTTTAGGGCTATTGTGAGTTTTCGGTTCAGTGTTACGGTTGGAGTTAGCGTGAGGGTCAGTTTAGGGTTGGGGTTGAGCTTAAGGTGTCCTCCTAGGGTTAGGGTTAGGTCTGTGGTTTGAGTTACGCTACAGGTTAGGTTAGGTTTGAACATAGTTTGAGGGAGTAAGTTTTGGGGTACTGTTAGTTTTTGGTTCAGTGTTAAGGTTGGAGGTAGCGTCAGGGTCAGTTTAGGGTTGTGATTGAGCTTCAGCTGTCCGCCTAGGGTTAGGTTAGGTCTATGGTTTGAGTTAGGCTTCAGGTTAGGTTAGGTTTGAAATTAGTTTGAGGGAGTAAGTTTAGGGCTACTGTTAGTTTTCGGTTCAGTGTTACGGTTGGAGATAGCGTCAGGGTCTGGTTAGGGTTGTGGTTGAGTTTCAGGTGTCCGCCTAGGGTTAGGGTTAGGTCTACGGTTTGAGTTAGGCTTCAAGTTAGGTTAGGTTTGAAGTTAGTTTGAGGGAGTAAGTTTAAGGCTACTGTTAGTTTTCGGGTAACTGTTACTGTTGGAGTTAGCGTCAGGGCCAGGTTAGGTTTGGGGTTGAGCTTCAGGTGTCCGCCTAGGGTTAGGGTTAGGTGTATGGTTTGATTTAGGCTTCAGGTTAGGTTAGGTTTGAACTTAGTTTGAGGGAGTAAGTTTAGGGCTACTGTTAGTTTTCGTTTAACTGTTACGGTTGGAGTAAGCGTCAGGGTCAGGTTAGGGTGGGAGTTAAGCATAAGGTGTCCGCCTAGGGTTAGGGTTAGGTCTATGGTTTCATTTAGGATTCAGGTTAGGTTAGGTTTGAACTTAGTTTGAGGGAGTAAGTTTAGGGCTACTGTTAGTTTCCGGTTCAGTGTTACGGTTGGAGTTAGCGTGAGGGTCAGGTTAGGGTTGGGGTTGAGCTTAAGGTGTCCTCCTAGGGTTAGGGTTAGGTCTGTGGTTTGAGTTAGGCTTCAGGTTAGGTTAGGTTTGAACTTAGTTTGAGGGAGTAAGTTTAGGGCTACTGTTAGTTTTCGGGTAACTGTTACTGTTGGAGTTAGCGTCAGGGCCAGGTTAGGGTTGGGGTTGAGCTTAAGGTGTCCGCCGAGGGTTAGGGTTAGGTGTATGGTTTCATTTAGGCTTCAGGTTAGGTTAGGTTGGAACTTAGTTTGAGGCAGTATGTTTAGGGCTACTGTTAGTTTTCGGGTAACTGTTACGGTTGGAGTTAGCGTCAGGGCCAGGTTAGGGTTGGGGTTGAGCTTAAGGTGTCCGCCTAGGGTTAGGCTTAGGTCTGTGGTTTGAGTTAGGCTTCAGGTTAGGTTAGGTTTGAACTTAGTTTGAGGGAGTAAGTTTAGGGCTACTGTTAGTTTTCGGTTCAGTGTTACGGTTGGAGATATCGTCAGGGTCTGGTTATGGTTGTGGTTGAGTTTCAGGTGTCCGCCTATGGTTAGGGTTAGGTCTATGGTTTGAGTTAGGCTTCAAGTTAGGTTAGGTTTGAAGTTAGTTTGAGGGAGTAAGTTTAGGGCTACTGTTAGTTTTTGGGTAACTGTTACTGTTGGAGTTAGCGTCAGGGCCAGGTTAGGTTTGGGGTTGAGCTTAAGGTGTCCGCCTAGGGTTAGGATTAGATGTATGGTTTGATTTACGCTTCAGGTTAGGTTAGGTTTGAACTTAGTTTGAGGGAGTAAGTTTAGGGCTACTCTTAGTTTTCGGTTCAGTGATATGGTTGGAGTTAGCCTGGAGGTCAGGTTAGGGTTGGGGTTGAGCTTAAGGTGTCCGCCTAGGGTTAGGGTTAGGTCTATGATTTGATTTAGGCTTCAGGTTAGGTTAGGTTTGAACTTAGTTTGAGGGAGTAAGTTTAGGGCTACTGTTAGTTTTCGTTTAACTGTTACGGTTGGAGTAAGCGTCAGTGTCAGGTTAGGGTGGGGGTTAACCATAAGTTGTCCGCCTAGGGTTAGGGTTAGGTCTATGGTTTCATTTAGGCTTCAGGTTAGGTTAGGATTGAACTTAGTTTGAGGGAGTAAGTTTAGGACTACTCTTAGTTTTCGGTTCAGTGATATGGTTGGAGTTATCCTGGAGGTCAGGTTAGGGTTGGGGTTGAGCTTAAGGTGTCCGCCGAGGGTTAGGGTTAGGTGTATGGTTTAATTTAGGCTTCAGGTTAGGTTAGGTTTTAACTTACTTTTAGGGAGTAAGTTTAGGGCTATTGTTAGTTTTCGGTTCAGTATTATGGTTGGAGTTAGCGTCAGGGTCAGGTTAGGGTTGGGGTTAGCTTGAGGTGTCTGCCTAGGGTTAGGGTTAGGTCCATGGTTTGATTTAGGCTCCAGGTTAGGTTACATTTGAACATAGTTTGAGTGAGTAAGTTTAGGGCTACTGTTAGTTTTCGGTTCAGTGTTTCGGTTGGAGATAGCGTCAGGGTCAGGTTAGGGTGGGGGTTAAGCATAAGGTGTCCACCTAGGGTTAGGGTTAGGTCTGTGGTTTGATTTAGGCTTCAGGTTAGGTTAGGATTGAACTTAGTTTGAGGGAGTAAGTTTAGGGCCACTGTTAGTTTTCGGTTCAGTATTACGGTTCGATTTAGCCTCAGGGTCAGGTTAGGTTTGGGGTTAAGTTTAAGGTTTCCGCCTAGGGTTAGGGTGAGGTGTATTGTTTGAGTTAGGCTTCAGGTTAGGTTAGGTTTGAACTTAGTTTGAGGGAGACAGTTTAGGGCTACTGTTAGTTTTCATTTAACTGTTACGGTTGGAGTAAGTGTCAGGGTCAGGTTAGGGTTGGGGTTAAGCATAAGGTGTCCGCCTAGGGTTAGGGTTAGGTCTATGGTTTCATTTAGGCTTCAGGTTAGGTTAGGATTGAACTTAGTTTGAGGGAGTAAGTTTAGGGCTACTGTTACTTTTCGGTTCAATGTTACGTTTGGAGTTAGCGTGAGGGTCCGGTTAGGGTTGGGGTTGAGCTTAAGGTGTTCGCCTAGGGTTAGGGTTAGGTCTGTGGTTTGAGTTAGGCTTCAGGTTAGGTTAGGTTTGAACTTAGTTTGAGGGAGTAAGTTTAGGGCTACTGTTAGTTTTCGGTTAATTGTTACGGTTGGAGATAGCGTCAGGGTCAGGTTAGGGTTGGGGTCAAACTTAAGGTGTCCGCCTAGGGTTAGGATAGGTCTATTGTTTGAGTTAGTCTTCAGGTTAGGTTAGGTTTGAACTTAGTTTGAGGGAGTAAGTTTAGGGCTACTGTTAGTTTTCGGTTCAGTGTTACGGTTGGAGTTAGCGTGAGGGTCAGGTTAGGGTTGGGGTTGAGCTTAAGGTGTCCTCCTAGGGTTAGGGTTAGGTCTGTGGTTTGAGTTAGGCTTCAGGTTAGGTTAGGTTTGAACTTAGTTTGAGGGAGTAAGTTTAGGGCTACTGTTAGTTTTCGGGTAACTGTTACTGTTGGAGTTAGCGTCAGGGCCAGGTTAGGGTTGGGGTTGAGCTTAAGGTGTCCGCCGAGGGTTAGGGTTAGGTGTATGGTTTCATTTAGGCTTCAGGTTAGGTTAGGTTGGAACTTAGTTTGAGGCAGTATGTTTAGGGCTACTGTTAGTTTTCGGGTAACTGTTACGGTTGGAGTTAGCGTCAGGGCCAGGTTAGGGTTGGGGTTGAGCTTAAGGTGTCCGCCTAGGGTTAGGGTTAGGTCTGTGGTTTGAGTTAGGCTTCAGGTTAGGTTAGGTTTGAACTTAGTTTGAGGGAGTAAGTTTAGGGCTACTGTTAGTTTTCGGTTCAGTGTTACGGTTGGAGATATCGTCAGGGTCTGGTTATGGTTGTGGTTGAGTTTCAGGTGTCCGCCTATGGTTAGGGTTAGGTCTATGGTTTGAGTTAGGCTTCAAGTTAGGTTAGGTTTGAAGTTAGTTTGAGGGAGTAAGTTTAGGGCTACTGTTAGTTTTTGGGTAACTGTTACTGTTGGAGTTAGCGTCAGGGCCAGGTTAGGTTTGGGGTTGAGCTTAAGGTGTCCGCCTAGGGTTCGGATTAGATGTATGGTTTGATTTACGCTTCAGGTTAGGTTAGGTTTGAACTTAGTTTGAGGGAGTAAGTTTAGGGCTACTGTTAGTTTTCGTTTAACTGTTACGGTTGGAGTAAGCGTCAGTGTCAGGTTATGGTGGGGGTTAACCATAAGTTGTCCGCCTAGGGTTAGGGTTAGGTCTATGGTTTCATTTAGGCTTCAGGTTAGGTTAGGATCGAACTTAGTTTGAGGGAGTAAGTTTAGGACTACTCTTAGTTTTCGGTTCAGTGATATGGTTGGAGTTATCCTGGAGGTCAGGTTAGGGTTGGGGTTGAGCTTAAGGTGTCCGCCGAGGGTTAGGGTTAGGTGTATGGTTTAATTTAGGCTTCAGGTTAGGTTAGGTTTGAAGTTAGTTTCAGGGAGTAAGTTTAGGGCTACTGTTAGTTTTCGGTTCAGTGTTACGGTTGGAGTTAGCGTGAGGGTCAGGTTAGGGTTGTGGTTGAGTTTCAGGTGTCCGCCTAGGGTTAGGGTTAGGTCTATGGTTTGAGTTAGGCTTCAAGTTAGGTTAGGTTTGAAGTTAGTTTGAGGGAGCAAGTTTAGGGCTACTGTTAGTTTTCGGGTAATTGTTACTGTTGGAGTTAGGGTCAGGGCCCGGTTAGGGTTGGGGTTGAGCTTAAGGTGTCCGCCGAGGGTTAGGGTTAGGTGTATGGTTTGATTTAGGCTTCAGGTTAGGTTAGGTTTGAAGTTAGTTTGAGGGAGTAAGTTTACGGCTATTGTTAGTTTTCGGTTAACTGTTACAGTTGGAGTAAGCGTCAGGGTCAGGTTAGGGTGGGGGTTAAGCATAAGGTGTCCTCCTAGGGTTAGGGTTAGGTCTATGATTTGATTTAGGCTTCAGGTTAGGTTAGGTTTGAACTTAGTTTGAGGGAGTCAGTTTAGAGCTACTGTTAGTTTTCGTTTAACTGTTACGGTTGGAGTAAGCGTTAGGGTCAGGTTAGGGTGGGGGTTAAGCATAAGGTGTCCGCCTAGGGTTAGGGTTAGGTCTATGGTTTCATTTAAGCTTCAGGTTAGGTTAGGATTGAACTTAGTTTGAGGGAGTAAGTTTAGGGCTACTGTTAGTTTTCGGTTCAATGTTACGTTTGGAGTTAGCGTGACGGTCCGGTTAGGGTTGGGGTTGAGCTTAAGGTGTCTGCCTAGGGTTAGGGTTAGGTCTGTGGTTTGAGTTAGGCTTCAGGTTAGGTTAGGTTTGAACTTAGTTTGAGGGAGTAAGTTTAGGGCTACTGTTAGTTTTCGGTTAACTGTTACGGTTCGAGTAAGCGTCAGGGTCAGGTTAGGGTTGGGGTCAAGCTTAAGGTGTCCGCCTAGGGTTAGGGTTAGGTCTATTGTTTGAGTTACGCTTCAGGTTAGGTTAGGTTTGAACTTAGTTTGAGGGAGTAAGTTTAGGGCTACTTTTAGTTTTCGGTACAGTGTTACGGTTGGAGTTAGTGTGAGGGTCAGGTTAGGGTTGGGGTTGAGCTTAAGGTGTCCGCCTAGGGTTAGGGTTACGTCTATGGTTTGAGTTAGGGTCCAGGTTAGGGTAGGTTTGAACTTAGTTTGAGGGAGTAAGTTTAGGGCTACTGTTAGTTTTCGGTTCAGTGTTACGTTTGGAGATAGTGTCAGGGTGTGGTTAGGGTTGTGGTTGAGTTTCAGGTGTCCGCCTAGGGTTAGGGTTAGGTCTATGGTTTGAGTTAGGCTTCAAGTTAGGTTAGGTTTGAAGTTAGTTTGAGGGAGTAAGTTTAGGGCTACTGTTAGTTTTCGGGTAACTGTTACTGTTGGAGTTAGCGTCAGGGCCAGGTTAGGGTTGGGGCTGAGCTTAAGGTGTCCGCCTAGGGTTAGGGTTAGGTCTATTTTTTGAGTTAGGCTTCAGGTTAGGTTAGGTTTGAACTTAGTTTGAGGGAGTAAGTTTAGGGCTACTGTTAGTTTTCGGTTCAGTGTTACGGTTGGAGATAGCGTCAGGGTCAGGTTAGTGTTGGGGTTGAGCTTCAGGTGTCCGCCTAGGGTTAGGGTTAGGTCTATGGTTTGAGTTATGCTTCAGGTTAGGTTAGGTTTGAACTTAGGTTGAGGGAGTACGTTTAGGGCTACTGTTAGTTTTCGGTTCAGTGTTACGGTTGGAGATAGCGTCAGGGTCTGGTTAGGGTTGTGGTTGAGTTTCAGGTGTCCGCCTAGGGTTAGGGTTAGGTCTATGGTTTTAGTTAGGCTTCAAATTAGGTTAGGTTTGAAGTGAGTTTGAGGGAGTAAGTTTAGGACTACTGTTAGTTTTCGGGTAACTGTTACAGTTGGAGTTAGCGTCAGGGCCAGGTTAGGGTTGGGGTTGAGCTTAAGGTGTCTTCCTAGGGTTAGGGTTAGGTGTACGGTTTGATTTACGCTTCAGGTTAGGTTAGGTTTGAAGTTAGTTTCAGGGAGTAAGTTTAGGGCTACTGTTAGTTTTCGGTTAACTGTTACAGTTGGAGTAAGCGTCAGGGTCAGGTTAGGGTGGGTGTTGAGATTAAGGTGTCCGCCTAGGTTTAGGGTTAGGTGTATGGTTTGATTTAGGCTTCAGGTTAGGTTAGGTTTGAAGTTAGTTTGAGGGAGTAAGTTTAGGGCTACTTTTAGTTTTCGGTTAACTGTTACAGTTGGAGTAAGCGTCAGGGTCAGGTTAGGTTTGGGGTTGAGCTTAAGGTGTCCACCTAGGGTTAGGGTTAGGTGTATGGTTTGATTTAGGCTTCAGGTTAGGTTAGGTTTGAACTTAGTTTGAGGGAGTAAGTTTAGGGCTACTGTTAGTTTTCGTTTAACTGTTACGGTAGGAGTAAGCGTCAGGGTCAGGTTAGGGTGGGGGTAAAGCATAAGGTGTCCGCCTAGGGTTAGGGTTAGGTCTATGGTTTCATTTAGGCTTCAGGTTAGGTTAGGATTGAACTTAGTTTGAGGGAGTAAGTTTAGGGCTACTGTTAGTTTTCGGTTCAGTGTTACGGTTGGATTTAGCCTCAGGGTCAGGTTAGGGTTGGGGTTAAGCTTAAGGTGTCCGTCTAGGGTTAGGGTTAGGTCTATTGTTTGAGTTAGGCTTCAGGTTAGGTAAGGTTTGAACTTAGTTTGAGGGAGTAAGTTTAGGGCTACTGTTAGTTTTCGGTTCAGTGTTACGGTTGGAGTTAGCGTGAGGGTCAGGTTAGGGTTGGGGTTGAGCTTAAGGTGTCCGCCTGGGGTTACGGTTAGGTCTATGGTTTGAGTTAGGCTTCAGGATAGGTTAGGTTGGAACTTAGTTTGAGGGAGTAAGTTTAGGGCTATTGTGAGTTTTCGGTTCAGTGTTATGGTTGAATTTAGCCTCAGGGTCACGTTAGGGTTGGGGTCAAGCTTAAGGTGTCCGCCTAGGGTTAAGGTTAGGTCTATTGTTTGAGTTATGCTTCAGGTTAGGTTAGGTTTGAACTTAGTTTGAGCGAGTAAGTTTAGGGCTATTGTGAGTTTTCGGTTCAGTGTTACGGTTGGAGTTAGCGTGAGGGTCAGTTTAGGGTTGGGGTTGAGCTTAAGGTGTCCTCCTAGGGTTAGGGTTAGGTCTGTGGTTTGAGTTACGCTACAGGTTAGGTTAGGTTTGAACATAGTTTGAGGGAGTAAGTTTTGGGGTACTGTTAGTTTTTGGTTCAGTGTTAAGGTTGGAGGTAGCGTCAGGGTCAGTTTAGGGTTGTGATTGAGCTTCAGGTGTCCGCCTAGGGTTAGGTTAGGTCTATGGTTTGAGTTAGGCTTCAGGTTAGGTTAGGTTTGAACTTAGTTTGAGGGAGTAAGTTTAGGGCTACTGTTAGTTTTCGTTTAACTGTTACGGTTGGAGTAAGCGTCAGTGTCAGGTTATGGTGGGGGTTAACCATAAGTTGTCCGCCTAGGGTTAGGGTTAGGTCTATGGTTTCATTTAGGCTTCAGGTTAGGTTAGGATTGAACTTAGTTTGAGGGAGTAAGTTTAGGACTACTCTTAGTTTTCGGTTCAGTGATATGGTTGGAGTTATCCTGGAGGTCAGGTTAGGGTTGGGGTTGAGCTTAAGGTGTCCGCCGAGGGTTAGGGTTAGGTGTATGGTTTAATTTAGGCTTCAGGTTAGGTTAGGTTTTAACTTACTTTTAGGGAGTAAGTTTAGGGCTATTGTTAGTTTTCGGTTCAGTATTATGGTTGGAGTTAGCGTCAGGGTCAGGTTAGGGTTGGGGTTAGCTTGAGGTGTCTGCCTAGGGTTAGGGTTAGGTCCATGGTTTGATTTAGGCTCCAGTTTAGGTTACATTTGAACATAGTTTGAGTGAGTAAGTTTAGGGCTACTGTTAGTTTTCGGTTCAGTGTTTCGGTTGGAGATAGCGTCAGGGTCAGGTTAGGGTGGGGGTTAAGCATAAGGTGTCCACCTAGGGTTAGGGTTAGGTCTGTGGTTTGATTTAGGCTTCAGGTTAGGTTAGGATTGAACTTAGTTTGAGGGAGTAAGTTTAGGGCCACTGTTAGTTTTCGGTTCAGTGTTAGGGTTCGATTTAGCCTCAGGGTCAGGTTAGGTTTGGGGTTAAGCTTAAGGTTTCCGCCTAGGGTTAGGGTGAAGTCTATTGTTTGAGTTAGGCTTCAGGTTAGGTTAGGTTTGAACTTAGTTTGAGGGAGACAGTTTAGGGCTACTGTTAGTTTTCATTTAACTGTTACGGTTGGAGTAAGTGTCAGGGTCAGGTTAGGGTTGGGGTTAAGCATAAGGTGTCCGCCTAGGGTTAGGGTTAGGTCTATGGTTTCATTTAGGCTTCAGGTTAGGTTAGGATTGAACTTAGTTTGAGGGAGTAAGTTTAGGGCTACTGTTACTTTTCGGTTCAATGTTACGTTTGGAGTTAGCGTGAGGGTCCGGTTAGGGTTGGGGTTGAGCTTAAGGTGTTCGCCTAGGGTTAGGGTTAGGTCTGTGGTTTGAGTTAGGCTTCAGGTTAGGTTAGGTTTGAACTTAGTTTGAGGGAGTAAGTTTAGGGCTACTGTTAGTTTTCGGGTAACTGTTACTGTTGGAGTTAGCGTCAGGGCCAGGTTAGGGTTGGGGCTGAGCTTAAGGTGTCTGCCTAGGGTTAGGGTTAGGTCTATTTTTTGAGTTAGGCTTCAGGTTAGGTTAGGTTTTAACTTAGTTTGAGGGAGTAAGTTTAGGGCTACTGTTAGTTTTCGGTTCAGTGTTACGGTTGGAGATAGCGTCAGGGTCAGGTTAGGGTTGGGGTTGAGCTTCAGGTGTCCGCCTAGGGTTAGGGTTAGGTCTATGGTTTGAGTTATGCTTCAGGTTAGGTTAGGTTTGAACTTAGGTTGAGGGAGTACGTTTAGGGCTACTGTTAGTTTTCGGTTCAGTGTTATGGTTGGAGATAGCGTCAGGGTCTGGTTAGGGTTGGGGTTGAGTTTCAGGTGTCCGCCTAGGGTTAGGGTTAGGTCTATGGTTTTAGTTAGGCTTCAAATTAGGTTAGGTTTGAAGTGAGTTTGAGGGAGTAAGTTTAGGACTACTGTTAGTTTTCGGGTAACTGTTACAGTTGGAGTTAGCGTCAGGGCCAGGTTAGGGTTGGGGTTGAGCTTAAGGTGTCTGCCTAGGGTTAGGGTTAGGTGTACGGTTTGATTTACGCTTCAGGTTAGGTTAGGTATGAAGTTAGTTTCAGGGAGTAAGTTTAGGGCTACTGTTAGTTTTCGGTTAACTGTTACAGTTGGAGTAAGCGTCAGGGTCAGGTTAGGGTGGGTGTTGAGATTAAGGTGTCCGCCTAGGTTTAGGGTTAGGTGTATGGTTTGATTTAGGCTTCAGGTTAGGTTAGGTTTGAAGTTAGTTTGAGGGAGTAAGTTTAGGGCTACTTTTAGTTTTCGGTTAACTGTTACAGTTGGAGTAAGCGTCAGGGTCAGGTTAGGTTTGGGGTTGAGCTTAAGGTGTCCACCTAGGGTTAGGGTTAGGTGTATGGTTTGATTTAGGCTTCAGGTTAGGTTAGGTTTGAATTTAGTTTGAGGGAGTAAGTTTAGGTCTACTGTTAGTTTTCGTTTAACTGTTACGGTAGGAGTAAGCGTCAGGGTCAGGTTAGGGTGGGGGTAAAGCATAAGGTGTCCGCCTATGGTTAGGGTTAGGTCTATGGTTTCATTTAGGCTTCAGGTTAGGTTAGGATTGAACTTAGTTTGAGGGAGTAAGTTTAGGGCTACTGTTAGTTTTCGGTTCAGTGTTACGGTTGGATTTAGCCTCAGGGTCAGGTTAGGGTTGGGGTTAAGCTTAAGGTGTCCGTCTAGGGTTAGGGTTAGGTCTATTGTTTGAGTTAGGCTTCAGGTTAGGTTAGGTTTGAACTTAGTTTGAGGGAGTAAGTTTAGGCCTTTTGTATTTTTCGGTTCAGTGTTACGGTTGAATTTAGCCTCAGGGTCACGTTAGGGTTGGGGTCAAGCTTAAGGTGTCCGCTTAGGGTTAAGGTTAGGTCTATTGTTTGAGTTATGCTTCAGGTTAGGTTAGGTTTGAACTTAGTTTGAGGGAGTAAGTTTAGGGCTATTGTGAGTTTTCGGTTCAGTGTTACGGTTGGAGTTAGCGTGAGGGTCAGTTTAGGGTTGGGGTTGAGCTTAAGGTGTCCTCCTAGGGTTAGGGTTAGGTCTGTGGTTTGAGTTACGCTACAGGTTAGGTTAGGTTTGAACATAGTTTGAGGGAGTAAGTTTTGGGGTACTGTTAGTTTTTGGTTCAGTGTTAAGGTTGGAGGTAGCGTCAGGGTCAGGTTAGGGTTGTGATTGAGCTTCAGGTGTCCGCCTAGAGTTAGGTTAGGTCTATGGTTTGAGTTAGGCTTCAGGTTAGGTTAGGTTTGAAATTAGTTTGAGGGAGTAAGTTTAGGGCTACTGTTAGTTTTCGGTTCAGTGTTACGGTTGGAGATAGCGTCAGGGTCTGGTTAGGGTTGTGGTTGAGTTTCAGGTGTCCGCCTAGGGTTAGGGTTAGGTCTATGGTTTGAGTTAGGCTTCAAGTTAGGTTAGGTTTGAAGTTAGTTTGAGGGAGTAAGTTTAAGGCTACTGTTAGTTTTCGGGTAACTGTTACTGTTGGAGTTAGCGTCAGGGCCAGGTTAGGGTTGGGGTTGAGCTTAAGGTGTCCGCCTAGGGTTAGGGTTAGGTGTATGGTTTGATTTAGGCTTCAGGTTAGGTTAGGTTTGAAGTTAGTTTGAGGGAGTAAGTTTAGTGCTACTGTTAGTTTTCGGTTCAGTGTTACTGTTGGAGTTAGCGTGAGGGTCAGGTTAGGTTTGGGGTTGAGCTTCAGGTGTCCGCCTAGGGTTAGGGTTAGGTGTATGGTTTGATTTAGGCTTCAGGTTAGGTTAGGTTTGAACTTAGTTTGAGGGAGTAAGTTTAGGGCTACTGTTAGTTTTCGTTTAACTGTTACGGTTGGAGTAAGCGTCAGGGTCAGGTTAGGGTGGGAGTTAAGCATAAGGTGTCCGCCTAGGATTAGGGTTAGGTCTATGGTTTCATTTAGGCTTCAGGTTAGGTTAGGATTGAACTTAGTTTGAGGGAGTAAGTTTAAGGCCACTGTTAGTTTTCGGTTCAGTGTTAAGGTTCGATTTAGCCTCAGGGTCAGGTTAGGGTTGGGGTTAAGCTTAAGGTGTCCGCCTAGGTTTAGGGTTAGGTGTATGGTTTGATTTAGGCTTCAGTTTAGGTTAGGTTTGAAGTTAGTTTGAGGGAGTAAATTTAGGGCTACTGTTAGTTTTCCGTTAACTGTTACAGTTGGAGTAAGCGTCATGGTCAGGGTAGGGTGGGGGTTAAGCATAAGGTGTCCGCCTACGGTTAGGGTTAGGTCTATGATTTGATTTAGGCTTCAGGTTAGGTTAGGTTTGAACTTAGTTTGAGGGAGTCAGTTTAGGGCTACTGTTAGTTTTCGGTTCAGTGTTACGGTTGGAGATAGCGTCATGGTCAAGTTAGGGTTGGGGTTGAGATTCAGGTGTCCACCTAGGGTTAGGGTTAGGTCTATGGTTTGAGTTACTCTTCAGGTTAGGTTAGGTTTGAACTTAGTTTGAGGGATTAAGTTTAGGCCTATTGTATTTTTCGGTTCAGTGTTACGGTTGAATTTAGCCTCAGGGTCAGGTTAGGGTTGGGGTCAAGCTTAAGGTGTCCGCCTAGGGTTAGGGTTAGGTCTGTGGTTTGAGTTAGTCTCCAGGTTAGGTTAGGTTTGAACTTAGTTTGAGGGAGTAAGTTTAGGGCTACTGTTAGTTTTCGGTTCAGTGTTACTGTTGGAGATAGCGTCAGGGTCTGGTTAGGGTTGTGGTTGAGTTTCAGGTGTCCGCCTAGGGTTAGGGTTAGGTCTATGGTTTGAGTTAGGCTTCAAGTTAGGTTAGGTTTGAAGTTAGTTTGAGGGAGTAAGTTTAGGGCTACTGTTAGTTTTCGGGTAACTGTTACTGTTGGAGTTAGCGTCAGGGCCAGGTTAGGGTTGGGGTTGATCTTAAGGTGTCTGCCTAGGGTTAGGGGTAGGTCTATTTTTTGATTTAGGCTTCAGGTTAGGTTAGGTTTGAACTTAGTTTGTGGGAGACAGTTTAGGGCTACTGTTAGTTTTCGTTTTACTGTTACGGTTGGAGTAAGCATCAGGGTCAAGTTAGGGTGGGGGTTAAGCATAAGGTGTCCGCCTAGGTTTAGGGTTACGTCTATGGTTTCATTTAGGCTTCAGGTTAGGTTAGGATTGAACTTAGTTTGAGGGAGTAAGTTTAGGGCTACTGTTACTTTTCGGTTCAATGTTACGTTTGGAGTTAGCGTGAGGGTCCGGTTAGGGTTGGGGTTGAGCTTAAGGTGTTCGCCTAGGGTTAGGGTTAGGTCTGTGGTTTGAGTTAGGCTTCAGGTTAGGTTAGGTTTGAACTTAGTTTGAGGGAGTAAGTTTAGGGCTACTGTTAGTTTTCAGTTAATTGTTACGGTTGGGGATAGCGTCAGGGTCAGGTTAGGGTTGGGGTCAAACTTAAGGTGTCCGCCTAGGGTTAGGATAGGTCTATTGTTTGAGTTAGTCTTCAGGTTAGGTTAGGTTTGAACTTAGTTTGAGGGAGTAAGTTTAGGGCTACTGTTAGTTTTCGGTTCAGTGTTACGGTTGGAGTTAGCGTGAGGGTCAGGTTAGGGTTGGGGTTGAGCTTAAGGTGTCCTCCTAGGGTTAGGGTTAGGTCTGTGGTTTGAGTTAGGCTTCAGGTTAGGTTAGGTTTGAACTTAGTTTGAGGGAGTAAGTTTAGGGCTACTGTTAGTTTTCGGGTAACTGTTACTGTTGGAGTTAGCGTCAGGGCCAGGTTAGGGTTGGGGTTGAGCTTAAGGTGTCCGCCGAGGGTTAGGGTTAGGTGTATGGTTTCATTTAGGCTTCAGGTTAGGTTAGGTTGGAACTTAGTTTGAGGCAGTATGTTTAGGGCTACTGTTAGTTTTCGGGTAACTGTTACGGTTGGAGTTAGCGTCAGGGCCAGGTTAGGGTTGGGGTTGAGCTTAAGGTGTCCGCCTAGGGTTAGGGTTAGGTCTGTGGTTTGAGTTAGGCTTCAGGTTAGGTTAGGTTTGAACTTAGTTTGAGGGAGTAAGTTTAGGGCTACTGTTAGTTTTCGGTTCAGTGTTACGGTTGGAGATATCGTCAGGGTCTGGTTATGGTTGTGGTTGAGTTTCAGGTGTCCGCCTATGGTTAGGGTTAGGTCTATGGTTTGAGTTAGGCTTCAAGTTAGGTTAGGTTTGAAGTTAGTTTGAGGGAGTAAGTTTAGGGCTACTGTTAGTTTTTGGGTAACTGTTACTGTTGGAGTTAGCGTCAGGGCCAGGTTAGGTTTGGGGTTGAGCTTAAGGTGTCCGCCTAGGGTTCGGATTAGATGTATGGTTTGATTTACGCTTCAGGTTAGGTTAGGTTTGAACTTAGTTTGAGGGAGTAAGTTTAGGGCTACTGTTAGTTTTCGTTTAACTGTTACGGTTGGAGTAAGCGTCAGTGTCAGGTTATGGTGGGGGTTAACCATAAGTTGTCCGCCTAGGGTTAGGGTTAGGTCTATGGTTTCATTTAGGCTTCAGGTTAGGTTAGGATCGAACTTAGTTTGAGGGAGTAAGTTTAAGACTACTCTTAGTTTTCGGTTCAGTGATATGGTTGGAGTTATCCTGGAGGTCAGGTTAGGTTTGGGGTTGAGCTTAAGGTGTCCGCCGAGGGTTAGGGTTAGGTGTATGGTTTAATTTAGGCTTCAGGTTAGGTTAGGTTTGAAGTTAGTTTCAGGGAGTAAGTTTAGGGCTACTGTTAGTTTTCGGTTCAGTGTTACGGTTGGAGTTAGCGTGAGGGTCAGGTTAGGGTTGTGGTTGAGTTTCAGGTGTCCGCCTAGGGTTAGGGTTAGGTCTATGGTTTGAGTTAGGCTTCAAGTTAGGTTAGGTTTGAAGTTAGTTTGAGGGAGCAAGTTTAGGGCTACTGTTAGTTTTCGGGTAATTGTTACTGTTGGAGTTAGGGTCAGGGCCCGGTTAGGGTTGGGGTTGAGCTTAAGGTGTCCGCCGAGGGTTAGGGTTAGGTGTATGGTTTGATTTAGGCTTCAGGTTAGGTTAGGTTTGAAGTTAGTTTGAGGGAGTAAGTTTACGGCTATTGTTAGTTTTCGGTTAACTGTTACAGTTGGAGTAAGCGTCAGGGTCAGGTTAGGGTGGGGGTTAAGCATAAGGTGTCCTCCTAGGGTTAGGGTTAGGTCTATGATTTGATTTAGGCTTCAGGTTAGGTTAGGTTTGAACTTAGTTTGAGGGAGTCAGTTTAGAGCTACTGTTAGTTTTCGTTTAACTGTTACGGTTGGAGTAAGCGTTAGGGTCAGGTTAGGGTGGGGGTTAAGCATAAGGTGTCCGCCTAGGGTTAGGGTTAGGTCTATGGTTTCATTTAAGCTTCAGGTTAGGTTAGGATTGAACTTAGTTTGAGGGAGTAAGTTTAGGGCTACTGTTAGTTTTCGGTTCAATGTTACGTTTGGAGTTAGCGTGACGGTCCGGTTAGGGTTGGGGTTGAGCTTAAGGTGTCTGCCTAGGGTTAGGGTTAGGTCTGTGGTTTGAGTTAGGCTTCAGGTTAGGTTAGGTTTGAACTTAGTTTGAGGGAGTAAGTTTAGGGCTACTGTTAGTTTTCGGTTAACTGTTACGGTTCGAGTAAGCGTCAGGGTCAGGTTAGGGTTGGGGTCAAGCTTAAGGTGTCCGCCTAGGGTTAGGGTTAGGTCTATTGTTTGAGTTACGCTTCAGGTTAGGTTAGGTTTGAACTTAGTTTGAGGGAGTAAGTTTAGGGCTACTTTTAGTTTTCGGTACAGTGTTACGGTTGGAGTTAGTGTGAGGGTCAGGTTAGGGTTGGGGTTGAGCTTAAGGTGTCCGCCTAGGGTTAGGGTTACGTCTATGGTTTGAGTTAGGGTCCAGGTTAGGGTAGGTTTGAACTTAGTTTGAGGGAGTAAGTTTAGGGCTACTGTTAGTTTTCGGTTCAGTGTTACGTTTGGAGATAGCGTCAGGGTGTGGTTAGGGTTGTGGTTGAGTTTCAGGTGTCCGCCTAGGGTTAGGGTTAGGTCTATGGTTTGAGTTAGGCTTCAAGTTAGGTTAGGTTTGAAGTTAGTTTGAGGGAGTAAGTTTAGGGCTACTGTTAGTTTTCGGGTAACTGTTACTGTTGGAGTTAGCGTCAGGGCCAGGTTAGGGTTGGGGCTGAGCTTAAGGTGTCCGCCTAGGGTTAGGGTTAGGTCTATTTTTTGAGTTAGGCTTCAGGTTAGGTTAGGTTTGAACTTAGTTTGAGGGAGTAAGTTTAGGGCTACTGTTAGTTTTCGGTTCAGTGTTACGGTTGGAGATAGCGTCAGGGTCAGGTTAGTGTTGGGGTTGAGCTTCAGGTGTCCGCCTAGGGTTAGGGTTAGGTCTATGGTTTGAGTTATGCTTCAGGTTAGGTTAGGTTTGAACTTAGGTTGAGGGAGTACGTTTAGGGCTACTGTTAGTTTTCGGTTCAGTGTTACGGTTGGAGATAGCGTCAGGGTCTGGTTAGGGTTGTGGTTGAGTTTCAGGTGTCCGCCTAGGGTTAGGGTTAGGTCTATGGTTTTAGTTAGGCTTCAAATTAGGTTAGGTTTGAAGTGAGTTTGAGGGAGTAAGTTTAGGACTACTGTTAGTTTTCGGGTAACTGTTACAGTTGGAGTTAGCGTCAGGGCCAGGTTAGGGTTGGGGTTGAGCTTAAGGTGTCTTCCTAGGGTTAGGGTTAGGTGTACGGTTTGATTTACGCTTCAGGTTAGGTTAGGTTTGAAGTTAGTTTCAGGGAGTAAGTTTAGGGCTACTGTTAGTTTTCGGTTAACTGTTACAGTTGGAGTAAGCGTCAGGGTCAGGTTAGGGTGGGTGTTGAGATTAAGGTGTCCGCCTAGGTTTAGGGTTAGGTGTATGGTTTGATTTAGGCTTCAGGTTAGGTTAGGTTTGAAGTTAGTTTGAGGGAGTAAGTTTAGGGCTACTTTTAGTTTTCGGTTAACTGTTACAGTTGGAGTAAGCGTCAGGGTCAGGTTAGGTTTGGGGTTGAGCTTAAGGTGTCCACCTAGGGTTAGGGTTAGGTGTATGGTTTGATTTAGGCTTCAGGTTAGGTTAGGTTTGAACTTAGTTTGAGGGAGTAAGTTTAGGGCTACTGTTAGTTTTCGTTTAACTGTTACGGTAGGAGTAAGCGTCAGGGTCAGGTTAGGGTGGGGGTAAAGCATAAGGTGTCCGCCTAGGGTTAGGGTTAGGTCTATGGTTTCATTTAGGCTTCAGGTTAGGTTAGGATTGAACTTAGTTTGAGGGAGTAAGTTTAGGGCTACTGTTAGTTTTCGGTTCAGTGTTACGGTTGGATTTAGCCTCAGGGTCAGGTTAGGGTTGGGGTTAAGCTTAAGGTGTCCGTCTAGGGTTAGGGTTAGGTCTATTGTTTGAGTTAGGCTTCAGGTTAGGTAAGGTTTGAACTTAGTTTGAGGGAGTAAGTTTAGGGCTACTGTTAGTTTTCGGTTCAGTGTTACGGTTGGAGTTAGCGTGAGGGTCAGGTTAGGGTTGGGGTTGAGCTTAAGGTGTCCGCCTGGGGTTACGGTTAGGTCTATGGTTTGAGTTAGGCTTCAGGATAGGTTAGGTTGGAACTTAGTTTGAGGGAGTAAGTTTAGGGCTATTGTGAGTTTTCGGTTCAGTGTTATGGTTGAATTTAGCCTCAGGGTCACGTTAGGGTTGGGGTCAAGCTTAAGGTGTCCGCCTAGGGTTAAGGTTAGGTCTATTGTTTGAGTTATGCTTCAGGTTAGGTTAGGTTTGAACTTAGTTTGAGCGAGTAAGTTTAGGGCTATTGTGAGTTTTCGGTTCAGTGTTACGGTTGGAGTTAGCGTGAGGGTCAGTTTAGGGTTGGGGTTGAGCTTAAGGTGTCCTCCTAGGGTTAGGGTTAGGTCTGTGGTTTGAGTTACGCTACAGGTTAGGTTAGGTTTGAACATAGTTTGAGGGAGTAAGTTTTGGGGTACTGTTAGTTTTTGGTTCAGTGTTAAGGTTGGAGGTAGCGTCAGGGTCAGTTTAGGGTTGTGATTGAGCTTCAGGTGTCCGCCTAGGGTTAGGTTAGGTCTATGGTTTGAGTTAGGCTTCAGGTTAGGTTAGGTTTGAACTTAGTTTGAGGGAGTAAGTTTAGGGCTACTGTTAGTTTTCGTTTAACTGTTACGGTTGGAGTAAGCGTCAGTGTCAGGTTATGGTGGGGGTTAACCATAAGTTGTCCGCCTAGGGTTAGGGTTAGGTCTATGGTTTCATTTAGGCTTCAGGTTAGGTTAGGATTGAACTTAGTTTGAGGGAGTAAGTTTAGGACTACTCTTAGTTTTCGGTTCAGTGATATGGTTGGAGTTATCCTGGAGGTCAGGTTAGGGTTGGGGTTGAGCTTAAGGTGTCCGCCGAGGGTTAGGGTTAGGTGTATGGTTTAATTTAGGCTTCAGGTTAGGTTAGGTTTTAACTTACTTTTAGGGAGTAAGTTTAGGGCTATTGTTAGTTTTCGGTTCAGTATTATGGTTGGAGTTAGCGTCAGGGTCAGGTTAGGGTTGGGGTTAGCTTGAGGTGTCTGCCTAGGGTTAGGGTTAGGTCCATGGTTTGATTTAGGCTCCAGTTTAGGTTACATTTGAACATAGTTTGAGTGAGTAAGTTTAGGGCTACTGTTAGTTTTCGGTTCAGTGTTTCGGTTGGAGATAGCGTCAGGGTCAGGTTAGGGTGGGGGTTAAGCATAAGGTGTCCACCTAGGGTTAGGGTTAGGTCTGTGGTTTGATTTAGGCTTCAGGTTAGGTTAGGATTGAACTTAGTTTGAGGGAGTAAGTTTAGGGCCACTGTTAGTTTTCGGTTCAGTGTTACGGTTCGATTTAGCCTCAGGGTCAGGTTAGGTTTGGGGTTAAGCTTAAGGTTTCCGCCTAGGGTTAGGGTGAGGTCTATTGTTTGAGTTAGGCTTCAGGTTAGGTTAGGTTTGAACTTAGTTTGAGGGAGACAGTTTAGGGCTACTGTTAGTTTTCATTTAACTGTTACGGTTGGAGTAAGTGTCAGGGTCAGGTTAGGGTTGGGGTTAAGCATAAGGTGTCCGCCTAGGGTTAGGGTTAGGTCTATGGTTTCATTTAGGCTTCAGGTTAGGTTAGGATTGAACTTAGTTTGAGGGAGTAAGTTTAGGGCTACTGTTACTTTTCGGTTCAATGTTACGTTTGGAGTTAGCGTGAGGGTCCGGTTAGGGTTGGGGTTGAGCTTAAGGTGTTCGCCTAGGGTTAGGGTTAGGTCTGTGGTTTGAGTTAGGCTTCAGGTTAGGTTAGGTTTGAACTTAGTTTGAGGGAGTAAGTTTAGGGCTACTGTTAGTTTTCGGGTAACTGTTACTGTTGGAGTTAGCGTCAGGGCCAGGTTAGGGTTGGGGCTGAGCTTAAGGTGTCTGCCTAGGGTTAGGGTTAGGTCTATTTTTTGAGTTAGGCTTCAGGTTAGGTTAGGTTTTAACTTAGTTTGAGGGAGTAAGTTTAGGGCTACTGTTAGTTTTCGGTTCAGTGTTACGGTTGGAGATAGCGTCAGGGTCAGGTTAGGGTTGGGGTTGAGCTTCAGGTGTCCGCCTAGGGTTAGGGTTAGGTCTATGGTTTGAGTTATGCTTCAGGTTAGGTTAGGTTTGAACTTAGGTTGAGGGAGTACGTTTAGGGCTACTGTTAGTTTTCGGTTCAGTGTTATGGTTGGAGATAGCGTCAGGGTCTGGTTAGGGTTGGGGTTGAGTTTCAGGTGTCCGCCTAGGGTTAGGGTTAGGTCTATGGTTTTAGTTAGGCTTCAAATTAGGTTAGGTTTGAAGTGAGTTTGAGGGAGTAAGTTTAGGACTACTGTTAGTTTTCGGGTAACTGTTACAGTTGGAGTTAGCGTCAGGGCCAGGTTAGGGTTGGGGTTGAGCTTAAGGTGTCTGCCTAGGGTTAGGGTTAGGTGTACGGTTTGATTTACGCTTCAGGTTAGGTTAGGTATGAAGTTAGTTTCAGGGAGTAAGTTTAGGGCTACTGTTAGTTTTCGGTTAACTGTTACAGTTGGAGTAAGCGTCAGGGTCAGGTTAGGGTGGGTGTTGAGATTAAGGTGTCCGCCTAGGTTTAGGGTTAGGTGTATGGTTTGATTTAGGCTTCAGGTTAGGTTAGGTTTGAAGTTAGTTTGAGGGAGTAAGTTTAGGGCTACTTTTAGTTTTCGGTTAACTGTTACAGTTGGAGTAAGCGTCAGGGTCAGGTTAGGTTTGGGGTTGAGCTTAAGGTGTCCACCTAGGGTTAGGGTTAGGTGTATGGTTTGATTTAGGCTTCAGGTTAGGTTAGGTTTGAATTTAGTTTGAGGGAGTAAGTTTAGGTCTACTGTTAGTTTTCGTTTAACTGTTACGGTAGGAGTAAGCGTCAGGGTCAGGTTAGGGTGGGGGTAAAGCATAAGGTGTCCGCCTATGGTTAGGGTTAGGTCTATGGTTTCATTTAGGCTTCAGGTTAGGTTAGGATTGAACTTAGTTTGAGGGAGTAAGTTTAGGGCTACTGTTAGTTTTCGGTTCAGTGTTACGGTTGGATTTAGCCTCAGGGTCAGGTTAGGGTTGGGGTTAAGCTTAAGGTGTCCGTCTAGGGTTAGGGTTAGGTCTATTGTTTGAGTTAGGCTTCAGGTTAGGTTAGGTTTGAACTTAGTTTGAGGGAGTAAGTTTAGGCCTTTTGTATTTTTCGGTTCAGTGTTACGGTTGAATTTAGCCTCAGGGTCACGTTAGGGTTGGGGTCAAGCTTAAGGTGTCCGCCTAGGGTTAAGGTTAGGTCTATTGTTTGAGTTATGCTTCAGGTTAGGTTAGGTTTGAACTTAGTTTGAGGGAGTAAGTTTAGGGCTATTGTGAGTTTTCGGTTCAGTGTTACGGTTGGAGTTAGCGTGAGGGTCAGTTTAGGGTTGGGGTTGAGCTTAAGGTGTCCTCCTAGGGTTAGGGTTAGGTCTGTGGTTTGAGTTACGCTACAGGTTAGGTTAGGTTTGAACATAGTTTGAGGGAGTAAGTTTTGGGGTACTGTTAGTTTTTGGTTCAGTGTTAAGGTTGGAGGTAGCGTCAGGGTCAGGTTAGGGTTGTGATTGAGCTTCAGGTGTCCGCCTAGAGTTAGGTTAGGTCTATGGTTTGAGTTAGGCTTCAGGTTAGGTTAGGTTTGAAATTAGTTTGAGGGAGTAAGTTTAGGGTTACTGTTAGTTTTCGGTTCAGTGTTACGGTTGGAGATAGCGTCAGGGTCTGGTTAGGGTTGTGGTTGAGTTTCAGGTGTCCGCCTAGGGTTAGGGTTAGGTCTATGGTTTGAGTTAGGCTTCAAGTTAGGTTAGGTTTGAAGTTAGTTTGAGGGAGTAAGTTTAAGGCTACTGTTAGTTTTCGGGTAACTGTTACTGTTGGAGTTAGCGTCAGGGCCAGGTTAGGGTTGGGGTTGAGCTTAAGGTGTCCGCCTAGGGTTAGGGTTAGGTGTATGGTTTGATTTAGGCTTCAGGTTAGGTTAGGTTTGAAGTTAGTTTGAGGGAGTAAGTTTAGTGCTACTGTTAGTTTTCGGTTCAGTGTTACTGTTGGAGTTAGCGTGAGGGTCAGGTTAGGTTTGGGGTTGAGCTTCAGGTGTCCGCCTAGGGTTAGGGTTAGGTGTATGGTTTGATTTAGGCTTCAGGTTAGGTTAGGTTTGAACTTAGTTTGAGGGAGTAAGTTTAGGGCTACTGTTAGTTTTCGTTTAACTGTTACGGTTGGAGTAAGCGTCAGGGTCAGGTTAGGGTGGGAGTTAAGCATAAGGTGTCCGCCTAGG
The DNA here is from genome assembly GCA_026018925.1 of Tupaia tana. Taxonomy (NCBI): domain Eukaryota; kingdom Metazoa; phylum Chordata; class Mammalia; order Scandentia; family Tupaiidae; genus Tupaia; species Tupaia tana. The sequence goes on along the minus strand of JAKSZU010000008.1, from coordinate 95,334,413 downwards.
ATTAGGGTTAGGTCTATGGTTTCATTTAGGCTTCAGGTTAGGTTAGGATTGAACTTAGTTTGAGGGAGTAAGTTTAAGGCCACTGTTAGTTTTCGGTTCAGTGTTAAGGTTCGATTTAGCCTCAGGGTCAGGTTAGGGTTGGGGTTAAGCTTAAGGTGTCCGCCTAGGTTTAGGGTTAGGTGTATGGTTTGATTTAGGCTTCAGTTTAGGTTAGGTTTGAAGTTAGTTTGAGGGAGTAAATTTAGGGCTACTGTTAGTTTTCCGTTAACTGTTACAGTTGGAGTAAGCGTCATGGTCAGGGTAGGGTGGGGGTTAAGCATAAGGTGTCCGCCTACGGTTAGGGTTAGGTCTATGTTTTGATTTAGGCTTCAGGTTAGGTTAGGTTTGAACTTAGTTTGAGGGAGTCAGTTTAGGGCTACTGTTAGTTTTCGGTTCAGTGTTACGGTTGGAGATAGCGTCATGGTCAAGTTAGGGTTGGGGTTGAGATTCAGGTGTCCACCTAGGGTTAGGGTTAGGTCTATGGTTTGAGTTACTCTTCAGGTTAGGTTAGGTTTGAACTTAGTTTGAGGGATTAAGTTTAGGCCTATTGTATTTTTCGGTTCAGTGTTACGGTTGAATTTAGCCTCAGGGTCAGGTTAGGGTTGGGGTCAAGCTTAAGGTGTCCGCCTAGGGTTAGGGTTAGGTCTGTGGTTTGAGTTAGTCTCCAGGTTAGGTTAGGTTTGAACTTAGTTTGAGGGAGTAAGTTTAGGGCTACTGTTAGTTTTCGGTTCAGTGTTACTGTTGGAGATAGCGTCAGGGTCTGGTTAGGGTTGTGGTTGAGTTTCAGGTGTCCGCCTAGGGTTAGGGTTAGGTCTATGGTTTGAGTTAGGCTTCAAGTTAGGTTAGGTTTGAAGTTAGTTTGAGGGAGTAAGTTTAGGGCTACTGTTAGTTTTCGGGTAACTGTTACTGTTGGAGTTAGCGTCAGGGCCAGGTTAGGGTTGGGGTTGATCTTAAGGTGTCTGCCTAGGGTTAGGGGTAGGTCTATTTTTTGATTTAGGCTTCAGGTTAGGTTAGGTTTGAACTTAGTTTGTGGGAGACAGTTTAGGGCTACTGTTAGTTTTCGTTTTACTGTTACGGTTGGAGTAAGCATCAGGGTCAAGTTAGGGTGGGGGTTAAGCATAAGGTGTCCGCCTAGGTTTAGGGTTACGTCTATGGTTTCATTTAGGCTTCAGGTTAGGTTAGGATTGAACTTAGTTTGAGGGAGTAAGTTTAGGGCTACTGTTAGTTTTTGGTTCAAAGTTACGTTTGGAGTTAGCTTGAGGGTCCGGTTAGGTTTGGGGTTGAGCTTAAGGTGTCTGCCTAGGGTTAGGGTTAGGTCTGTGGTTTGAGTTAGGCTTCAGGTTAGGTTAGGTTTGAACTTAGTTTGAGGGAGTAAGTTTAGGGCTACTGTTAGTTTTCGGTTCAGTGTTACGGTTGGAGTTAGCGTGAGGGTCAGGTTAGGGTTGTGGTTGAGTTTCAGGTGTCCGCCTAGGGTTAGGGTTAGGTCTGTGGTTTGAGTTAGGCTTCAAGTTAGGTTAGGTTTGAAGTTAGTTTGAGGGAGCAAGTTTAGGGCTACTGTTAGTTTTCGGGTAATTGTTACTGTTGGAGTTAGCGTCAGGGCCAGGTTAGGGTTGGGGTTGAGCTTAAGGTGTCCGCCTAGGGTTAGGGTTAGGTGTATGGTTTGATTTAGGCTTCAGGTTAGGTTAGGTTTGAAGTTAGTTTGAGGGAGTAAGTTTAGGGCTACTGTTAGTTTTCGGGTAACTGTTACTGTTGGAGTTAGCGTCAGGGCCAGGTTAGGGTTGGGGTTAAGCATAAGGTGTCCTCCTAGGGTTAGGGTTAGGTCTATGGTTTCATTTAGGCTTCAGGTTAGGTTAGGATTGAACTTAGTTTGAGGGAGTAAGTTTAGGACTACTCTTAGTTTTCGGTTCAGTGATATGGTTGGAGTTAACCTGGAGGTCAGGTTAGGGTTGGGGTTGAGCTTAAGGTTTCCGCCTAGGGTTAGGGTTAGGTGTATGGTTTGATTTACTCTTCAGGTTAGGTTAGGTTTGAACTTAGTTTGAGGGAGTAAGTTTAGGGCTACTGTTAGTTTTCATTTAACTGTTACGGTTGGAGTAAGCGTCAGGGTCAGGTTATGGTGGGGGTTAACCATAAGGTGTCCGCCTAGGGTTAGGGTTAGGTCTATGGTTTCATTTAGGATTCAGGTTAGGTTAGGTTTGAAGTTAGTTTGAGGGAGTAAGTTTAGGGCTACTGTTAGTTTTCGGTTCAGTGTTACGGTTGGAGATAGCGTCAGGGTCTGGTTAGGGTTGTGGTTGAGTTTCAGGTGTCCGCCTAGGGTTAGGGTTAGGTCTATGGTTTGAGTTAGGCTTCAAGTTAGGTTAGGTTTGAAGTTAGTTTGAGGGAGTAAGTTTAGGGCTACTGTTAATTTTCGGGTAACTGTTACTGTTGGAGTTAGCGTCAGGACCAGGTTAGGGTTGGGGTTGAGCTTAAGGTGTCCGCCTAGGGTTAGGGTTAGGTGTATGGTTTGATTTAGGCTTCAGGTTAGGTTAGGTTTGTACTTAGTTTGAGGGAGTAAGTTTAGGGCTACTGTTAGTTTTCGTTTAACTGTTATGTTTGGAATAAGCGTCAGGGTCAGGTTATGGTGGGGGTTAACCATAAGGTGTCCGCCTAGGGTTAGGGTTAGGTCTATGGTTTCATTTAGGCTTCAGGTTAGGTTAGGATTGAACTTAGTTTGAGGGAGTCAGTTTAGGGCTACTGTTAGTTTTCGGTTAACTGTTACGGTTGGAGTAAGCGTCAGGGTCAGGTTAGGTTTGGGGTTGAGCTTAAGGTGTCCGCCTAAGGTTAGGATTATGTGTATGGTTTGATTTAGGCTTCAGGTTAGGTTAGGTTTGAACTTAGTTTGAGGGAGTAAGTTTAGGGCTACTGTTAGTTTTTGGTTCAGTGTTACATTTGGGGTTAGCGTGAGTGTTTGGTTATGGTTGGGGTGAGCTTAAGGTGTCCACCCAGGGTTAGGGTTCGGTCTGTGGTTTGAGATAGGGTTCAGGTTAGGTTAGGTTTGAACTTAGTTTGAGGGAGTAAGTTTAGGGCTACTGTTAATTTTAGGATCAGTGTTACGGTTGGAGTTAGCGTGAGGGTCAGGTTAGGGTTGGGTTTGAGCTTCAGGTGTCCGCCCAGGGTTAGGGTTAGGTGTATGGTTTGATTTAGGCTTCAGGTTAGGTTAGGTTTGAACTTAGTTTGAGGGAGTAAGTTTAGGGCTACTGTTAGTTTTCGGGTAACTGTTACGGTTGGAGTTAGCGTCACGGTCAGGTTAGGGTTGGGGTTGAGCTTAAGGTGTCCGCCTAGGGTTAGGGTTAGGTGTATGGTTTGATTTAGGCTTCAGGTTAGGTTAGGTGTGAACTTAGTTTGAGGGAGCAAGTTTACGGCTATTGTTAGTTTTCGGTTCAGTATTATTGTTTGAGTTAGCGTCAGGGTCAGGTTAGGGTTGGGGTTAGCTTGAGTTGTCTGCCTAGGGTTAGGGTTAGGTCCATGGATTGATTTAGGCTCCAGGTTAGGTTACGTTTGAACTTAGTTTGAGTGAGTAAGTTTAGGGCTACTGTTAGTTTTCGGTTCAGTGTTACGTTTGGAGTTAGCATGAGGGTCTGGTTAGGGTTGGGGTTGAGCTTAAGGTGTCCGCCTAGGGTTAGGGTTAGGTCTGTGGTTTGAGTTAGTCTTCAGGTTAGGTTAGGTTTGAACTTAGTTTGAGGGAGTAAGTTTAGGGCTACTGTTTGTTTTTGGTTCAGTGTTACGGTTGGAGATAGTGTCAGGGTCAGGTTAGGGTTGGGGTTGAGCTTCAGGTGTCCGCCTAGGGTTAGGGTTAGGTCTATGGTTTGAGATAGGCTTCAGGTTAGGTTAGATTTTAACTTAGTTTTAGGGAGTAAGTTTAGGGCTACTGTTAATTTTAGGATCAGTGTTACGGTTGGAGTTAGCGTGAGGGTCAGGTTAGGGTTGGGTTTGAGCTTCAGGTGTCCGCCTAGGGTTAGGGTTAGGTGTATGGTTTGATTTAGGCTTCAGGTTAGGTTAGGTTTGAACTTAGTTTGAGGGAGTAAGTTTAGAGCTACTGGTAGTTTTCGGGTAACTGTTACGGTTGGAGTTAGCGTCACGGCCAGGTTCGGGTTTGGGTTGAGCTTAAGGTGTCCACCTAGGGTTAGGGTTAGGTGTATGGTTTGATTTAGGCTTCAGGTTAGGTTATGTTTTAACTTAGTTTGAGGGAGTATGTTTAGGGCTACTGTTAGTTTTCGTTTAAGTGTTACAGTTGGAGTAAGCGTCAGGGTCAGGTTAGGTTTGGGGTTGAAGTTAAGGTGTTCGCCTAGGGATAGGGTTAGGTGTATGGTTTGATTTAGGCTTCAGGTTAGGTTAGGTGTGAACTTAGTTTGAGGGAGTAAGCTTAGGGCTATTGTTAGTTTTCGGTTCAGTATTATGTTTGGAGTTAGCGTCAGGGTCAGGTTATGGTTGGGGTTAGCTTGAGAGTCTGCCTAGGGTTAGGGTTATTTCCATGGTTTGATTTAGGCTCCAGGTTAGGTTAGGTTTGAACTTAGTTTGAGTGAGTAAGCTTAGGGCTACTGTTAGTTTTCGGTTCAGTGTTACTGTTGGAGATAGCGTCAGGGTCAGGTTAGGGGTGGAGTTGAGCTTAAGGTGTCCGCCTAGGGTGAGGGTTAGGTCTGTGGTTTGATTTAGGCTTCAGGTTAGGTTACGTTTGAACTTAGTTTGAGTGAGTAAGTTTAGGGCTACTGTTAGTTTTCGGTTCAGTGTTACGGTTGGAGATAGCGTCAGGGTCAGGTTAGGGTTGGGGTTGAGCTTCAGGTGTCCGCCTATTGTTAGCGTTAGGTCTATGATTTGAGGTATGCTTCAGGTTATGTTCGGTTTGAACTTAGTTTGAGGGAGTAAGTTTAGGCCTATTGTATTTTTTGGTTCAGTGTTACGGTAGAATTTAGCCTCAGGGTCAGGTAAGGGTTGGGGTCAAGCTTAAGGTGTCCGCCTAGGGTTAGGGTTAGGTCTATTGTTTGAGTTAGGCTTCAGGTTAGGTTAGGTTTGAACTTAGTTTGAGGGAGTAAGTTTAGGGCTACTGTTAGTTTTCGTTTCAGTGTTACGGTTGGAGTTAGCGTGAGGGTCAGGTTAGGGTTGGGGTTGAGCTTAAGGTGTCCTCATAGGGTTAGGGTTAGGTCTGTGGTTTGACTTAGGCTTCAGGTTAGGTTAGGTTTGAACTTAGTTTTAGGGAGTAAGTTTAGGGCTACTGTAAGTTTTCGGTTCAGTGTTACGGTTGGAGATAGCGTCAGGGTCAGGTTAGGGTTGGGGTTGAGCTTCAGGTGTCCGCCTAGAGTTAGGGTTAGGTCTATGGTTTGAGTTCGGCTTCAGGTTAGCTTAGGTTTGAACTTAGTTTGAGGGAGTAAGTTTAGGGCTACTGTTAGTATTCGGTTCAGTTTTACAGTTGGAGTTAGCGTGAGGGTCAGGTTAGGGTTCGGGTTGAGCTTAAGGTGTCCGCCTAGGGTTAGGGTTAGGTTTATGGTTTGATTTAGGCTTCAGGTTAGGTTAGGTTTGAACTTAGATTGAGGGAGTAAGTTTAGGGCTACTGTTAGTATTCGGGTAACTGTTACGGTTGGAGTTAGCGTTAGGGCCAGGTTATGTTTGGGGTTGAGCTTAAGGTGTCCGCCTAGAGTTACGGTTAGGTGTATGGTTTTATTTAGGCTTCAGGTTAGGTTATGTTTGAACGTAGTTTGAGGGCGTAAGTTTAGGACTACTGTTAGTTTTCGGTTAACTGTTATGGTTGGAGTAAGCGTCAGGGTCAGGTTAGGTTTGGGGTTGAGCTTAAGGTGTCCGCCCAGGGCTAGGGTTAGGTGTATGGTTTGATTTAGGCTTCAGGATAGGTTAGGTTTGAAGGTAGTTTGAGGGAGTAAGTTTAGGGCTACTGTTAGTTTTCGGTTAACTGTTACAGTTGGAGTAAGCGTCAAGGTCAGGGTAGTGTGGGGTTTAAGCATGAGGTGTCCGCCTAGGGTTAGGGTTAGGTCTATGATTTGATTTAGGCTTCAGGTTAGGTTAGGTTTGAACTTAGTTTGAGGGAGTCAGTTTAGGTCTACTGTTAGTTTTCAGGTAACTGTTACTGTTGGAGTTAGCGTCAGGGCCAGGTTAGGGTTGGGGTTGAGCTTAAGGTGTCCGCCTAGGGTTAGGGTTAGGTCTATTGTTTGAGTTAGGCTTCAGGTTAGGTTAGGTTTGAACTTAGTTTGTGGGAGACAGTTTAGGGCTACTGTTAGTTTTCATTTAACTGTTACGGTTGGAGTAAGCGTCAGGGTCAAGTTAGGGTGGGGGTTAAGCATAAGGTGTCCGCCTAGGGTTAGCGTTAGGTCTATGGTTTCATTTAGGCTTCAGGTTAGGTTAGGATTGAACTTTTTTGAGGGAGTAAGTTTAGGGCTACTGTTAGTTTTCGGTTCAATGTTACGTTTGGAGTTAGCGTGAGGGTCCGGTTAGGGTTGGGGTTGAGCTTAAGGTGTCCGCCTAGGGTTAGGGTTAGGTCTGTGGTTTGAGTTAGGCTTCAGGTTAGGTTAGGTTTGAACTTAGTTTGAGGGAGTAAGTTTAGGGCTACTGTTAGTTTTTGGTTCAGTGTTACGGTTGGAGTTAGCGTGAGGGTCAGGTTAGGGTTGGGGTTGAGCTTCAGGTGTCCTCCTTGGGTTAGGTTTAGGTCTATGGTTTGAGTTAGGCTTCAGGTTAGGTTAGGTTTGAACTTAGTTTGAGGGAGTAAGTTTAGGGCTACTGTTAGTTTTCGGTTCAGTGTTACGGTAGGAGATAGCGTCAGGGTCTGGTTAGGGATGTGGTTGAGTTTCAGGTGTCCGCCTAGGGTTAGGGTTAGGTCTATGGTTTGTTTTTGGCTTCAAGTTAGGTTAGGTTTGAAGTTAGTTTGAGGGAGTAAGTTTAGGGCTACTGTTAGTTTTCGGTATAATGTTACGTTTGGAGTTAGCGTGAGGGTCCGGTTAGGGTTGGGGTTGAGCTTAAGGTGTTCGCCTAGGGTTAGGGTTAGGTCTGTGGTTTGAGTTAGGCTTCAGGTTAGATTAGGTTTGAACTTAGTTTGATGGAGTAAGTTTAGGGCTACTGTTAGTTTTCGGTTAACTATTACGGTTGGAGTAAGCGTCAGGGTCAGGTTAGGTTTGGGGTTGAGCTTAAGGTGACCGCCTAGGGTTAGGGTTAGGTGTATGGTTTGATTTAGGCTTCAGGTTAGGTTAGGTTTGAACTTAGTTTGAGGGAGTAAGTTTAGGGCTACTGTTAGTTTTCGTTTAAGTGTTACGGTTGGAGTAAACGTCAGGGTCAGGTTAGGGTGGGGGTTAAGCATAAGGTGTCCGCCTAGGGTTAGGGTTAGGTCTATGGTTTCATTTAAGCTTCAGGTTAGGTTAGGATTGAACTTAGTTTGAGGGAGTAAGTTTAGGGCCACTGTTAGTTTTCGGTTCAGTGTTACGGTTCGATTTAGCCTCAGGGTCAGGTTAGGTTTGGGGTTAAGCTTAAGGTGTCCGCCTAGGGTTAGGGTTAGGTCTATTGTTTGAGTTAGGCTTCAGATTAGGTTAGGTTTGAACTTAGTTTGAGGGAGACAGTTTAGGACTACTGTTAGTTTTTATTTAACTGTTATGGTTGGAGTAAGCGTCAGGGGCAGGTTAGGGTGGGGGTTAAGCATAAGGTGTCCGCCTAGAGTTAGGGTTAGGTCTATGGTTTCATTTAGGCTTCAGGTTAGGTTGGATTGAACTTACTTTGAGGGAGTAAGTTTAGGGCTACTGTTAGTTTTCGGTTCAATGTTACGTTTGGAGTTAGCGTGAGGGTCCGGTTAGGGTTGGGGTTGAGCTTAAGGTGTTCGCCTAGGGTTAGGGTTAGGTCTGTGGTTAGAGTTAGGCTTCAGGTTAGGTTAGGTTTGAACTTAGTTTGAGGGAGTAAGTTTAGGGCTACTGTTAGTTTTCGGTTAACTGTTACGGTTGGAGTAAGCGTCAGGGTCAGGTTAGGGTTGGGGTCAAGCTTAAGGTGTCCGCCTAGGGTTAGGGTTAGGCCTATTGTTTGAGTTAGTCTTCAGGTTAGGTTAGGTTTGAACTTAGTTTGAGGGAGTAAGTTTAGGGCTACTGTTAGTTTTCGGTTCAGTGTTTCGGTTGGAGTTAGCCTGAGGGTCAGATTAGGGTTGGGGTTGTGCTTAAGGTGTCCTCCTAGGGTTAGGGTTAGGTCTGTGGTTTGAGTTAGGCTTCAGGTTAGGTTAGGTTTGAACTTAGTTTGAGGGAGTAAGTTTAGGGCTACTGTTAGTTTTCGGGTAACTGTTACTCTTGGAGTTAGCGTCACGGCCAGGTTATGGTTGGGGTTGAGCTTAAGGTGTCCGCCTAGGGTTAAGGTTAGGTGTATGGTTTCATTTAGGCTTCAGGTTAGGTTAGGTTGGAACTTAGTTTGAGGCAGTAAGTTTAGGGCTACTGTTAGTTTTCGGGTAACTGTTACGGTTGGAGTTAGCGTCAGGGCCAGGTTAGGGTTGGGGTTCAGCTTAAGGTGTTTGCCTAGGGTTAGGTTTAGGTCTGTGGTTTGAGTTAGGCTTCAGGTTAGGTTAGGTTTGAACTTATTTTGAGGGAGTAAGTTTAGGGCTACTGTTAGTTTTCGGTTCAGTGTTACGGTTGGAGATAGCGTCAGGGTCAGGTTACGGTTGGGGTTGAGCATCAGGTGTCCGCCTAGGGTTAGGGTTAGGTCTATGGTTTCATTTAGGCTTCAGGTTAGGTTAGGATTGAACTTAGTTTGAGGGAGTAAGTTTAGGGCTTCTGTTAGTTTTCGGTTCAATGTTACGTTTGGAGTTAGCGTGAGGGTCCGGTTAGGGTTGGGGTTGAGCTTAAGGTGTCTGCCTAGGGTTAGGATTAGGTCTGTGGTTTGAGTTAGGCTTCAGGTTAGGTTAGGTTTGAACTTAGTTTGAGGGAGTAAGTTTAGGGCTACTGTTAGTTTTCGGTTCAGTGTTACGGTTGGAGATAGCGTCAGGGTCAGGTTAGGGTTGGGGTTGAGCTTCAGGTGTCCGCCTAGGGTTAGGGTTAGGTCTATGGTTTGAGTTAGGCTTCTGGTTAGATTAGGTTTGAAGTTAGTTTGAGGGTGTAAGTTCTGGGCTACTGTTAGTTTTCGGTTAACTGTTACAGTTGGAGTAAGCGTCAGGGTCAGGTTAGGGTGGGGGTTAAGCATAAGTTGTCCGCCTAGGGTTAGGGTTAGGTCTATGATTTGATTTAGGCTTCAGGTTAGGTTAGGTTTGAACTTAGTTTGAGGGAGTCAGTTTAGGGCTACTGTTAATTTTCCGTTCAGTGTTACGGTTGGAGATAGCGACAGGTTCTGGTTAGGGTTGTGGTTGAGTTTCAGGTGTCCGCCTAGGGTTAGGGTTAGGTCTATGGTTTGAGTTAGGCTTCAAATTAGGTTAGGTTTGAAGTTAGTTTGAGGAAGTAAGTTTAGGGCTACTGTTAGTTTTCGGGTAACTGTTACTGTTGGAGTTAGCGTCAGGGCCAGGTTAGGGTTGGGGTTGAGCTTAAGGTGTCCGCCTAGGGTTAGGGTTAGGTGTATGGTTTGATTTACGCTTCAGGTTAGGTTAGGTTTGAACTTAGTTTGAGGGAGTAAGTTTAGGGCTACTGTTAGTTTTCGTTTAACTGTTACGGATGGAGTAAGCGTCAGGGTCAGGTTATGGTGGGGGTTAACCATAAGGTGTCCGCCTAGGGTTAGGGTTAGGTCTATGGTTTCATTTAGTCTTCAGGTTAGGTTAGGTTTGAACTTAGTTTGAGGGAGTAAGTTTAGGGCTACTGTTAGTTTTCGGTTCAGTGTTGCGGTTGGAGATAGCGTCAGGGTCTGGTTAGGGTTGTGGTTGAGTTTCAGGTGTCCGCCTAGGGTTAGGGTTAGGTCTATGGTTTGAGTTAGGCTTCAAGTTAGGTTAGGTTTGAAGTTAGTTTGAGGGAGTAAGTTCAGGGCTACTGTTAGTTTTCGGTTCAGTGTTATGGTTGGAGTTAGCGTGAGGGTCAGGTTAGGGTTGGGGATGAGCTTAAGGTGTCCGCCTAGGGTTAGGGTTAGGTCTGTGGTTTGAGTTAGGCTTCAGGTTAGGTTAGGTTTGAACTTAGTTTGAGGGAGTAAGTTTAGGGCTACTGTTAGTTTTCGGTTCAGTGTTACGGTTGGAGATAGCGTCAGGGTCAGGTTAGTGTTGGGATTGAGCTTAAGGTGTCCGCCTAGGGTTAGGGTTAGGTCTATGGTTTGAGTTAGGCTTCAGGTTAGATTAGGTTTGAAGTTAGTTTGAGGGTGTAAGTTCAGGGCTACTGTTAGTTTTCGGTTAACTGTTACAGTTGGAGTAAGCGTCAGGGTCAGGTTAGGGTGGGGGTTAAGCATAAGTTGTCCGCCTAGGGTTAGGGTTAGGTCTATGATTTGATTTAGGCTTCAGGTTAGGTTAGGTTTGAACTTAGTTTGAGGGAGTAAGTTTAGGGCTACTGTTAGTTTTCGGTTCAGTGTTACGGTTGGAGATAGCGTCAGGGTCAGGTTAGGGTTGGGGTTGAGCTTCAGGTGTCCGCCTAGGGTTAGGGTTAGGTCTATGGTTTGAGTTAGGCTTCTGGTTAGATTAGGTTTGAAGTTAGTTTGAGGGTGTAAGTTCTGGGCTACTGTTAGTTTTCGGTTAACTGTTACAGTTGGAGTAAGCGTCAGGGTCAGGTTAGGGTGGGGGTTAAGCATAAGTTGTCCGCCTAGGGTTAGGGTTAGGTCTATGATTTGATTTAGGCTTCAGGTTAGGTTAGGTTTGAACTTAGTTTGAGGGAGTCAGTTTAGGTCTACTGTTAGTTTTCAGGTAACTGTTACTGTTGGAGTTAGCGTCAGGGCCAGGTTAGGGTTGGGGTTGAGCTTAAGGTGTCCGCCTAGGGTTAGGGTTAGGTCTATTGTTTGAGTTAGGCTTCAGGTTAGGTTAGGTTTGAACTTAGTTTGTGGGAGACAGTTTAGGGCTACTGTTAGTTTTCGTTTAACTGTTACGGTTGGAGTAAGCGTCAGGGTCAAGTTAGGGTGGGGGTTAAGCATAAGGTGTCCGCCTAGGGTTAGCGTTAGGTCTATGGTTTCATTTAGGCTTCAGGTTAGGTTAGGATTGAACTTTTTTGAGGGAGTAAGTTTAGGGCTACTGTTAGTTTTCGGTTCAATGTTACGTTTGGAGTTAGCGTGAGGGTCCGGTTAGGGTTGGGGTTGAGCTTAAGGTGTCCGCCTAGGGTTAGGGTTAGGTCTGTGGTTTGAGTTAGGCTTCAGGTTAGGTTAGGTTTGAACTTAGTTTGAGGGAGTAAGTTTAGGGCTACTGTTAGTTTTTGGTTCAGTGTTACGGTTGGAGTTAGCGTGAGGGTCAGGTTAGGGTTGGGGTTGAGCTTCAGGTGTCCTCCTTGGGTTAGGTTTAGGTCTATGGTTTGAGTTAGGCTTCAGGTTAGGTTAGGTTTGAACTTAGTTTGAGGGAGTAAGTTTAGGGCTACTGTTAGTTTTCGGTTCAGTGTTACGGTAGGAGATAGCGTCAGGGTCTGGTTAGGGATGTGGTTGAGTTTCAGGTGTCCGCCTAGGGTTAGGGTTAGGTCTATGGTTTGTTTTTGGCTTCAAGTTAGGTTAGGTTTGAAGTTAGTTTGAGGGAGTAAGTTTAGGGCTACTGTTAGTTTTCGGTATAATGTTACGTTTGGAGTTAGCGTGAGGGTCCGGTTAGGGTTGGGGTTGAGCTTAAGGTGTTCGCCTAGGGTTAGGGTTAGGTCTGTGGTTTGAGTTAGGCTTCAGGTTAGATTAGGTTTGAACTTAGTTTGATGGAGTAAGTTTAGGGCTACTGTTAGTTTTCGGTTAACTATTACGGTTGGAGTAAGCGTCAGGGTCAGGTTAGGTTTGGGGTTGAGCTTAAGGTGACCGCCTAGGGTTAGGGTTAGGTGTATGGTTTGATTTAGGCTTCAGGTTAGGTTAGGTTTGAACTTAGTTTGAGGGAGTAAGTTTAGGGCTACTGTTAGTTTTCGTTTAAGTGTTACGGTTGGAGTAAACGTCAGGGTCAGGTTAGGGTGGGGGTTAAGCATAAGGTGTCCGCCTAGGGTTAGGGTTAGGTCTATGGTTTCATTTAAGCTTCAGGTTAGGTTAGGATTGAACTTAGTTTGAGGGAGTAAGTTTAGGGCCACTGTTAGTTTTCGGTTCAGTGTTACGGTTCGATTTAGCCTCAGGGTCAGGTTAGGTTTGGGGTTAAGCTTAAGGTGTCCGCCTAGGGTTAGGGTTAGGTCTATTGTTTGAGTTAGGCTTCAGATTAGGTTAGGTTTGAACTTAGTTTGAGGGAGACAGTTTAGGACTACTGTTAGTTTTTATTTAACTGTTATGGTTGGAGTAAGCGTCAGGGGCAGGTTAGGGTGGGGGTTAAGCATAAGGTGTCCGCCTAGAGTTAGGGTTAGGTCTATGGTTTCATTTAGGCTTCAGGTTAGGTTGGATTGAACTTACTTTGAGGGAGTAAGTTTAGGGCTACTGTTAGTTTTCGGTTCAATGTTACGTTTGGAGTTAGCGTGAGGGTCCGGTTAGGGTTGGGGTTGAGCTTAAGGTGTTCGCCTAGGGTTAGGGTTAGGTCTGTGGTTAGAGTTAGGCTTCAGGTTAGGTTAGGTTTGAACTTAGTTTGAGGGAGTAAGTTTAGGGCTACTGTTAGTTTTCGGTTAACTGTTACGGTTGGAGTAAGCGTCAGGGTCAGGTTAGGGTTGGGGTCAAGCTTAAGGTGTCCGCCTAGGGTTAGGGTTAGGCCTATTGTTTGAGTTAGTCTTCAGGTTAGGTTAGGTTTGAACTTAGTTTGAGGGAGTAAGTTTAGGGCTACTGTTAGTTTTCGGTTCAGTGTTTCGGTTGGAGTTAGCCTGAGGGTCAGATTAGGGTTGGGGTTGTGCTTAAGGTGTCCTCCTAGGGTTAGGGTTAGGTCTGTGGTTTGAGTTAGGCTTCAGGTTAGGTTAGGTTTGAACTTAGTTTGAGGGAGTAAGTTTAGGGCTACTGTTAGTTTTCGGGTAACTGTTACTCTTGGAGTTAGCGTCACGGCCAGGTTATGGTTGGGGTTGAGCTTAAGGTGTCCGCCTAGGGTTAAGGTTAGGTGTATGGTTTCATTTAGGCTTCAGGTTAGGTTAGGTTGGAACTTAGTTTGAGGCAGTAAGTTTAGGGCTACTGTTAGTTTTCGGGTAACTGTTACGGTTGGAGTTAGCGTCAGGGCCAGGTTAGGGTTGGGGTTCAGCTTAAGGTGTTTGCCTAGGGTTAGGTTTAGGTCTGTGGTTTGAGTTAGGCTTCAGGTTAGGTTAGGTTTGAACTTATTTTGAGGGAGTAAGTTTAGGGCTACTGTTAGTTTTCGGTTCAGTGTTACGGTTGGAGATAGCGTCAGGGTCAGGTTACGGTTGGGGTTGAGCATCAGGTGTCCGCCTAGGGTTAGGGTTAGGTCTATGGTTTCATTTAGGCTTCAGGTTAGGTTAGGATTGAACTTAGTTTGAGGGAGTAAGTTTAGGGCTTCTGTTAGTTTTCGGTTCAATGTTACGTTTGGAGTTAGCGTGAGGGTCCGGTTAGGGTTGGGGTTGAGCTTAAGGTGTCTGCCTAGGGTTAGGATTAGGTCTGTGGTTTGAGTTAGGCTTCAGGTTAGGTTAGGTTTGAACTTAGTTTGAGGGAGTAAGTTTAGGGCTACTGTTAGTTTTCGGTTCAGTGTTACGGTTGGAGATAGCGTCAGGGTCAGGTTAGGGTTGGGGTTGAGCTTCAGGTGTCCGCCTAGGGTTAGGGTTAGGTCTATGGTTTGAGTTAGGCTTCTGGTTAGATTAGGTTTGAAGTTAGTTTGAGGGTGTAAGTTCTGGGCTACTGTTAGTTTTCGGTTAACTGTTACAGTTGGAGTAAGCGTCAGGGTCAGGTTAGGGTGGGGGTTAAGCATAAGTTGTCCGCCTAGGGTTAGGGTTAGGTCTATGATTTGATTTAGGCTTCAGGTTAGGTTAGGTTTGAACTTAGTTTGAGGGAGTCAGTTTAGGGCTACTGTTAATTTTCCGTTCAGTGTTACGGTTGGAGATAGCGACAGGTTCTGGTTAGGGTTGTGGTTGAGTTTCAGGTGTCCGCCTAGGGTTAGGGTTAGGTCTATGGTTTGAGTTAGGCTTCAAATTAGGTTAGGTTTGAAGTTAGTTTGAGGAAGTAAGTTTAGGGCTACTGTTAGTTTTCGGGTAACTGTTACTGTTGGAGTTAGCGTCAGGGCCAGGTTAGGGTTGGGGTTGAGCTTAAGGTGTCCGCCTAGGGTTAGGGTTAGGTGTATGGTTTGATTTACGCTTCAGGTTAGGTTAGGTTTGAACTTAGTTTGAGGGAGTAAGTTTAGGGCTACTGTTAGTTTTCGTTTAACTGTTACGGATGGAGTAAGCGTCAGGGTCAGGTTATGGTGGGGGTTAACCATAAGGTGTCCGCCTAGGGTTAGGGTTAGGTCTATGGTTTCATTTAGTCTTCAGGTTAGGTTAGGTTTGAACTTAGTTTGAGGGAGTAAGTTTAGGGCTACTGTTAGTTTTCGGTTCAGTGTTGCGGTTGGAGATAGCGTCAGGGTCTGGTTAGGGTTGTGGTTGAGTTTCAGGTGTCCGCCTAGGGTTAGGGTTAGGTCTATGGTTTGAGTTAGGCTTCAAGTTAGGTTAGGTTTGAAGTTAGTTTGAGGGAGTAAGTTCAGGGCTACTGTTAGTTTTCGGTTCAGTGTTATGGTTGGAGTTAGCGTGAGGGTCAGGTTAGGGTTGGGGATGAGCTTAAGGTGTCCGCCTAGGGTTAGGGTTAGGTCTGTGGTTTGAGTTAGGCTTCAGGTTAGGTTAGGTTTGAACTTAGTTTGAGGGAGTAAGTTTAGGGCTACTGTTAGTTTTCGGTTCAGTGTTACGGTTGGAGATAGCGTCAGGGTCAGGTTAGTGTTGGGATTGAGCTTAAGGTGTCCGCCTAGGGTTAGGGTTAGGTCTATGGTTTGAGTTAGGCTTCAGGTTAGATTAGGTTTGAAGTTAGTTTGAGGGTGTAAGTTCAGGGCTACTGTTAGTTTTCGGTTAACTGTTACAGTTGGAGTAAGCGTCAGGGTCAGGTTAGGGTGGGGGTTAAGCATAAGTTGTCCGCCTAGGGTTAGGGTTAGGTCTATGATTTGATTTAGGCTTCAGGTTAGGTTAGGTTTGAACTTAGTTTGAGGGAGTAAGTTTAGGGCTACTGTTAGTTTTCGGTTCAGTGTTACGGTTGGAGATAGCGTCAGGGTCAGGTTAGGGTTGGGGTTGAGCTTCAGGTGTCCGCCTAGGGTTAGGGTTAGGTCTATGGTTTGAGTTAGGCTTCTGGTTAGATTAGGTTTGAAGTTAGTTTGAGGGTGTAAGTTCTGGGCTACTGTTAGTTTTCGGTTAACTGTTACAGTTGGAGTAAGCGTCAGGGTCAGGTTAGGGTGGGGGTTAAGCATAAGTTGTCCGCCTAGGGTTAGGGTTAGGTCTATGATTTGATTTAGGCTTCAGGTTAGGTTAGGTTTGAACTTAGTTTGAGGGAGTCAGTTTAGGGCTACTGTTAATTTTCCGTTCAGTGTTACGGTTGGAGATAGCGACAGGTTCTGGTTAGGGTTGTGGTTGAGTTTCAGGTGTCCGCCTAGGGTTAGGGTTAGGTCTATGGTTTGAGTTAGGCTTCAAATTAGGTTAGGTTTGAAGTTAGTTTGAGGAAGTAAGTTTAGGGCTACTGTTAGTTTTCGGGTAACTGTTACTGTTGGAGTTAGCGTCAGGGCCAGGTTAGGGTTGGGGTTGAGCTTAAGGTGTCCGCCTAGGGTTAGGGTTAGGTGTATGGTTTGATTTACGCTTCAGGTTAGGTTAGGTTTGAACTTAGTTTGAGGGAGTAAGTTTAGGGCTACTGTTAGTTTTCGTTTAACTGTTACGGATGGAGTAAGCGTCAGGGTCAGGTTATGGTGGGGGTTAACCATAAGGTGTCCGCCTAGGGTTAGGGTTAGGTCTATGGTTTCATTTAGTCTTCAGGTTAGGTTAGGTTTGAACTTAGTTTGAGGGAGTAAGTTTAGGGCTACTGTTAGTTTTCGGTTCAGTGTTGCGGTTGGAGATAGCGTCAGGGTCTGGTTAGGGTTGTGGTTGAGTTTCAGGTGTCCGCCTAGGGTTAGGGTTAGGTCTATGGTTTGAGTTAGGCTTCAAGTTAGGTTAGGTTTGAAGTTAGTTTGAGGGAGTAAGTTCAGGGCTACTGTTAGTTTTCGGTTCAGTGTTATGGTTGGAGTTAGCGTGAGGGTCAGGTTAGGGTTGGGGATGAGCTTAAGGTGTCCGCCTAGGGTTAGGGTTAGGTCTGTGGTTTGAGTTAGGCTTCAGGTTAGGTTAGGTTTGAACTTAGTTTGAGGGAGTAAGTTTAGGGCTACTGTTAGTTTTCGGTTCAGTGTTACGGTTGGAGATAGCGTCAGGGTCAGGTTAGTGTTGGGATTGAGCTTAAGGTGTCCGCCTAGGGTTAGGGTTAGGTCTATGGTTTGAGTTAGGCTTCAGGTTAGATTAGGTTTGAAGTTAGTTTGAGGGTGTAAGTTCAGGGCTACTGTTAGTTTTCGGTTAACTGTTACAGTTGGAGTAAGCGTCAGGGTCAGGTTAGGGTGGGGGTTAAGCATAAGTTGTCCGCCTAGGGTTAGGGTTAGGTCTATGATTTGATTTAGGCTTCAGGTTAGGTTAGGTTTGAACTTGGTTTGATGGAGTCAGTTTAGGGCTATTGTTAGTTTTCGGTTAACTGTTACGGTTGGAGTAAGCGTCAGGGTCAGGTTAGGTTTGGGGTTCAGCTTAAGGTGTCCGCCTAGGATTAGCGTTAGGTGTATGGTTTGATTTAGGATTCAGGTTAGGTTAGGTTTGAACTTAGTTTGAGGGAGTAAGTTTAGGGCTACTGTTAGTTTTTGGTTCAGTGTTACATTTGGAGTTAGCGTGAGTGTCTGGTTAGGGTTGGGGTTGAGCTTAAGGTGTCCACCTAGGGTTAGGGTTAGGTCTGTGGTTTGAGATTGGTTTCAGGTTAGGTTAGGTTTGAACTTAGTTTGAGGGAGTAAGTTTAGGGCTACTGTTAGTTTTCGGTTCAGTGTTACGGTTGGAGATAGCGTCAGGGTCAGGTTAGGGTTCTGGTTGAGCTTCAGGTGTCCGCCTAGGGTTAGGGTTAGGTCTATGGTTTGATTTAGGCTTCAGGTTAGGTTAGGTTTGAACTTAGTTTGAGGGAGTAAGTTTAGGGCTACTGTTAGTTTTCAGTTCAGTGTTACGGTTGGAGTTAGCATGAGGGTCAGGTTAGGGTTGGGGTTGAGCTTAAGGTGTCCGCCTAGGGTTAGGGTTAGGTGTATGGTTTGATTTTGGCTTCTGGTTAGGTTAGGTTTGAACTTAGTTTGAGGGAGTAAGTTTAGGGCTAATGTTAATTTTCGGGTAACTGTTACGGTTGGAGTTAGCGTCAGGGTCAGGTTAGGGTTGGGGTTGAGCTTAAGGTGTCCGCTTAGGGTTAGGGTTAGGTGTATGGTTTGATTTAGGCTTCAGGTTAGTTTAGGTTTGAAGTTAGTTTGAGGGAGTAAGTTTAGGGCTACTGTTATTTTTCGGTTAACTGATACAGTTGGAGTAAGCGTCAGGGTCAGGTTAGGGTGGGGGTGAAGCATAAGTTGTCCGCCTAGGGTTAGCGTTAGGTCTATGGTTTCATTTAGGATTCAGATTAGGTTAGGATTGAACTTAGTTTGAGGGAGTAAGTTTAGGGCTTCTGTTAGTTTTCGGTTCAGTGTTACGTTTGGAGTTAGCAGGAGGGTCCGGTTAGGGTTGGGGTTGAGCTTAGGGTGTCCGCCTAGGGTTAGGGTTAGGTCTGTGGTTTGAGTTAGGCTTCAGGTTAGGTTAGGTTTGAACTTAGTTTGAGGGAATAAGTTTAGGGCTACTGTTAGTTTTCGGTTCAGTGTTACGGTTGTAGATAGCGTCAGGGTCAGGTTAGTGTTGGGGTTGAGCTTAAGGTGTCCGCCTAGGGTTAGGGTAAGGTCTATGGTTTGAGTTAGGCTTCTGGTTAGTTTAGGTTTGAAGTTAGTTTGAGGGTGTAAGTTCAGGGCTACTGTTAGTTTTCGGTTAACTGTTACAGTTGGAGTAAGCGTCAGGGTCAGGTTACGGTTGGGGGTTAAGCATAAGTTGTCCGCCTAGGGTTAGGGTTAGGTCTATGATTTGATTTAGGCTTCAGGTTACGTTCGGTTTGAACTTAGTTTGAGGGAGTCAGTTTAGGGCTACTGTTAATTTTCGGTTCAGTGTTACGGTTGGAGATAGCGTCAGGGTCTGGTTAGGGTTGTGGTTGAATTTCAGGTGTCCGCCTAGGGTTAGGGTTAGGTCCATGGTTTGAGTTAGGCTTCAAATTAGGTTAGGTTTGAAGTTAGTTTGAGGGAGTAAGTTTAGGGCTACTGTTAGTTTTCGGGTAACTGTTACTGTTGGAGTTAGCGTCAGGGCCAGGTTAGGGTTGGGGTTGAGCTTAAGGTGTCCGCCTAGGGTTAGGGTTAGGTGTATGGTTTGATTTACGCTTCAGGTTAGGTTAGGTTTAAACTTAGTTTGAGGGAGTAAGTTAAGGGCTACTGTTATTTTTCGTTTAACTGTTACGGTTGGAGTAAGCGTCAGAGTCAGGTTATGGTGGGGGTTAACCATAAGGTGTCCACCTAGGGTTAGGGTTAGGTCCATGGTTTCATTTAGCCTTCAGGTTAGGTCAGGTTTGAACTTAGTTTGAGGGAGTAAGTTTAGGGCTACTGTTAGTTTTCGGTTCAGTGTTGCGGTTGGAGATAGCGTCAGGGTCTGGTTAGGGTTGTGGTTGAGTTTCAGGTGTCCGCCTAGGGTTAGGGTTAGGTGTATGGTTTGAGTTAGGCTTCAAGTTAGGTTAGGTTTGAAGTTAGTTTGAGGGAGTATGTTCAGGGCTACTGTTAGTTTTCGGTTCAGTGTTATGGTTGGAGTTAGCGTGAGGGTCAGGTTAGGGTTGGGGATAAGCTTAAGGTGTCCGCCTAGGGTTAGGGTTAGGTCTTTGGTTTGAGTTAGGCTTCAGGTTAGGTTAGGTTTGAACTTAGTTTGAGGGAATAAGTTTAGGGCTACTGTTAGTTTTCGGTTCAGTGTTACGGTTGGAGATAGCGTCAGGGTCAGGTTAGGGTTGGGGTTGAGCTTAAGGTGTCCGCCTAGGGTTAGGGTTAGGTCTATGGTTTGAGTTAGGCTTCAGGTTAGATTAGGTTTGAAGTTAGTTTGAGGGTGTAAGTTCAGGGCTACTGTTAGTTTTCGGTTAACTGTTACAGTTGGAGTAAGCGTCAGGGTCAGGTTAGGGTGGGGGTTAAGCATAAGTTGTCCGCCTAGGGTTAGGGTTAGGTCTATGATTTGATTTAGGCTTCAGGTTAGGTTAGGTTTGAACTTAGTTTGATGGAGTCAGTTTAGGGCTATTGTTAGTTTTCGGTTAACTGTTACGGTTGGAGTAAGCGTCAGGGTCTGGTTAGGTTTGGGGTTCAGCTTAAGGTGTCCGCCTAGGATTAGCGTTAGGTGTATGGTTTGATTTAGGCTTCAGGTTAGGTTAGGTTTGAACTTAGTTTGAGGGAGTAAGTTTAGGGCTACTGTTAATTTTCGGGTAACTGTTACGGTTGGAGTTAGCGTCAGGGTCAGGTTAGGGTTGGGGTTGAGCTTAAGGTGTCCGCTTAGGGTTAGGGTTAGGTGTATGGTTTGATTTAGGCTTCAGGTTAGTTTAGGTTTGAAGTTAGTTTGAGGGAGTAAGTTTAGGGCTACTGTTAATTTTAGGATCAGTGTTACGGTTGGAGTTAGCGTGAGGGTCAGGTTAGTTTTGGGTTTGAGCTTCAGGTGTCCGCCTAGGGTTAGGGTTAGGTGTATGGTTTGATTTAGGCTTCAGGTTAGGTTAGGTTTGAACTTAGTTTGAGGGAGTAAATTTAGGGCTACTGTTAGTTTTCGGGTAACTGTTACGGTTGGAGTTAGCGTCACGGCCAGGTTAGGGTTGGGGTTGAGCTTAAGGTGTCCGCCTAGGGTTAGGGTTAGGTGTGTGGTTTGATTAAGGCTTCAGGTTAGGTTATGCTTGAACTTAGTTTGAGGGAGTAAGTTTAGGGCTACTGTTAGTTTTCGGTTAACTGTTACAGTTGGAGTAAGCCTCAGGGTCAGGTTAGGTTTGGGGTTGATGTTAAGGTGTCCGCCTATGGTTAGGTTTAGGTGTATGGTTTGATTTAGGCTTCAGGTTAGGTTAGGTGTGAACTTAGTTTGAGGGAGTAAGTTTAGGGCTATTGTTAGTTTTCGGTTCAGTATTATGGTTTGAGTTAGCGTCAGGGTCAGGTTAGAGTTGGGGTTAGCTTGAGGTGTCTGCCTAGGGTTAGGGTTAGGTCCATGGTTTGATTTAGGCTCCAGGTTAGGTTACGTTTGAACTTAGTTTGAGTGAGTAAGTTTAGGGCTACTGTTAGTTTTCGGTTCAGTGTTACGTTTGGAGTTAGCATGAGGGTCCGGTTAGGGTTGGGGTTGAGCTTAAGGTGTCCGCCTAGGATTAGGGTTAGGTCTATGGTTTGAGTTAGGCTTCAAGTTAGGTTAGGTTTGAAGTTTGTTTGAGGGAGTAAGTTTAGGGCTACTGTTAGTTTTCGGGTAACTGTTACTGTTGGAGTTAGCGTCAGGGCCAAGTTCGGGTTGGGGTTGAGCTTAAGGTGTCCGCCTAGGGTTAGGGTTAGGTCTATTGTTTGAGTTAGGCTTCAGGTTAGGTTAGGTTTGAACTTAGTTTGTGGGAGACAGTTTAGGGCTACTGTTAGTTTTCGTTTAACTGTTACGGTTGGAGTAAGCGTCAGGGTCAGGTTAGGGTGGGGGTTAAGCATAAGGTGTCCGCCTAGGGTTAGGGTTAGGTCTATGGTTTCATTTAGGCTTCAGGTTAGGTTAGGATTGAACTTAGTTTGAGGGAGTAAGTTTAGGGCTACTGTTAGTTTTCGGTTCAATGTTACGTTTGGAGTTAGCGTGAGGGTCCGGTTAGGGTTGGGGTTGAGCTTAAGGTGTCTGCCTAGGGTTAGGGTTAGGTCTGTGGTTTGAGTTAGGCTTCAGGTTAGGTTAGGTTTGAAGTTAGTTTGATGGAGTCAGTTTAGGGCTATTGTTAGTTTTTTGTTAACTGTTACGGTTGGAGTAAGCGTCAGGGTCAGGTTAGGTTTGGGGTTCAGCTTAAGGTGTCCGCCTAGGATTAGCGTTAGGTGTATGGTTTGATTTAGGCTTCAGGTTAGGTGAGGTTTGAACTTAGTTTGAGGGAGTAAGTTTAGGGCTACTGTTAGTTTTTGGTTCAGTGTTACATTTGGAGTTAGCGTGAGTGTCTGGTTAGGGTTGGGGTTGAGCTTAAGGTGTCCACCTAGGGTTAGGGTTAGGTCTGTGGTTTGAGATAGGGTTCAGGTTAGGTTAGGTTTGAACTTAGTTTGAGGGAGTAAGTTTAGGGCTACTGTTAGTTTTCGGTTCAGTGTTACGGTTGGAGATAGCGTCAGGGTCAGGTTAGGGTTGTGGTTGAGCTTCAGGTGTCCGCCGAGGGTTAGGGTTAGGTCTATGGTTTGATTTAGGCTTCAGGTTAGGTTAGGTTTGAACTTAGTTTGAGGGAGTAAGTTTAGGGCTACTGTTAGTTTTCAGTTCAGTGTTACGGTTGGAGTTAGCGTGAGGGTCAGGTTAGGGTTGGGGTTGAGCTTAAGGTGTCCGCCTAGGGTTAGGGTTAGGTGTATGGTTTGATTTTGGCTTCTGGTTAGGTTAGGTTTGAACTTAGTTTGAGGGAGTAAGTTTAGGGCTAATGTTAATTTTCGGGTAACTGTTACGGTTGGAGTTAGCGTCAGGGTCAGGTTAGGGTTGGGGTTGAGCTTAAGGTGTCCGCTTAGGGTTAGGGTTAGGTGTATAGTTTGATTTAGGCTTCAGGTTAGTTTAGGTTTGAAGTTAGTTTGAGGGAGCAAGTTTAGGGCTACTGTTATTTTTCGGTTAACTGATACAGTTGGAGTAAGCGTCAGGGTCAGGTTAGGGTGGGGGTTAAGCATAAGTTTTCCGCCTAGGGTTAGCGTTAGGTCTATGGTTTCATTTAGGCTTCAGGTTAGGTTAGGATTGAACTTAGTTTGAGGCAGTAAGTTTAGGGCTACTCTTAGTTTTCGGTTCAGTGTTACGTTTGGAGTTAGCATGAGGGTCCGGTTAGGGTTGGGGTTGAGCTTAAGGTGTCCGCCTAGGGTTAGGGTTAGGTCTGTGGTTTGAGTTAGGCTTCAGGTTAGGTTAGGTTTGAACTTAGTTTGAGGGAATAAGTTTAGGGCTACTGTTAGTTTTCGGTTCAGTGTTACAGTTGGAGTAAGCCTCAGGGTCAGGTTAGGGTGGGGGTTAAGCATAAGTTGTCCGCCTAGGGTTAGGGTTAGGTCTATGATTTGATTTAGGCTTCAGGTTACGTTAGGTTTGAACTTAGTTTGAGGGAGTCAGTTTAGGGCTACTGTTAATTTTCGGTTCAGTGTTACGGTTGGAGATAGCGTCTGGGTCTGGTTAGGGTTGTGGTTGAGTTTCAGGTGTCCGCCTAGGGTTAGGGTTAGGTCTATGGTTTGAGTTATTCTTCAGATTAGGTTAGGTTTGAAGTTAGTTTGAGGGAGTAAGTTTAGGGCTACTGTTAGTTTTCGGGTAACTGTTACTGTTGGAGTTAGCGTCAGGG
This sequence comes from Tupaia tana, assembly GCA_026018925.1. Taxonomy (NCBI): domain Eukaryota; kingdom Metazoa; phylum Chordata; class Mammalia; order Scandentia; family Tupaiidae; genus Tupaia; species Tupaia tana. The sequence continues at coordinate 95,311,784 of JAKSZU010000008.1, read as the reverse complement.
CCAGGTTAGGGTTGGGGTTGAGCTTAAGGTGTCCGCCTAGGGTTAGGGTTAGGTGTATGGTTTGATTTACGCTTCAGGTTAGGTTAGGTTTGAACTTAGTTTGAGGGAGTAAGTTTAGGGCTACTGTTAGTTTTCGTTTAACTGTTACGTTTGGAGTAAGCGTCAGGGTCTGGTTATGGTGGGGGTTAACCATAAGGTGTCCACCTAGGGTTAGGGTTAGGTCTATGGTTTCATTTAGTCTTCAGGTTAGGTTAGGTTTGAACTTAGTTTGAGGGAGTAAGTTTAGGGCTACTGTTAGTTTTCGGTTCAGTGTTGCGGTTGGAGATAGCGTCAGGGTCTGGTTAGGGTTGTGGTTGAGCTTAAGGTGTCCGCCTAGGGTTAGGGTTAGGTGTATGGTTTGATTTAGGCTTCAGGTTAGGTTAGGTTTGAACTTATTTTGAGGGAGTAAGTTTAGGGCTACTGTTAATTTTAGGATCAGTGTTAGGGTTGGAGTTAGCGTGAGGGTCAGGTTAGGGTTGGGTTTTAGCTTCAGGTGTCCGCCTAGGGTTAGGGTTAGGTGTATGGTTTGATTCAGGCTTCAGGTTAGGTTAGGTTTGAACTTAGTTTGACGGAGTAAGTTTAGGGCTACTGTTAGTTTTCTGTTCAGTATTATGGTTGGAGTTAGCGTCAGGGTCAGGTTAGGGTTGGGGTTAGCTTGAGGTGTCCGCCTAGGGTTAGGGTTAGGTCTATGATTTGAGTTAGGCTTCAGGTTAGCTTAGGTTTGAACTTAGTTTGAGCGAGTAAGTTTAGGGCTACTCTTAGTTTTCGGTTCAGTGATATGGTTGGAGTTAGCCTAGAGGTCAGGTTAGGGTTGGGGTTGAGCTTAAGGTTTCCGCCTAGGGTTAGGGTTAGGTGTATGGTTTGATTTAGGCTTCAGGTTAGATTAGGTTTGAACTTAGTTTGAGGGAGTAAGTTTAGGGGTACTGTTAGTTTTCGGGTAACTGTTACGATTGGAGTTGACGTCAGGGCCAGGTTATTGTTGGGGTTGAGCTTAAGGTGTCCGCCTACGGTTACGGTTAGGTGTAAGGTTTGATTTAGGCTTCAGGTTAGGTTATGTTTGAACTTAGTTTTAGGGAGTCAGTTTAGGGCTACTGTTAGTTTTCAGTTAACTGTTACGGTTGGAGTTAGCGTCAGGGTCAGGTTAGGTTGGGGGTTAAGCATAAGGTGTCCGCTAGGGTTAGGGTTAGGTCTATGGTTTCATTTAGGCTTCAGGTTAGGTTAGGATTGAACTTAATTTGAGGGAGTAAGTTTAGGGCTACTGTTAGTTTTCGGTTCAGTGTTACGTTTTTAAGTTAGCGTGAGGGTCCGGTTAGGGTTGGGGTTGAGCTTAAGATGTGCGCCTAGGGTTAGGGTTAGGTCTGTGATTTGAGTTAGGCTTCAGGTTAGGTTAGGTTTGAACGTAGTTTTAGGGAGTAAGTTTAGGGCTACTGTTAGTTTTCGGTTCAGTGTTACGGTTGGAGATAGCGTCAGGGTCAGGTTAGGGTTGGGGTTGAGCTTCAGGTGTCGGCCTAGGGTTAGGGATAGGTCTATGGTTTGAGATAGGCTTCAGGTTATGTTAGGGTTGAACTTAGTTTTAGGGAGTAAGTTTAGGGCTACTGTTAGTTTTAGGTTCAGTGTTACGGTTGGAGTTAGCGTGAGGGTCAGGTTAGGGTTTTGTTTGAGCTTCAGCTGTCAGCCTAGGGTTAGGGTTAGGTGTATGGTTTGATTTAGGCTTCAGGTTAGGTTAGGTTTGAACTTAGTTTGAGGGAGTAAGTTTAGGGCTACTGTTAGTTTTCGGGTAACTGTTACGGTTGGAGTTAGCGTCAGGGCCCGGTTATGGTTGGGGTTGAGCTTAAGGTGTCCGCCTATGGTTACGGTTAGGTGTATGGTTTGATTTAGGCTTCAGGTTAGGTTATGTTTGAACTTAGTTTGAGGGAGTAAGTTTAGGGCTACTGTTAGTTTTCGGTTCAGTGTTACAGTTGGAGTTAGCGTGAGGGTCAGGTTAGGGTTGGGGTTGAGCTTAAGGTGTCCGCCTAGGGTTAGGGTTAGGTCTGTGGTTTGAGTTACGCTTCAGGTTAGGTTAGGTTTGAACTTAGTTTGAGGGAGTAAGTTTAGGGCTACTGTTAGTTTTCGGTTCAGTGTTCCGGTTGGAGTTAGCGTGAGGGTCCGGTTATGGTTGGGGTTGAGCTTAAGGTGTCTGCCTAGGGTTAGGGTTAGGTCTGTGGTTTGAGTTAGGCTTCAGGTTAGGTTAGGTTTGAACTTAGTTTGATGGAGTAAGTTTAGGGCTACTCTTAGTTTTCGGGTAAGTGTTACTGTTGGAGTTAGTGTCAGGGCCAGGTTAGGGTTGGGGTTGAGCTTAAGGTGTCCGCCTAGGGTTAGGGTTAGGTCTATGGTTTCATTTAGGCTTCAGGTAAGGTTAGGATTGAACTTAGTTTGAGGGAGTAAGTTTAGGGCTACTGGTAGTTTTCGGTTCAGTGTTACGGTTGGAGATAGAGTCAGGGTCAGGTTATGGTTGGGGTTGAGCTTCAGTTGTCCGCCTAGGGTTAGGGTTAGGTCTATGGTTTGAGTTAGGCTTCAGGTTAGGTTAGGTTTGAATTTAGTTTGAGGGAGTAAGTTTAGGGCTACTGTTAGTTTTCGGTTCAGTGTTACGGTTGGACTTAGCATGAGGGTCAGGTTAGGGTTGGTGTTGAGCTTAAGGTGTCCGTCTAGGGTAAGGGTTAGGTGTATGGTTTGATTTAGGCTTCAGGTTAGTTTAGGTTTGAACTTAGTTTGAGGGAGTAAGTTTAGGGCTACTGTTAATTTTCGGGTAACTGTTACGATTGGAGTTAGCGTCAGGGCCAGGTTATGGTTGGGGTTGAGCTTAAGGTGTCCCCCTAGGGTTACGGTTAGGTATAAGGTTTGATTTAAGCTTCAGGTTAGGTTATGTTTGAACTTAGTTTGAGGGAGTAAGTTTAGGGCTACTGTTAGTTTTCGGTTAACTGTTACGGTTGGAGTTAGCGTCAGGGTCAGGTTAGGGTTGGGGTTGAGCTTAAGGTGTCCGCTTAGGGTTAGGGTTAGGTGTATGGTTTGATTTAGGCTTCAGGTTAGTTTAGGTTTGAAGTTAGTTTGAGGGAGTAAGTTTAGGGCTACTGTTATTTTTCGGGTAACTGATACAGTTGGAGTAAGCGTCAGGGTCAGGTTAGGGTGGGGGTTGAGCATAAGTTGTCCGCCTAGGGTTAGCGTTAGGTCTATGGTTTGATTTAGGCTTCAGGTTAGGTTAGGATTGAACTTAGTTTGAGGGAGTAAGTTTAGGGCTACTGTTAGTTTTCGGTTCAGTGTTACGTTTGGAGTTAGCATGAGGGTCCGGTTAGTGTTGGGGGTTGAGCTTAAGGTGTCGGACTAGGGTTAGGGTTAGGTCTGTGGTTTGAGTTAGTCTTCAGGTTAGGTTAGGTTTGAACTTAGTTTGAGGGAGTAAGTTTAGGGCTACTGTTAGTTTTCGGTTCAGTGTTACGGTTGGAGATAGCGTCATGGTCAGGTTAGGGTTGGGGTTGAGCTTCAGGTGTCCGCCTAGGGTTAGGGTTAGGTCTATGGTTTGAGATAGGCTTCAGGTTAGGTTAGGTTTTAACTTAGTTTTAGGGAGTAAGTTTAGGGCTACTGTTAATTTTAGGATCAGTGTTACGGTTGGAGTTAGCGTGAGGGTCAGGTTAGTGTTGGGTTTTAGCTTCAGGTGTCCGCCTAGGGTTAGGGTTAGGTGTATGGTTTGATTCAGGCTTCAGGTTAGGTTAGGTTTGAACTTAGTTTGACGGAGTAAGTTTAGGGCTACTGTTAGTTTTCTGTTCAGTATTATGGTTGGAGTTAGCGTCAGGGTCAGGTTAGGGTTGGGGTTAGCTTGAGGTGTCCGCCTAGGGTTAGGGTTAGGTCTATGATTTGAGTTAGGCTTCAGGTTAGCTTAGGTTTGAACTTAGTTTGAGCGAGTAAGTTTAGGGCTACTCTTAGTTTTCGGTTCAGTGATATGGTTGGAGTTAGCCTAGAGGTCAGGTTAGGGTTGGGGTTGAGCTTAAGGTTTCCGCCTAGGGTTAGGGTTAGGTGTATGGTTTGATTTAGGCTTCAGGTTAGATTAGGTTTGAACTTAGTTTGAGGGAGTAAGTTTAGGGGTACTGTTAGTTTTCGGGTAACTGTTACGATTGGAGTTGACGTCAGGGCCAGGTTATTGTTGGGGTTGAGCTTAAGGTGTCCGCCTACGGTTACGGTTAGGTGTAAGGTTTGATTTAGGCTTCAGGTTAGGTTATGTTTGAACTTAGTTTTAGGGAGTCAGTTTAGGGCTACTGTTAGTTTTCAGTTAACTGTTACGGTTGGAGTTAGCGTCAGGGTCAGGTTAGGTTGGGGGTTAAGCATAAGGTGTCCGCTAGGGTTAGGGTTAGGTCTATGGTTTCATTTAGGCTTCAGGTTAGGTTAGGATTGAACTTAATTTGAGGGAGTAAGTTTAGGGCTACTGTTAGTTTTCGGTTCAGTGTTACGTTTTTAAGTTAGCGTGAGGGTCCGGTTAGGGTTGGGGTTGAGCTTAAGATGTGCGCCTAGGGTTAGGGTTAGGTCTGTGATTTGAGTTAGGCTTCAGGTTAGGTTAGGTTTGAACGTAGTTTTAGGGAGTAAGTTTAGGGCTACTGTTAGTTTTCGGTTCAGTGTTACGGTTGGAGATAGCGTCAGGGTCAGGTTAGGGTTGGGGTTGAGCTTCAGGTGTCGGCCTAGGGTTAGGGATAGGTCTATGGTTTGAGATAGGCTTCAGGTTATGTTAGGGTTGAACTTAGTTTTAGGGAGTAAGTTTAGGGCTACTGTTAGTTTTAGGTTCAGTGTTACGGTTGGAGTTAGCGTGAGGGTCAGGTTAGGGTTTTGTTTGAGCTTCAGCTGTCAGCCTAGGGTTAGGGTTAGGTGTATGGTTTGATTTAGGCTTCAGGTTAGGTTAGGTTTGAACTTAGTTTGAGGGAGTAAGTTTAGGGCTACTGTTAGTTTTCGGGTAACTGTTACGGTTGGAGTTAGCGTCAGGGCCCGGTTATGGTTGGGGTTGAGCTTAAGGTGTCCGCCTATGGTTACGGTTAGGTGTATGGTTTGATTTAGGCTTCAGGTTAGGTTATGTTTGAACTTAGTTTGAGGGAGTAAGTTTAGGGCTACTGTTAGTTTTCGGTTCAGTGTTACAGTTGGAGTTAGCGTGAGGGTCAGGTTAGGGTTGGGGTTGAGCTTAAGGTGTCCGCCTAGGGTTAGGGTTAGGTCTGTGGTTTGAGTTACGCTTCAGGTTAGGTTAGGTTTGAACTTAGTTTGAGGGAGTAAGTTTAGGGCTACTGTTAGTTTTCGGTTCAGTGTTCCGGTTGGAGTTAGCGTGAGGGTCCGGTTATGGTTGGGGTTGAGCTTAAGGTGTCTGCCTAGGGTTAGGGTTAGGTCTGTGGTTTGAGTTAGGCTTCAGGTTAGGTTAGGTTTGAACTTAGTTTGATGGAGTAAGTTTAGGGCTACTCTTAGTTTTCGGGTAAGTGTTACTGTTGGAGTTAGTGTCAGGGCCAGGTTAGGGTTGGGGTTGAGCTTAAGGTGTCCGCCTAGGGTTAGGGTTAGGTCTATGGTTTCATTTAGGCTTCAGGTAAGGTTAGGATTGAACTTAGTTTGAGGGAGTAAGTTTAGGGCTACTGGTAGTTTTCGGTTCAGTGTTACGGTTGGAGATAGAGTCAGGGTCAGGTTATGGTTGGGGTTGAGCTTCAGTTGTCCGCCTAGGGTTAGGGTTAGGTCTATGGTTTGAGTTAGGCTTCAGGTTAGGTTAGGTTTGAATTTAGTTTGAGGGAGTAAGTTTAGGGCTACTGTTAGTTTTCGGTTCAGTGTTACGGTTGGACTTAGCATGAGGGTCAGGTTAGGGTTGGTGTTGAGCTTAAGGTGTCCGTCTAGGGTAAGGGTTAGGTGTATGGTTTGATTTAGGCTTCAGGTTAGTTTAGGTTTGAACTTAGTTTTGAGGGAGTAAGTTTAGGGCTACTGTTAATTTTCGGGTAACTGTTACGATTGGAGTTAGCGTCAGGGCCAGGTTATGGTTGGGGTTGAGCTTAAGGTGTCCCCCTAGGGTTACGGTTAGGTATAAGGTTTGATTTAAGCTTCAGGTTAGGTTATGTTTGAACTTAGTTTGAGGGAGTAAGTTTAGGGCTACTGTTAGTTTTCGGTTAACTGTTACGGTTGGAGTTAGCGTCAGGGTCAGGTTAGGGTTGGGGTTGAGCTTAAGGTGTCCGCTTAGGGTTAGGGTTAGGTGTATGGTTTGATTTAGGCTTCAGGTTAGTTTAGGTTTGAAGTTAGTTTGAGGGAGTAAGTTTAGGGCTACTGTTATTTTTCGGTTAACTGATACAGTTGGAGTAAGCGTCAGGGTCAGGTTAGGGTGGGGGTTAAGCATAAGTTGTCCGCCTAGGGTTAGCGTTAGGTCTATGGTTTCATTTAGGCTTCAGGTTAGGTTAGGATTGAACTTAGTTTGAGGGAGTAAGTTTAGGGCTACTGTTAGTTTTCGGTTCAGTGTTACGTTTGGAGTTAGCATGAGGGTCCGGTTAGTGTTGGGGTTGAGCTTAAGGTGTCGGACTAGGGATAGGGTTAGGTCTGTGGTTTGAGTTAGGCTTCAGGTTAGGTTAGGTTTGAACTTAGTTTGAGGGAGTAAGTTTAGGGCTACTGTTAGTTTTCGGTTCAGTGTTACGGTTGGAGATAGCGTCATGGTCAGGTTAGGGTTGGGGTTGAGCTTCAGGTGTCCGCCTAGGATTAGGGTTAGGTCTATGGTTTGAGATAGGCTTCAGGTTAGGTTAGGTTTTAACTTAGTTTTAGGGAGTAAGTTTAGGGCTACTGTTAATTTTAGGATCAGTGTTACGGTTGGAGTTAGCGTGAGGGTCAGGTTAGTGTTGGGTTTAAGCTTCAGGTGTCCGCCTAGGGTTAGGGTTAGGTGTATGGTTTGATTTAGGCTTCAGGTTAGGTTAGGTTTGAACTTAGTTTGAGGGAGTAAGTTTAGGGCTACTGTTAGTTTTCGGGTAACTGTTACGGTTGGAGTTAGCGTCACGGCCAGGTTAGGGTTGGGGTTGAGCTTAAGGTGTCCGCCTAGGGTTAGGGTTAGGTGTATGGTTTGATTAAGGCTTCAGGTTAGGTTATGCTTGAACTTAGTTTGAGGGAGTAAGTTTAGGGCTACTGTTAGTTTTCGGTTAACTGTTACAGTTGGAGTAAGCCTCAGGGTCAGGTTAGGTTTGGGGTTGATGTTAAGGTGTCCGCCTATGGTTAGGTTTAGGTGTATGGTTTGATTTAGGCTTCAGGTTAGGTTAGGTGTGAACTTAGTTTGAGGGAGTAAGTTTAGGGCTATTGTTAGTTTTCGGTTCAGTATTATGGTTTGAGTTAGCGTCAGGGTCAGGTTAGAGTTGGGGTTAGCTTGAGGTGTCTGCCTAGGGTTAGGGTTAGGTCCATGGTTTGATTTAGGCTCCAGGTTAGGTTACGTTTGAACTTAGTTTGAGTGAGTAAGTTTAGGGCTACTGTTAGTTTTCGGTTCAGTGTTACGTTTGGAGTTAGCATGAGGGTCCGGTTAGGGTTGGGGTTGAGCTTAAGGTGTCCGCCTAGGATTAGGGTTAGGTCTATGGTTTGAGTTAGGCTTCAAGTTAGGTTAGGTTTGAAGTTTGTTTGAGGGAGTAAGTTTAGGGCTACTGTTAGTTTTCGGGTAACTGTTACTGTTGGAGTTAGCGTCAGGGCCAGGTTCGGGTTGGGGTTGAGCTTAAGGTGTCCGCCTAGGGTTAGGGTTAGGTCTATTGTTTGAGTTAGGCTTCAGGTTAGGTTAGGTTTGAACTTAGTTTGTGGGAGACAGTTTAGGGCTACTGTTAGTTTTCGTTTAACTGTTACGGTTGGAGTAAGCGTCAGGGTCAGGTTAGGGTGGGGGTTAAGCATAAGGTGTCCGCCTAGGGTTAGGGTTAGGTCTATGGTTTCATTTAGGCTTCAGGTTAGGTTAGGATTGAACTTAGTTTGAGGGAGTAAGTTTAGGGCTACTGTTAGTTTTCGGTTCAATGTTACGTTTGGAGTTAGCGTGAGGGTCCGGTTAGGGTTGGGGTTGAGCTTAAGGTGTCTGCCTAGGGTTAGGGTTAGGTCTGTGGTTTGAGTTAGGCTTCAGGTTAGGTTAGGTTTGAAGTTAGTTTAATGGAGTCAGTTTAGGGCTATTGTTAGTTTTTTGTTAACTGTTACGGTTGGAGTAAGCGTCAGGGTCAGGTTAGGTTTGGGGTTCAGCTTAAGGTGTCCGCCTAGGATTAGCGTTAGGTGTATGGTTTGATTTAGGCTTCAGGTTAGGTGAGGTTTGAACTTAGTTTGAGGGAGTAAGTTTAGGGCTACTGTTAGTTTTTGGTTCAGTGTTACATTTGGAGTTAGCGTGAGTGTCTGGTTAGGGTTGGGGTTGAGCTTAAGGTGTCCACCTAGGGTTAGGGTTAGGTCTGTGGTTTGAGATAGGGTTCAGGTTAGGTTAGGTTTGAACTTAGTTTGAGGGAGTAAGTTTAGGGCTACTGTTAGTTTTCGGTTCAGTGTTACGGTTGGAGATAGCGTCAGGGTCAGGTTAGGGTTGTGGTTGAGCTTCAGGTGTCCGCCTAGGGTTAGGGTTAGGTCTATGGTTTGATTTAGGCTTCAGGTTAGGTTAGGTTTGAACTTAGTTTGAGGGAGTAAGTTTAGGGCTACTGTTAGTTTTCAGTTCAGTGTTACGGTTGGAGTTAGCGTGAGGGTCAGGTTAGGGTTGGGGTTGAGCTTAAGGTGTCCGCCTAGGGTTAGGGTTAGGTGTATGGTTTGATTTTGGCTTCTGGTTAGGTTAGGTTTGAACTTAGTTTGAGGGAGTAAGTTTAGAGCTAATGTTAATTTTCGGGTAACTGTTACGGTTGGAGTTAGCGTCAGGGTCAGGTTAGGGTTGGGGTTGAGCTTAAGGTGTCCGCTTAGGGTTAGGGTTAGGTGTATAGTTTGATTTAGGCTTCAGGTTAGTTTAGGTTTGAAGTTAGTTTGAGGGAGCAAGTTTAGGGCTACTGTTATTTTTCGGTTAACTGATACAGTTGGAGTATGCGTCAGGGCAGGTTAGGGTGGGGGTTAAGCATAAGTTGTCCGCCTAGGGTTAGCGTTAGGTCTATGGTTTCATTTAGGCTTCAGGTTAGGTTAGGATTGAACTTAGTTTGAGGCAGTAAGTTTAGGGCTACTCTTAGTTTTCGGTTCAGTGTTACGTTTGGAGTTAGCATGAGGGTCCGGTTAGGGTTGGGGTTGAGCTTAAGGTGTCCGCCTAGGGTTAGGGTTAGGTCTGTGGTTTGAGTTAGGCTTCAGGTTAGGTTAGGTTTGAACTTAGTTTGAGGGAATAAGTTTAGGGCTACTGTTAGTTTTCTGTTCAGTGTTACAGTTGGAGTAAGCCTCAGGGTCAGGTTAGGGTGGGGGTTAAGCATAAGTTGTCCGCCTAGGGTTAGGGTTAGGTCTATGATTTGATTTAGGCTTCAGGTTACGTTAGGTTTGAACTTAGTTTGAGGGAGTCAGTTTAGGGCTACTGTTAATTTTCGGTTCAGTGTTACGGTTGGAGATAGCGTCTGGGTCTGGTTAGGGTTGTGGTTGAGTTTCAGGTGTCCGCCTAGGGTTAGGGTTAGGTCTATGGTTTGAGTTAGGCTTCAAATTAGGTTAGGTTTGAAGTTAGTTTGAGGGAGTAAGTTTAGGGCTACTGTTAGTTTTCGGGTAACTGTTACTGTTGGAGTTAGCGTCAGGGCCAGGTTAGGGTTGGGGTTGAGCTTAAGGTGTCCGCCTAGGGTTAGGGTTAGGTGTATGGTTTGATTTACGCTTCAGGTTAGGTTAGGTTTGAACTTAGTTTGAGGGAGTAAGTTTAGGGCTACTGTTAGTTTTCGTTTAACTGTTACGTTTGGAGTAAGCGTCAGGGTCTGGTTATGGTGGGGGTTAACCATAAGGTGTCCACCTAGGGTTAGGGTTAGGTCTATGGTTTCATTTAGTCTTCAGGTTAGGTTAGGTTTGAACTTAGTTTGAGGGAGTAAGTTTAGGGCTACTGTTAGTTTTCGGTTCAGTGTTGCGGTTGGAGATAGCGTCAGGGTCTGGTTAGGGTTGTGGTTGAGCTTAAGGTGTCCGCCTAGGGTTAGGGTTAGGTGTATGGTTTGATTTAGGCTTCAGGTTAGGTTAGGTTTGAACTTATTTTGAGGGAGTAAGTTTAGGGCTACTGTTAATTTTAGGATCAGTGTTAGGGTTGGAGTTAGCGTGAGGGTCAGGTTAGGGTTGGGTTTGAGCTTCAGGTGTCCGCCTAGGGTTAGGGTTAGGTGTATGGTTTGATTCAGGCTTCAGGTTAGGTTAGGTTTGAACTTAGTTTGACGGAGTAAGTTTAGGGCTACTGTTAGTTTTCTGTTCAGTATTATGGTTGGAGTTAGCGTCAGGGTCAGGTTAGGGTTGGGGTTAGCTTGAGGTGTTCGCCTAGGGTTAGGGTTAGGTCTATGATTTGAGTTAGGCTTCAGGTTAGCTTAGGTTTGAACTTAGTTTGAGCGAGTAAGTTTAGGGCTACTCTTAGTTTTCGGTTCAGTGATATGGTTGGAGTTAGCCTAGAGGTCAGGTTAGGGTTGGGGTTGTGCTTAAGGTTTCCGCCTAGGGTTAGGGTTAGGTGTATGGTTTGATTTAGGCTTCAGGTTAGATTAGGTTTGAACTTAGTTTGAGGGAGTAAGTTTAGGGGTACTGTTAGTTTTCGGGTAACTGTTACGATTGGAGTTGACGTCAGGGCCAGGTTATTGTTGGGGTTGAGCTTAAGGTGTCCGCCTACGGTTACGGTTAGGTGTAAGGTTTGATTTAGGCTTCAGGTTAGGTTATGTTTGAACTTAGTTTTAGGGAGTCAGTTTAGGGCTACTGTTAGTTTTCAGTTAACTGTTACGGTTGGAGTTAGCGTCAGGGTCAGGTTAGGTTGGGGGTTAAGCATAAGGTGTCCGCTAGGGTTAGGGTTAGGTCTATGGTTTCATTTAGGCTTCAGGTTAGGTTAGGATTGAACTTAATTTGAGGGAGTAAGTTTAGGGCTACTGTTAGTTTTCGGTTCAGTGTTACGTTTTTAAGTTAGCGTGAGGGTCCGGTTAGGGTTGGGGTTGAGCTTAAGATGTGCGCCTAGGGTTAGGGTTAGGTCTGTGATTTGAGTTAGGCTTCAGGTTAGGTTAGGTTTGAACGTAGTTTTAGGGAGTAAGTTTAGGGCTACTGTTAGTTTTCGGTTCAATTGTACGGTTGGAGATAGCGTCAGGGTCAGGTTAGGGTTGGGGTTGAGCTTCAGGTGTCGGCCTAGGGTTAGGGATAGGTCTATGGTTTGAGATAGGCTTCAGGTTATGTTAGGGTTGAACTTAGTTTTAGGGAGTAAGTTTAGGGCTACTGTTAGTTTTAGGTTCAGTGTTACGGTTGGAGTTAGCGTGAGGGTCAGGTTAGGGTTTTGTTTGAGCTTCAGGTGTCCGCCTAGGGTTAGGGTTAGGTGTATGGTTTGATTTAGGCTTCAGGTTAGGTTAGGTTTGAACTTAGTTTGAGGGAGTAAGTTTAGGGCTACTGTTAGTTTTCGGGTAACTGTTACGGTTGGAGTTAGCGTCAGGGCCAGGTTATGGTTGGGGTTGAGCTTAAGGTGTCCCCCTAGGGTTACGGTTAGGTATAAGGTTTGATTTAAGCTTCAGGTTAGGTTATGTTTGAACTTAGTTTGAGGGAGTAAGTTTAGGGCTACTGTTCGTTTTCGGTTAACTGTTACGGTTGGAGTAAGCGTCAGGGTCAGGTTAGGTTTGGGGTTGAGCTTAAGGTGTCCGCCTAGGGTTAGGGTTAGGTGTATGGTTTGATTCTGGCTTCAGGTTAGGTTAGGTTTGAACTTAGTTTGACGGAGTAAGTTTAGGGCTACTGTTAGTTTTCTGTTCAGTATTATGGTTGGAGTTAACGTCAGGGTCAGGTTAGATTTGGGGTTAGCTTGAGGTGTCCGCCTAGGGTTAGGGTTAGGTCTATGGTTTGAGTTAGGCTTCAGGTTAGGTTAGGTTTGAACTTAGTTTGAGGGAGTAAGTTTAGGGCTACTGTTAGTTTTCGGTTCAGTGTTACGGTTGGAGTTAGCGTGAGGGTCAGGTTAGGGTTGGGGTTGAGCTTAAGGTGTCCGCCTAGGGTTAGGGTTAGGTCTGTGGTTTGAGTTAGGCTTCAGGTTAGGTTAGGTTTGAACTTAGTTTGAGGGAGTAAGTTTAGGGCTACTGTTAGTTTTCGGTTCAGTGTTACGGTTGGAGTTAGCGTGAGGGTCAGGTTAGGGTTGGGGTTGAGCTTAAGGTGTCCGCCTAGGGTTTGGGTTAGGTGTATGGTTTGATTTAGGCTTCAGGTTAGGTTAGGTTTGAACTTAGTTTGATGGAGTAAGTTTAGGGCTACTGTTAGTTTTTGTTTAACTGTTACGGTTGGAGTAAGCGTCAGGGTCAGGTTAGGGTGGGGATTAAGCATAACGTGTCCGCCTAGGGTTAGGGTTAGGTCTATGGTTTCATTTAGGCTTCATGTTAGGTTATGATTGAACTTAGTTTGAGGGAGTAAGTTTAGGGCTACTGTTAGTTTTCGGGTAACTGTTACGATTGGAGTTGACCTCAGGGCCAGGTTATTGTTGGGGTTGAGCTTAAGGTGTCTGCCTACGGTTACGGTTAGGTGTAAGGTTTGATTTAGGCTTCAGGTTAGGTTATGTTTGAACTTAGTTTGAGGGAGTAAGTTTAGGGCTACTGTTAATTTTCGGGTAACTGTTACGGTTGGAGTAAGCGTCAGGGTCAGGTTAGGTTTGGGTTTGAGCTTAAGGTGTCCGCCTAGGGTTAGGATTAGGTGTATGGTTTGATTTAGGCTTCAGGTTACATTAGGTTTGAACTTAGTTTGAGGGAGTCAGTTTAGGGCTACTGTTAGTTTTCAGTTAACTGTTACGGTTGGAGTTAGCGTCAGGGTCAGGTTAGGGTGGGGGTTAAGCATAAGGTGTCCGCTAGGGTTAGGGTTAGGTCTATGGTTTCATTTAGGCTTCAGGTTAGGTTAGGATTGAACTTACTTTGAGGGAGTAAGTTTAGGGCTACTGTTAGTTTTCGGTTCAGTGTTACGTTTTTAAGTTAGCGTGAGGGTCCGGTTAGGGTTGGGGTTGAGCTTAAGGTGTGCGCCTAGGGTTAGGGTTAGGTCTGTGATTTGAGTTAGGCTTCAGGTTAGGTTAGGTTTGAACGTAGTTTTAGGGAGTAAGTTTAGGGCTACTGTTAGTTTTCGGTTCAGTGTTACGGTTGGAGATAGCGTCAGGGTCAGGTTAGGTTTGGGGTTGAGCTTCAGGTGTCGGCCTAGGGTTAGGGATAGGTCTATGGTTTGAGTTAGGCTTCAGGTTATGTTAGGGTTGAACTTAGTTTTAGGGAGTAAGTTTAGGGCTAATGTTAGTTTTCGGGTAACTGTTACGGTTGGAGTTAGCGTCAGGGCCAGGTTAGGGTTGGGGTTGAGCTTAAGGTGTCCGCCTAGGGTTAGGGTTAGGTGTATGGTTTGATTTAGGCTTCAGGTTAGGTTAGGTTTGAACTTAGTTTGAGGGAGTAAGTTTAGGGCTACTGTTAGTTTTCGTTTAACTGTTACGGTTGGAGTAAGCGTCAGGGTCAGGTTAGGTTTGGGGTTGAGCTTAAGGTGTCCGTCTAGGGTAAGGGTTAGGTGTATGGTTTGATTTAGGCTTCAGGTTAGTTTAGGTTTGAACTTAGTTTGAGGGAGTAAGTTTAGGGCTACTGTTAATTTTCGGGTAACTGTTACGATTGGAGTTGACGTCAGGGCCAGGTTATTGTTGGGGTTGAGCTTAAGGTGTTCGCCTACGGTTACGGTTAGGTGTAAGGTTTGATTTAGGCTTCAGGTTAGGTTATGTTTTAACTTAGCTTGAGGGAGTAAGTTTAGGGCTACTGTTAGTTTTCGGTTAAGTGTTACGGTTGGAGTAAGCGTCAGGGTCAGGTTAGGTTTGGGTTTGAGCTTAAGGTGTCCGCCTAGGGTTAGGGTTAGGTGTATGGTTTGATTTAGGCTTCAGGTTAGGTTAGGTTTGAACTTAGTTTGAGGGAGTCAGTTTAGGGCTACTGTTAGTTTTCAGTTAACTGTTACGGTTGGAGTTAGCGTCAGGGTCAGGTTAGGTTGGGGGTTAAGCATAAGGTGTCCGCTAAGGTTAGGGTTAGGTCTATGGTTTCATTTAGGCTTCAGGTTAGGTTAGGATTGAACTTACTTTGAGGGAGTAAGTTTAGGGCTACTGTTAGTTTTCGGTTCAGTGTTACGGTTGGAGATAGCGTCAGGGTCAGGTTAGGGTTGGGGTTGAGCTTCAGGTGTCGGCCTAGGGTTAGGGTTAGGTCTATGGTTTGAGTTAGGCTTCAGGTTAGGTTAGGGTTGAACTTAGTTTTAGGGAGTAAGTTTAGGGCTACTGTTAGTTTTAGGTTCAGTGTTACGGTTGGAGTTATCGTGAGGGTCAGGTTAGGGTTGGGTTTGAGCTTCAGTTGTCCGCCTAGGGTTAGGGTTAGGTGTATGTTTTGATTTAGGCTTCAGGTAAGCTTAGGTTTGAACTTAGTTTGAGGGAGTAAGTTTAGGGCTACTGTTAGTTTTCGGGTAACTGTTACGGTTGGAGTTAGCATCAGGGCCCGGTTATGGTTGGGGTTGAGCTTAAGGTTTCCGCCTATGGTTACGGTTAGGTGTATGGTTTGATTTAGGCTTAAGGTTAGGTTAGGTTTGAAGTTAGTTTGATGGAGTAAGTTTAAGGCTTCTGTTAGTTTTCGGTTAACCGTTACAGTTGGAGTAAGCGTCAGGCTCAGTTTAGGGTGGGGGTTAAGCATAAGGTGTCCGCCTAGGGTTAGGGTTAGCTCTAAGATTTGATTTAGGCTTCAGGTTAGTTTAGGTTTGAACTTAGTTTGAGGGAGTCAGTTTAGCGCTACTGTTAGTTTTCGGTTAACTGTTACGGTTGGTGTAAGTGTCAGGGTCAGATTAGGTTTGGGGTTGAGCTTAAGGTATCCGCCTAGGGTTAGGGTTAGGTGTATGGTTTGATTTAGGCTTCAGGTGAGGATAGGTTTGAACTCAGTTTGAGGGAGTAAGTTTAGGGCTACTGTTAGTTTTCGTTTAACTGTTCCGGTTGGAGTAAGCGTCAGGGTCAGGTTAGGGTGGGGGTTAAACATATGGTGTCCGCCTAGGGTTAGGGTTAGGTCTATGGTTTCATTTAGGCTTCAGGTTAGGTTACGATTGAACGTAGTTTGAGGGAGTAAGTTTAGGGCTACTGTTAGTTTTCGGTTCAGTGTTACGGTTGGATTTAGCCTCAGGGTCAGGTTAGTGTTGGGGTTAAGGTTAAGGTGTCCGCCTAGGGTTAGGGTTAGGTCTATTGTTTGAGTTAGGCTTCAGGTTAGGTTAGGTTTGAACTTAGTTTGAGGGAGTAAGTTTAGGGCTACTGTTAGTTTTTGGTTCAGTGTTACGTTTGGAGTTAGCGTGAAGGTCCGGTTAGGGTTGGGGTTGAGCTTAAGGTGTCCGCCTAGGGTTAGGGTAAGGTCTGTGGTTTGACTTAGGCATCAGGTTAGGTTAGGTTTGATCTTAGTTTGAGGGAGTAAGTTTAGGGCTACTGTGAGTTTTCGGTTCAGTGTTACGGTTGGAGATAGCGTCAGGGTCAGGTTAGGGTTGTGGTTGAGCTTCAGGTGTCCGCCTAGGGTTAGGGTTAGGTCTATGGTTTGAGTTAGGCTTCAGGTTAGGTTAGGATTGAACTTAGTTTGAGGGAGTAAGTTTAGGGCTATTCTTAGTTTTCGGTTCAGTGATATGTTTGGAGTTAGCCTGGAGTTCAGGTTAGGGTTGGGGTTGAGCTTAAGGTGTCCGCCTAGGGTTAGGGTTAGGTGTATGGTTTGATTTAGGCTTCAGGTTAGGTTAGGTTTGAACTGAGTTTGAGGGAGTAAGTTTAGGGCTACTGTTATTTTTCGGGAAACTGCTACGGTTGGAGTTAGCGTCAGGGCCAGGTTAGGGTTGGGGTTGAGCTTAAGGTGTCCGCCTAGGGTTAGGGTTAGGTCTATTGTTTGAGTTAAGCTTCAGGTTAGGTTAGGTTTGAACTTAGTTTGAGGGAGTAAATTTAGGGCTACTGTTAGTTTTCGGTTCAGTGTTACGGTTGGGGTTAGTGTGAGGGTCAGGATAGGGTTGGGGTTGAGCTTAAGGTGCCGCCTAGGGTTAGGGTTAGGTGTATGGTTTGATTTAGGCTTCAGGTTAGGTTAGGTTTGAACTTAGTTTGAGGGAGTAAGTTTAGGGCTACTGTTAGTTTTCGGGTAACTGTTACTGTTGGAGTTAGCGTCAGGGCCAATTTAGGGTTGGGGTTGAGCTTAAGGTGTCCGCCTAGGGTTAGGGTTAGGTGTATGGTTTCATTTAGGCTTCAGGTTAGGTTAGGTTTGAAGTTAGTTTGAGGGAGTCAGTTGAGGGCTACTCTTAGTTTTCGGTTAACTGTTACAGTTGGAGTAAGCGTAAGGGTCAGTTTAGGGTGGGGGTTAAGTATAAGGTGTCCCCCAAGGGTTAGGGTTAGGTCTAAGATTTGATTTAGGCTTCAGGTTAGTTTAGGTTTGAACTTAGTTTGAGGGAGTCAGTTTAGCGCTACTGTTAGTTTTCGGTTAACTGTTACGGTTGGTGTAAGTGTCAGGGTCAGATTAGGTTTGGGGTTGAGCTTAAGGTATCCGCCTAGGGTTAGGGTTAGGTGTATGGTTTGATTTAGGCTTCAGGTGAGGATAGGTTTGAACTCAGTTTGAGGGAGTAAGTTTAGGGCTACTGTTAGTTTTCGTTTAATTGTTCCGGTTGGAGTAAGCGTCAGGGTCAGGTTAGGCTGGGGGTTAAGCATAAGGTGTCCGCCTAGGGTTAGGCTTAGGTCTATGGTTTGAGTTAGTCTTCAGGTTAGGTTAGGTTTGAACTTAGTTTGAGGGAGTAAGTTTAGGGCTACTTTTAGTTTTTGGTTCAGTGTTACGGTTGGAGATAGCGTCAGGGTCAGGTTATGGTTGGGGTTGAGCTTAAGGTGTCCGCCTAGGGTTAGGGTTAGGTCTATGGTTTGAGTTAGGCTTCAGGTTAGGTTAGGTTTGAACTTAGTTTGAGGGAGTAAGTTTAGGGCTACTGTTAGTTTTCGGTTCAGTGTTACGGTTGGACTTAGCGTGAGGGTCAGGTTAGGGTTGGGGTTGAGCTTCAGGTGTCGGCCTAGGGTTAGGGTTAGGTCTATGGTTTGAGTTAGGCTTCAGGTTAGGTTAGGGTTGAACTTAGTTTGATAGAGTAAGTTTAGGGCTACTCTTAGTTTTCGGGTAACTGTTACTGTTGGAGTTAGTGTCAGGGCCAGGTTAGGGTTGGGGTTGAGCTTCAGGTGTCCGCCTAGGGTTAGGGTTAGGTCTATGGTTTCATTTAGGCTTCAGGTAAGGTTAGGATTGAACTTAGTTTGAGGGAGTAAGTTTAGGGCTACTGGTAGTTTTCGGTTCAGTGTTACGGTTGGAGATAGCGTCAGGGTCAGGTTATGGTTGGGGTTGAGCTTCAGGTGTCCGCCTAGCGTTAGGGTTAGGTCTATGGTTTGAGTTAGGCTTCAGGTTAGGTTAGGTTTGAACTTAGTTTGAGGGAGTAAGTTTAGGGCTACTGTTAGTTTTCGTTTAACTGTTACGTTTGGAGTAAGCGTCAGGGTCTGGTTATGGTGGGGGTTAACCATAAGGTGTCCACCTAGGGTTAGGGTTAGGTCTATGGTTTCATTTAGTCTTCAGGTTAGGTTAGGTTTGAACTTAGTTTGAGGGAGTAAGTTTAGGGCTACTGTTAGTTTTCGGTTCAGTGTTGCGGTTGGAGATAGCGTCAGGGTCTGGTTAGGGTTGTGGTTGAGCTTAAGGTGTCCGCCTAGGGTTAGGGTTAGGTGTATGGTTTGATTTAGGCTTCAGGTTAGGTTAGGTTTGAACTTATTTTGAGGGAGTAAGTTTAGGGCTACTGTTAATTTTAGGATCAGTGTTAGGGTTGGAGTTAGCGTGAGGGTCAGGTTAGGGTTGGGTTTTAGCTTCAGGTGTCCGCCTAGGGTTAGGGTTAGGTGTATGGTTTGATTCAGGCTTCAGGTTAGGTTAGGTTTGAACTTAGTTTGACGGAGTAAGTTTAGGGCTACTGTTAGTTTTCTGTTCAGTATTATGGTTGGAGTTAGCGTCAGGGTCAGGTTAGGGTTGGGGTTAGCTTGAGGTGTCCGCCTAGGGTTAGGGTTAGGTCTATGATTTGAGTTAGGCTTCAGGTTAGCTTAGGTTTGAACTTAGTTTGAGCGAGTAAGTTTAGGGCTACTCTTAGTTTTCGGTTCAGTGATATGGTTGGAGTTAGCCTAGAGGTCAGGTTAGGGTTGGGGTTGAGCTTAAGGTTTCCGCCTAGGGTTAGGGTTAGGTGTATGGTTTGATTTAGGCTTCAGGTTAGATTAGGTTTGAACTTAGTTTGAGGGAGTAAGTTTAGGGGTACTGTTAGTTTTCGGGTAACTGTTACGATTGGAGTTGACGTCAGGGCCAGGTTATTGTTGGGGTTGAGCTTAAGGTGTCCGCCTACGGTTACGGTTAGGTGTAAGGTTTGATTTAGGCTTCAGGTTAGGTTATGTTTGAACTTAGTTTTAGGGAGTCAGTTTAGGGCTACTGTTAGTTTTCAGTTAACTGTTACGGTTGGAGTTAGCGTCAGGGTCAGGTTAGGTTGGGGGTTAAGCATAAGGTGTCCGCTAGGGTTAGGGTTAGGTCTATGGTTTCATTTAGGCTTCAGGTTAGGTTAGGATTGAACTTAATTTGAGGGAGTAAGTTTAGGGCTACTGTTAGTTTTCGGTTCAGTGTTACGTTTTTAAGTTAGCGTGAGGGTCCGGTTAGGGTTGGGGTTGAGCTTAAGATGTGCGCCTAGGGTTAGGGTTAGGTCTGTGATTTGAGTTAGGCTTCAGGTTAGGTTAGGTTTGAACGTAGTTTTAGGGAGTAAGTTTAGGGCTACTGTTAGTTTTCGGTTCAGTGTTACGGTTGGAGATAGCGTCAGGGTCAGGTTAGGGTTGGGGTTGAGCTTCAGGTGTCGGCCTAGGGTTAGGGATAGGTCTATGGTTTGAGATAGGCTTCAGGTTATGTTAGGGTTGAACTTAGTTTTAGGGAGTAAGTTTAGGGCTACTGTTAGTTTTAGGTTCAGTGTTACGGTTGGAGTTAGCGTGAGGGTCAGGTTAGGGTTTTGTTTGAGCTTCAGGTGTCAGCCTAGGGTTAGGGTTAGGTGTATGGTTTGATTTAGGCTTCAGGTTAGGTTAGGTTTGAACTTAGTTTGAGGGAGTAAGTTTAGGGCTACTGTTAGTTTTCGGGTAACTGTTACGGTTGGAGTTAGCGTCAGGGCCCGGTTATGGTTGGGGTTGAGCTTAAGGTGTCCGCCTATGGTTACGGTTAGGTGTATGGTTTGATTTAGGCTTCAGGTTAGGTTATGTTTGAACTTAGTTTGAGGGAGTAAGTTTAGGGCTACTGTTAGTTTTCGGTTCAGTGTTACAGTTGGAGTTAGCGTGAGGGTCAGGTTAGGGTTGGGGTTGAGCTTAAGGTGTCCGCCTAGGGTTAGGGTTAGGTCTGTGGTTTGAGTTACGCTTCAGGTTAGGTTAGGTTTGAACTTAGTTTGAGGGAGTAAGTTTAGGGCTACTGTTAGTTTTCGGTTCAGTGTTCCGGTTGGAGTTAGCGTGAGGGTCCGGTTATGGTTGGGGTTGAGCTTAAGGTGTCTGCCTAGGGTTAGGGTTAGGTCTGTGGTTTGAGTTAGGCTTCAGGTTAGGTTAGGTTTGAACTTAGTTTGATGGAGTAAGTTTAGGGCTACTCTTAGTTTTCGGGTAAGTGTTACTGTTGGAGTTAGTGTCAGGGCCAGGTTAGGGTTGGGGTTGAGCTTAAGGTGTCCGCCTAGGGTTAGGGTTAGGTCTATGGTTTCATTTAGGCTTCAGGTAAGGTTAGGATTGAACTTAGTTTGAGGGAGTAAGTTTAGGGCTACTCGTAGTTTTCGGTTCAGTGTTACGGTTGGAGATAGAGTCAGGGTCAGGTTATGGTTGGGGTTGAGCTTCAGTTGTCCGCCTAGGGTTAGGGTTAGGTCTATGGTTTGAGTTAGGCTTCAGGTTAGGTTAGGTTTGAATTTAGTTTGAGGGAGTAAGTTTAGGGCTACTGTTAGTTTTCGGTTCAGTGTTACGGTTGGACTTAGCATGAGGGTCAGGTTAGGGTTGGTGTTGAGCTTAAGGTGTCCGTCTAGGGTAAGGGTTAGGTGTATGGTTTGATTTAGGCTTCAGGTTAGTTTAGGTTTGAACTTAGTTTGAGGGAGTAAGTTTAGGGCTACTGTTAATTTTCGGGTAACTGTTACGATTGGAGTTAGCGTCAGGGCCAGGTTATGGTTGGGGTTGAGCTTAAGGTGTCCCCCTAGGGTTACGGTTAGGTATAAGGTTTGATTTAAGCTTCAGGTTAGGTTATGTTTGAACTTAGTTTGAGGGAGTAAGTTTAGGGCTACTGTTAGTTTTCGGTTAACTGTTACGGTTGGAGTTAGCGTCAGGGTCAGGTTAGGGTTGGGGTTGAGCTTAAGGTGTCCGCTTAGGGTTAGGGTTAGGTGTATGGTTTGATTTAGGCTTCAGGTTAGTTTAGGTTTGAAGTTAGTTTGAGGGAGTAAGTTTAGGGCTACTGTTATTTTTCGGTTAACTGATACAGTTGGAGTAAGCGTCAGGGTCAGGTTAGGGTGGGGGTTAAGCATAAGTTGTCCGCCTAGGGTTAGCGTTAGGTCTATGGTTTCATTTAGGCTTCAGGTTAGGTTAGGATTGAACTTAGTTTGAGGGAGTAAGTTTAGGGCTACTGTTAGTTTTCGGTTCAGTGTTACGTTTGGAGTTAGCATGAGGGTCCGGTTAGTGTTGGGGTTGAGCTTAAGGTGTCGGACTAGGGTTAGGGTTAGGTCTGTGGTTTGAGTTAGGCTTCAGGTTAGGTTAGGTTTGAACTTAGTTTGAGGGAGTAAGTTTAGGGCTACTGTTAGTTTTCGGTTCAGTGTTACGGTTGGAGATAGCGTCATGGTCAGGTTAGGGTTGGGGTTGAGCTTCAGGTGTCCGCCTAGGATTAGGGTTAGGTCTATGGTTTGAGATAGGCTTCAGGTTAGGTTAGGTTTTAACTTAGTTTTAGGGAGTAAGTTTAGGGCTACTGTTAATTTTAGGATCAGTGTTACGGTTGGAGTTAGCGTGAGGGTCAGGTTAGTGTTGGGTTTAAGCTTCAGGTGTCCGCCTAGGGTTAGGGTTAGGTGTATGGTTTGATTTAGGCTTCAGGTTAGGTTAGGTTTGAACTTAGTTTGAGGGAGTAAGTTTAGGGCTACTGTTAGTTTTCGGGTAACTGTTACGGTTGGAGTTAGCGTCACGGCCAGGTTAGGGTTGGGGTTGAGCTTAAGGTGTCCGCCTAGGGTTAGGGTTAGGTGTATGGTTTGATTAAGGCTTCAGGTTAGGTTATGCTTGAACTTAGTTTGAGGGAGTAAGTTTAGGGCTACTGTTAGTTTTCGGTTAACTGTTACAGTTGGAGTAAGCCTCAGGGTCAGGTTAGGTTTGGGGTTGATGTTAAGGTGTCCGCCTATGGTTAGGTTTAGGTGTATGGTTTGATTTAGGCTTCAGGTTAGGTTAGGTGTGAACTTAGTTTGAGGGAGTAAGTTTAGGGCTATTGTTAGTTTTCGGTTCAGTATTATGGTTTGAGTTAGCGTCAGGGTCAGGTTAGAGTTGGGGTTAGCTTGAGGTGTCTGCCTAGGGTTAGGGTTAGGTCCATGGTTTGATTTAGGCTCCAGGTTAGGTTACGTTTGAACTTAGTTTGAGTGAGTAAGTTTAGGGCTACTGTTAGTTTTCGGTTCAGTGTTACGTTTGGAGTTAGCATGAGGGTCCGGTTAGGGTTGGGGTTGAGCTTAAGGTGTCCGCCTAGGATTAGGGTTAGGTCTATGGTTTGAGTTAGGCTTCAAGTTAGGTTAGGTTTGAAGTTTGTTTGAGGGAGTAAGTTTAGGGCTACTGTTAGTTTTCGGGTAACTGTTACTGTTGGAGTTAGCGTCAGGGCCAGGTTCGGGTTGGGGTTGAGCTTAAGGTGTCCGCCTAGGGTTAGGGTTAGGTCTATTGTTTGAGTTAGGCTTCAGGTTAGGTTAGGTTTGAACTTAGTTTGTGGGAGACAGTTTAGGGCTACTGTTAGTTTTCGTTTAACTGTTACGGTTGGAGTAAGCGTCAGGGTCAGGTTAGGGTGGGGGTTAAGCATAAGGTGTCCGCCTAGGGTTAGGGTTAGGTCTATGGTTTCATTTAGGCTTCAGGTTAGGTTAGGATTGAACTTAGTTTGAGGGAGTAAGTTTAGGGCTACTGTTAGTTTTCGGTTCAATGTTACGTTTGGAGTTAGCGTGAGGGTCCGGTTAGGGTTGGGGTTGAGCTTAAGGTGTCTGCCTAGGGTTAGGGTTAGGTCTGTGGTTTGAGTTAGGCTTCAGGTTAGGTTAGGTTTGAAGTTAGTTTAATGGAGTCAGTTTAGGGCTATTGTTAGTTTTTTGTTAACTGTTACGGTTGGAGTAAGCGTCAGGGTCAGGTTAGGTTTGGGGTTCAGCTTAAGGTGTCCGCCTAGGATTAGCGTTAGGTGTATGGTTTGATTTAGGCTTCAGGTTAGGTGAGGTTTGAACTTAGTTTGAGGGAGTAAGTTTAGGGCTACTGTTAGTTTTTGGTTCAGTGTTACATTTGGAGTTAGCGTGAGTGTCTGGTTAGGGTTGGGGTTGAGCTTAAGGTGTCCACCTAGGGTTAGGGTTAGGTCTGTGGTTTGAGATAGGGTTCAGGTTAGGTTAGGTTTGAACTTAGTTTGAGGGAGTAAGTTTAGGGCTACTGTTAGTTTTCGGTTCAGTGTTACGGTTGGAGATAGCGTCAGGGTCAGGTTAGGGTTGTGGTTGAGCTTCAGGTGTCCGCCTAGGGTTAGGGTTAGGTCTATGGTTTGATTTAGGCTTCAGGTTAGGTTAGGTTTGAACTTAGTTTGAGGGAGTAAGTTTAGGGCTACTGTTAGTTTTCAGTTCAGTGTTACGGTTGGAGTTAGCGTGAGGGTCAGGTTAGGGTTGGGGTTGAGCTTAAGGTGTCCGCCTAGGGTTAGGGTTAGGTGTATGGTTTGATTTTGGCTTCTGGTTAGGTTAGGTTTGAACTTAGTTTGAGGGAGTAAGTTTAGAGCTAATGTTAATTTTCGGGTAACTGTTACGGTTGGAGTTAGCGTCAGGGTCAGGTTAGGGTTGGGGTTGAGCTTAAGGTGTCCGCTTAGGGTTAGGGTTAGGTGTATAGTTTGATTTAGGCTTCAGGTTAGTTTAGGTTTGAAGTTAGTTTGAGGGAGCAAGTTTAGGGCTACTGTTATTTTTCGGTTAACTGATACAGTTGGAGTATGCGTCAGGGCAGGTTAGGGTGGGGGTTAAGCATAAGTTGTCCGCCTAGGGTTAGCGTTAGGTCTATGGTTTCATTTAGGCTTCAGGTTAGGTTAGGATTGAACTTAGTTTGAGGCAGTAAGTTTAGGGCTACTCTTAGTTTTCGGTTCAGTGTTACGTTTGGAGTTAGCATGAGGGTCCGGTTAGGGTTGGGGTTGAGCTTAAGGTGTCCGCCTAGGGTTAGGGTTAGGTCTGTGGTTTGAGTTAGGCTTCAGGTTAGGTTAGGTTTGAACTTAGTTTGAGGGAATAAGTTTAGGGCTACTGTTAGTTTTCTGTTCAGTGTTACAGTTGGAGTAAGCCTCAGGGTCAGGTTAGGGTGGGGGTTAAGCATAAGTTGTCCGCCTAGGGTTAGGGTTAGGTCTATGATTTGATTTAGGCTTCAGGTTACGTTAGGTTTGAACTTAGTTTGAGGGAGTCAGTTTAGGGCTACTGTTAATTTTCGGTTCAGTGTTACGGTTGGAGATAGCGTCTGGGTCTGGTTAGGGTTGTGGTTGAGTTTCAGGTGTCCGCCTAGGGTTAGGGTTAGGTCTATGGTTTGAGTTAGGCTTCAAATTAGGTTAGGTTTGAAGTTAGTTTGAGGGAGTAAGTTTAGGGCTACTGTTAGTTTTCGGGTAACTGTTACTGTTGGAGTTAGCGTCAGGGCCAGGTTAGGGTTGGGGTTGAGCTTAAGGTGTCCGCCTAGGGTTAGGGTTAGGTGTATGGTTTGATTTACGCTTCAGGTTAGGTTAGGTTTGAACTTAGTTTGAGGGAGTAAGTTTAGGGCTACTGTTAGTTTTCGTTTAACTGTTACGTTTGGAGTAAGCGTCAGGGTCTGGTTATGGTGGGGGTTAACCATAAGGTGTCCACCTAGGGTTAGGGTTAGGTCTATGGTTTCATTTAGTCTTCAGGTTAGGTTAGGTTTGAACTTAGTTTGAGGGAGTAAGTTTAGGGCTACTGTTAGTTTTCGGTTCAGTGTTGCGGTTGGAGATAGCGTCAGGGTCTGGTTAGGGTTGTGGTTGAGCTTAAGGTGTCCGCCTAGGGTTAGGGTTAGGTGTATGGTTTGATTTAGGCTTCAGGTTAGGTTAGGTTTGAACTTATTTTGAGGGAGTAAGTTTAGGGCTACTGTTAATTTTAGGATCAGTGTTAGGGTTGGAGTTAGCGTGAGGGTCAGGTTAGGGTTGGGTTTGAGCTTCAGGTGTCCGCCTAGGGTTAGGGTTAGGTGTATGGTTTGATTCAGGCTTCAGGTTAGGTTAGGTTTGAACTTAGTTTGACGGAGTAAGTTTAGGGCTACTGTTAGTTTTCTGTTCAGTATTATGGTTGGAGTTAGCGTCAGGGTCAGGTTAGGGTTGGGGTTAGCTTGAGGTGTTCGCCTAGGGTTAGGGTTAGGTCTATGATTTGAGTTAGGCTTCAGGTTAGCTTAGGTTTGAACTTAGTTTGAGCGAGTAAGTTTAGGGCTACTCTTAGTTTTCGGTTCAGTGATATGGTTGGAGTTAGCCTAGAGGTCAGGTTAGGGTTGGGGTTGAGCTTAAGGTTTCCGCCTAGGGTTAGGGTTAGGTGTATGGTTTGATTTAGGCTTCAGGTTAGATTAGGTTTGAACTTAGTTTGAGGGAGTAAGTTTAGGGGTACTGTTAGTTTTCGGGTAACTGTTACGATTGGAGTTGACGTCAGGGCCAGGTTATTGTTGGGGTTGAGCTTAAGGTGTCCGCCTACGGTTACGGTTAGGTGTAAGGTTTGATTTAGGCTTCAGGTTAGGTTATGTTTGAACTTAGTTTTAGGGAGTCAGTTTAGGGCTACTGTTAGTTTTCAGTTAACTGTTACGGTTGGAGTTAGCGTCAGGGTCAGGTTAGGTTGGGGGTTAAGCATAAGGTGTCCGCTAGGGTTAGGGTTAGGTCTATGGTTTCATTTAGGCTTCAGGTTAGGTTAGGATTGAACTTAATTTGAGGGAGTAAGTTTAGGGCTACTGTTAGTTTTCGGTTCAGTGTTACGTTTTTAAGTTAGCGTGAGGGTCCGGTTAGGGTTGGGGTTGAGCTTAAGATGTGCGCCTAGGGTTAGGGTTAGGTCTGTGATTTGAGTTAGGCTTCAGGTTAGGTTAGGTTTGAACGTAGTTTTAGGGAGTAAGTTTAGGGCTACTGTTAGTTTTCGGTTCAATTGTACGGTTGGAGATAGCGTCAGGGTCAGGTTAGGGTTGGGGTTGAGCTTCAGGTGTCGGCCTAGGGTTAGGGATAGGTCTATGGTTTGAGATAGGCTTCAGGTTATGTTAGGGTTGAACTTAGTTTTAGGGAGTAAGTTTAGGGCTACTGTTAGTTTTAGGTTCAGTGTTACGGTTGGAGTTAGCGTGAGGGTCAGGTTAGGGTTTTGTTTGAGCTTCAGGTGTCCGCCTAGGGTTAGGGTTAGGTGTATGGTTTGATTTAGGCTTCAGGTTAGGTTAGGTTTGAACTTAGTTTGAGGGAGTAAGTTTAGGGCTACTGTTAGTTTTCGGGTAACTGTTACGGTTGGAGTTAGCGTCAGGGCCCGGTTATGGTTGGGGTTGAGCTTAAGGTGTCCGCCTATGGTTATGGTTAGGTGTATGGTTTGATTTAGGCTTCAGGTTAGGTTATGTTTGAACTTAGTTTGAGGGAGTAAGTTTAGGGCTACTGTTAGTTTTCGGTTCAGTGTTACAGTTGGAGTTAGCGTGAGGGTCAGGTTAGGGTTGGGGTTGAGCTTAAGGTGTCCGCCTAGGGTTAGGGTTAGGTCTGTGGTTTGAGTTACGCTTCAGGTTAGGTTAGGTTTGAACTTAGTTTGAGGGAGTAAGTTTAGGGCTACTGTTAGTTTTCGGTTCAGTGTTCCGGTTGGAGTTAGCGTGAGGGTCCGGTTATGGTTGGGGTTGAGCTTAAGGTGTCTGCCTAGGGTTAGGGTTAGGTCTGTGGTTTGAGTTAGGCTTCAGGTTAGGTTAGGTTTGAACTTAGTTTGATGGAGTAAGTTTAGGGCTACTCTTAGTTTTCGGGTAAGTGTTACTGTTGGAGTTAGTGTCAGGGCCAGGTTAGGGTTGGGGTTGAGCTTAAGGTGTCCGCCTAGGGTTAGGGTTAGGTCTATGGTTTCATTTAGGCTTCAGGTAAGGTTAGGATTTAACTTAGTTTGAGGGAGTAAGTTTAGGGCTACTGGTAGTTTTCGGTTCAGTGTTACGGTTGGAGATAAAGTCAGGGTCAGGTTATGGTTGGGGTTGAGCTTCAGGTGTCCGCCTAGGGTTAGGGTTAGGTCTATGGTTTGAGTTAGGCTTCAGGTTAGGTTAGGTTTGAATTTAGTTTGAGGGAGTAAGTTTAGGGCTACTGTTAGTTTTCGGTTCAGTGTTACGGTTGGACTTAGCATGAGGGTCAGGTTAGGGTTTGTGTTGAGCTTAAGGTGTCCGTCTAGGGTAAGGGTTAGGTGTATGGTTTGATTTAGGCTTCAGGTTAGTTTAGGTTTGAACTTAGTTTGAGGGAGTAAGTTTAGGGCTACTGTTAATTTTCGGGTAACTGTTACGATTGGAGTTAGCGTCAGGGCCAGGTTATGGTTGGGGTTGAGCTTAAGGTCTCCCCCTAGGGTTACGGTTAGGTATAAGGTTTGATTTAAGCTTCAGGTTAGGTTATGTTTGAACTTAGTTTGAGGGAGTAAGTTTAGGGCTACTGTTCGTTTTCGGTTAACTGTTACGGTTGGAGTAAGCGTCAGGGTCAGGTTAGGTTTGGGGTTGAGCTTAAGGTGTCCGCCTAGGGTTAGGGTTAGGTGTATGGTTTGATTCTGGCTTCAGGTTAGGTTAGGTTTGAACTTAGTTTGACGGAGTAAGTTTAGGGCTACTGTTAGTTTTCTGTTCAGTATTATGGTTGGAGTTAACGTCAGGGTCAGGTTAGATTTGGGGTTAGCTTGAGGTGTCCGCCTAGGGTTAGGGTTAGGTCTATGGTTTGAGTTAGGCTTCAGGTTAGGTTAGGTTTGAACTTAGTTTGAGGGAGTAAGTTTAGGGCTACTGTTAGTTTTCGGTTCAGTGTTACGGTTGGAGTTAGCGTGAGGGTCAGGTTAGGGTTGGGGTTGAGCTTAAGGTGTCCGCCTAGGGTTAGGGTTAGGTCTGTGGTTTGAGTTAGGCTTCAGGTTAGGTTAGGTTTGAACTTAGTTTGAGGGAGTAAGTTTAGGGCTACTGTTAGTTTTCGGTTCAGTGTTACGGTTGGAGTTAGCGTGAGGGTCAGGTTAGGGTTGGGGTTGAGCTTAAGGTGTCCGCCTAGGGTTTGGGTTAGGTGTATGGTTTGATTTAGGCTTCAGGTTAGGTTAGGTTTGAACTTAGTTTGATGGAGTAAGTTTAGGGCTACTGTTAGTTTTTGTTTAACTGTTACGGTTGGAGTAAGCGTCAGGGTCAGGTTAGGGTGGGGATTAAGCATAACGTGTCCGCCTAGGGTTAGGGTTAGGTCTATGGTTTCATTTAGGCTTCATGTTAGGTTATGATTGAACTTAGTTTGAGGGAGTAAGTTTAGGGCTACTGTTAGTTTTCGGGTAACTGTTACGATTGGAGTTGACCTCAGGGCCAGGTTATTGTTGGGGTTGAGCTTAAGGTGTCCGCCTACGGTTACGGTTAGGTGTAAGGTTTGATTTAGGCTTCAGGTTAGGTTATGTTTGAACTTAGTTTGAGGGAGTAAGTTTAGGGCTACTGTTAATTTTCGGGTAACTGTTACGGTTGGAGTAAGCGTCAGGGTCAGGTTAGGTTTGGGTTTGAGCTTAAGGTGTCCGCCTAGGGTTAGGATTAGGTGTATGGTTTGATTTAGGCTTCAGGTTACATTAGGTTTGAACTTAGTTTGAGGGAGTCAGTTTAGGGCTACTGTTAGTTTTCAGTTAACTGTTACGGTTGGAGTTAGCGTCAGGGTCAGGTTAGGGTGGGGGTTAAGCATAAGGTGTCCGCTAGGGTTAGGGTTAGGTCTATGGTTTCATTTAGGCTTCAGGTTAGGTTAGGATTGAACTTACTTTGAGGGAGTAAGTTTAGGGCTACTGTTAGTTTTTGGTTCAGTGTTACGTTTTTAAGTTAGCGTGAGGGTCCGGTTAGGGTTGGGGTTGAGCTTAAGGTGTGCGCCTAGGGTTAGGGTTAGGTCTGTGATTTGAGTTAGGCTTCAGGTTAGGTTAGGTTTGAACGTAGTTTTAGGGAGTAAGTTTAGGGCTACTGTTAGTTTTCGGTTCAGTGTTACGGTTGGAGATAGCGTCAGGGTCAGGTTAGGTTTGGGGTTGAGCTTCAGGTGTCGGCCTAGGGTTAGGGATAGGTCTATGGTTTGAGTTAGGCTTCAGGTTATGTTAGGGTTGAACTTAGTTTTAGGGAGTAAGTTTAGGGCTAATGTTAGTTTTCGGGTAACTGTTACGGTTGGAGTTAGCGTCAGGGCCAGGTTAGGGTTGGGGTTGAGCTTAAGGTGTCCGCCTAGGGTTAGGGTTAGGTGTATGGTTTGATTTAGGCTTCAGGTTAGGTTAGGTTTGAACTTAGTTTGAGGGAGTAAGTTTAGGGCTACTGTTAGTTTTCGTTTAACTGTTACGGTTGGAGTAAGCGTCAGGGTCAGGTTAGGTTTGGGGTTGAGCTTAAGGTGTCCGTCTAGGGTAAGGGTTAGGTGTATGGTTTGATTTAGGCTTCAGGTTAGTTTAGGTTTGAACTTAGTTTGAGGGAGTAAGTTTAGGGCTACTGTTAATTTTCGGGTAACTGTTACGATTGGAGTTGACGTCAGGGCCAGGTTATTGTTGGGGTTGAGCTTAAGGTGTTCGCCTACGGTTACGGTTAGGTGTAAGGTTTGATTTAGGCTTCAGGTTAGGTTATGTTTTAACTTAGCTTGAGGGAGTAAGTTTAGGGCTACTGTTAGTTTTCGGTTAAGTGTTACGGTTGGAGTAAGCGTCAGGGTCAGGTTAGGTTTGGGTTTGAGCTTAAGGTGTCCGCCTAGGGTTAGGGTTAGGTGTATGGTTTGATTTAGGCTTCAGGTTAGGTTAGGTTTGAACTTAGTTTGAGGGAGTCAGTTTAGGGCTACTGTTAGTTTTCAGTTAACTGTTACGGTTGGAGTTAGCGTCAGGGTCAGGTTAGGTTGGGGGTTAAGCATAAGGTGTCCGCTAAGGTTAGGGTTAGGTCTATGGTTTCATTTAGGCTTCAGGTTAGGTTAGGATTGAACTTACTTTGAGGGAGTAAGTTTAGGGCTACTGTTAGTTTTCGGTTCAGTGTTACGGTTGGAGATAGCGTCAGGGTCAGGTTAGGGTTGGGGTTGAGCTTCAGGTGTCGGCCTAGGGTTAGGGTTAGGTCTATGGTTTGAGTTAGGCTTCAGGTTAGGTTAGGGTTGAACTTAGTTTTAGGGAGTAAGTTTAGGGCTACTGTTAGTTTTAGGTTCAGTGTTACGGTTGGAGTTATCGTGAGGGTCAGGTTAGGGTTGGGTTTGAGCTTCAGTTGTCCGCCTAGGGTTAGGGTTAGGTGTATGTTTTGATTTAGGCTTCAGGTAAGCTTAGGTTTGAACTTAGTTTGAGGGAGTAAGTTTAGGGCTACTGTTAGTTTTCGGGTAACTGTTACGGTTGGAGTTAGCATCAGGGCCCGGTTATGGTTGGGGTTGAGCTTAAGGTTTCCGCCTATGGTTACGGTTAGGTGTATGGTTTGATTTAGGCTTAAGGTTAGGTTAGGTTTGAAGTTAGTTTGATGGAGTAAGTTTAAGGCTTCTGTTAGTTTTCGGTTAACCGTTACAGTTGGAGTAAGCGTCAGGCTCAGTTTAGGGTGGGGGTTAAGCATAAGGTGTCCGCCTAGGGTTAGGGTTAGCTCTAAGATTTGATTTAGGCTTCAGGTTAGTTTAGGTTTGAACTTAGTTTGAGGGAGTCAGTTTAGCGCTACTGTTAGTTTTCGGTTAACTGTTACGGTTGGTGTAAGTGTCAGGGTCAGATTAGGTTTGGGGTTGAGCTTAAGGTATCCGCCTAGGGTTAGGGTTAGGTGTATGGTTTGATTTAGGCTTCAGGTGAGGATAGGTTTGAACTCAGTTTGAGGGAGTAAGTTTAGGGCTACTGTTAGTTTTCGTTTAACTGTTCCGGTTGGAGTAAGCGTCAGGGTCAGGTTAGGGTGGGGGTTAAACATATGGTGTCCGCCTAGGGTTAGGGTTAGGTCTATGGTTTCATTTAGGCTTCAGGTTAGGTTACGATTGAACGTAGTTTGAGGGAGTAAGTTTAGGGCTACTGTTAGTTTTCGGTTCAGTGTTACGGTTGGATTTAGCCTCAGGGTCAGGTTAGTGTTGGGGTTAAGGTTAAGGTGTCCGCCTAGGGTTAGGGTTAGGTCTATTGTTTGAGTTAGGCTTCAGGTTAGGTTAGGTTTGAACTTAGTTTGAGGGAGTAAGTTTAGGGCTACTGTTAGTTTTTGGTTCAGTGTTACGTTTGGAGTTAGCGTGAAGGTCCGGTTAGGGTTGGGGTTGAGCTTAAGGTGTCCGCCTAGGGTTAGGGTAAGGTCTGTGGTTTGACTTAGGCATCAGGTTAGGTTAGGTTTGATCTTAGTTTGAGGGAGTAAGTTTAGGGCTACTGTGAGTTTTCGGTTCAGTGTTACGGTTGGAGATAGCGTCAGGGTCAGGTTAGGGTTGTGGTTGAGCTTCAGGTGTCCGCCTAGGGTTAGGGTTAGGTCTATGGTTTGAGTTAGGCTTCAGGTTAGGTTAGGATTGAACTTAGTTTGAGGGAGTAAGTTTAGGGCTATTCTTAGTTTTCGGTTCAGTGATATGTTTGGAGTTAGCCTGGAGTTCAGGTTAGGGTTGGGGTTGAGCTTAAGGTGTCCGCCTAGGGTTAGGGTTAGGTGTATGGTTTGATTTAGGCTTCAGGTTAGGTTAGGTTTGAACTGAGTTTGAGGGAGTAAGTTTAGGGCTACTGTTATTTTTCGGGAAACTGCTACGGTTGGAGTTAGCGTCAGGGCCAGGTTAGGGTTGGGGTTGAGCTTAAGGTGTCCGCCTAGGGTTAGGGTTAGGTCTATTGTTTGAGTTAAGCTTCAGGTTAGGTTAGGTTTGAACTTAGTTTGAGGGAGTAAATTTAGGGCTACTGTTAGTTTTCGGTTCAGTGTTACGGTTGGGGTTAGTGTGAGGGTCAGGATAGGGTTGGGGTTGAGCTTAAGGTGCCGCCTAGGGTTAGGGTTAGGTGTATGGTTTGATTTAGGCTTCAGGTTAGGTTAGGTTTGAACTTAGTTTGAGGGAGTAAGTTTAGGGCTACTGTTAGTTTTCGGGTAACTGTTACTGTTGGAGTTAGCGTCAGGGCCAATTTAGGGTTGGGGTTGAGCTTAAGGTGTCCGCCTAGGGTTAGGGTTAGGTGTATGGTTTCATTTAGGCTTCAGGTTAGGTTAGGTTTGAAGTTAGTTTGAGGGAGTCAGTTGAGGGCTACTCTTAGTTTTCGGTTAACTGTTACAGTTGGAGTAAGCGTAAGGGTCAGTTTAGGGTGGGGGTTAAGTATAAGGTGTCCCCCAAGGGTTAGGGTTAGGTCTAAGATTTGATTTAGGCTTCAGGTTAGTTTAGGTTTGAACTTAGTTTGAGGGAGTCAGTTTAGCGCTACTGTTAGTTTTCGGTTAACTGTTACGGTTGGTGTAAGTGTCAGGGTCAGATTAGGTTTGGGGTTGAGCTTAAGGTATCCGCCTAGGGTTAGGGTTAGGTGTATGGTTTGATTTAGGCTTCAGGTGAGGATAGGTTTGAACTCAGTTTGAGGGAGTAAGTTTAGGGCTACTGTTAGTTTTCGTTTAATTGTTCCGGTTGGAGTAAGCGTCAGGGTCAGGTTAGGCTGGGGGTTAAGCATAAGGTGTCCGCCTAGGGTTAGGCTTAGGTCTATGGTTTGAGTTAGTCTTCAGGTTAGGTTAGGTTTGAACTTAGTTTGAGGGAGTAAGTTTAGGGCTACTTTTAGTTTTTGGTTCAGTGTTACGGTTGGAGATAGCGTCAGGGTCAGGTTATGGTTGGGGTTGAGCTTAAGGTGTCCGCCTAGGGTTAGGGTTAGGTCTATGGTTTGAGTTAGGCTTCAGGTTAGGTTAGGTTTGAACTTAGTTTGAGGGAGTAAGTTTAGGGCTACTGTTAGTTTTCGGTTCAGTGTTACGGTTGGACTTAGCGTGAGGGTCAGGTTAGGGTTGGGGTTGAGCTTCAGGTGTCGGCCTAGGGTTAGGGTTAGGTCTATGGTTTGAGTTAGGCTTCAGGTTAGGTTAGGGTTGAACTTAGTTTGATAGAGTAAGTTTAGGGCTACTCTTAGTTTTCGGGTAACTGTTACTGTTGGAGTTAGTGTCAGGGCCAGGTTAGGGTTGGGGTTGAGCTTCAGGTGTCCGCCTAGGGTTAGGGTTAGGTCTATGGTTTCATTTAGGCTTCAGGTAAGGTTAGGATTGAACTTAGTTTGAGGGAGTAAGTTTAGGGCTACTGGTAGTTTTCGGTTCAGTGTTACGGTTGGAGATAGCGTCAGGGTCAGGTTATGGTTGGGGTTGAGCTTCAGGTGTCCGCCTAGCGTTAGGGTTAGGTCTATGGTTTGAGTTAGGCTTCAGGTTAGGTTAGGTTTGAATTTAGTTTGAGGGAGTAAGTTTAGGGCTACTGTTAGTTTTCGGTTCAGTGTTACGGTTGGACTTAGCATGAGGGTCAGGTTAGGGTTGGTGTTGAGCTTAAGGTGTCCGTCTAGGGTAAGGGTTAGGTGTATGCTTTGATTTAGGCTTCAGGTTAGTTTAGGTTTGAACTTAGTTTGAGGGAGTAAGTTTAGGGCTACTGTTAATTTTCGGGTAACTGTTACGATTAGAGTTAGCGTCAGGGCCAGGTTATGGTTGGGGTTGAGCTTAAGGTGTCCCCCTAGGGTTACGGTTAGGTATAAGGTTTGATTTAAGCTTCAGGTTAGGTTATGTTTGAATTTAGTTTGAGGGTGTAAGTTTAGGGCTACTGTTAGTTTTCGGTTAACTGTTACGGTTGGAGTAAGCGTCAGGGTCAGGTTAGGTTTGGGGTTGAGCTTAAGGTGTCCGCCTAGGGTTAGGGTTAGGTGTATGGTTTGATTCAGGCTTCAGGTTAGGTTAGGTTTGAACTTAGTTTGACGGAGTAAGTTTAGGGCTACTGTTAGTTTTCTGTTCAGTATTATGGTTGGAGTTAACGTCAGGGTCAGGTTAGAGTTGGGGTTAGCTTGAGGTGTCCGCCTAGGGTGAGGGTTAGGTCTATGGTTTGAGTTAGGCTTCAGGTTAGGTTAGGTTTGAACTTAGTTTGAGGGAGTAAGTTTAGGGCTACTGTTAGTTTTCGGTTCAGTGTTACGGTTGCAGTTAGCGTGAGGGTCAGGTTAGGGTTGGGGTTGAGCTTAAGGTGTCCGCCTAGGGTTAGGGTTAGGTCTGCGGTTTGAGTTACGCTTCAGGTTAGGTTAGGTTTGAACTTAGTTTGAGGGAGTAAGTTTAGGGCTACTGTTAGTTTTCGGTTCAGTGTTACGGTTGGAGTTAGCGTGAGGGTCAGGTTAGGGTTGGGGTTGAGCTTAAGGTGTCCGCCTAGGGTTTGGGTTAGGTGTATGGTTTGATTTAGGCTTCAGGTTAGGTTAGGTTTGAACTTAGTTTGAGGGAGTAAGTTTAGGGCTACTGTTAGTTTTCGGGTAACTGTTACTGTTGGAGTTAGCGTCAGGGCCAATTTAGGGTTGGGGTTGAGCTTAAGGTGTCCGCCTAGGGTTAGGGTTAGGTGTATGGTTTCATTTAGGCTTCAGGTTAGGTTAGGTTTGAAGTTAGTTTGAGGGAGTCAGTTGAGGGCTACTCTTAGTTTTCGGTTAACTGTTACAGTTGGAGTAAGCGTAAGGGTCAGTTTAGGGTGGGGGTTAAGTATAAGGTGTCCCCCAAGGGTTAGGGTTAGGTCTAAGATTTGATTTAGGCTTCAGGTTAGTTTAGGTTTGAACTTAGTTTGAGGGAGTCAGTTTAGCGCTACTGTTAGTTTTCGGTTAACTGTTACGGTTGGTGTAAGTGTCAGGGTCAGATTAGGTTTGGGGTTGAGCTTAAGGTATCCGCCTAGGGTTAGGGTTAGGTGTATGGTTTGATTTAGGCTTCAGGTGAGGATAGGTTTGAACTCAGTTTGAGGGAGTAAGTTTAGGGCTACTGTTAGTTTTCGTTTAATTGTTCCGGTTGGAGTAAGCGTCAGGGTCAGGTTAGGCTGGGGGTTAAGCATAAGGTGTCCGCCTAGGGTTAGGCTTAGGTCTATGGTTTGAGTTAGTCTTCAGGTTAGGTTAGGTTTGAACTTAGTTTGAGGGAGTAAGTTTAGGGCTACTTTTAGTTTTTGGTTCAGTGTTACGGTTGGAGATAGCGTCAGGGTCAGGTTATGGTTGGGGTTGAGCTTAAGGTGTCCGCCTAGGGTTAGGGTTAGGTCTATGGTTTGAGTTAGGCTTCAGGTTAGGTTAGGTTTGAACTTAGTTTGAGGGAGTAAGTTTAGGGCTACTGTTAGTTTTCGGTTCAGTGTTACGGTTGGACTTAGCGTGAGGGTCAGGTTAGGGTTGGGGTTGAGCTTCAGGTGTCGGCCTAGGGTTAGGGTTAGGTCTATGGTTTGAGTTAGGCTTCAGGTTAGGTTAGGGTTGAACTTAGTTTGATAGAGTAAGTTTAGGGCTACTCTTAGTTTTCGGGTAACTGTTACTGTTGGAGTTAGTGTCAGGGCCAGGTTAGGGTTGGGGTTGAGCTTCAGGTGTCCGCCTAGGGTTAGGGTTAGGTCTATGGTTTCATTTAGGCTTCAGGTAAGGTTAGGATTGAACTTAGTTTGAGGGAGTAAGTTTAGGGCTACTGGTAGTTTTCGGTTCAGTGTTACGGTTGGAGATAGCGTCAGGGTCAGGTTATGGTTGGGGTTGAGCTTCAGGTGTCCGCCTAGCGTTAGGGTTAGGTCTATGGTTTGAGTTAGGCTTCAGGTTAGGTTAGGTTTGAATTTAGTTTGAGGGAGTAAGTTTAGGGCTACTGTTAGTTTTCGGTTCAGTGTTACGGTTGGACTTAGCATGAGGGTCAGGTTAGGGTTGGTGTTGAGCTTAAGGTGTCCGTCTAGGGTAAGGGTTAGGTGTATGCTTTGATTTAGGCTTCAGGTTAGTTTAGGTTTGAACTTAGTTTGAGGGAGTAAGTTTAGGGCTACTGTTAATTTTCGGGTAACTGTTACGATTAGAGTTAGCGTCAGGGCCAGGTTATGGTTGGGGTTGAGCTTAAGGTGTCCCCCTAGGGTTACGGTTAGGTATAAGGTTTGATTTAAGCTTCAGGTTAGGTTATGTTTGAATTTAGTTTGAGGGTGTAAGTTTAGGGCTACTGTTAGTTTTCGGTTAACTGTTACGGTTGGAGTAAGCGTCAGGGTCAGGTTAGGTTTGGGGTTGAGCTTAAGGTGTCCGCCTAGGGTTAGGGTTAGGTGTATGGTTTGATTCAGGCTTCAGGTTAGGTTAGGTTTGAACTTAGTTTGACGGAGTAAGTTTAGGGCTACTGTTAGTTTTCTGTTCAGTATTATGGTTGGAGTTAACGTCAGGGTCAGGTTAGAGTTGGGGTTAGCTTGAGGTGTCCGCCTAGGGTGAGGGTTAGGTCTATGGTTTGAGTTAGGCTTCAGGTTAGGTTAGGTTTGAACTTAGTTTGAGGGAGTAAGTTTAGGGCTACTGTTAGTTTTCGGTTCAGTGTTACGGTTGGAGTTAGCGTGAGGGTCAGGTTAGGGTTGGGGTTGAGCTTAAGGTGTCCGCCTAGGGTTTGGGTTAGGTGTATGGTTTGATTTAGGCTTCAGGTTAGGTTAGGTTTGAACTTAGTTTGAGGGAGTAAGTTTAGGGCTACTGTTAGTTTTCGGTTAACTGTTACGGTTGGAGTAAGCGTCAGGGTCAGGTTAGTGTGGGGGTTAAGCATAACGTGTCCGCCTAGGGTTAGGGTTAGGTCTATGGTTTCATTTAGGCTTCAGGTTAGGTTAGGATTGAACTTAGTTTGAGGGAGTAAGTTTAGGGCTACTGTTAGTTTTCGGTTCAGTGTTACGGTTGGATTTAGCCTCAGGGTCAGGTTAGGGTTGGGGTTAAGCTTAAGGTGTCTGCCTAGGGTTAGGGTTAGGTCTATTGTTTGAGTTAGGCTTCAGGTTAGGTTAGTTTTGAACTTAGTTTGAGGGAGTAAATTTAGGGCTACTGTTAGTTTTCGGTTCAGTGTTACGGTTGGAGTTAGCGTGAGGGTCAGGTTAGGGTTGGGGTTGAGCTTAAGGTGTCCGCCTAGGGTTAGGGTTAGGTCTGTGGTTTGAGTTAGGCTTCAGGTTAGGTTAGGTTTGAACTTAGTTTGAGGGAGTAAGTTTAGGGCTACTGTTAGTTTTCGGTTCAGTGTTACGGTTGGAGATAGCGTCAGGGTCAAGTGAGGGTTGGGGTTGAAATTCAGGTGTCCGCCTAGGGTTAGGGTTAGGTGTATGGTTTGAGTTAGGCTTCAGGTTAGGTTAGGTTTGAACTTAGTTTGAGGGAGTAAGTTTAGGCCTATTGCATTTTTCGATTCAGTGTTACGGTTGAATTTAGTCTCAGGTTCAGGTTAGGGTTGTGGTTAAACTTAAGGTGTCTGCCTAGGGTTAGGGTTAGGTCTATTGTTTGAGTTAGGCTTCAGGTTAGGTTAGGTTCGAACTTAGTTTGAGGGAGTAAGTTTAGGGCTACTGTTAGTTTTCGGTTCAGTGTTACGGTTGGAGTTAGCGTGAGGGTCAGGTTAGGGTTGGGGTTGAGCTTAAGGTGTCCGCCTAGGGTTTGGGTTAGGTGTATGGTTTGATTTAGGCTTCAGGTTAGGTTAGGTTTGAACTTAGTTTGAGGGAGTAAGTTTAGGGCTACTGTTAGTTTTCGGTTAACTGTTACGGTTGGAGTAAGCGTCAGGGTCAGGTTAGTGTGGGGGTTAAGCATAACGTGTCCGCCTAGGGTTAGGGTTAGGTCTATGGTTTCATTTAGGCTTCAGGTTAGGTTAGGATTGAACTTAGTTTGAGGGAGTAAGTTTAGGGCTACTGTTAGTTTTCGGTTCAGTGTTACGGTTGGATTTAGCCTCAGGGTCAGGTTAGGGTTGGGGTTAAGCTTAAGGTGTCTGCCTAGGGTTAGGGTTAGGTCTATTGTTTGAGTTAGGCTTCAGGTTAGGTTAGTTTTGAACTTAGTTTGAGGGAGTAAATTTAGGGCTACTGTTAGTTTTCGGTTCAGTGTTACGGTTGGAGTTAGCGTGAGGGTCAGGTTAGGGTTGGGGTTGAGCTTAAGGTGTCCGCCTAGGGTTAGGGTTAGGTCTGTGGTTTGAGTTAGGCTTCAGGTTAGGTTAGGTTTGAACTTAGTTTGAGGGAGTAAGTTTAGGGCTACTGTTAGTTTTCGGTTCAGTGTTACGGTTGGAGATAGCGTCAGGGTCAAGTGAGGGTTGGGGTTGAAATTCAGGTGTCCGCCTAGGGTTAGGGTTAGGTGTATGGTTTGAGTTAGGCTTCAGGTTAGGTTAGGTTTGAACTTAGTTTGAGGGAGTAAGTTTAGGCCTATTGCATTTTTCGATTCAGTGTTACGGTTGAATTTAGTCTCAGGTTCAGGTTAGGGTTGTGGTTAAACTTAAGGTGTCTGCCTAGGGTTAGGGTTAGGTCTATTGTTTGAGTTAGGCTTCAGGTTAGGTTAGGTTCGAACTTACTTTGAGGGAATAAGTTTAGGGCTACTGTTAGTTTTCGGTTCACTGTTACGGTTGGAGTTAGCGTGAGGGTCAGGTTTGGGTTGGGGTTGAGCTTAAGGTGTCCGCCTAGGGTTAGGGTTAGGTCTGTGGTTTGAATTAGGCTTCAGCTTAGGTTAGGTTTGAACTTAGTTTGAGGGAGTAAGTTTAGGGCTACTGTTAGTTTTCGGTTCAGTGTTACGGTTGGAGATAGCGTCAGGGTCAGGTTAGGGTTGTGGTTGAGCTTCAGGTGTCCGCCTAGGGTTAGGGTTAGGTCTATGGTTTGAGTAAGGCTTCAGGTTAGGTTAGGTTTGAACTTAGTTTGAGGGAGTAAGTTTAGGGCTACTGTTAGTTTTCGGTTCAGTGTTACAGTTGGAGATAGCGTCAGGGTCTGGTTAGGGTTGTGGTTGAGTTTCAGGTGTCCGCATAGGGTTAGGGTTATGTCTATGGTTTGAGTTAGGCTTCAGGTTAGGTTAGGTTTGAACTTAGTTTGAGGGAGTCAGTTTAGGGCTACTGTTAGTTTTTGGTTAACTGTTTCGGTTGGAGTAAGTGCCAGGATCAGGTTAGGTTTTGGGGTTGAGCTTAAGGTGTCCGCCTAGGGTTAGGGTTAGGTGTATGGTTTGATTTAGGCTTCAGGTTAGGTTAGGTTTGAACTTAGTTTGAGGGAGTAAGTTTAGGGCTACTGTTAGTTTTCGTTTAACTGTTACGGTTGGAGTAAGCGTCAGGGTCAGGTTAGGGTGGGGGTTAAGCATAAGGTTTCTGCCTAGGGTTAGGGTTAGGTCTATGGTTTCATTTAGGCTTCAGGTTAGGTTAGGATTGAACTTAGTTTGATGGAGTAAGTTTAGGGCTACTGTTAGTTTTCGGTTAACTGTTACGGTTGGAGTAAGCGTCAGGGTCAGGGTAGGGTGGGGGTTAAGCATAAGGTGTCCGCCTAGGGTTAGGGTTAGGTCTGTGGTTTCATTTAGGCTTCAGGTTAGGTTAGGATTGAACTTAGTTTGAGGGAGTAAGTTTAGAGCTACTGTTAGTTTTCGGTTCAGTGTTACGTTTGGAGTTAGCGTTAGGGTCCGATTAGGGTTGGGGTTGAGCTTAAGGTGTCGGCCTAGGGTTAGTGTTAGGTCTATGGTTTGAGTTAGGCTTCAGGTTAGGTTAAGTTTGAACTTAGCTTTAGGGAGTAAGTTTAGGGCTACTCTTAGTTTTAGGTTCAGTGTTACGGTTGGAGATAGTGTCAGGGTCAGGTTAGGGTTGGGGTTGAGCTTCAGGTGTCCGCCTATTGTTAGGGTTAGGTCTATGATTTGAGTTAGGCTTCAGGTTAGGTTAGGTTTGAACTTAGTTTGGGCGAGTAAGTTTAGGGCTACTCTTAGTTTTCGGTTCAGTGATATGGTTGGAGTTAGCCTGGAGGTCAGGTTAGGGTTGGGGTTGAGCTTAAGGTGTCCGCCTAGGGTTAGGGTTAGGTGTATGGTTTGATTTATGTTTCAGGATAGGCTAGGTTTGAACATAGTTAGAGGGAGTAAGTTTAGGGCTACTGTTAGTTTTCGGGAAACTGTTACGGTTGGAGATAGCGTCAGGGCCAGGTTAGGTTTGGGCTTGAGATTAAGGTGTCCGCCTAGGGTTAGGGTTAGGTGTATGGTTTCATTTAGGCTTAAGGTTAGGTTAGGTTTGAAGTTAGTTTGATGGAGTAAGTTTAAGGCTTCTGTTAGTTTTCGGTTAACCGTTACAGTTGGAGTAAGCGTCAGGCCCAGTTTAGGGTGGGGGTTAAGCATAAGGTGTCCGCCTAGGGTTAGGGTTAGCTCTAAGATTTGATTTAGGCTTCAGGTTAGTTTAGGTTTGAACTTAGTTTGAGGGAGTCAGTTTAGCGCTACTGTTAGTTTTCGGTTAACTGTTACGGTTGGTGTAAGTGTCAGGGTCAGATTAGGTTTGGGGTTGAGCTTAAGGTATCCGCCTAGGGTTAGGGTTAGGTGTATGGTTTGATTTAGGCTTCAGGTGAGGATAGGTTTGAACTCAGTTTGAGGGAGTAAGTTTAGGGCTACTGTTAGTTTTCGTTTAATTGTTCCGGTTGGAGTAAGCGTCAGGGTCAGGTTAGGGTGGGGGTTAAACATAAGGTGTCCGCCTAGGGTTAGGGTTAGGTCTATGGTTTCATTTAGGCTTCAGGTTAGGTTACGATTGAACGTAGTTTGAGGGAGTAAGTTTAGGGCTACTGTTAGTTTTCGGTTCAGTGTTACGGTTGGATTTAGCCTCAGGGTCAGGTTAGGGTTGGGGTTAAGGTTAAGGTGTCCGCCTAGGGTTAGGGTTAGGTCTATTGTTTGAGTTAGGCTTCAGGTTAGGTTAGGTTTGAACTTAGTTTGAGGGAGTAAGTTTAGGGCTACTGTTAGTTTTTGGTTCAGTGTTACGTTTGGAGTTAGCGTTAAGGTCCGGTTAGGGTTGGGGTTGAGCTTAAGGTGTCCGCCTAGGGTTAGGGTTAGGTCTGTGGTTTGACTTAGGCATCAGGTTAGGTTAGGTTTGAACTTAGTTTGAGGGAGTAAGTTTAGGGCTACTGTGAGTTTTCGGTTCAGTGTTACGGATGGAGATAGCGTCAGGGTCAGGTTAGGGTTGTGGTTGAGCTTCAGGTGTCCGCCTAGGGTTAGGGTTAGGTCTATGGTTTGAGTTAGGCTTCAGGTTAGGTTAGGATTGAACTTAGTTTGAGGGAGTAAGTTTAGGGCTATTCTTAGTTTTCGGTTCAGTGATATGTTTGGAGTTAGCCTGGAGTTCAGGTTAGGGTTGGGGTTGAGCTTAAGGTGTCCGCCTAGGGTTAGGGTTAGGTGTATGGTTTGATTTAGGCTTCAGGTTAGGTTAGGTTTGAACTGAGTTTGAGGGAGTAAGTTTAGGGCTACTGTTATTTTTCGGGAAACTGCTACGGTTGGAGTTAGCGTCAGGGCCAGGTTAGGGTTGGGGTTGAGCTTAAGGTGTCCGCCTAGGGTTAGGGTTAGGTCTATTGTTTGAGTTAAGCTTCAGGT
Organism: Tupaia tana; assembly: GCA_026018925.1. NCBI lineage: Eukaryota > Metazoa > Chordata > Mammalia > Scandentia > Tupaiidae > Tupaia > Tupaia tana. Next base: position 95,270,897 of record JAKSZU010000008.1, on the reverse strand, counting down.
TAGGTTAGGTTTGAACTTAGTTTGAGGGAGTAAATTTAGGGCTACTGTTAGTTTTCGGTTCAGTGTTACGGTTGGGGTTAGTGTGAGGGTCAGGATAGGGTTGGGGTTGAGCTTAAGGTGCTGCCTAGGGTTAGGGTTAGGTGTATGGTTTGATTTAGGCTTCAGGTTAGGTTAGGTTTGAACTTAGTTTGAGGGAGTAAGTTTAGGGCTACTGTTAGTTTTCGGGTAACTGTTACTGTTGGAGTTAGCGTCAGGGCCAATTTAGGGTTGGGGTTGAGCTTAAGGTGTCCGCCTAGGGTTAGGGTTAGGTGTATGGTTTCATTTAGGCTTCAGGTTAGGTTAGGTTTGAAGTTAGTTTGAGGGAGTCAGTTGAGGGCTACTCTTAGTTTTCGGTTAACTGTTACAGTTGGAGTAAGCGTAAGGGTCATTTTAGGGTGTGGGTTAAGTATAAGGTGTCCCCCAAGGGTTAGGGTTAGGTCTAAGATTTGATTTAGGCTTCAGGTTAGTTTAGGTTTGAACTTAGTTTGAGGGAGTCAGTTTAGCGCTACTGTTAGTTTTCGGTTAACTGTTACGGTTGGTGTAAGTGTCAGGGTCAGATTAGGTTTGGCGTTGAGCTTAAGGTATCCGCCTAGGGTTAGGGTTAGGTGTATGGTTTGATTTAGGCTTCAGGTGAGGATAGGTTTGAACTCAGTTTGAGGGAGTAAGTTTAGGGCTACTGTTAGTTTTCGTTTAATTGTTCCGGTTGTAGTAATCGTCAGGGTCAGGTTAGGCTGGGGGTTAAGCATAAGGTGTCCGCCTAGGGTTAGGCTTAGGTCTATGGTTTGAGTTAGTCTTCAGGTTAGGTTAGGTTTGAACTTAGTTTGAGGGAGTAAGTTTAGGGCTACTGTTAGTTTTTGGTTCAGTGTTACGGTTGGAGATAGCGTCAGGGTCAGGTTATGGTTGGGGTTGAGCTTCAGGTGTCCGCCTAGGGTTAGGGTTAGGTCTATGGTTTGAGTTAGGCTTCAGGTTAGGTTAGGTTTGAACTTAGTTTGAGGGAGTAAGTTTAGGGCTACTGTTAGTTTTCGGTTCAGTGTTACGGTTGGACTTAGCGTGAGGGTCCGGTTAGGGTTGGGGTTGAGCTTCAGGTGTCGGCCTAGGGTTAGGGTTAGGTCTATGGTTTGAGTTAGGCTTCAGGTTAGGTTAGGGTTGAACTTAGTTTTAGGGAGTAAGTTTAGGGCTACTGTTAGTTTTAGGTTCAGTGTTACGGTTGGAGTTAGCGTGAGGGTCAGGTTAGGGTTGGGTTTGAGCTTCAGGTGTCCGCCTAGGGTTAGGGTTAGGTGTATGGTTTTATTTAGGCTTCAGATTAGGTTAGGTTTGAACTTAGTTTGAGGGAGTCAGTTTAGGGCTACTGTTAGTTTTCGGGAAACTGTTACGGTTGGAGTTAGCGTCAGGGCCAGGTTAGGTTTGGGCTTGAGATTAAGGTGTCCGCCTAGGGTTAGTGTTAGGTGTATGGTTTCATTTAGGCTTAAGGTTAGGTTAGGTTTGAAGTTAGTTTGATGGAGTAAGTTTAGGGCTACTGTTAGTTTTCGGTTAACTGTTACAGTTGGAGTAAGCGTCAGGGTCAGTTTAGGGTCGGGGTTAAGTATAAGGTGTCCCCCAAGGGTTAGGGTTAGGTCTAAGATTTGATTTAGGCTTCAGGTTAGTTTAGGTTTGAACTTAGTTTGAGGGAGTCAGTTTAGCGCTACTGTTAGTTTTCGGTTAACTGTTACGGTTGGTGTAAGTGTCAGGGTCAGATTAGGTTTGGGGTTGAGCTTAAGGTATCCGCCTAGGGTTAGGGTTAGGTGTATGGTTTGATTTAGGCTTCAGGTGAGGATAGGTTTGAACTCAGTTTGAGGGAGTAAGTTTAGGGCTACTGTTAGTTTTCGTTTAATTGTTCCGGTTGGAGTAAGCGTCAGGGTCAGGTTAGGGTGGGGGTTAAACATAAGGTGTCCGCCTAGGGTTAGGGTTAGGTCTATGGTTTCATTTAGGCTTCAGGTTAGGTTACGATTGAACGTAGTTTGAGGGAGTAAGTTTAGGGCTACTGTTAGTTTTCGGTTCAGTGTTACGGTTGGATTTAGCCTCAGGGTCAGGTTAGGGTTGGGGTTACGCTTAAGGTGTCCACCTAGGGTTAGGGTTAGGTCTATTGTTTGAGTTAGGCTTCAGGTTAGGTTAGGTTTGAACTTAGTTTGAGGAAGTAAGTTTAGGGCTACTGTTAGTTTTTGGTTCAGTGTTACGTTTGGAGTTAGCGTGAAGGTCCAGTTAGGGTTGGGGTTGAGCTTAAGGTGTCCGCCTAGGGTTAGGGTTAGGTCTATGGTTTGAGTTAGGCTTCAGGTTAGGTTAGGTTTGAACTTAGTTTGAGGGAGTAAGTTTAGGGCTACTCTTAGTTTTCGGTTCAGTGATATGTTTGGAGTTAGCCTGGAGGTCAGGTTAGGGTTTTGGTTGAGCTTCAGGTGTCGGCCTAGGGTTAGGGTTAGGTGTATGGTTTGATTTAGGCTTCAGGTTAGGTTAGGTTTGAACTTAGTTTGAGGGAGTAAGTTTAGGGCTACTGTTAGTTTTCGGTTCAGTGTTACGGTTGGGGTTAGCGTGAGGGTCAGGAAAGGGTTGGGGTTGAGCTTAAGGTGCCGCCTAGGGTTAGGGTTAGGTGTATGGTTTGATTTAGGCTTCAGGTTATGTTAGGTTTGAACTTAGTTTGAGTGAGTAAGTTTAGGGCTACTGTTAGTTTTCGGTTCAGTGTTACGGTTGTAGATAGCGTCAGGGTCAGGTTAGGGTTGGAGTTGAGCTTAAGCTGTCCGCCTAGGGTTAGGGTTAGGTCTGTGGTTTGATTTAGGCTTCAGGTTAGGTTAGGTTTGAACTTAGTTTGAGTGAGTAAGTTTAGGGCTACTGTAAGTTTTCGGTTCAGTGATACGGTTGGAGATAGCGTCAGGGTCAGGTTAGGGTTGGGGTTGAGCTTCAGGTGTCCGCCTATTGTTAGGGTTAGGTCTATGATTTGAGTTAGGCTTCAGGTTAGGTTAGGTTTGAACTTAGTTTGAGCGAGTAAATTTAGGGCTACTCTTAGTTTTCGGTTCAGTGATATGGTTGGAGTTATCCTGGAGGTCAGGTTAGGGTTGGGGTTGAGCTTAAGGTTTTCGCCTAGGGTTAGGGTTAGGTGTATGGTTTGATTTAGGCTTCAGGTTAGGTTAGGTTTGAACTTAATTTGAGGCAGTAAGTTTAGGAGTACTGTTAGTTTTCGGGTAACAGTTACGATTGGAGTTGGCGTCAGGGCCAGGTTATGCTTGGGGTTGAGCTTAAGGTGTCCGCATAGGGTTACGGTTAGGTGTAAGGTTTGATTTAGGCTTCAGGTTAGCTTATGTTTGAACTTAGTTTGAGGGAGTAAGTTTAGGGCTACTGTTAGTTTTCGGTTAACTGTTACGGTTGGAGTAAGCGTCAGGGTCAGGTTAGGTTTGGGGTTGAGCTTAAGGTGTCCGCCTTAGGTTAGGGTTAGGTGTATGGTTTGATATAGGCTTCAGGTTAGGTTAGGTTTGAACTTAGTTTGAGGGAGTCAGTTTAGGGCTACTGTTAGTTTTCAGTTAACTGTTACGGTTGGAGTTAGCGTCAGGGTCAGGTTAGGTTGGGGGTTAAGCATAAGGTGTCCGCTAGGGTTAGGGTTAGGTCTATGGTTTCATTTAGGCTTCAGGTTAGGTTAGGATTGAACTTAGTTTGAGGGAGTAAGTTTAGGGCTACAGTTAGTTTTCGGTTCAGTGTTACTTTTTTAAGTTAGCGTGAGGGTCCTTTTAGGGTTGGGGTTGAGCTTAAGGTGTGCGCCTAGGGTTAGGGTTAGGTCTGTGATTTGAGTTAGGCTTCAGGTTAGGTTAGGTTTGAACTTAGTTTTAGGGAGTAAGTTTAGGGCTACTGTTAGTTTTCGGTTCAGTGTTACGGTTGGAGATAGCGTCAGGGTGAGGTTAGGGTTGGGGTTGAGCTTCAGGTGTCGGCCTAGGGTTAGGGTTAGTCTATGGTTTGAGTTAGGCTTCAGGGTAGGTTGGGGTTGAACTTAGTTTTAGGGAGTAAGTTTAGGGCTACTATTAGTTTTAGGTTCAGTGTTACGGTTGGAGTTAGCTTGAGGGTCAGGTTAGGGTTGGGTTTGAGCTTCAGGTGTCCGCCTAGGGTTAGGGTTAGGTGTATGGTTTGATTTAGGCTTCAGGTTAGGTTAGGTTTGAACTTAGTTTGAGGGAATAAGTTTAGGGCTACTGTTAGTTTTCGGTTAACTGTTACAGTTGGATTAAGCGTCAGGGTCAGGTTAGGTTTGGGGTTGAAGTTAAGGTGTCCGCCTAGGGTTAGGGTTAGGTGTATGGTTTGATTTAGGCTTCAGGTTAGGTTAGGTTTGAACTTAGTTTGAGGGAGTAAGTTTAGGGCTAATGTTAGTTTTTGGTTCAGTATTATGTTTGGAGTTAGCGTCAGGGTCAGGTTAGGGTTGGGGTTAGCTTGAGGTGTCCACCTAGGGTTAGGGTAAGGTCCATGGTTTGATTTAGGCTCCAGGTTAGGTTACGTTTCAACTTAGTTTGAGTGAGTAAGTTTAGGACTACTGTTAGTTTTCTGTTCAGTGTTACGGTTGGAGATAGCGTCAGGGTCAGTTTAGGGTTGGAGTTGAGCTTAAGGTGTCCTCCTAGGGTTAGGGTTAGGTCTAAGATTTGATTTAGGCTTCAGGTTAGGTTAGGTTTGAACTTAGTTTGAGGGAGTCATTTTAATGCTACTCTTATTTTTCGGTTCAGTGATATGGTTGGAGTTAGCCTGGAGGTCAGGTTAGGGTTGGGTTTGAGCTTCAGGTGTCCACCCAGGGTTAGGGTTAGGTGTATGGTTTGATTTAGGCTTCAGGTTAGGTTAGGTTTGAACGTAGTTTGAGGGAGTAAGTTTATGGCTACTGTTAGTTTTCTGTTCAGTATTAGGGTTGGAGTTAGCGTCAGGGTCAGGTTAGGGTTGGGGTTAGCTTGAGGTGTACGCCTAGGGTTAGGGTTAGGTCCATGGTTTGATTTAGGCTCCAGATTAGGTTACGTTTGAACTTAGTTTGAGTGAGTAAGTTTAGGGTTACTGTTAGTTTTCAGTTCAGTGTTACGGTTGGAGATAGCGTCAGGGTCAGGTTAGGGTTGGGGTTGAGCTTCAGGTGTCCGCCTATTGTTAGGGTTAGGTCTATGATTTGAGTTAGGCTTCAGGTTAGGTTAGGTTTGAACTTAGTTTTGGCGAGTAAGTTTAGGGCTACTCTTAGTTTTCGGTTCAGTGATATAGTTGGAGTTAGCCTGGAGGTCAGGTTAGGGTTGGGGTTGAGCTTAAGGTGTCCGCCTAGGGTTAGGGTTAGGTGTATGGTTTGATTTAGGCTTCAGGTTAGGCTAGGTTTGAACTTAGTTTGAGGGAGTAAGTTTAGGGCTACTGTTAGTTTTCGGGAAACAGTTACGGTTGGAGTAAGCGTCAGGGTCAGGTTAGGGTGGGGGTTAAACATAAGGTGTCCGCCTAGGGTTAGGGTTAGGTCTCTGTTTTCATTTAGGCTTCAGGTTAGGTTACGATTGAACGTAGTTTGAGGGAGTAAGTTTAGGGCTACTGTTAGTTTTCGGTTCAGTGTTACGGTTGGATTTAGCCTCAGGGTCAGGTTAGGGTTGGGGTTACGCTTAAGGTGTCCACCTAGGGTTAGGGTTAGGTCTATTGTTTGAGTTAGGCTTCAGGTTAGGTTAGGTTTGAACTTAGTTTGAGGGAGTAAGTTTAGGGCTACTTTTATTTTTCGGGAAACTGCTACGGTTGGAGTTAGCGTCAGGGCCAGGTTAGGGTTGGGGTTGAGCTTAAGGTGTGCGCCTAGGGTTAGGGTTAGGTCTGTTATTTGAGTTAGGCTTCAGGTTAGGTTAGGTTTGAACTTAGTTTTAGGGAGTAAGTTTAGGGCTACTGTTAGTTTTCGGTTCAGTGTTACGGTTGGAGATAGCGTCAGGGTCAGGTTAGGGTTGGGGTTGAGCTTCAGGTGTCGGCCTAGGGTTAGGGTTAGGTCTATGGTTTGAGTTAGGCTTCAGGTTAGGTTAGGTTTGAACTTAGTTTGAGGGAGTAAGTTTAGGGCTACTGTTAGTTTTCGGTTCAGTGTTATGGTTGGAGTTAGCATGAGGGTCAGGTTAGGGTTGGGGTTGAGCTTACGGTGTCCGCCTAGGGTTAGGGTTAGGTCTGTGGTTTGAGTTAGGCTTCAGGTTATGTTAGGTTTGAACTTAGTTTGAGGGAGTAAGTTTAGGGCTAATGTTAGTTTTCGGTTCAGTGTTACGGTTGGAGATAGCGTCAGGGTCAGGTTATGTTTGGGGTTGAGCTTCAGGTGTCCGCCTAGGGTTAGGGTTAGGTCTATGTTTTGAGTTAGGCTTCAGGTTAGGTTAGGTTTGAACTTAGTTTGAGGGAGTAAGTTTATTGCTACTGTTAGTTTTCGGTTCAGTGTTACGGTTGGGGTTAGCGTGAGGGTCAGGATAGGGTTGGGGTTGAGCTTAAGGTGTCCTCCTAGGGTTAGGGTTAGGTGTATGGTTGATTTAGGCTTCAGGTTAGGTTAGGTTTGAACTGAGTTTGAGGGAGTAAGTTTAGGGCTACTGTTATTTTTCGGGAAACTGCTACGGTTGGAGTTAGCGTCAGGGCCAGGTTAGGGTTGGGGTTGAGCTTAAGGTGTCCGCCTAGGGTTAGGGTTAAGTCTATTGTTTGAGTTAGGCTTCAGGTTAGGTTAGGTTTGAAATTAGTTTGAGGGAGTAAGTTTAGGGCTACTGTTAGTTTTCGGTTCAGTGTTACGGTTGGAGTTAGCATGAGGGTCAGGTTAGGGTTGGGGTTGAGCTTAAGGTGTCCGCCTAGGGTTAGGGTTAGGTCTGTGGTTTGAGTTAGGCTTCAGGTTATGTTAGGTTTGAACTTAGTTTGAGGGAGTAAGTTTAGGGCTAATGTTAGTTTTCGGTTCAGTGTTACGGTTGGAGATAGCGTCAGGGTCAATTTAGGGTTGGGGTTGAGCTTCAGGTGTCCGCCTAGGGTTAGGGTTAGGTCTATGGTTTGAGTTAGGCTTCATGATAGGTTAGGTTTGAACTTAGTTTGAGGGAGTAAGTTTAGGGCTACTGTTAGTTTTCGGGTAACTGTTACAGTTGAAGTAAACGTCAGGGTCAGGTTAGGCTGGGGGTTAAGCATAAGGTGTCAGCCTAGGGTTAGGGTTAGGTCTATGGTTTGAGTTAGTCTTCAGGTTTGGTTAGGTTTGAACTTAGTTTGAGGGAGTAAGTTTAGGCCTACTGTTAGTTTTTGGTTCAGTGTTACGGTTGGAGATAGCGTCAGGGTCAGGTTATGGTTGTGGTTGAGCTTCAGGTGTCCGCCTAGGGTTAGGGTTAGGTCTATGGTTTGAGTTAGGCTTCAGGTTAGGTTAGGTTTGAACTTAGTTTGAGGGAGTAAGTTTAGGGCTACTGTTAGTTTTCGGTTCAGTGTTATGGTTGGACTTAGCGTGAGGGTCAGGTTAGGGTTGATGTTGAGCTTCAGGTGTCGGCCTAGGGTTAGGGTTAGGTCTATGGTTTGAGTTAGGCTTCAGGTTAGGTTAGGGTTGAACTTAGTTTTAGGGAGTAAGTTTAGGGCTACTGTTAGTTTTAGGTTCAGTGTTACGGTTGGAGTTAGCGTGAGGGTCAGGTTAGGGTTGGGTTTGAGCTTCAGGTGTCCGCATAGGGTTAGGGTTAGGTGTATGGTTTGATTTAGGCTTCAGGTTAGGTTAGGTTTGAACTTAGTGTGAGGGAGTCAGTTTAGGGCTACTGTTATTTTTCGGGAAACTGCTACGGTTGGAGTTAGCGTCAGGGCCAGGTTAGGGTTGGGGTTGAGCTTAAGTTGTCCGCCTAGGGTTAGGGTTAGGTCTATTGTTTGAGTTAGGCTTCAGGTTAGGTTAGGTTTGAACTTAGTTTGAGGGAGTAAGTTTAGGCCTACTGTTAGTTTTCGGTTCAGTGTTATGGTTGGAGTTAGCATGAGGGTCAGGTTAGGGTTGGGGTTGAGCTTAAGGTGTCCGCCTAGGGTTAGGGTTAGGTCTGTGGTTTGAGTTAGGCTTCAGGTTATGTTAGGTTTGAACTTAGTTTGAGGGAGTAAGTTTAGGGCTAATGTTAGTTTTCGGTTCAGTGTTACGGTTGGAGATAGCGTCAGGGTCAGGTTATGTTTGGGGTTGAGCTTCAGGTGTCCGCCTAGGGTTAGGGTTAGGTCTATGTTTTGAGTTAGGCTTCAGGTTAGGTTAGGTTTGAACTTAGTTTGAGGGAGTAAGTTTATTGCTACTGTTAGTTTTCGGTTCAGTGTTACGGTTGGGGTTAGCGTGAGGGTCAGGATAGGGTTGGGGTTGAGCTTAAGGTGTCCTCCTAGGGTTAGGGTTAGGTGTATGGTTGATTTAGGCTTCAGGTTAGGTTAGGTTTGAACTGAGTTTGAGGGAGTAAGTTTAGGGCTACTGTTATTTTTCGGGAAACTGCTACGGTTGGAGTTAGCGTCAGGGCCAGGTTAGGGTTGGGGTTGAGCTTAAGGTGTCCGCCTAGGGTTAGGGTTAAGTCTATTGTTTGAGTTAGGCTTCAGGTTAGGTTAGGTTTGAAATTAGTTTGAGGGAGTAAGTTTAGGGCTACTGTTAGTTTTCGGTTCAGTGTTACGGTTGGAGTTAGCATGAGGGTCAGGTTAGGGTTGGGGTTGAGCTTAAGGTGTCCGCCTAGGGTTAGGGTTAGGTCTGTGGTTTGAGTTAGGCTTCAGGTTATGTTAGGTTTGAACTTAGTTTGAGGGAGTAAGTTTAGGGCTAATGTTAGTTTTCGGTTCAGTGTTACGGTTGGAGATAGCGTCAGGGTCAATTTAGGGTTGGGGTTGAGCTTCAGGTGTCCGCCTAGGGTTAGGGTTAGGTCTATGGTTTGAGTTAGGCTTCATGATAGGTTAGGTTTGAACTTAGTTTGAGGGAGTAAGTTTAGGGCTACTGTTAGTTTTCGGGTAACTGTTACAGTTGAAGTAAACGTCAGGGTCAGGTTAGGCTGGGGGTTAAGCATAAGGTGTCAGCCTAGGGTTAGGGTTAGGTCTATGGTTTGAGTTATTCTTCAGATTTGGTTAGGTTTGAACTTAGTTTGAGGGAGTAAGTTTAGGGCTACTGTTAGTTTTTGGGTCACTGTTACTGTTGGAGATAGCGTCAGGGTCAGGTTATGGTTGTGGTTGAGCTTCAGGTGTCCGCCTAGGGTTAGGGTTAGGTGTATGGTTTGAGTTACGCTTCAGGTTAGGTTAGGTTTGAACTTAGTTTGAGGGAGTAAGTTTAGGGCTACTGTTAGTTTTCGGTTCAGTGTTACGTTTGGAGTTAGCGTCAGGGTCAGGTTATGGTTGGGGTTGACCTTCAGGTGTCCACCTAGGGTTAGGGTTAGGTCTATGGTTTGAGTTAGTCTTCAGGTTAGGTTAGGGTTGAACTTAGTTTTAGGGAGTAAGTTTAGGGCTACTGTTAGTTTTCGGTTCAGTGTTGCGGTTGGAGATAGCGTCAGGGTCTGGTTAGGGTTGTGGTTGAGCTTCAGGTGTCCGCATAGGGTTAGGGTTAGGTGTATGGTTTGATTTAGGCTTCAGGTTAGGTTAGGTTTGAACTTAGTTTGAGGGAGTAAGTTTAGGGCTACTGTTAATTTTCGGGATCACTGCTAGGGTTGGAGTTAGCGTGAGGGTCAGGTTAGGGTTGGGGTTGAGCTTCAGTTGTCCGCCTAGGGTTAGGGTTAGGTGTATTGTTTGATTCAGGCTTCAGGTTAGGTTAGGTTTGAACTTAGTTTGACGGAGTAAGTTTAGGGCTACTGTTAGTTTTCTGTTCAGTATTATGGTTGGAGTTAGCATGAGGGTCAGGTTAGGGTTGGGGTTAGCTTAAGGTGTCCGCCTAGGGTTAGGGTTAGGTCTATGATTTGAGTTAGGCTTCAGGTTATGCTTAGGTTTGAACTTAGTTTGAGCGAGTAAGTTTAGGGCTAATCTTAGTTTTCGGTTCAGTGATATAGTTGGAGATAGCCTAGAGGTCAGGTTATGGTTGGGGTTGAGCTTCAGGTGTCCGCCTAGGGTTAGGGTTAGGTCTATGATTTGATTTAGGCTTCAGGTTAGATTAGGTTTGAACTTAGTTTGAGGGAGTAAGTTTAGGGCTACTGTTAGTTTTCGGGTAAGTGTTACGATTGGGGTTAGCGTCAGGGTCAGGATATTGTTGGGGTTGAGCTTAAGGTGTCCGCCTACGGTTACGGTTAGGTGTAAGGTTTGATTTAGGCTTCAGGTTAGGTTATGTTTGAGCTTAGTTTGAGTGAGTAAGTTTAGGGCTACTGTTAGTTTTCAGTTCAGTGTTACGGTTGTAGATAGCGTCAGGGTGAGGTTAGGGTTGGGGGTTGAGCATCAGGTGTCCGCTAGGGTTAGGGTTAGGTCTATGGTTTGATTTAGGCTTCAGGTTAGGTTAGGATTGAAGTTAATTTGAGGGAGTAAGTTTAGGGCTACTGTTAGTTTTCGGTTCAGTGTTACGTTTTTAAGTTAGCGTCAGGGTCAGGGTAGGGTTGGGGTTGAAGCTTAAGATGTGCGCCTAGGGTTAGGGTTAGGTCTATGATTTGAGTTAGGCTTCAGGTTAGGTTAGGTTTGAACGTAGTTTGAGGGAGTAAGTTTAGGGCTACTGTTAGTTTTCGGTTCAGTGTTACGGTTGGAGATAGCCTCAGGGTCAGGTTAGGGTTGGGGTTGAGCTTCAGGTGTCGGCCTAGGGTTAGGGATAGGTCTATGGTTTGAGATAGGCTTCAGGTTATGTTAGGGTTGAACTTAGTTTTAGGGAGTAAGTTTAGGGCTACTGTTAGTTTTTGGTTCAGTGTTACGTTTGGAGTTAGCGTGAGGGTCAGGTTAGGGTTTTGTTTGAGCTTCAGGTGTCAGCCTAGGGTTAGGGTTAGGTGTATGGTTTGATTTAGGCTTCAGGTTAGGTTAGGTTTGAACTTAGTTTGAGGGAGTAAGTTTAGGGCTACTGTTAGTTTTCGGGTAAGTGTTACGGTTGGAGTTAGCGTCAGGGTCCGGTTATGGTTGGGGTTGAGCTTAAGGTGTCCGCCTATGGTTACGGTTAGGTGTATGGTTTGATTTAGGCTTCAGGTTAGGTTATGTTTGAACTTAGTTTGAGGGAGTAAGTTTAGGGCTACTGTTAGTTTTCGGTTCAGTGTTACAGTTGGAGTTAGCGTGAGGGTCAGGTTAGGGTTGGGGTTGAGCTTAAGGTGTCCGCCTAGGGTTAGGGTTAGGTGTATGGTTTGAGTTAGGCTTCAGGTTAGGTTAGGTTTGAACTTAGTTTGAGAGAGTAAGTTTAGGGCTACTGTTAGTTTTCGGGTAAGTGTTACGATTGGAGTTAGCGTCAGGGCCAGGTTATGGTTGCGGTTGAGCTTAAGGTGTCCACCTAGGGTTACGGTTAGGTGTAAGGTTTGATTTAGGCTTCAGGTTAGGTTATGTTTGAACTTAGTTTGATGAGTAAGTTTAGGGCTATTGTTAGTTTTCGGGTAACTGTTACGGTTGGAGTAAGTGTCAGGGTCAGGTTAGGTTTGGGGTTCAGCTTAAGGTGTCCGCCTAGGGTTAGGGTTAGGTGTATGGTTTGATTTAGGCTTCAGGTTAGGTTAGGTTTGAACTTAGTTTGAGGGAGTCAGTTTAGGGCTACTGTTATTTTTCGGTTAACTGTTACGGTTGGAGTTAGCGTCAGGGTCAGGTTAGGTTGGGGGTTAAGCATAAGGTGTCCGCTAGGGTTAGGGTTCGGTCTATGGTTTCATTTAGGCTTCAGGTTAGGTTAGGATTGAACTTAGTTTGAGGGAGTAAGTTTAGGGCTACTGTTAGTTTGCAGTTCAGTGTTACGTTTTTAAGTTAGCGTGAGGGTCCGGTTAGGGTTGGGGTTGAGCTTAAGGTGTCCGCCTAGGGTTAGGTTTAGGTCTGTGATTTGAGTTAGGCTTCAGGTTAGGTTAGGTTTGAACTTAGTTTGAGGGAGTAAGTTTAGGGCTACTGTTAGTTTTCGGTTCAGTGTTACGGTTGGAGATAGAGTCAGGGTCAGGTTAGGGTTGGGTTTGAGCTTCAGGTGTCCGCCTAGGGTTAGGGTTAGGTTTATGGTTTAATTTAGGCTTCAGGTTAGGTTAGGTTTGAACTTAGTTTGAGGGAGTAAGTTTAGGGCTACTGTTAGTTTTCGGGAAACTGTTACGGTTGGAGTTAGCGTCAGGGTCAGGTTAGGGTTTGGGTTGAGATTAAGGTGTCTGCCTAGGGTTAGGGTTAGGTGTATGGTTTGATATAGGCTTCAGGTTAGGTTAGGTTTGAAGTTGGTTTGAGGGAGTAAGTTTAGGGCTACTGTTAGTTTTCGTTTAACTGTTACAGTTGGAGTAAGCGTCAGGGTCAGGTTAGTTTTGGGGTTGAAGTTAAGGTGTCCGCCTAGGGTTAGGGTTAGGTGTATGGTTTGATTTAGGCTTCAGGTTAGGTTAGGTTCGAACTTAGTTTGAGGGAGTAAGTTTAGGGCTAATGTTAGTTTTCGGTTCAGTATTATGTTTGGAGTTAGCGTCAGGGTCAGGTTAGGTTTGGGGTTAGCTTGAGGTGTCCACCTAGGGTTAGGGTAAGGTCCATGGTTTGATTTAGGCTCCAGGTTAGGTTACGTTTGAACTTAGTTTGAGTGAGTAAGTTTAGGACTACTGTTAGTTTTCTGTTCAGTGTTATGGTTGGAGATAGCGTCAGGGTCAGTTTAGGGTTGGAGTTGAGCTTAAGGTGTCCTCCTAGGGTTAGGGTTAGGTCTAAGATTTCATTTAGGCTTCAGGTTAGGTTAGGTTTGAACTTAGTTTGAGTGAGTCAGTTTAGGGCTACTCTTAGTTTTCGGTTCAGTGATATGGTTGGAGTTAGCCTGGAGGTCAGGTTAGGGTTGGGGTTGAGCTTAAGGTTTCCCCCTAGGGTTAGGGTTAGGTGTATGGTTTGATTTAGGCTTCAGGTTAGGTTAGGTTTGAACTTAGTTTGAGGGAGTAAGTTTAGGGATACTGTTAGTTTTCGGGAAACTGTTACGGTTGGAGTTAGCATCAGGGCCAGGTTAGGGTTGGGGTTGAGATTAAGGTGTCCGCCTACGGTTAGGGTTAGGTCTGTGGTTTGAGTTAGGCTTCAGGTTAGGTTAGGTTTGGACTTAGTTTGAGGGAGTAAGTTTAGGGCTACTGTTAGTTTTCGGGAAACTGTTACGGTTGGAGTAACGTCAGGGTCAGGTTAGGGTTGGGGTTAAACATAAGGTGTCCGCCTAGGGTTAGGGTTAGGTCTATGGTTTCATTTAGGCTTCAGGTTAGGTTAGGATTGAACTTAGTTTGAGGGAGTAAGTTTAGGGCTACTGTTAGTTTTCGGTTCAGTGTTATGGTTGGATTTAGCCTCAGGGTCAGGATAGGGTTGGGGTTAAGCTTAAGGTGTCCACCTAGGGTTAGGGTTAGGTCTATTGTTTGAGTTATGCTTCAGGTGAGGTTAAGTATGAACTTAGTTTGAGGGAGTAAGTTTAGGGCTACTGTTAGTTGTCGGTTCAGTGTTACGGTTGGAGTTAGCGTGAGGGTCAGGTTAGGGTTGGGGTTGAACTTAAGGTGTCAGCCTACGGTTAGGGTTAGGTCTGTGGTTTGAGTTAGGCTTCAGGTTAGGTTAGGTTTGGACTTAGTTTGAGGGAGTAAGTTTAGGGCTACTGTTAGTTTTCGGGAACCTGTTACGGTTGGAGTTAGCATCAGGGCCAGGTTAGGGTTGGGGTTGAGATTAAGGTGTCCGCCTAGGGTTAGGGTTAGGTGTATGGTTTCATTTAGGCTTAAGGTTAGGTTAGGTTTGAAGTTAGTTTGATGGAGTACGTTTAGGGCTACTGTTAGTTTTCGGTTAACTGTTACGGTTGGAGTAAGCGTCAGGGTCAGGTTAGGTTTGGGGTTGAGCTTAAGGTGTCCGCCTAGGGTTAGGGTTAGGTGTATGGTTTGATTTATGCTTCAGGTTAGGATAGGTTTGAACTTAGTTTGAGGGAGTAAGTTTAGGGCTACTGTTAGTTTTCGGTTCAGTGTTACGGTTGGAGTTAGCGTGAGGGTCAGGTTAGGGTTGGGGTTGAACTTAAGGTGTCCGCCTACGGTTAGGGTTAGGTCTGTGGTTTGAGTTAGGCTTCAGGTTAGGTTAGGTTTGGACTTAGTTTGAGGGAGTAAGTTTAGGGCTACTGTTAGTTTTCGGGAAACTGTTACGGTTGGAGTTAGCATCAGGGCCAGGTTAGGGTTGGGGTTGAGATTAAGGTGTCCGCCTAGGGTTAGCGTTAGGTGTATGGTTTCATTTAGGCTTAAGGTTAGGTTAGGTTTGAAGTTAGTTTGATGGAGTACGTTTAGGGCTACTGTGAGTTTTCGGTTAACTGTTACGGTTGGAGTAAGCGTCAGGGTCAGGTTAGGTTTGGGGTTGAGCTTAAGGTGTCCGCCTAGGGTTAGGGTTAGGTGTATGGTTTGATTTAGGCTTCAGGTTAGGATAGGTTTGAACTTAGTTTGAGGGAGTAAGTTTAGGGCTACTGTTAGTTTTCGTTTAACTGTTACGGTTGGAGTAACGTCAGGGTCAGGTTAGGGTTGGGGTTAAACATAAGGTGTCCGCCTAGGGTTAGGGTTAGGTCTATGGTTTCATTTAGGCTTCAGGTTAGGTTAGGATTGAACTTAGTTTGAGGGAGTAAGTTTAGGGCTACTGTTAGTTTTCGGTTCAGTGTTACGGTTGGATTTAGCCTCAGGGTCAGGATAGGGTTGGGGTTAAGCTTAAGGTGTCCACCTAGGGTTAGGGTTAGGTCTATTGTTTGAGTTATGCTTCAGGTGAGGTTAAGTATGAACTTAGTTTGAGGGAGTAAGTTTAGGGCTACTGTTAGTTTTCGGTTCAGTGTTACGGTTGGAGTTAGCGTGAGGGTCAGGTTTGGGTTGAGGTTGAACTTAAGGTGTCCGCCTAGGGTTAGGGTTAGGTCTGTGATTTGAGTTAGGCTTCAGGTTAGGTTAGGTTTGAACTTAGTTTGAGGGAGTAAGTTTAGGGCTACTGTTAGTTTTCGGTTCAGTGTTACGGTTGGAGATAGCGTCAGGGTCAGGTTATGGTTGGGGTTGAGCTTCAGGTGTCCGCCTAGGGTTAGGGTTAGGTCTATTGTTTGAGTTAGGCTTCAGGTTAGGTTAGGTTTGTACTTAGTTTGAGGGAGTAAGTTTAGGGCTACTGTTAGTTTTTGGTTCAGTGTTTCGTTTGGAGTTAGTGTGAGGGTCCGGTTAGGGTTGGGGTTGAGCTTAAGGTGTTCGCCTAGGGTTAGGGTTAGGTCTGTGGTTTGAGTTAGGCTTCAGGTTAGGTTAGGTTTGAACTAAGTTTGAGGGAATTAGTTTAGGGCTACTGTTAGTTTTCGGTTAACTGTTACGGTTGGAGTTAGCGTCCAGGTCATGTTAGGGTTGGGGTTGAGCTTCAGGTGTCCGCCTAGGGTTAGGGTTAGGTCTATGGTTTGATTTAGGATTCAGGTTAGTTTAGGTTTGAACTTAGTTTGAGGGAGTAAGTTTAGGGCTACTGTTAGTTTTCGGTTCAGTGTTACGGTTGGAGTTAGCGTGAGGGTCAGGTTAGGGTTGGAGTTGAGCTTTCGGTGTCCGCCTAGGGTTAGGGTTAGGTAGATGGTTTCAGTTAGGATTCAGGTTACTTTTGGTTTGAACTTAGTTTGAGGGAGTAAGTTTAGGGCTACTGTTAGTTTTCGGTTCAGTGTTAAGTTTGGAGTTAGCATCAGGGTCAGATTAGGCTTGTGGTTAAGATTAAGGTGTCCGCCTAGGGTTAGGGTTAGGTCTATGGTTTGAGTTAGGCTTCAGGTTATGTTACGTTTGAACGTACTTTGAGTGAGTATGTTTAGGGTTACTGTTAGTTTTCGGTTCAGTGTTAACGTTGGAGTTAGCGTGAGGGTCCGGTTAGGCTTGGAGTTGAGCTTAAGGTGTCCGCTTAGGGTTAGGGTTAGGTCTATGGTTTGAGTTAGGCTTCAGGTTAGGTTAGGTTTGAACTTAGTTTGAGGGAGTAAGTTTAGGGCTACTGTTAGTTTTCGGTTCAGTGTTACGGTGGGAGTTAGCGTCAGGGTCATGTTAGGTTTGGGGTTGAGCTTAAGGTGTCCGCCTCGGGTTAGGGTTAGATCTATGCTTTGATTTAGGCTTCAGATTAGGTTAGGTTTGAAATTAGTTTGAGGGAGTAAGTTTAGGGCTACTGTTAGTTTTCGGTTCAGTGTTATGGTTGGAGTTAGCATCAGGGTCAGGTTAGGTTTGGGGTGAAATTTAAGGTGTCCGCCTAGGGTTAGGGTTAGTTCTATGGTTTGAGTTAGGCTTCAAGTTAGGTTAGGTTTGCACTTAGTTTGAGGGAGTAAGTTTAGGGCTACTGTTAGTTTTCGGTTCAGTGTTACGTTTGGAGTTAGCATCAGGATCAGGTTAGGGTTGGGGTTGAGGTTAAGGTGTCCACCTAGGGTTAGGGTTAGGTGTATGGTTTGATTTAGGCTTCAGGTTAGGTTAGGTTTGAACTTAGTTTGAGGGAGTAAGTTTAGGGCTAATGTTAGTTTTCAGTTAACTGTTATGGTTGGAGTAAGCGTCAGGGTCATGTTAGGGTTGGGGTTGAGCTTCAGGTTTCTGCCTAGGGTGAAGGTTAGGTCTATGGTTTGAGTTAGGCTTCAGGTTACTTTAGGTTTGAACTTAGTTTGAGGGAGTAAGTTTAGGGCTACTGTTAGTTTTCGGTTCAGTGTTACGGTTGGAGTTAGCGTGAGGGTCAGGTTATTGTTGGAGTTGAGCTTAAGGTGTCCGCCTAGGGTTAGGGTTAGGTCTATGGTTTGAGTTAGGCTTCACGTTACTTTAGGTTTGAACTTAGTTTGAGGGAGTAAGTTTAAGGCTACTGTTAGTTTTCGGTTCAGTGTTACGTGAGGAGTTAGCGTCAGGGTCAGGTTAAGTTTGGGGTTGAGCTTAAGGTGTCGGCCTAGGGTTTGGGTTAGGTCTATGGTTTGATTTAGGCTTCAGATTAGGTTAGGTTTGAACTTAGTTTGAGGGAGTAAGTTTAGGGCTACTGTTAGTTTTTGGTTCAGTGCTATGGTTGGAGTTAGAATCAGGGTCAGGTTAGGGTGGGGGTTAAATTTAAGGTGTCCCCATAGGGTTAGGGTTAGTTCTATGGTTTGAGTTAGGCTTCAAGTTAGGTTAGGTTTGAATTTAGTTTGAGGGAGTAAGTTTAGGGCTACTGTTAGTTTTCGGTTAAGTGTTACGTTTGGAGTTAGCATCAGGGTCAGGTTAGGTTTGGGGTTGAGGTTCAGGTTTCCGCCTAGGGTTAAGGTTAGGTCTATGGTTTGAGTTAGGCTTCAGGTTACTTTAGGTTTGAACTTAGTTTGAGGGAGTAAGTTTAGGGCTACTGTTAGTTTTCGGTTCAGTGTTACAGTTGGAGTTAGCGTGAGGGTCAGGTTAGGGTTGGAGTTGAGCTTAAGGTGTCCGCCTAGTGTTAGGGTTAGGTAGATGGTTTGAGTTAGGCTTCAGGTTACTTTAGGTTTGAACTTAGTTTGAGGGTGTAAGTTTAGGGCTACTGTTAGTTTTAGGTTCAGTGTTATAGTAGGAGTTAGCGTCAGGGTCAGGTGAATGTTGGGGTTAAGCTTGAGGTGTCCGCCTAGGGTTAGTTTTAGGTCTGTGGTTTGAGTTAGGCTTCTGGTTAGGTTAGGTTTGAACTTAGTTTGAGGAAGTAAGTTTAGGGCTACTCTTAGTTTTCGGTTAACTGTTACGGTTGGAGTTAGCGTCAGGGTCAGGTTAGGGTTGGGGTTGAGCTTAAGGTGTCCGCCTATGGTTAGGGTTAGGTCTATGGTTTGAGTTAGGCTTCAGGTTTGGTTAGGTTTGAACTTAGTTTGAGGAAGTAAGTTTAGGGCTACTGTTAGTTTTTGGTTAACTGTTACGGTTGGAGTAAGCGTCAGGGTCAGGTTAGCGTGGGGGTTAAGCGTAAGGTGTCCGCCTAGGGTTAGGGTTAGGTCTATGGTTTGATTTAGGCTTCAGATTAGGTTACGTTTGAACTTAGTTTGAGTGAGTAAGTTTAGTGCTACTGTTTGTTTTCGGTTCAGTGTTATGGGTGGAGTTAGCAAAAGGGTCAGGTTAGGGTTGGGGTTAAGCTTAAGGTGTCCGCCTAGAGTTAAGGTTAGGTCTATGGTTTGAGTTAGGCTTCAGGTTAGGTTAGGTTTGAACTAAGTTTGAGGGAATAAGTTTAGGGCTACTGTTAGTTTTCGGTTAACTGTTACGGTTGGAGTTAGCGTCCAGGTCATGTTAGGGTTGGGGTTGAGCTTCAGGTGTCCGCCTAGGGTTAGGGTTAGGTCTATGGTTTGATTTAGGCTTCAGGTTAGTTTAGGTTTGAACTTAGTTTGAGGGAGTAAGTTTAGGGCTACTGTTAGTTTTCGGTTCAGTGTTACGGTTGGAGTTAGCGTGAGGGTCAGGTTAGGGTTGGAGTTGAGCTTTCGGTGTCCGCCTAGGGTTAGGGTTAGGTAGATGGTTTCAGTTAGGATTCAGGTTACTTTTGGTTTGAACTTAGTTTGAGGGAGTTAGTTTAGGGCTACTGTTAGTTTTCGGTTCAGTGTTAAGTTTGGAGTTAGCATCAGGGTCAGGTTAGGCTTGTGGTTAAGATTAAGGTGTCCGCCTAGCGTTAGGGTTAGGTCTATGGTTTGAGTTAGGCTTCAGGTTTGGTTAGGTTTGAACTTAGTTTGAGGGTGTAAGTTTAGGGCTACTGTTAGTTTTCGGTTCAGTGTTACGGTTGGAGTTAGCGTCAGGGTCAGGTTAAGGTTGGGGTTGAGCTTAAGGTGTCTGCCTAGGGTTAGGGTTAGGTGTATGGTTTGATTTCGGCTTCAGGTTAGGTCCGCTTTGAACTTAGTTTGAGGAAGTATGTTTAGGGCTATTGTAAGTTTTCGGTTAACTGTTACGGTTGGAGTATGCGTCAGGGTCTTGTTAGGGTGGGGGTTAAGCATAAGGTGTCCGCCTAGGGTTAGGGTTAGGTGTATGGTTTGATTTAGGCTTCAGGTTATGTTACGTTTGAACTTATTTTGAGTGAGTAAGTTTAGGGCTACTGTTAGTTTTCGGTTCAGTGTTACGTTTGGAGTTAGCGTGTGGGTCGTGTTAGGGTTGGAGTTGAGCTTAAGGTGTCCGCCTTGGGTTAGGGTTACGTCTATGGTTTGAGTTAGGCTTCAGGTTAGGTTAGGTTTGAACTTAGTTTGAGGGAGTAAGTTTAGGGCTACTGTTAGTTTTCGGTTCAGTGTTACGGTTGGAGTTAGCGTCAGGGTTAGGTTAGATTTGGGGTTGAGCTTAAGGTATCCGCCTAGGGTTAGGGTTAGGTCTATAGTTAGATTTAGGCATCAGGTTAGGTTAGGTTTGAGCTTAGTTTAAGGGAGTAAGTTTAGGGCTACTGTAATTTTTCGGTTCAGTGTTACGGTTGGAATTAGCGACAGGGTCAGTTTAGGGTTGGGGTTAACTTATGGTGTCCAGCTAAGGTTAGGGTTAGGTCTACGGTTTGAGTTAGGCTTCAGGTTAGGTTAGGTTTGAACTTAGTTTGAGGGAGTAAGTTTAGGGCTACTGTTAGTTTTCGGTTCAGTGTTACGTAGGGAGTTAGCGTCAGGGTCAGGTTAGCGTGGGGGTTAAGCGTAAGGTTTCCGCCTAGGGTTAGGGTTAGGTCTATTGTTCGATTTAGGCTTCAGGTTAGGTTACGTTTGAACTTAGTTTGAGTGAGTAAGTTTAGGGCTACTGTTAGTTTTCGGTTCAGTGTTATGGGTGGAGTTAGCAAAAGGGTCAGGTTAGGGTTGGGGTTAAGCTTAAGGTGTCCACCTAGGGTTAAGTTTAGGTCTATGTTTTGAGTTAGGCTTCAGGTTAGATTAGGTTTGAACTAAGTTTGAGGGAATAAGTTTAGGGCTACTGTTAGTTTTCGGTTAACTGTTACGGTTGGAGTTAGCGTCCAGGTCATGTTAGGGTTGGGGTTGAGCTTAATTTGTCCGCCTATGGTTAGGGTTAGGTCTTTGGTTTGAATTAGGCTTCTGGTTAGTTTATGTTGGAACTTAGTTTGAGGGAGTAAGTTTAGGCCTAGTGTTAATTTTCTTTTCAGTGTTTCAGTTGGAATTAGCATTAGCGTCAGGTTAGGGTTGGGGTTAAGCTTAAGGTGTCCGCCAAGGGTTAGGGTTAGGTAGATGGTTTGAGTTAGGCTTCAGGTTACTTTAGGTTTGAACTTAGTTTGAGGGAGTACGTTTAGGGCTACTGTAAGTTTTCGGTTCAGTGTTACGGTTGGAGTTAGCATCAGGGTCAGGTTAGGGTTGGGGTTAAAGTTAAGGTGTCCGCCTATGGTTAGGTTTAGTTCTATGGTTTGAGTTAGGCTTCAAGTTAAGTTAGGTTTGAACTTAGTTTGAGGGAGTAAGTTTAGGGCTGCTGTTAATTTTCGGTTCAGTGTTACGTTTGGAGTTAGCATCAGGGTCAGGTTAGCTTTGGGATTGAGGTTAAGGTGTCCGCCTAGGGTTAGGGTTAGGTGTATGGTTTGATTTAGGCCTCAGGTTAGGTTAGGTTTGAACTTAGTTTGAGGGAGTAAGTTCAGGGCTAATGTTAGTTTTCAGTTAACTGTTATGTTTGGAGTAAGCGTCAGGGTCAGGTAAGGGTTGGGGTTGAGCTTCAGGTTTCCGCCTAGGGTTAGAGTTAGGTGTATAGTTTGATTGAAGCTTCAGGTTAGGTCAGGTTTGAACTTAGTTTGAGGGAGTAAGTTTAGGGCTACTGTTAGTTTTTGGTTAACTGTTACGGTTGGAGTAAGCGTCAGGGTCACGTTAGTTTTGGGGTTGAGCTTAAGGCGTCCGCCTAGGGATAGGGTTAGGTCTATGGTTTGATTTAGTCTTCAGGTTACTTTAGGATTGAACTTAGTTTGAGGGAGTAAGTTTAGGGCTACTGTAATTTTTCAGTTCAGTGTTACGGTTGGAGTTACCGACAGGGACAGGTTAGTGTTGGGGTTAATCTTGAGGTGTCCGCCTAGGGTTAGGGTTAGGTCTATGGTTTGAGTTAGGCTTCAGGTTAGGTTTGGTTTCAACTTAGTTTGAGGGAGTAAGTTTAGGGCTACTGTTAGGTTTCGGTTCAGTATTATCGTTGGAGCTACCGTCAGGGTCAGGTTAAGTTTGGGATTAAGCTTGAGGGGTCTGCCTAGGGTTAGGGTTAGGTATATGGTTTGATTTATGCTTCACATTAGGTTAGGTTTGAACTTAGTTTGAGGGAGTAAGTTTGGGGCTACTGTTAGTTTTCGGTTCAGTATTATCGTTGGAGTTAGCGTCAGGGTCAGGTTAGGGTTGGATTTAAGCTTGAGGTGTCCGCCTAGGGTTAGGGTTAGGTCCATGGTTTGAGTTAGGCTTCTGGTTAGATTAGGTTTGAACTTAGTTTGAGCGAGTAAATTTAGGGCTATTTTTAGTTTTCGGTTCAGTGTTGCGGTTGGAGTAAGCGTCAGGTTCAGGTTAGGGTTGGGGTTGAGCTTAAGGTGTCCGCCCCGGGTTAGGGTTAGGTCTATGGTTTGATTTAGGCTTCAGGTTAGGTTTTGTTTGATCTTAGATTGTGGGAGTAAATTTAGGGCTACTGTTAGTTTTCGGTTCAGTGTTACGGTTGGAGTTAGCGTCAGGGTCAGGTTAAGGTTGGGGTTCAGCTTAAGGTCTCCGCCTAGGGTTAGGGTTAGGTCTATGGTTTGATTTAGGCTTCAGGTTACTTTAGGTTTAAACTTACTTTGAGGGAGTAAGTTTAGGGCTACTGTTAGTTTTCGGTTAAATGTTATGGTTGGAGTAAACGTCAGGGTCAGGTTAGGGTTGGGGTTGAGCTTAAGGTGTCCGCCTAGGGTTAGGGTTAGTTGTATGGTTTGAGTTCGGCCTCAGGTTAGGTAAGGTTTGTACTTAGTTTGAGGGAGTAAGTTTAGGGCTACTGTTAGTTTTGGGTTCAGTATTATGGTCGGAGTTAACCTCAGGGTCAGGTTAGGGATGGGGTTAAGCTTGAGATGTCGGCCTAGGGTTAGGGTTAGGTCTATTGTTTGAGTTAGGCTTCAGGTTAGGTTAGGTTTGAACTTAGTTTGAGGGAGAAACTTTAGGGCTACTGTTAGTTTACGGTTCAGTGTTACGGTTGGAGTTAGCATCAGGGTCAGGTTAGGCTTGTGGTTAAGATTACGGTGTCCGCCTAGGGTTAGGGTTAGCTCTATGGTTTGAGTTAGGCTTCAGGTTAGGTTAGGTTTGAACTTAGTTTGAGGGTGTAAGTTTAGTGCTACTGTTAGTTTTCGGTTCAGTGTTACGGTTGGAGTTAGCGTGAGGGTCAGGTTAGGGTTGGGGTTGAGCTTAAGGTGTCCGCCTAGGGTTAGGGTTAGGTCTGTGGTTTGAGTTAGGCTTCAGGTTAGGTTAGGTTTGAACTTAGTTTGAGGGAGTAAGTTTAGGGCTACTGTTAGTTTTCGGTTCAGTGTTACGGTTGGAGATAGCGTCAGGGTCAAGTGAGGGTTGGGGTTGAAATTCAGGTGTCCGCCTAGGGTTAGGGTTAGGTGTATGGTTTGAGTTAGGCTTCAGGTTAGGTTAGGTTTGAACTTAGTTTGAGGGAGTAAGTTTAGGCCTATTGCATTTTTCGATTCAGTGTTACGGTTGAATTTAGTCTCAGGTTCAGGTTAGGGTTGTGGTTAAACTTAAGGTGTCTGCCTAGGGTTAGGGTTAGGTCTATTGTTTGAGTTAGGCTTCAGGTTAGGTTAGGTTCGAACTTACTTTGAGGGAATAAGTTTAGGGCTACTGTTAGTTTTCGGTTCACTGTTACGGTTGGAGTTAGCGTGAGGGTCAGGTTTGGGTTGGGGTTGAGCTTAAGGTGTCCGCCTAGGGTTAGGGTTAGGTCTGTGGTTTGAATTAGGCTTCAGCTTAGGTTAGGTTTGAACTTAGTTTGAGGGAGTAAGTTTAGGGCTACTGTTAGTTTTCGGTTCAGTGTTACGGTTGGAGATAGCGTCAGGGTCAGGTTAGGGTTGTGGTTGAGCTTCAGGTGTCCGCCTAGGGTTAGGGTTAGGTCTATGGTTTGAGTAAGGCTTCAGGTTAGGTTAGGTTTGAACTTAGTTTGAGGGAGTAAGTTTAGGGCTACTGTTAGTTTTCGGTTCAGTGTTACAGTTGGAGATAGCGTCAGGGTCTGGTTAGGGTTGTGGTTGAGTTTCAGGTGTCCGCATAGGGTTAGGGTTATGTCTATGGTTTGAGTTAGGCTTCAGGTTAGGTTAGGTTTGAACTTAGTTTGAGGGAGTCAGTTTAGGGCTACTGTTAGTTTTTGGTTAACTGTTTCGGTTGGAGTAAGCGCCAGGGTCAGGTTAGGTTTTGGGGTTGAGCTTAAGGTGTCCGCCTAGGGTTAGGGTTAGGTGTATGGTTTGATTTAGGCTTCAGGTTAGGTTAGGTTTGAACTTAGTTTGAGGGAGTAAGTTTAGGGCTACTGTTAGTTTTCGTTTAACTGTTACGGTTGGAGTAAGCGTCAGGGTCAGGTTAGGGTGGGGGTTAAGCATAAGGTTTCTGCCTAGGGTTAGGGTTAGGTCTATGGTTTCATTTAGGCTTCAGGTTAGGTTAGGATTGAACTTAGTTTGATGGAGTAAGTTTAGGGCTACTGTTAGTTTTCGGTTAACTGTTACGGTTGGAGTAAGCGTCAGGGTCAGGGTAGGGTGGGGGTTAAGCATAAGGTGTCCGCCTAGGGTTAGGGTTAGGTCTGTGGTTTCATTTAGGCTTCAGGTTAGGTTAGGATTGAACTTAGTTTGAGGGAGTAAGTTTAGAGCTACTGTTAGTTTTCGGTTCAGTGTTACGTTTGGAGTTAGCGTTAGGGTCCGATTAGGGTTGGGGTTGAGCTTAAGGTGTCGGCCTAGGGTTAGTGTTAGGTCTATGGTTTGAGTTAGGCTTCAGGTTAGGTTAAGTTTGAACTTAGCTTTAGGGAGTAAGTTTAGGGCTACTCTTAGTTTTAGGTTCAGTGTTACGGTTGGAGATAGTGTCAGGGTCAGGTTAGGGTTGGGGTTGAGCTTCAGGTGTCCGCCTATTGTTAGGGTTAGGTCTATGATTTGAGTTAGGCTTCAGGTTAGGTTAGGTTTGAACTTAGTTTGGGCGAGTAAGTTTAGGGCTACTCTTAGTTTTCGGTTCAGTGATATGGTTGGAGTTAGCCTGGAGGTCAGGTTAGGGTTGGGGTTGAGCTTAAGGTGTCCGCCTAGGGTTAGGGTTAGGTGTATGGTTTGATTTATGTTTCAGGATAGGCTAGGTTTGAACATAGTTAGAGGGAGTAAGTTTAGGGCTACTGTTAGTTTTCGGGAAACTGTTACGGTTGGAGATAGCGTCAGGGCCAGGTTAGGTTTGGGCTTGAGATTAAGGTGTCCGCCTAGGGTTAGGGTTAGGTGTATGGTTTCATTTAGGCTTAAGGTTAGGTTAGGTTTGAAGTTAGTTTGATGGAGTAAGTTTAAGGCTTCTGTTAGTTTTCGGTTAACCGTTACAGTTGGAGTAAGCGTCAGGCTCAGTTTAGGGTGGGGGTTAAGCATAAGGTGTCCGCCTAGGGTTAGGGTTAGCTCTAAGATTTGATTTAGGCTTCAGGTTAGTTTAGGTTTGAACTTAGTTTGAGGGAGTCAGTTTAGCGCTACTGTTAGTTTTCGGTTAACTGTTACGGTTGGTGTAAGTGTCAGGGTCAGATTAGGTTTGGGGTTGAGCTTAAGGTATCCGCCTAGGGTTAGGGTTAGGTGTATGGTTTGATTTAGGCTTCAGGTGAGGATAGGTTTGAACTCAGTTTGAGGGAGTAAGTTTAGGGCTACTGTTAGTTTTCGTTTAATTGTTCCGGTTGGAGTAAGCGTCAGGGTCAGGTTAGGGTGGGGGTTAAACATAAGGTGTCCGCCTAGGGTTAGGGTTAGGTCTATGGTTTCATTTAGGCTTCAGGTTAGGTTACGATTGAACGTAGTTTGAGGGAGTAAGTTTAGGGCTACTGTTAGTTTTTGGTTCAGTGTTACGGTTGGATTTAGCCTCAGGGTCAGGTTAGGGTTGGGGTTAAGGTTAAGGTGTCCGCCTAGGGTTAGGGTTAGGTCTATTGTTTGAGTTAGGCTTCAGGTTAGGTTAGGTTTGAACTTAGTTTGAGGGAGTAAGTTTAGGGCTACTGTTAGTTTTTGGTTCAGTGTTACGTTTGGAGTTAGCGTTAAGGTCCGGTTAGGGTTGGGGTTGAGCTTAAGGTGTCCGCCTAGGGTTAGGGTTAGGTCTGTGGTTTGACTTAGGCATCAGGTTAGGTTAGGTTTGAACTTAGTTTGAGGGAGTAAGTTTAGGGCTACTGTGAGTTTTCGGTTCAGTGTTACGGATGGAGATAGCGTCAGGGTCAGGTTAGGGTTGTGGTTGAGCTTCAGGTGTCCGCCTAGGGTTAGGGTTAGGTCTATGGTTTGAGTTAGGCTTCAGGTTAGGTTAGGATTGAACTTAGTTTGAGGGAGTAAGTTTAGGGCTATTCTTAGTTTTCGGTTCAGTGATATGTTTGGAGTTAGCCTGGAGTTCAGGTTAGGGTTGGGGTTGAGCTTAAGGTGTCCGCCTAGGGTTAGGGTTAGGTGTATGGTTTGATTTAGGCTTCAGGTTAGGTTAGGTTTGAACTGAGTTTGAGGGAGTAAGTTTAGGGCTACTGTTATTTTTCGGGAAACTGCTACGGTTGGAGTTAGCGTCAGGGCCAGGTTAGGGTTGGGGTTGAGCTTAAGGTGTCCGCCTAGGGTTAGGGTTAGGTCTATTGTTTGAGTTAAGCTTCAGGTTAGGTTAGGTTTGAACTTAGTTTGAGGGAGTAAATTTAGGGCTACTGTTAGTTTTCGGTTCAGTGTTACGGTTGGGGTTAGTGTGAGGGTCAGGATAGGGTTGGGGTTGAGCTTAAGGTGCCGCCTAGGGTTAGGGTTAGGTGTATGGTTTGATTTAGGCTTCAGGTTAGGTTAGGTTTGAACTTAGTTTGAGGGAGTAAGTTTAGGGCTACTGTTAGTTTTCGGGTAACTGTTACTGTTGGAGTTAGCGTCAGGGCCAATTTAGGGTTGGGGTTGAGCTTAAGGTGTCCGCCTAGGGTTAGGGTTAGGTGTATGGTTTCATTTAGGCTTCAGGTTAGGTTAGGTTTGAAGTTAGTTTGAGGGAGTCAGTTGAGGGCTACTCTTAGTTTTCGGTTAACTGTTACAGTTGGAGTAAGCGTAAGGGTCATTTTAGGGTGTGGGTTAAGTATAAGGTGTCCCCCAAGGGTTAGGGTTAGGTCTAAGATTTGATTTAGGCTTCAGGTTAGTTTAGGTTTGAACTTAGTTTGAGGGAGTCAGTTTAGCGCTACTGTTAGTTTTCGGTTAACTGTTACGGTTGGTGTAAGTGTCAGGGTCAGATTAGGTTTGGCGTTGAGCTTAAGGTATCCGCCTAGGGTTAGGGTTAGGTGTATGGTTTGATTTAGGCTTCAGGTGAGGATAGGTTTGAACTCAGTTTGAGGGAGTAAGTTTAGGGCTACTGTTAGTTTTCGTTTAATTGTTCCGGTTGTAGTAATCGTCAGGGTCAGGTTAGGCTGGGGGTTAAGCATAAGGTGTCCGCCTAGGGTTAGGCTTAGGTCTATGGTTTGAGTTAGTCTTCAGGTTAGGTTAGGTTTGAACTTAGTTTGAGGGAGTAAGTTTAGGGCTACTGTTAGTTTTTGGTTCAGTGGTACGGTTGGAGATAGCGTCAGGGTCAGGTTATGGTTGGGGTTGAGCTTCAGGTGTCCGCCTAGGGTTAGGGTTAGGTCTATGGTTTGAGTTAGGCTTCAGGTTAGGTTAGGTTTGAACTTAGTTTGAGGGAGTAAGTTTAGGGCTACTGTTAGTTTTCGGTTCAGTGTTACGGTTGGACTTAGCGTGAGGGTCCGGTTAGGGTTGGGGTTGAGCTTCAGGTGTCGGCCTAGGGTTAGGGTTAGGTCTATGGTTTGAGTTAGGCTTCAGGTTAGGTTAGGGTTGAACTTAGTTTTAGGGAGTAAGTTTAGGGCTACTGTTAGTTTTAGGTTCAGTGTTACGGTTGGAGTTAGCGTGAGGGTCAGGTTAGGGTTGGGTTTGAGCTTCAGGTGTCCGCCTAGGGTTAGGGTTAGGTGTATGGTTTTATTTAGGCTTCAGGTTAGGTTAGGTTTGAACTTAGTTTGAGGGAGTCAGTTTAGGGCTACTGTTAGTTTTCGGGAAACTGTTACGGTTGGAGTTAGCGTCAGGGCCAGGTTAGGTTTGGGCTTGAGATTAAGGTGTCCGCCTAGGGTTAGTGTTAGGTGTATGGTTTCATTTAGGCTTAAGGTTAGGTTAGGTTTGAAGTTAGTTTGATGGAGTAAGTTTAGGGCTACTGTTAGTTTTCGGTTAACTGTTACAGTTGGAGTAAGCGTCAGGGTCAGTTTAGGGTGGGGGTTAAGTATAAGGTGTCCCCCAAGGGTTAGGGTTAGGTCTAAGATTTGATTTAGGCTTCAGGTTAGTTTAGGTTTGAACTTAGTTTGAGGGAGTCAGTTTAGCGCTACTGTTAGTTTTCGGTTAACTGTTACGGTTGGTGTAAGTGTCAGGGTCAGATTAGGTTTGGGGTTGAGCTTAAGGTATCCGCCTAGGGTTAGGGTTAGGTGTATGGTTTGATTTAGGCTTCAGGTGAGGATAGGTTTGAACTCAGTTTGAGGGAGTAAGTTTAGGGCTACTGTTAGTTTTCGTTTAATTGTTCCGGTTGGAGTAAGCGTCAGGGTCAGGTTAGGGTGGGGGTTAAACATAAGGTGTCCGCCTAGGGTTAGGGTTAGGTCTATGGTTTCATTTAGGCTTCAGGTTAGGTTACGATTGAACGTAGTTTGAGGGAGTAAGTTTAGGGCTACTGTTAGTTTTCGGTTCAGTGTTACGGTTGGATTTAGCCTCAGGGTCAGGTTAGGGTTGGGGTTACGCTTAAGGTGTCCACCTAGGGTTAGGGTTAGGTCTATTGTTTGAGTTAGGCTTCAGGTTAGGTTAGGTTTGAACTTAGTTTGAGGAAGTAAGTTTAGGGCTACTGTTAGTTTTTGGTTCAGTGTTACGTTTGGAGTTAGCGTGAAGGTCCAGTTAGGGTTGGGGTTGAGCTTAAGGTGTCCGCCTAGGGTTAGGGTTAGGTCTATGGTTTGAGTTAGGCTTCAGGTTAGGTTAGGTTTGAACTTAGTTTGAGGGAGTAAGTTTAGGGCTACTCTTAGTTTTCGGTTCAGTGATATGTTTGGAGTTAGCCTGGAGGTCAGGTTAGGGTTTTGGTTGAGCTTCAGGTGTCGGCCTAGGGTTAGGGTTAGGTGTATGGTTTGATTTAGGCTTCAGGTTAGGTTAGGTTTGAACTTAGTTTGAGGGAGTAAGTTTAGGGCTACTGTTAGTTTTCGGTTCAGTGTTACGGTTGGGGTTAGCGTGAGGGTCAGGAAAGGGTTGGGGTTGAGCTTAAGGTGCCGCCTAGGGTTAGGGTTAGGTGTATGGTTTGATTTAGGCTTCAGGTTATGTTAGGTTTGAACTTAGTTTGAGTGAGTAAGTTTAGGGCTACTGTTAGTTTTCGGTTCAGTGTTACGGTTGTAGATAGCGTCAGGGTCAGGTTAGGGTTGGAGTTGAGCTTAAGCTGTCCGCCTAGGGTTAGGGTTAGGTCTGTGGTTTGATTTAGGCTTCAGGTTAGGTTAGGTTTGAACTTAGTTTGAATGAGTAAGTTTAGGGCTACTGTAAGTTTTCGGTTCAGTGATACGGTTGGAGATAGCGTCAGGGTCAGGTTAGGGTTGGGGTTGAGCTTCAGGTGTCCGCCTATTGTTAGGGTTAGGTCTATGATTTGAGTTAGGCTTCAGGTTAGGTTAGGTTTGAACTTAGTTTGAGCGAGTAAATTTAGGGCTACTCTTAGTTTTCGGTTCAGTGATATGGTTGGAGTTATCCTGGAGGTCAGGTTAGGGTTGGGGTTGAGCTTAAGGTTTTCGCCTAGGGTTAGGGTTAGGTGTATGGTTTGATTTAGGCTTCAGGTTAGGTTAGGTTTGAACTTAATTTGAGGCAGTAAGTTTAGGAGTACTGTTAGTTTTCGGGTAACAGTTACGATTGGAGTTGGCGTCAGGGCCAGGTTATGCTTGGGGTTGAGCTTAAGGTGTCCGCATAGGGTTACGGTTAGGTGTAAGGTTTGATTTAGGCTTCAGGTTAGGTTATGTTTGAACTTAGTTTGAGGGATTAAGTTTAGGGCTACTGTTAGTTTTCGGTTAACTGTTACGGTTGGAGTAAGCGTCAGGGTCAGGTTAGGTTTGGGGTTGTGCTTAAGGTGTCCGCCTTAGGTTAGGGTTAGGTGTATGGTTTGATATAGGCTTCAGGTTAGGTTAGGTTTGAACTTAGTTTGAGGGAGTCAGTTTAGGGCTACTGTTAGTTTTCAGTTAACTGTTACGGTTGGAGTTAGCGTCAGGGTCAGGTTAGGTTGGGGGTTAAGCATAAGGTGTCCGCTAGGGTTAGGGTTAGGTCTATGGTTTCATTTAGGCTTCAGGTTAGGTTAGGATTGAACTTAGTTTGAGGGAGTAAGTTTAGGGCTACTGTTAGTTTTCGGTTCAGTGTTACTTTTTTAAGTTAGCGTGAGGGTCCTTTTAGGGTTGGGGTTGAGCTTAAGGTGTGCGCCTAGGGTTAGGGTTAGGTCTGTGATTTGAGTTAGGCTTCAGGTTAGGTTAGGTTTGAACTTAGTTTTAGGGAGTAAGTTTAGGGCTACTGTTAGTTTTCGGTTCAGTGTTACGGTTGGAGATAGCGTCAGGGTGAGGTTAGGGTTGGGGTTGAGCTTCAGGTGTCGGCCTAGGGTTAGGGTTAGTCTATGGTTTGAGTTAGGCTTCAGGGTAGGTTGGGGTTGAACTTAGTTTTAGGGAGTAAGTTTAGGGCTACTATTAGTTTTAGGTTCAGTGTTACGGTTGGAGTTAGCTTGAGGGTCAGGTTAGGGTTGGGTTTGAGCTTCAGGTGTCCGCCTAGGGTTAGGGTTAGGTGTATGGTTTGATTTAGGCTTCAGGTTAGGTTAGGTTTGAACTTAGTTTGAGGGAATAAGTTTAGGGCTACTGTTAGTTTTCGGTTAACTGTTACAGTTGGATTAAGCGTCAGGGTCAGGTTAGGTTTGGGGTTGAAGTTAAGGTGTCCGCCTAGGGTTAGGGTTAGGTGTATGGTTTGATTTAGGCTTCAGGTTAGGTTAGGTTTGAACTTAGTTTGAGGGAGTAAGTTTAGGGCTAATGTTAGTTTTTGGTTCAGTATTATGTTTGGAGTTAGCGTCAGGGTCAGGTTAGGGTTGGGGTTAGCTTGAGGTGTCCACCTAGGGTTAGGGTAAGGTCCATGGTTTGATTTAGGCTCCAGGTTAGGTTACGTTTCAACTTAGTTTGAGTGAGTAAGTTTAGGACTACTGTTAGTTTTCTGTTCAGTGTTACGGTTGGAGATAGCGTCAGGGTCAGTTTAGGGTTGGAGTTGAGCTTAAGGTGTCCTCCTAGGGTTAGGGTTAGGTCTAAGATTTGATTTAGGCTTCAGGTTAGGTTAGGTTTGAACTTAGTTTGAGGGAGTCATTTTAATGCTACTCTTAGTTTTCGGTTCAGTGATATGGTTGGAGTTAGCCTGGAGGTCAGGTTAGGGTTGGGTTTGAGCTTCAGGTGTCCACCCAGGGTTAGGGTTAGGTGTATGGTTTGATTTAGGCTTCAGGTTAGGTTAGGTTTGAACGTAGTTTGAGGGAGTAAGTTTATGGCTACTGTTAGTTTTCTGTTCAGTATTAGGGTTGGAGTTAGCGTCAGGGTCAGGTTAGGGTTGGGGTTAGCTTGAGGTGTATGCCTAGGGTTAGGGTTAGGTCCATGGTTTGATTTAGGCTCCAGATTAGGTTACGTTTGAACTTAGTTTGAGTGAGTAAGTTTAGGGTTACTGTTAGTTTTCAGTTCAGTGTTACGGTTGGAGATAGCGTCAGGGTCAGGTTAGGGTTGGGGTTGAGCTTCAGGTGTCCGCCTATTGTTAGGGTTAGGTCTATGATTTGAGTTAGGCTTCAGGTTAGGTTAGGTTTGAACTTAGTTTGGGCGAGTAAGTTTAGGGCTACTCTTAGTTTTCGGTTCAGTGATATAGTTGGAGTTAGCCTGGAGGTCAGGTTAGGGTTGGGGTTGAGCTTAAGGTGTCCGCCTAGGGTTAGGGTTAGGTGTATGGTTTGATTTAGGCTTCAGGTTAGGCTAGGTTTGAACTTAGTTTGATGGAGTAAGTTTAGGGCTACTGTTAGTTTTCGGGAAACTGTTACGGTTGGAGTAAGCGTCAGGGTCAGGTTAGGGTGGGGGTTAAACATAAGGTGTCCGCCTAGGGTTAGGGTTAGGTCTCTGTTTTCATTTAGGCTTCAGGTTAGGTTACGATTGAACGTAGTTTGAGGGAGTAAGTTTAGGGCTACTGTTAGTTTTCGGTTCAGTGTTACGGTTGGATTTAGCCTCAGGGTCAGGTTAGGGTTGGGGTTACGCTTAAGGTGTCCACCTAGGGTTAGGGTTAGGTCTATTGTTTGAGTTAGGCTTCAGGTTAGGTTAGGTTTGAACTTAGTTTGAGGGAGTAAGTTTAGGGCTACTTTTATTTTTCGGGAAACTGCTACGGTTGGAGTTAGCGTCAGGGCCAGGTTAGGGTTGGGGTTGAGCTTAAGGTGTGCGCCTAGGGTTAGGGTTAGGTCTGTTATTTGAGTTAGGCTTCAGGTTAGGTTAGGTTTGAACTTAGTTTGAGGGAGTAAGTTTAGGGCTAATGTTAGTTTTCGGTTCAGTGTTACGGTTGGAGATAGCGTCAGGGTCAGGTTATGTTTGGGGTTGAGCTTCAGGTGTCCGCCTAGGGTTAGGGTTAGGTCTATGTTTTGAGTTAGGCTTCAGGTTAGGTTAGGTTTGAACTTAGTTTGAGGGAGTAAGTTTATTGCTACTGTTAGTTTTCGGTTCAGTGTTACGGTTGGGGTTAGCGTGAGGGTCAGGATAGGGTTGGGGTTGAGCTTAAGGTGTCCTCCTAGGGTTAGGGTTAGGTGTATGGTTGATTTAGGCTTCAGGTTAGGTTAGGTTTGAACTGAGTTTGAGGGAGTAAGTTTAGGGCTACTGTTATTTTTCGGGAAACTGCTACGGTTGGAGTTAGCGTCAGGGCCAGGTTAGGGTTGGGGTTGAGCTTAAGGTGTCCGCCTAGGGTTAGGGTTAAGTCTATTGTTTGAGTTAGGCTTCAGGTTAGGTTAGGTTTGAAATTAGTTTGAGGGAGTAAGTTTAGGGCTACTGTTAGTTTTCGGTTCAGTGTTACGGTTGGAGTTAGCATGAGGGTCAGGTTAGGGTTGGGGTTGAGCTTAAGGTGTCCGCCTAGGGTTAGGGTTAGGTCTGTGGTTTGAGTTAGGCTTCAGGTTATGTTAGGTTTGAACTTAGTTTGAGGGAGTAAGTTTAGGGCTAATGTTAGTTTTCGGTTCAGTGTTACGGTTGGAGATAGCGTCAGGGTCAATTTAGGGTTGGGGTTGAGCTTCAGGTGTCCGCCTAGGGTTAGGGTTAGGTCTATGGTTTGAGTTAGGCTTCATGATAGGTTAGGTTTGAACTTAGTTTGAGGGAGTAAGTTTAGGGCTACTGTTAGTTTTCGGGTAACTGTTACAGTTGAAGTAAACGTCAGGGTCAGGTTAGGCTGGGGGTTAAGCATAAGGTGTCAGCCTAGGGTTAGGGTTAGGTCTATGGTTTGAGTTAGTCTTCAGGTTTGGTTAGGTTTGAACTTAGTTTGAGGGAGTAAGTTTAGGCCTACTGTTAGTTTTTGGTTCAGTGTTACGGTTGGAGATAGCGTCAGGGTCAGGTTATGGTTGTGGTTGAGCTTCAGGTGTCCGCCTAGGGTTAGGGTTAGGTCTATGGTTTGAGTTAGGCTTCAGGTTAGGTTAGGTTTGAACTTAGTTTGAGGGAGTAAGTTTAGGGCTACTGTTAGTTTTCGGTTCAGTGTTATGGTTGGACTTAGCGTGAGGGTCAGGTTAGGGTTGATGTTGAGCTTCAGGTGTCGGCCTAGGGTTAGGGTTAGGTGTATGGTTTGATTTAGGCTTCAGGTTAGGTTAGGTTTGAACTTAGTTTGAGGGAGTCAGTTTAGGGCTACTGTTATTTTTCGGTTAACTGTTACGGTTGGAGTTAGCGTCAGGGTCAGGTTAGGTTGGGGGTTAAGCATAAGGTGTCCGCTAGGGTTAGGGTTCGGTCTATGGTTTCATTTAGGCTTCAGGTTAGGTTAGGATTGAACTTAGTTTGAGGGAGTAAGTTTAGGGCTACTGTTAGTTTGCAGTTCAGTGTTACGTTTTTAAGTTAGCGTGAGGGTCCGGTTAGGGTTGGGGTTGAGCTTAAGGTGTCCGCCTAGGGTTAGGTTTAGGTCTGTGATTTGAGTTAGGCTTCAGGTTAGGTTAGGTTTGAACTTAGTTTGAGGGAGTAAGTTTAGGGCTACTGTTAGTTTTCGGTTCAGTGTTACGGTTGGAGATAGAGTCAGGGTCAGGTTAGGGTTGGGTTTGAGCTTCAGGTGTCCGCCTAGGGTTAGGGTTAGGTTTATGGTTTAATTTAGGCTTCAGGTTAGGTTAGGTTTGAACTTAGTTTGAGGGAGTAAGTTTAGGGCTACTGTTAGTTTTCGGGAAACTGTTACGGTTGGAGTTAGCGTCAGGGTCAGGTTAGGGTTTGGGTTGAGATTAAGGTGTCTGCCTAGGGTTAGGGTTAGGTGTATGGTTTGATATAGGCTTCAGGTTAGGTTAGGTTTGAAGTTGGTTTGAGGGAGTAAGTTTAGGGCTACTGTTAGTTTTCGTTTAACTGTTACAGTTGGAGTAAGCGTCAGGGTCAGGTTAGTTTTGGGGTTGAAGTTAAGGTGTCCACCTAGGGTTAGGGTTAGGTCTATGGTTAGATTTAGGCATCAGGTTAGGTTAGGTTTGAGCTTAGCTTAAGGGAGTAAGTTTACGGCTACTGTAATTTTTCGGTTCAGTGTTACGGTTGGAATTAGCGACAGGGTCAGTTTAGGGTTGGGGTTAACTTATGGTGTCCAGCTAGGGTTAGGGTTAGGTCTACGGTTTGAGTTAGGCTTCAGTTTAGGTTAGGTTTGATCTTAGTTTGAGGGAGTAATTTTAGGGCAACTGTTAGTTTTCTGTTAACTGTTACGGTTGGAGTAAGCGTTCAGGGTCAGGTTAGGGTTGGGGTTAAGCTTAAGGTGTCCACTTAGGGTTAGGGTTAGGTCTTTGGTTTGAGTTAGGCTTCAGGTTGGTTAGGTTTGAACTTAGTTTGAGGGAGTAAGTTTAGGGCTACTATTAGTTTTCAGTTCAGTGTTACGGTGGGAGTTAGCGACAGGGTCAGGAAACGGTTGGGGTTAAGCTTAAGGTGTCCGCCTAGGGTTAGGGTTAGGTCTATGTTTTGAGGTAGGCTTCAGGTTAGGTTAGGTTTGAACTTAGTTTGAGGGAGTAAGTTTAGGGCTACTGTTCATTTTCGTTTCACTATTATGGTTGGAGTTAGCGTCAGGGTCAGGTTAGGGTTGGGGTTAAGCTTACGGTGTCCGCCTAGGTTTAGGGTTAGGTATATGGTTTGAGTTAGGCTTCAGGTTAGGTTAGGTTTGAACTTAGATTGAGGGAGTAAGGTTAGGGCTACTGTTCGTTTTCGGTTCAGTATTATGGTTGGAGTTAGCGTCAGGGTCAGGTTAAGGTGGTGGTTAAGCTTGAAGTGTCCGCCTAGCGTTAGGGTTAGGTCTATTGTTTGAGTTTGGCTTCAGGTTAATTTAGGTTTGAACTTAGTTTGAGGGAGTAAGTTTCGGCCTACTGTTAGTTTTCGGTTCAGTGTTACGGTTGGAGTTAGCAACGGGGTCAGGTTAGGGTTGGGGTTAAGCTTAAGGTGTCCGCCTAGGGTTAGGGTTAGGTTTATGGTTTGAGTTAGGCTTCAGGTTAGGTTAGGTTTGAACTTAGTTTGAGGGAGTAAGTTTAGGGCTACTGTTAGCTTTCGGTTAACTGTTACGGTTGGAGTTAGCGTGAGGGTCAGGTTAGGGTTGGTGTTGAGCTTAAGGTGTCCGCCTAGGGTTAGGGTTAGGTAGGTGGTTTCAGTTAGGCTTCAGGTTAGGTTATGTTGGAACTAAGTTTGAGGGAATAAGTTTAGGGCTACTGTTAGTTTTCGGTTAAATGTTACGGTTGGAGTTAGCGTCCGGGTCAGGTTAGGGTTGGGTTTGAGCTTAAGGTGTTCGCTAGGGTTAGGGTTAGGTCTATGGTTTGAGTTAGGCTTCAGGTTACTTTAGGTTTGAACTTAGTTTGAGGGAGTAAGTTTAGGACTACTGTTAGTTTTCGGTTCAGTATTACGGTTGGAGTTTGCGTCAGGGTCAGGTTAGGGTTGGGGTTAAGCTTAAGTTGTCTGCCTAGGGTTAGGGTTAGGTGTATGGTTTGATTTAGGCTTCAGGTTAGGTCAGGTTTGAACTTAGTTTGAGGGAGTAAAGTTAGGGCTACTGTTAGTTTTCGGTTAACTATTATGGTTGGAGTAAGCATCTGGGTAAGGTTCGGGTGGGGGTTAAGCATAAGGTGTCCGCCTAGGGTTAGGGTTAGGTGTATGGTTTGATTTAGGCTTCAGGTTATGTTACGTTTGAACGTAGTTTGAGTGAGTATGTTTAGGGTTACTGTTAGTTTTCTGTTCAGTGTTCCGGTTGGAGTTAGCGTGAGGGTCAGGTTAGGGTTGGAGTTGAGCTTAAGGTGTCCGCCTAGGGTTAGGGTTAGGTCTATGGTTTGAGTTAGGCTTCACGTTAGGTTAGGTTTGAACTTAGTTTAAGGGAGTAAGTCTAGGGCTACTGTTAGTTTTCGGTTCAGTGTTATAGGTCGAGTTAGCGTCAGGGTTAGGTGAATGTTGGGATTAAGCTTGAGGTGTCCGCCTAGGGTTAGGGTTAGGTCTGTGGTTTGAGTTAGGCTTCTGGTTAGGTTAGGTTTGAACTTAGTTTGAGGGAGTGAGTTTAGGGCTACTCTTAGTTTTCGGTTAACTGTTACGGTTGGAATTAGCGTCAGGGTCAGGTTAGGGTTGGGGTTGAGCTTAAGATGTCCGCCTAGGGTTAGGGTTAGGTCTATGGTTTGAGTTAGGCTTCAAGTTAGGTTAGGTTTGAACTTAGTTTGAGGGAGTAAGTTTAGGGCTACTGTTAGTTTTCATTTCAGTGTTGCGGTTGAAGTTAGCATTAGGGTCAGGTAGGGTTTGGGGTTAAGCTTAAGGTGTCCGCGTAGGGTTAGGGTTAGGTAGATGGTTTGAGTTAGGCTTCAGGTTACTTTAGGTTTGAACTTAGTTTGAGGGAGTAAGTTTAGGACTACTCTTAGTTTTTCGTTCAGTGCTTTGGTTGGAGTTAGCATCAGGGTCAGGTTAGGGTTGGGATTAAATTTAAGGTGTCCGCCTAGGGTTAGGGTTAGTTCTATGGTTTGAGTTAGGCTTCAAGTTAGGTTAGGTTTGCACTTAGTTTGAGGGAGTAAGTTTACGGCTACTGTTAGTTTTCGGTTCAGTGTTACGTTTGGAGTTATCATCAGGATCAGTTTAGGGTTGGGGTTGAGGTTAAGGTGTCCGCCTAGGGTTAGGATTAGGTGTATTGTTTGATTTAGGCTTCAGGTTAGGTTAGGTTTGAACTTAGTTTGAGGGAGTAAGTTTAGGGCTACTGTTAGTTATTCAGCTAA
Organism: Tupaia tana; assembly: GCA_026018925.1. NCBI lineage: Eukaryota > Metazoa > Chordata > Mammalia > Scandentia > Tupaiidae > Tupaia > Tupaia tana. The sequence goes on along the minus strand of JAKSZU010000008.1, from coordinate 95,234,395 downwards.
CTGTTACGTTTGGAGTAAGCGTCAGGGTCAGGTTAGGGTTGGGGTTGAGTTTAAGCTGTCCTCCTAGGGTTAGGGTTAAGTCTATGCTTTGATTTAGGCTTCAGGTTATGTTAGGTTTGAACTTAGTTTGAGGGAATAAGTTTAGGGCTACTGTTAGTTTTAGGTTCAGTGTTACATTTGGAGTTAGCGACAGAGTTAAGTTAGGGTTGGGGTTTAGCTTAAGGTGTCCGCCTAGGGTCAGGGTTAAGTGTATGGTTTGGGTTAGGGTTCAGGTTAGGTTAGGTTTGAACCTAGTTTGAGGGAGTTAGTTTAAGGCTACTGTTAGTTTTCGGTTCAGTGTTACGGTTCGGGTTAGCGTCAGGGTCGGTTAGGGTTGGGGTTAATCTTAAGGTGTCTGCCTAGGGTTAGTTTTAGGTCTATGGTATGATTTAGGCTTCAGGTTAGGTTAGGTTTGAACGTAGTTTGAGGGAGCAATTTTAAGGCTACTGTTAATTTTCGGTTAAGTGTTACGATTGGAGTTAGCGTCAGGGTCAGGTTAGGGTTGCGGTTGTGCTTAAGGTGTCTGCCTAGGGTTAGGGTCAGGTCTATGGTTTGATTTAGGCTTCAGGTTAGGTTAGCTTTGAACTTAGTTTGAGGTAGTAATATTGGGGCTACTCTTAGTTTTCGGTTCAGTGTTATGGTTGACGTTAGCGTCAGAGTCATGATAGGGTTGCGGTTAAGCTTAAGGTGTCCGCCTAGGGTTAGGGTTCGTTCTGTGGTTTGATTTAGGCTTCAGGTTAGTTTAGGTTTGAACTTAGTTTCAGGGCGTAAGTTTAGGGCTACTGTTATTTTTCGGTTCATTGTTATGGTTGGAATTAGCGTCAGGGTCAGGTTAGGGTTGGGGTTGAGCTTAAGGTGTCCGCCTAGGGTTAGGGTTAGTACTAAGGTTTGATTTAGTTTTCAGGTTAGGTTAGGTTTGAACTTAGTTTGAGGGAGTAAGTTTAGGGCTACTGTTATTTTTCGGTTCAGTGTTACATTTGGATTTAGCGTCAGCGTCAAGTTAGGGTTGGGGTTAAGCTTAAGGTATTCACCTAGGGTTAGGGTTAGGTCTATGGCTAGATTTAGGCTTCAGGTTAGGTTAAGTTTGAATTTAGTTTGAGGGAGTAAGTTTAGAGCTACTGTTTGTTTTCAGTTAACTGTTACAGTTGGAGTAAGCGTCAGGGTCAGGTTAGGGTTGGGTTTAAGCTTGAGGTGTCCGCCTAGGGTTAGGGTTAGGTCTATTGTTTGAGTTAAGCTTCAGGGTAGGTTAGGTTTGAACTTAGTTTGAGGGAGTCAGTTTAGGGCTACTGTTAGTTTTCGGTTCAGTGTTACGGGTGGAGTTAGCGTGAGGGTCACGTTAGGCTTGGGGGTGAACTTAAGGTTTCAGCCTAGGTTTAGGGTTAGGTGTATGGATTGATTTAGGCTTCAGGTTAGTTTAGGTTCGAACTTAGTTTGAGGGAGTAACTTTAGGGCTTCTGTTAGTTTTCGGTTAACGGTTACAGTTGGAATAAGCATCAGGGTCAGGTTAGGGTGGGGGTTAAGCAAAGGTGTCCGCCTAGGGTTAGGGTTAGGTCTATGGTTTGATTTAGGCTTCAGGTTAGGTTAAGTTTGAACGTAGTTTGAGGTAGCAAGTTTAGGGCTACTGTTAGTTTTCGGTTCAGTGTTACGGTTGGAGTTAGCGTCAGGGTCAGGCTAGGGTTGGGGTTGAGCTTAAGGTGTGTGCCTAGGGTTAGGGTTAGGTCTATGGTTTGATTTAGGCTTCAGGTTAGGTTAGGTTTGAACTTAGTTTGAGGGAGTAAGTTTGGGGCTACTGTTAGTTTTCGGTTCAGTGTTACGGTTGGAGTTAGCGTCAGGGTCATGATAGGGATGGGGTTAAGCTTAAGGTGTCTGCCTAGGGTTAGGGTTAGGTCTATGGTTTGATTTAGGCTTCAGGTTAGGCTAGGTTTGAACTTAGTTTGAGGGAGTAAGTTTAGGGCTATTGTTAGTTTTCGGTTAACTGATACAGTGGGAGTAAGCGTCAGGGTCAGGTTAGGGTTGGGGTTGAGCTTAAGTTGTCTGCCTAGGGTTAGGGTTAGGTCTATGGTTTGATTTAGTCTTCAGGATAGGTTAGGTTTGAACTTAGTTTGAGGGAGTAAGTTTAGGCTAATGTTAGTTTTCGGTTCAGTATTATGGTTGGAGTTCGCCTCAGGGTCAGGTTCGGTTTGTGGTTAAGCTTAAGGTGTCTGCCTAGGGTTAGGGTTAGGTCTATGGTTTGAATTAGTCTTCAGGTCAGGTTAGGATGGAACGTAGTTTGGGGGAGCAAGTTTAGGGCTACTGTTAATTTTCGGTTAAGTGTTTCGGTTGGAGTTACTATCAGGATCAGGTTAGGGTTGGGGTTGAGCTTAAGGTGTCTGCCTAGGGTTAGGGTTAGGTCTATGGTTTGATTTAGGCTTCAGGTTACGTTAGGTTTGAACTTAGTTTGAGGGAGCAAGTTTAGGGCTACTGTTAGTTTCTGGTTCAGTGTTACGTTTGGAGTTAGCATCAGGGTCAGGTTAGGGTTGGGGTTAAGCTTAAGGTGTCTGCCTAGGGTTAGGGTTAGGTCTATGGTTTGATTTAGGCTTCAGGTTAGGTTAAGTTTGAACGTAGTTTGAGGTAGCAAGTTTAGGGCTACTGTTAGTTTTCGGTTCAGTGTTACGGTTGGAGTTAGCGTCAGGGTCAGGTTAGGGTTGGGGTTGAGCTTAAGGTGTGTGCCTAGGGTTAGGGTTAGGTCTATGGCTTGAGTTAGGCTTCAGGTTACTTTAGGTTTGAACTTAGTTTGAGGGAGTAAGTTTAGGGCTACTGTTAGTTTTTGTTTCAGTGTTACGATTGGAGTTAGCATCAGGGTCAGGTTAGGGTTGGGGTTGAGCTTAAGATGTCTGCCTAGGGTTAGGGCTAGGTGTATGGTTTGATTTAGGCTTCAGGTTAGATTAGGTTTGAACTTAGTTTGAGGGAGTAAGTTTATGGCTAGTGTCAATTTTCGGTTCAGTGTTATGGTTGGAGTTAGCGTCAGGGTGATGATAGGTTTGGGGTTGAGCTTAAGGTGTCCGCCTAGGGTTAGGGTTAGGTCTATGGTTTTCTTTAGGCTTCAGGTTAGGTTTGGTTTGAACTTAGTTTGAGGGAGTAAATTTAGGGCTACTGTTAGATTTCGGTTCAGTGTTATGGATGGAGTAAGCCTCAGGGTCAGGTTAGGTATGGGTTTAGCTTAAGGTGTCCACCTAGGGTTAGGGTTAGCTCTATGGTTTGATTTAGTCTTCAGGTTAGGTTAGGTTTGAACTTAGTTTGAGGGAGTAAGTTTAGGCTACTGTTAGTTTTCTGTTCAATATTATGGTTGGAATTAGCGTCAGGGTCAGGTTAGGGATGGGGTTAAGCTTGAGGTGTCCGCCTAGGGTTAGGGTTAGGTCTATGGTTTGAGTTAGGCTTCTGGTTTGGTTAGTTTTGAACTTAGTTTGAGTGAGTAAGTTCAGGGCTACTGTTAGTTTTCGGTTCAGAGTTACGGTTGGAGTTAGCGTGAGGGTCAGGTTAGGGTTGGAGTTGAGCTTAAGGTGTCTGCCTAGGGTTAGGGTTAGTTATATGGTTTGATTTAGGCTTCTGTTTAGGTTAGGTTTGAACTTAGTTTGAGGGAGTAAGTTTAGGGCTACTGTTCATTTTCGGTTAACTGTTACGGTTGGAGTAAGCGTCAGGGTCAGGTTAGGGTTGGCGTTAAGCTTGAGGTGTCTGCCTACGGTTAGGTTTAGGTATATTGTTTGATTTATGCTTCAGGTTAGGTTAGGTTTGAACTTAGTTTGAGGGAGTTAGTTTAGGGCTGCTGTTAGTTTTTGGTTCAGTGTTATGGTTGGAGTTAGCGTCACGATCAGGTTAGGGTTGGGGTTGAGCTTAAGGTGTCCGCCCAGGGTTTGGGTTAGGTGTATTGTTTTATTTAGGCTTCATGTTAGGTTAGGTTTTAACTTATTTTGAGGGAGTAAGTTTAGGGCTACTGTTAGTTTTCGGTTCATTGTTAAGTTTGGAGTTAGCGTCAGGGTCAGGTTAGGGTTGGGGTTGAGCTTAAGGTGTCCGCCTAGGGTTAGGGTTAGGTGTATTGTTTGATTTAGGCTTCATGTTAGGTTAGGTTTTAACTTATTGTGAGGGAGTAAGTTTAGGGCTACTGTTCGTTTTCGGTTCATTGTTAAGTTTGGAGTTATCGTCAGGGTCAGGTTAGGGTTGGGTTGAGCTTAAGGTGTCTGCCTAGGGTTAGCGTTAGGGCTGTGGTTTGATTTAGGCTTCCGGTTAGGTTAGGTCTGAATTTAGTTTGAGAGAGTATATTTACGGCTACTGTAATTTTTTGGTTCCGTGTTACGGTTGGGGTTAGCCTCAGGGTCAGGTTAGGGTTGGGGTTCAGCTTAAGGTGTCCGCCTGGGCTTAGGGTTAGGTCTATGGTTTGAGTTAGGGTTCAGGTTAGGTTAGGTTTGAACTTAGTTTGAGGGAGTAAGTTTAGGGCTACTGTTAGTTTTCATTTAACTGTTACGGTTGGAGTAAGCGTCAGGGTCAGGTTAGGGTTGGGGTTCAGCTTAAGGTGTCCGCCTAGGGTTAGGGTTTGGTCTATGGTTTTACTTAGGCTTCAGGTTAGGTTAGGTTTGAACTTAGTTTGAGGGAGTAAGTTTAGGGCTACTGTCAGTTTTCAGTTAACTGTTACGGTTGGAGTAAGCGTCAGGGTCAGGTTAGGGTTGGGGTTGAGCTTAAGGTGTACGCCTAGGGTTAGGGTTACATCTATGGTTTGATTTAGGCTTAAGGTTAGGTTAGGTTTGAACTTAGTTTGAGGGAGTAAGTTTAGGGCTACTGTTAGTTTTCGGTTCAGTATTATGTTTGGAGTTAGCGTTACGGTCAGGTTAGGGTTGGGGTTAAGCTTCAGGTGTCCGCCTAGGGTTAGGGTTAAGTCTATTGTTTTAGTTAGGCTTCAGGTTAGGTTAGGTTTAAACTTAGTTTGAGGGAGTAAGTTTAGGGCTACTGTTAGTTTTTGGTTCAGTGTTACGGTTGGAGTTAGCAACAGGGTCAGGTTAGGGTTGGCGTTGACCTTAACGTGTCCCCTAGGGTTAGGGTTATGTCTATGGTTTGATTTAGGATTCAGGTTAGGTTAGGTTTGAACTTAGTTTGAGGGAGTAAGTTTAGGGCTACTGTTAGTTTTCGGTTCAGTATTATGTTTAGAGTTAGCGTCAGGGTCATGTTAGGGTTGGGGTTAAGCTAAAGTTGTCTGCCTAGGGTTAGAGTTAGTTCTATGGTTTGAGTTAGGCTTCAGGTTAGGTTAGGATTGAACTTAGTTTGAGGGAGTAAGTTTAGGGCTACTGTTAGTTTTCGGTTAACTGTTACGGTTGGAGTAAGCGTTAGGGTCAGGTTAGGGTTCAGGTTGAGCTAAAGGTGTCAGCCTAGGGTTAGGGTTTGGTCTAAGGTTTGATTGAGGCTTCAGGTTAGGTTAGGTTTGAACTGAGTTTGAGGGAGTAAGTTTAGGGCTACTGTTAGTTTTCGGTTAACTGTTTCAGTTGGAATAAGTGTCAGGGTCAGGTTAGGGTGGGGGTTAAGCATCCGGTGTCCTCCTAGGGTTAGGGTTAGGTCTATGGTTTGATTTAGGATTCAGGTTATGTTACGTTTGAACTTAGTTTGAGTGAGTAAGTTTAGGGCTACTGTTAGTTTTCGGTTCAGTGTTACGGTTGGAGTTACCATCATGGTCAGGTTAGGGTTGGAATTAAGCTTAAGGTTTCCGCCTCGGGTTAGGGTTAGGTCTATGGTTTGATTTAGGCTTCAGTTTAGGTTAGGTTTGAACATAGTTTGAGGGAGTAAGTTTAGGGCTACTGTTAGTTTTCGGTTCAGTGTTACGGTTGGAGTTAGCATCAAGGTCAGGTTAGGGTGGGGGTTGAGCTTATGGAGTCCGTCTAGGGTTAGGGTTAGGTCTATGATTTGAGTTAGGCTTCACGTTACTTTAAGTTTGAACTTAGTTTGAGGGAGTAAGTTTAGGGCTACTATTAGTTTTTGGTTCAGTTTTACGGTTGGAGTTAGCATCAGGGTCAGGTTAGGGTTGGTGTTAAGATTAAGGTGTCTGCTTAGGGTTAAGGTTAGGTCTATGGTTTGAGTTAGGCTTCAGGTTAGGTTAGGTTTGAACTTAGTTTGAGGGAGTAAGTTTAGGGCTACTGTTATTTTTCAGTTCAGTGTTACATTTGGAGTTAGCGTTAGGGTCAGGTTAGGGTTGGGGTTGAGCTTAAGGTTTCCGCCTACGGTTAGGGTTAGGTCTATGGTTTGAGTTAGGCTTCAGGTTAGGTTAGGTTTGAACTTAGTTTGAGGGAGTAAGTTCAGGGCTACTGTTAGTTTTCGAATAACTGTTACGGTTGGAGTAAGCGTCAGGGTCAGGTTCAGGTCGGGGTTAAGCATAAGGTGTCCGCCTAGGGTTAGGGTTAGGTCTATGGTTTGATTTATGCTTCAGGTTAGGTTAGGTTTGGACTTAGTTTGAGGTAGTAAGCTTACGCTACTGTTCGTTTTCGGTTCAGTATTATGGTTGGAGTTAGCTTTAGGGTCAGGTTAGGTTTGGGGTTAAGCTTCAGGGGTCCGCCTAGGGTTAGGGTTAGGTCTATTGTTTGAGTTAGGCTTCAGTTTAGGTTAGGTTTGAACTTAGTTTGAGGGAGTAAGTTTAGGGCTCCTGTTAGTTTTCGGTTCAGTGTTACTGTTGGAGTTAGCATCAGGATCAGGTTAGGGTTGGGGTTGAGATTAACGTGTCCGCCTAGGGTTAGGGTTAGGTCTATGGTTTGATTTAGGCTTCAGGTTAGGTTAGGTTTGAACTTAGTTTGAGTGAGTAAGTTTAGGGCTGCTGTTAGCTTTCGGTTCAGTGTTACGGTTGGAATTAGCGTCAGGGTCAGGTTAGGTTTGTGGTTAAGCTTAAGGAGTCCGCCTAGGTTTAGGGTTAGGTAGATGGTTTCAGTTAGGCTTCAGGTTACTTTTGGTTTGAACTTAGTTTGAGGGAGTAAGTTTAGGACTACTGTTAGTTTTCGGTTCAGTGTTAAGGTTGGAGTTAACATCAGGGTCAGGTTAGGCTTGTGGTTAAGATTAAGGTGTCCGCCTAGGGTTAGGGTTAGGTCTATGGTTTGAGTTAGGCTTCAGGTTAGGTTAGGTTTGAACTTAGTTTGAGAGTGTAAGTTTAGGGCTACTGTTAGTTTTCGGTTCAGTGTTACGGTTGGAGTTAGCGTCAGGGTCAGGTTAAGGTTGGGGTTGAGCTTAAGGTGTCCGCCTAGGGTTAGGGTTAGGTGTATGGTTTGATTTCGGCTTCAGGTTAGGTCAGCTTTGAACTTAGTTTGAGGGAGTATGTTTAGGGCTATTATAAATTTTCGGTTAACTGTTACGGTTGGAGTAAGCGTCAGGGTCATGTTAGGGTGGGGTTAAGCATATGGTTTCCGCGTAGGGTTAGGATTAGTTCTGTGGTTTGATTTAGGCTTCAGGTTAGGTTATGTTTGAACTTAGTTTGAGTGAGTAAATTTAGGGTTAATGTTAGTTTTCGGTTCAGAGTTACGGTTGGAGTTAGCGTGAGGGTCAGATTAGGGTTGGAGTTGAGCTTATGGTGTCCGCCTAGGGTTAGGGTTAGTTATATGGTTTTATTTAGGCTTCTGTTTAGGTTAGGTTTGAACTTAGTTTGAGGGAGTATGTTTGGGGTTCTTTCAGTTTTCGGTTCAGTGTTACCGTTGGAGTTAGTGTCAGGGTCAGCTTAGGGTTTGGGTTAAGCTTAAGGTGTCGACCTAGGGTTAGGGTTAGGTGTATAGTTTTATTTAGGCTTCAGGTTAGGTTAGGTTTGAACTTAGTTTGAGGGAATAAGTTTAGGGCTACTGTTAGTTTTCGGTTCAGTGTTACGTTTGGAGTTAGCGTCAGGGTCATGTTAGGGTTGGGGTTGAGCTTAAGGTGTCCGCCTATGGTTAGGGTTAGGTGTATGGTTTTATTTAGGCTTCAGGTTAGGTTAGGTTTGAACTTAGTTTGAGGAAGTAAGTTTAGGGCTACTGTTCGTTTTCGTTTAGCTGCTACTGTTGTAGTAAGCGTCAGGGTCAGGTTAGGTTTGGGGTTGAGCTTAAGGTGTCCGCCTAGAATTCGGGTTAGGTCTAAGGTTTGATTTAGGCTATATGTTAGGTTAAGTTTGAACTTAGTTTGAGGGAGTATGTTTAGGGCTACTGTTAGTTTTCGGTTCAGTATTACGGTTGGAGTTAGCGTGAGGGTCAGGTTAGGGTTGGGGTTGAGCTTAAGGTGTCCACCTAGTATTAGGATGAGGTCTATGATTTGAGTTAGGCTTCAGGTTACTTTAGGTTTAAACTTAGTTTGAGGGAGTAAATTTAGGTCTACTGTTAGTTTTCGGTTCAGTGTTACGGTTGGAGTTAGCATCAGGGTCAGGTTACGGTTGGGGTTAAGCTTAAGGTGTCCGCCTAGGGTTAGGATTAGGTCTATGGTTTGAGCTAGGCTTCAGGCTAGGTTAGGTTTGAACTTAGTTGGAGGGAGTAAGTTTAGGGCTACTGTTAGTTTTCGGTTCAGAGTTACGGTTGGAGTTAGTGTCAGGGTCATGATAGGGTTGTGGTTAAGCTTAAGGTGTCCGCCTAGGGTTAGGGTTAGGTCTATGATTTGAGTTAGGCTTCAGGTTAGGTTAGGTTTGAACTTAGTTTGAGGGAGTAATTTTTGGCTACTGTTAGTTTTCGTTTCAGTGTTACGGTTGGAGTAAGCATCAGGGTCAGGTTAGGGTGCAGGTTAAGCATAAGGTTTCCGCCCAGGGTTAGGGTTAGGTCTATGGTTTGAGTTATGCTTCAGGTTAGGTTAGGTTTGAACTTAGTATGAGGGAGTACGTTTAGGGCTACTGTTCGTTTTCGGTTCAGTATTATGGTTGGAGTTAGTGTAAGGGTCAGGTTAGGGTTGTGGTTAAGCTTAAGGTGTCTGCCTAGGATTAGGGTTAGGTCTATGGTTTGATTTAGGCTTCAGGTTAGGTTAGGTTTGAACGTAGTTTGGGGGAGCAAGTTTAGGGATACTGTTAGTTTTCGGATAATAGTTTCGGTTGGAGTTAGCGTCAGGGTCAGGTTAGGTTTGGGGTTGAGCTTAAGGTGTCTGCCTAGGGTTAGGGTTAGGTCTATGGTTTGATTTAGGCTTCAGGTTAGGTTATTTTTGAACTTAGTTTGAGGGAGTAAGTTTAGGCTACTGTTAGTTTTCGGTTCAGTATTATGGTTGGAGGTAGCGTAAGGGTCAGGTTAGGGTTGTGGTTAAGCTTAAGGTGTCTGCCTAGGATTAGGGTTAGGTCTATGGTTTGATTTAGGCTTCAGGTTAGGTTAGGTTTGAACTTAGTTTGAGGGAGTAAGTTTTAGGCTACTCTTAGTTTTCGGTTCAGTGTTATGGTTGGAGTTAGCGTCAGGGTCATGATAGGTTTGGGGTTAAGCTTAAGGTGTCCGCCTAGGGTTAGGGTTCGTTCTATTGTTTGATTTAGGCTTCAGGTTAGGTTAGGTTAGAACTTAGTTTCAGGGAGTAAGTTTAGGGCTACTGTTAGATTTCGGTTCAGTGTTATGGTTGGAGTTAGCGTCAGGGTCAGGTTAGAGTTGGGGTTGAGCTTAAGGTGTCCGCCTAGGGTTAGGGTTAGCTCTAAGGTTTGATTTAGGCTTCAGGTTAGGTTAGGTTTGAACTTAGTTTGAGGGAGTAAGTTTAGGTCTACTGTTAGTTTTCGGTTTAGTGTTACCCTTGGAGTTAGCATCAGGGTCAGGTTAGGGTTGGGGTTAAGCTTAAGGTGTTCGCCTAGGGTTAGGTTTAGTTCTATGGTTTGAGTTAGGCTTCAGGTTAGGTTAGGTTTGAACTTAGTTTGAGGCAGTAAATTTAGGGCTACTCTTAGTTTTCGGTTCAGTGTTACAGTTGGAATTTTCGTCAGGGTCAGTTTAGGTTCTGGGTTAAGCTGAAGGTGTCTGCCTAGGGTTAGGGTTAAGTCTACAGTTTGATTTAGGCTTCAGGTTAGGTTAGGTTTGAACTTAGTTTGAGCTAGTAAGTTCGGGCTACTGTTAGTTTTCGGTTCAGTGTTATGGTTGGAGTTAGCCTCACGGTCTGGTTAGGGTTGGGGTTAAGGTTAAGGTGTCTACCTCTGGTTAGGGTCAGGTCTATGGTTTGATTTTGGCTTCAGGTTATGTTAGGTTTGAACTATGTTTGAGAGAGTAAATTTAGCACTACAGTTAGTTTTCGGTTCAGTGTTACGGTTGGAGTTATCGTCTGGGTCAGGTAAGGGTTGGCATCAAGTTTAAGTTGTCTGCGTAGGGTTAGGGTTAGGTCTATGGTTTGATTTAGGTTTCAGGTTAGGTTAGGTATGAACTTAGTTTGAGGGAGTAAGTTTAGGGCTACTGTTAGTTTTCGGTTCAGTGGTATGTTTGGAGTTAGCGTCAGGGTCAGGTTAGGTTTGGGGTTAAGCTTAAGGTGTCTGCCTAGGGTTAGGGTTAGGTCTATTGTTTGATTTAGGCTTCTGGTTTGGTTAGGTTTGAACTTAGTTTGATGGAGTAAGTTTCGGAATCCAGGTCTGTTTTCCCTGACACTGCCTTACATGGGAATCTATAGACCAGGACCATTTTAAATAAAATCGGGATTTGTTAAATGTCACCTAATAGCAGGGAACCTGTGAGGCCGGGTCATTCCCTGTGGGGGAGCTCAAGCTTTCCCACTGTTTGCTGATCTGTCTGCTAGCCTTTTACTTTACAATATTCTTTGATGTGCATTTTTCTCGAAAGTGTTTCCTCAATGTCTTTACTTGGTTGCAATAGCTTTATCTTATTTAACTTAACTCTTCCTCTCTAATTTTCCACAGAATCTTTAATTCTATTCACTTCTATTTTTAATCATCAATATTTTAATAATGTATTTTAGTTTATATTGTTTTTGATTGAGAAAATTTTCACATTTGACAATTCTCATGATCCAGTAACAATCTTAAATATTTTAAAATTAATTTCTGCTTAATAAGACCTCTTTAGGAGGACTCTTCTGTCAATGGTATTACTATTTTTTTAGTATGTCAGTTACTTTAATTGTTGTATTTAAAATAATAGATTTCAAGTCACATTGGTAAGTAAAGCTCCAGAACACACAGTACTAGAAAATTCCAAAGAACTGAAACTACATTCACTTGCAGTTTGCTGTTTCAAAGACGTATCAAGACAAAAGGAAACACTGCCACAATAGAATTCTTTTACATCATGGTCAGACACTTCTCAAGCCGCTTTCTGTAAGGCTGAGTCCTCTACCCACTTGACCGTACTCCCCAGAACAAGGTTCTGGAACACGCCGAGTAATGAGTTTGTATCTCTGTCTGTAGGTTCTGTTGTATGATCTTTATCTTGCCTGAATTGTCCATACTGTCCAAATCATCTTTCTGTTCGTTGTTTTCAGCTGGTATTTCTAAAAGCTTACTTTTTGAAGCTGTTTTAATTGTAATCTCTCTCTCTCTCTTTCTCTTTTTTCTGAGAGAGATATTTTGCTATAGTGCACCTGCTCTCGCTGGAGAGACAGAATCAGAAATCACCCCCTGGGTGGATGGCCATGCCACAATCTCTGCTCCATCCTCCTCTTGGGATTTTGGGTGTACATACACAAGCACCCTATGAGCTTAAGCTGCTGTGTCGAACAGTTGACTACATGAGTCCAGTGATGTATAACCATTATGCCACTTGCTGATCCCACAATCTCTTCGTTCTAATAGTAAGCAGTTTCTCCTCTTTTTAAAAAAATTATTTTATTTAACTTTATTGATTTATTTTAATTTGACCAAAGAGGGAGAGAGAAAAAGAGAGAGAAAGCGAGAAAGCAAGCCGCCAGGTTTGAGACTAGAACTGTGGTCAGCCATGTGGGTGTCCAGTACCCTTAAGCACCATGCCACCTGCCAGCCCCTAGCAGTTTTTCCTCTTAATCCCAAGATTCCTGCTGGATTTCATTATTAATTTATTTAACCTTAACACTTGTTCCATCCACTATTTTTTATGTCAATTTTCTCCAGGCTTTTTTTTTGTATTTTTAAAATGTATTTATTTACTGTACATCTATACAGTATATAAAATGAGATTTCCCATCCAGAGTACATTGCATATTGACTCAATCACGGATATTACCATACATGTTATCATCAACAAATAATTTTCTATTTCTTGTTTCTTGTAAATTTTGCTTTTTTCCCCCTTGATTCCCTACCTCTCATCCTCTACCAATTCTACCCTTTCCTCCCACACTGTCTCTGGTATCTACAGTTATTTTCCATGTCTTTTTTGGGTCATTTTATTGATTCACTAAAGATTTTAAATAATTTAAAAACTTTCAATAGTAAGCACAGCTGATATATACATATCTATAAACACAAGTCTGACTTCAGGCATAAACCTCAGTGAGTAAAGTGAATATACTATAAAGTAGTATCTAGCCGGAGTTATATAGCTTACTGCAGTCATTAAACAGGTATTAATAGGTATTTTTAATGCATTTTTTAAATTTTAGTTTTAAAAGATCTAAATAAAAAAATGTTACAAGATATCTACTTAAAACTTAAAGCCAGGAAAATGGTTAGGATTCAATTCAAATAGTAGGTGGATAAACCTATCAACAGTTTAAGACAAAAATCCTTAAATATCCAAATCCTTAAAAATCCAAAGCATCGAAGAAAATCAGTGTTTTATTCTAAAGTCAAACAATTCTATTTCACTAATTCAGTCTCATGTATTTAATCATTCTTCTATTGAATTTGCAGTGTTACTATGGTCTGATCTTTCCATTTAAACTCTGGAAGTTAACATTCAGCTCTGGACTTGTCCCTACAATCAGGCTGGCCATTCTCTTGGTTGTTTCTTGTGCTCTTATTTCTGTGTGGCTGACTTTAGTTTTCCTAGTATAGCACTCCCTTCAGCACTTTTTTGGAGAGCTGGTATGGTGTTGGTAAATTCTTTTTTTTTTTTTTTTTAGGTTTTTGTTTCCTATAGGGCACGTGTGCTCGCCAGACAGACAGAGAGAGACAGAGAGACAGAAAGTGAGAAATCACCCCCCAGAGGGGATGGCCACACTGCAATCCCTTCTCCTCCATTCTCCTCTTGGGATCTTGGGCATGCACACACACGTGCCTGGCATGAGTTTTAAGCCACCGGGTGTGGGACACGAACTGCGGTCGACTATGTGGGAGTCCAGTGACATAGCCATTACGCTAACTGCTGGTCCCGTGTTGGTAAATTCTTTAAGGCTTTGTTTATCTGAGAATATTTTTGTCTTTTTTCCCATATGAAACATAATCTTGCTGGGTATAGTATTCTTGGTTGAAATTGGTTTTCACTTAACATGTTGAATATATTTTCCCATTTTTTCCTTGCTTGCATTGTGTCCGATGAGAAGTCTAATGTTAGCCTGATGGGATATCCTTCGAAAGTAACTTGACGTTTCTCTCTTGCCAATTTTAGTATCTTGTCTCTGTCTGTGGTTTTTGTCAATCTGGCTATGATGTGCCTTGGGGAAGATCTTGGGTTGATTCTACATGGGTTCCTTTGTATTTCCTGGGTCTGGATATTTGAATGCCTCTCTAGGTTTGGAAAGTTTTCTTCCAGGATATTCATGGAGTAGATTGTCAATGCTCTTATTAGTTTCTTCATCTTCTGGGGTACTGATGATCCAAATGTTTGGGCATTTAAGGGTATCTAGTGTTATTGTATGTTATTCTTATTCAGGGGGTTATTTTCTTAGTCTTTTTAGTGAATTTTTCTAGGTCAGAGGTTCTATCTTCTACACCTGAGATTCGATCTTCTACATGATCTAATCTGCCTTTGATATTTTCAAGGGAGATCTTTATTTCCTGTATTTCAGCCTCCATCTCTAATAATTCCATTTAATTCTTTTTTATGATGTGTATCTCCTCTTTTAGATGATGCAAGAACTTCCTCAACTCCTGGAACTCATTGTCTCTTTTCTCCTGCATTCCCTGGAGTTCATTGTTTCTCTTCTCTTGCATCTCTGTTAGCTTTGTCACTATGAATATTTTAAAGTTTGGCTCCTGGCTAGATCTGGGGGGCAGCAGGGTGAAGTCTGGGCAGAGGTCTTCAGTGAAGAATGGGGCCGCTCAGAACTCTGATATAGATGGCTGCTGATTGGCTTGTCCTGGCTCCTGGCTAGATCTGTTTGGGAAGTCGGAACAAGGAACTCTTATAGAAAATGTCCTTAGCCTGGCTCCAGGTCCATCAATGATGATCATTGTGGAAGGATAACCAGAAGAATCTAACAGAAATTCTTTCAAATTAGCAGCTTCAGCCCTTGGATATAATATTAATGTACCAGACTTCTGGCAAATAGTTGCAAGTTCAGGATCTCTTTCTTCACTGAAGCAATGGCCAATCTTTACTTTACATTTACCCTGGGAGAGGCATGCTACTAGCAGGGGTACAGTCTGCAACACTTTTGTTTTCCTCTGCTGGGTGCCGGATTATGTACGAGTGGGTTGAGATGTGCAGAGGGTGCACAGGGAGAAATGGATACAAACACACTCTCTGAGGCCGATTGCAGTGGCCTCACTCGAGCCTCCGCTCAGTGGCTCCACCAGCAGCTCCCACAGCTGGCCTGCACTGGCACTGTCCTCAGCCTCTGAAACACCCTGGCGAGGCAATCAGAGCCTCCCCACTTTATGGGGGGATGGGTGCTGCTTTTCCTCCCTGCGTCCCGAGTCCCTCGGGCACCGTCACCACCCGCCGCTTTCCACGGCGCCGCCCGCGGTGGCTGAGGCAGGCGAGGCGGGAAGAGGCCCTGAGCTTGGGGGAACCGTGCTCGGTGCAGCCGCAGGGCTGGGAGAGAGCACCGTCCTCCTGTCCCCGCCTCCGTGGTTTCGGGTTTTAGCTCAGGCGCGAGGACGTGGGCAGAGCCGTCTCCGGGGACACTGACCTTCCGGCTCTCTTAGCTGGGGCAGTGGAGCTCGGAGCCAGGCCGCGCGCAGACCCCGCGGGCGCACCGCTCGAAGCTCCTGCCTGCATGACCTCGGCTGGGTTTTCTGTCTAGTCCCTCGTCAGGTGCTCCCACCCCTTCCCACTTCTGCTGGACTCCTGCCTCACTGACACGAAGGGCACCGTGCCCTCTGTCCTTGGGCTGCCATGTTGCGTCTTATCTCCATCCAGTTAATCAGGGCAGGAGACAGTGGCCTTGTTTCAGCTTGGATCTCTACGTTGATGGCATCAAATCACCAGGACACTGAGTCTGAGAGATTGTCCAGGACTGTGGCGGATGGGCGGGGTGGGGAGGGTCTGGGCGATTGTGGGGTGGTGAGGACCATGGAAATAGCCAACTCTGCAAAATAATAATGAATGCGGTTTATATTGAGGACAAAACGTCTGTTTTTTCCTGTTTTCCAAAATCGTTTCAAAGGGACTGGGGGGAGTCACACTCACAACCATTAACAGGCCATTTTCCCCATCTTTCCTCAGCCTGCCCCTGGCACAGTGTCTTTGAGCTGTCTATTGTTAACCGATTACAGTGTATTCTCTTGCTAACCTCTTCTGGAGACACAGAACTTCCCTTTCCTTGAGATGTAGATTAAGTATTTCTTCAGGAATCTCTTCCCAGGACACAGATCTCCCCTTCTAATCACTAAACTTGGAAATGTGAAACCACCAGCCTACAAGTCCTGGGTCCACTTGTCCCGCCTCTTTGGGCCAGACCAATGGAAATCTCTCCACTAATTTTGTTTGCCAGTCTCAAAAAAAACAAGTAAAAGGAACCCTGTAGCTGATCACCCTGGGAAAGGCATGTTGTGCCTCCTCTCTGTGCTTAGGTCATTCATATTTTGCTTGGAAATAAATCACATTAATTATTAATTATTAATTTTTAGAATTGGTTATTTTCCATCTACAAAATTTAAGCTAGAATTTTAGTGACTTAAGCCTGGAGAGGAGGCACAACATGCCTTTCTCAGGGTGATCAGGTACAGGGGTTGCTTTTATTTGATTTTGAGAGTGAGAGACACAATTTGGAATTTAGTGAAGAGTTTTTCCCTTGGTCTTGCCAAACAAGGAAGGACAAGAGGAAGCAGGGGGCTTTTACAGTTTTCAGGTTGGTGATTGAAAAGAAAGATCGCTCAGATCAGAAAGGAGTGGTGTTTTTTTTTTTTTTTTTTTTTTTTTTTTTTTTTTTTTTTTTTTTAACAAGGTTAGAGACTTAGTGTATATCACAAAGATGCGGCCCTGGGACAGGATGCAGGAAGAGCGTTATCAGGGATCAGTAGGGCCTGTTACTGTCTGTGTGCGTGACTCCTTCCCAGGCCCTCGGGAAAGGGTTTTGAAAACAGGAAAAAACAGTCAGACTGTCCCCACCCTGGGTGCCACACGGTGCCTGCGGGCACCTTGGGAAGCCTATGCACGCCGAGTGCCAGGCCTCCCACAGTCTTGGCTACACAGAGCCAGCGCGCGAGCGTCCTTTTTCCACGCCCTCTGCCGAGGTGCCCTGGCTGCAGGACGCCTTGGGGCGCGTCCTCATAGGACAGCCTGGAGCTTGGGGACAGCGACAGGGCGGGCTGGAAGCGCGCCGTGCGCCCGCGGGGCTGCTCTGCTCCTCCTCGGAAGAGCTCTACAGCCTCGTCCACGCATCGCCTGGAGGCCTCGCCACTCCCTGGGCACCCGCGGTTCCCCCCGGCCTGGGGCTCGCGTCTGGGAGCAGGAGCGCGGGGACCGGTGGTCGGGTCCGGCGAAGGGAGGTGCCAGCGCCACCTGCGTCCGTGTCTGCGCTTCCTCCTCCCACGCAGGGCGAGTCCCGCGCTCAGAAACGCGCCTTCAGAACTTATTTATGTCCAACCAGACTTCACTAGAAATGTTCTTTGTGTCCTCAAATAATGTGTGAAGAACGTTTTCCTTTTGTCTACGGCGCCGCGTCGGGGGCATCCGGACGGTTCGAGATCGCGGCCGCTCTTCGTGGACCTTGTTCGTCGGGAGTGACTGTGGATGTGGGAAGTGTCCGTGGCACTAGCTGCGAACTCGTGGGGATCTCGAGCGTTAGTCCCAGCTTTTTATGTGATCAGTCTATTTCATTTTAGAGTCCACTTTGTTAATGTGCATTTCACAAGAAAATCACCCATTTCCTCTCAGCTTCTAGGTGGGTGCAATAGATTTCTCTTATTTAACTTAATTTTCCACAGCCTTTTTAATCCTATGTACTTCTGGCATGTTTGCACTGATAATATATACTTAAAGACTTATTTTATTTAGCTGTATCTATTTATTTATTTATTCTAATTTGACCAGAGAGGGGCAGAGAAAGAGAGAGCAAGAAAGCACACCACCAGGTCTGGGACTTGAACCATTGTCCGCCATGTGGGAGTCCAGCGCCCTCAACCACCATGCCACCTGCCGGCACCTCCACTGATATTTTAATATAATTCTTAGCTTATCTTAGTTTTGATGGAGAGAAATGTCCTCCTTGAGAATTTCTCATGAATCAATGATCTTAAATTTAAAATAATTAATTTCTGCTAGGACCAGCAGGTGGTGTGGTGGTTAAGGTGCTGGACACTCCCACATGGCCGACTGCGGTTTGAGTCCCAGATCTGGTGGCTTGCTTTCTCACCTTCCCTCTTGCTCTCTATATCTCTCTCGGGTCAAATTAAAATAAAAATGTACGAATAAATAAAATTAAGAATAAATAATAAAAAAAATAATTTCTGCTTACTAAGCCTTCTTTAGAGACAACCCCACTCTCAAATGTTTTATAAAGATTATATTGTGCCAGGACCAGCAGTTAGTGTAATGGCTATGTTGCTGGACTCCCACGTAGTCAACTGCAGTTTGAGTCCCGGACCCGGTGGCTTAAACTCACGCCGGGGTGCATGTGCATGTGTGCCTACGATGCCTACGATCCCGAGAGGAGAATGGAGAAGGGATTGCGTCATGGCCATCCCCCCTGGGGGGTGATTTCTCACTTTCTGTCTCTCTATCTGTCTCGTGAGCGCTCACGCCTCATAGAGAAAACCTCTCCAAAAAAAAAAAAATTATATTGGGCCAGCTGGTGGCGTGGTAGTTTAGGGGTTGGTTCCACATAGCCATTAGCATGATTGAGTTCTGGACCTGGCAGCTTGAAAAACATGCTAGTCATGTGTGCATGTGTGCATGCTTAAACTCCCAAAAGGAGAATTAGGAGGAGAATGTAGGAGAGGGGATTTCAGTGTAACCACTCTCTGGGTGAGATTTCTCACTACCCCCTTCTCTCTGGTGATTGCATGTTCCCTATAGCAAAAAAGGAAAAAGGTTATGTTTGCAGACACACAGCCAAGACCATTTTCAAATTTGGATGAGATTGCTTTAAGCAAAATTTGAGAACCAGTTTTAAAAGATGGAACTGTGATTTTTTTGAGGTTTTTGCTCACTAAAGAGAGAGACAGATACAGAGACACTGAGAGGGAAAGTGAGAAATCAACCCCCAGGGGTGATGACCAAGCCACAGTCCCTGCTCCATTCTTCTCCCAGGATCATTGGCATGCCCGCACAGTCCCTGGCATGATTCTCAACCCACTGGCTCCAGGACTTGAACCAGAGCTGGTCATAGTGAGTCCAGTGATGTAACTGCTGTGCCATCTGCTGGTCCCAGAACTGTGATTTTAAAAAATGCCAACTATTGGTATTTCAGGATGCCTAAAGACATTTAAGATGAAATTTCTACAGAGTGTAACTCATTAGGCTGTGTAAAGTAAATTCAGTGGCTGCTTTTTGTAAATCTGACATATTTTCTCAAAATACACTTTCTCCTATTAAAGAGAGAAACTTTGAAGACCATTAACTGTGACTCTTCTGTCCAGCAGAGTCACCAGAAGCGTGCATGAAGTGCTACCTGAGACACAGATCTTGGTCTGGAGGGACCGTGAGCAGGGGCAGGAGCGGCCGCACCAGGGATGTGCCAACTAAGCCCAGTCCTCCATACTTATTGGGTCAAAGAGGAAGGAAAGTTGCTTCTTGGAGGACTAGACAGGTAAGAGTAAAAGGTAATGGTAATTCCTGGGGCAGGGTGGCTTTAATTTTCACAGGCAAGTCTGGCTGAATGATGCCAGAGGTGGTCCGTCACACCGTGATTTGGAGACCACGCTCATCAGCTCACTCACCCGTCCCGTGCCGCCTGTCCTTCTCTTGCAGGACGCATGAGGGCAGGTGTTCTCACCATCTTCTCTGCAGTTATTCGTTCGGAGTTCATAAATCCAAGGTGTTCTGGAAGCATGGCCTTTTTACCATCCCCTAACAATCTCCATGTCAAAGTTGAAACTAGCATGACTATAATCTTAACTTTTTATGGCTTTGACCATAGCAATTGCAATTTTAATCTGGTGGTTCATACGTACCCAGTTGTTTTGCTGTTTTTTTTCAAATTTGGAAAGTAGATGTATATTAATTATTTTTTAAAAAGATTTTTGGACCAGCAGATGTCGTAATGGCTATGTCGCTATATGAGATATCACCCCCGGGACAGTGGCCTCTTCATAATCCTTTCTCTTCCAGCCTCTTGGGATTTTCGATATGCATGCGCCCATGCTGGGCGTGAGTTTCAAGCTGGTGGGCCCAGGACTCAAACCATTGTCAGCTGCATTGGAATCCAGCACCTTAACCACGCCACCTGCTGGCGCCTTTTTATTTATTTATTTATTTATTTATTTATTTATTATTTATTTATTTATTTATTTTTGATAGCATATGCAGTTTATTTTGTAACCATAATTAAATATCACCTTAAAAGATGAAAGCCATAAACAGTATTCACATTATGATTAATTAAACATTATTCATGGAATAGCCACATTTTGTGGTAGGGCTGGCATTCCCTTTTTTTGTTCCAAAGTCTTGATCCACCTGGTGCTCACAGGGACACTAAAATATAGTCCATTTTCTTACACCCCCAGCGTTGGCTCAAAATCTTGCATCATTTTATGTTTGGTATTTGCAGGATATTTATCTTTTTTCTTTTTCCTCTCAAAAGTTTCTGATTGTTGGTACCAGCAGTTAGCATAACGGCTATGTTGCTGGACTCCCACGTAGTTGACCGCGGTTTGTGTCCCAGACCCGGTGGCTTAAAACTCATGCCGGGTGCGTGTGTGCCCAAGATCCCAAGAGGAGAACGGAGGAGGAGGGATTGTGGCATGGCCATCCCCCCCTGGGGGGTGATTTCTCGCTTTGTGTCTCTCTGTCTGTCTCTGTCTGGCGAGCGCATGCACCCTATAGCAAAAACCTCTTAAAAAAAAAGTTTCTGATTGTCACTGTTTCCTTTGAGGGATGAAGAAAGACATTATTTTCACATAATATTCTTAATATCTTCTGCTTCTGGGACCAGCAGTTAGCGTAATGGCTATGTCAGTGGACTACCACGTAGTCGACCGCGGTTCGCATCCCAGACCCGGTGGCTTAAAACCCAGAGGTCTTGAGGAGGAAGACTGAGTTCAGGGATGGCAGAACACATATCCACAGTTTCTGGGAAGACTTCCAGTCCTAGTGTCAGACTAAGTTACCCAGAGGACACCAGGAGGTACACTCCCAGTACAAGCACCGGACTACCTTGCCCACATGTTTCGCTGGGAAAGGCTTCTGGTAGGAGCTTCAGTTATGTGACATAGACCTCTGGAGGAGGGCTTTCAGCCATATATTAGGACTACATTATCCTAGGGCCTCCTGGGAGGACATGTGGTCTGTAGTGATATTACCCACAGACCTCCGGGAGTAAGATTTATGGCCATACCGTCAGACTACATTACCCAAAAACTGAGAGCAAGACTACATCACCCAGAGGCCTCTGGTACCGAGACTTCTGGCAGGGTACAAGGCTACGATGCCCATAGGTCCTTGTGGAAGAAGACTTCCTGGTATAGCGCAGTAACACACCTTCCCCAACACCTTGGTGTACCCCGTTAGAGTGTCCCTTGACTGCCCGCAGCACCCAAGGGATATGTCGTTTCGGTTCAGAGCCGGAGAATTTTCTCCTTTGACAGTAGGTGAGTCGCCAAGGCCTCACTTACCCTTTTGAAAATCCACGTTGTTTATCATTTGGCATAGAGATTAAGGCTCCGCATCTTCCATGGCCAACCGCACAGTTTGAGTCTCGGACCCTTGGCTTGAAAACTCCCACTCAACATTCTGAGAGCAGGAAGGAGGGGGAGGCATTGAAGCAGGGTCATCCCCCACCCCCCACCTCCCCTTACACCCCTCCCCCACCCACTCTCCCACCCCGTAAAGGGATTTTTTTTTTTATTCCACTTTTCCCTACTTTTGTGTCTCTGGTGAGTGCACCAATCCTATGGCTAACACACACACACACAAAGGAAAGATGACATAACTATGACATAACTGTGGGATGTAAATCCTTGGAATATTTAGGAGCAAAGTCAGTGGCTGATTTTCTGTAAGTCAGATACAGTCCCTTGAAATAGGTTTTCTGGGACCCAGCAGGTGGCTTGGTGGCTAAGGTGTTAGACTTCCATGTGACCGCCCGGGGTTTGAGTCCCAAGTCTTAAAAAAAAATTGCAAGCAAGCAGCTTGCTCACTCACTTTCTCTTTCTCTCTCTCTCTCTCTCTCTCTCTCTCTGCCTCTCATAGATCAAATTAAATGATCACCATAATTGGGCTAGCAAGTGGCATGTTGGTTAGGGTCGCTGGATTCCCATATGGCTGACTACAGTTCAAGTCCCCAAACCTGGCAGCTTGCCTTCTTGTTTTCCATCTATCTCTCTAACTTATTCTGCCCCTTTCTGGTAAAATGAAAGAAAAATAAATAAACTAACTATTAAAGAATAATAAATCACCATAATAATAAGTAAAAACTAAGGAAGTAATTGTTAAAAAGAAATATATTTCCAGTAGTTGAGCGGACAATTGTAAGGCATGTTAGTCTCCATCTCTTTGGAGAAATGATCGTGACTGTCATCTTAATATTTTTATGACCACAGTAGCTGAAACTTTGATCTGATGATTCATACCTGTCTAGTTTCGTTCTTTTTTTCTTTTCTAAGATTTTGAAAGCATACATATGTGGTTTACATATGTCTTACAATCATCCAAAATGTACTTTCCTTCGTTGGAAGCCAGGGGATGGGCCTTGCAATTCATGTGCTGCTTCATATATTGCAACTATTTCTTTCTGGAGACTGAAGTTCTTTTTCCAGTTTGTTCAAAATACTGTGTCAAAAGCACTGAATACTTTTGTTTTCAGTATTGTGGGATCTTTCTTTAGAGATTTTATTTCTCCAAATTAGTATTCAGTTAGTCTTATTTTGGGTCAGCAGTGCCTTTTAGGTTGCATTTCATTGTGATGCTCAGTGGACCGCTCTTGGTGTGTTCATTAGGTGGATTTTAGAACAGTGATCAGACTGCCTCATGCCTGTTGAGCTCACAAAGAGAAAGGAGTGTTTTGGGGTCATATTTTAAATGGTTACCACATTTGAATGTGTGGATGCAGAGGTTTGATGCAGCAAATGAAGTTTGAGTTGAGCAGACTGGGTTGGTTTGTTTTGCCACATAGCACATAGAGAGGGGAGAGAAACGAGAGAGCGAGCGAGCGAGAGCAAGAGAGAGAGAAAAGCACCCCCTTGGGGAAATCTTGGCTCCTCCATGTAGCAGCTCTTTCATGACTTTGGGGATGCCCATTCTTATACCTAGCATGTTTCTCAAGAGGTGGAATCTAGGACTGGAATTGTTCAGTTGATCTTATGGCATAGAGCTGACTTAGCCACCAGTTACCAGCAGCCCCCAGCCCTCAGTTTCACCTGTTCTGGGCAAGGCTATATGGCTTTTCTCCCCTTTCTGCACTTGTTTTAGTTGTCTGCTATCAGATCTCTAACAAGGAGCATTTTTATTTCAGTGCCATCATCTCTTATTTGTTAACAAATATCCCACACCAGACACTTTTCACTTTTTCTTTTTTTCTTCAAAAGGGTTTCATGGGGCTCCCTCCTGGGGCCATGATGGTGTATTCTATGGGAACATTTAGGAATGCGATGAGCTTGTGTGTCACTACCATTATACAGGCAAGCCTGTTTGGATTCTGATATTCTTGGTTCTATTCCAAGGAGCAAGAATGATTTAATTTTGTATTGTAGTATGTGCGTAGGGCACAGATATTCTTTTTAATGATTCACTTTGTGATCAGCTCTATTTGCATCATAAATCCTGGATTTCTTCAGTTATATATTTATTTATTCAGGGTGCTCATGCTCACCAGAGAGAAGGTGAGGGGGGGGAGTGAGAAATCATACCCCTCCAGTGGGGAATGGACTTGCTGTACTCACTTCTCTAGTCTCCTCCAGGGATGTTGGGCTCACATGCACCCTCTGCTGGCATGACAGATGGCCGCCCAAGTCAGGATACTGGATCCATTTCCACCGTGCATGGACCCCCAGCTGCCACCTGATTTCCCACTGTGCTGTTTTAGGGAGAAAGTTGATGACCCACACCAGCTGTGTGCATGGAGCTCACTTGGTAGTCCAGATGGGTGGGTGCCTGCTTTGACAAAGATTCTAATCCCCACACTCAGCTCTGGCCATTTGGCAGACACTACTGGGCCAGGGGTGTGGCCAGGCCCTGAGAGCTTCTCACTGATATCTCAGGTCCCCAAATTGT